>OY728136.1:750305587-751555587 GCA_963277665.1 Viscum album | reverse complement strand
GCTCATCGGGGCATTTTGGCCAGGGAATTCCAGAATGGTTTTAATTGAAATATTAATGTGTTAAACTGTTTAGTTTAATTTATTAAAGCCTGATGTAAATTGTTAGAGGCATTTAAGACCTCAGTGCTGATATGAGACAACACCTTTCATATTGCAATTCAACTATTTAGTTTGTTTTGCCTGTTTTTGTTTTCTGTTTAAATATGTTATATATGAAATTGCTGAATTGCATCTGGTGGACCCTTTGGGTGGTGTTGGGCATGGCCCGGTTATTCTTGAGTGATGCGGATCATAGGTTGGGCTTTGCCCAGGTTACTTTGGGTGGTTTTGACCATGAGATTGAGCGTCATGGACGTCGGCTTGAGGCAGTACGACTGTCAGGTTGGGCATGGCCTAAGTTACTTGGATGGCGAGGCCATCAGACTTAAGCGACATGGTCGCAGGGACACGAGGTGTCATATGAGTTGGTGGCTTAGGTACTATTTTGGTGATTACCGCTCACCCAGGACTTTGAGTAGTGTGCACACAAAGATACTCTGTGATGAGGTGGTTTTGACCACTCGTTCGGGTAGATGCCTCCGTAGTTTCGGTTAGGTATTTTGGTTGGGGGTGCTTGCCGTAGAAAGCCACGTGGGAGGTGAGGAGCCTTCAGGGGATAACATTAAGACTATCGGGTTTGGGGCTGAGGCTCACAGTGATTTGAGGGAAGACATCGCTGTTCCTCCGGGTTACTTTTTGGGCGTGCCTTCGGGACGTCGGTACTTGAGACACAAGGTGTCAGGAGGCACATGGTGCCGGGTTACTATTTTTGGGCATGCCTTCGGGATGTCGGTACTTGAGACACAAGGTGTCAGGAGGCACATGGTATTGGGTTACTATTCTTGGGCGTGCCTTCGGGATGTCGGTACTTGAGACACGAGGTGTCAGGTGGAATATGGTGCCGGGTTACACGATAGAGATTCCGGCGTTGGCCGAAGCAGGTGACACTCCATGGTGGATGTTGAGAACCAGTGAAGTTTGTGCTTACTTGTGCATTTTAATATTTACTTCTTTGCTTGTAAATGCATGACTTCTTAAACACATATATTTGGTATGCACCTTTGGGTGGTATCCTACTGAGATTTGTCTCACACCCTGCACAGGACCTTCAGGACGCGTGCAGACTTTATGGATTTATGTGCAGGAAAGAGGCCAGCTTCAGGAGTTGGGCTTTGTTAGTTGTTTCATAGAGATGGTATGCACCTTGAGGTCATACCTAGCTTGGGTTTACTTTGTTTTGTTTTCTTTTCGGTATCATCATGATTACTTGTTGTAGCTACTATTGGTTAGCCATTGGCACCCTTTTTATATTCAGGTGTGTATGACCTACTTTGGATGCATGTTTTACTGTTTAGTAGTAGTTACATGTTATCAGCATGATGTTGTGTTTATTTTCATTGCTGTTGTTATATTTATTGCTTCCGCTGTTTATCTATATTGATTATGCTTCTGCTCTTCGGGTCTGGTTCGAGTCTGCTGAGTCTTTCTTTCTGTTGCATCTTTACTGTTATAGTCGGACCAGTACTCTTATTATGATCCTCCGAGAGGGTATATCCTCCCCACTATACCTATTCAGACCCTCGTTGCTAGTCGGAAGCCTTTTCAATTTAGGGGAGGTGTGCCTAAGGTAGTGACACCCGACCCGTTCGGCACTGTTCGGGTGGCTGGCCGGGTCCGGGTCGTTAAAAAGTGGTATCAGAGGAGTTCTTGACAAGGATTTAGTAGTAGTGTTTTTTTGGCTACTAATGAGATTGAGGATTCTCTTTTTATTCTTCTGGTTTTACTATTTGGGATATGGTAGACTGGAGATAGGTTGTTACTGGAACTGGGTTTCTAGCTTGTTCTTGGGTGCCTGCAGCCCCAGGTACGAGGGATGGACCAAGTTTCCATGGGTGGGAATTGATGTTTTCTTTTTTATCAGATTAGAGTTTATATGATTTACACCTCAGTGGCTCACTTGATGTGTGATGTTATTGACTGTGATATGTGACCCTCGACCCGGTATGGTAAGGGAGAATTGGACCTTGGCCCGGTATGGCAAGGCTACTTTGCTTGGCTTTTGATAGGCACATTTTTAGGGTATTTCAATTTCATAATTGCACGTATGCTTTGTGAAGTGATAATTCCATGTGAATAAAAATCAATTGCCATGATTTATATGCTTTGAAATTTGAATTTGTGAAATTTCGGATAGAATTGCTAGTTGTGCAAATGTGTATGCCATTCTTTATATTTTGTAAAATTGCATGTTGAGGGATATTTGGGTCTGACTCTTATGAGAGCAGGCAGGTACTATGACTGTGGCAGTGTAACTATCAGGATTGGGTGACTCAGTTGTCGGTTTGAGGAAACATGAGTTGTCAGGATGGTCATGGCCCGAGGTACTTTGGATACTTGGCTCTGTTGAGGGTGGGTATGGAGACCATGAGGCCGGGATGCCGTGGGGCATGGGTTGCGGTGAGGGGGAGTAAGGGTAGTTGTTATGCACCGCCTTTTACTACTTTCCTTATCTGCGTAGAATATATTGTTATATATGTATATGGGATGTCTGAACATTTATGGTATTCAGCGGGTTACTCCTTCATGGATCGATGGAGCATCAGGCAGGAGATGATACAATATCACATGATTAGGGTCAGAATTCAGTACAGGCAGAGCATGAGCCGCAGGTATAGGCTTAGGGATAGGATCAGGTTTAGGATCCGGTGCAGGAAGGACAACAGATAGGTTTGGTAACGTTTAATCCGCAGCTCGACGAGCAGCTTTGAGCGAGCCTGGTACGCGTCTTGCAGGGGATTGACAGAGGTGCGCAGGGTACAAAGCCTTCTATGGCGTATCTGACGCGGGAGTTCCAGTCATAGTACCTGCTGCCTTTTCAGGGTGAGGGTGGTCTGCAGGTGGTTGAGAACTGGATAAAGAGTATGCAGATGATCTTTGATAAGCTTGAGATGCCTCTAGGGTGAAGGGTCAAGCTGGTGATGTACATGCTGAGAGGACCAGCGAAGCGTTGGTGGGACGTACAGGTTCATGCTCGTAGGCATGAGGGACTGACATGAAAGGACTTCAAGGACTGGTTTTTCGAGCACTTTTACCCAGAGACACTAAGGGCAGAGAGGGATCGGGAGTTCTTGAGTCTTCAGTAGGGGGACATGTCTGTCATGGACTATGCTTCTACTTTCATAGAGTTGTCTCACTTTGCACCTGGGTTGGTGAGTGATGATGCGGCTAGGGTGAGGCACTTCGAGGATGGCTTACGACATGCCATTCAGGTCCAGGTGAACATCTTCAGGCTGGGTTCCTTATCCGAGTTGGTGAATCAGGCGCTCATAGCCGAGGGCAATGAGAGAGAAAAGTCTCACTTGGGCAGGGCGACAGCTTTAGGTGATGGTTTAGACAACAGGAAGCGAGGACATGATGAGTTTCAGTAGGGCAGTCAGGCTAGGGATTCAGTTAGACCACCTCGTGGTAGTTTTTCAGTGATTTACTTTCAGTGTGGACAGCCGGGACATGCTCGGGCGCAGTGCAATAGGCCTCCGAAGGAGTGCCGGGCATGTGGACAGGACGAGCATCTGGAGAGGTTTTGCAGGCAGCCTTCTGAGATAGCCGGCAGGCAGGGACCGGGATAGACTGTAGTGTCTGGATTTGGTTCAAGTTCGGCACCCAGAGAGGGTAGTCGAGGATCAACTGTGCGCGGAGGTCGTGGCAGAGACGGTGGGACCCAGCTGAGGGGTCAGTGGCCGGTGACTAGAGCAGCACCGTAGGGAGGTTAGGCATCAGGAAGCTATGTTTCAGGCCAGGTGCACACCATGGAGCTGCCGGAGGCTGAGCAGGCTGGTGAGCCGACGACGGTTAGAGGTATACCACGGTGTGGCCATGATCTCCATTTTTCCCTTTTGGCATGACCTGTAGAGGCATGTCAGTTTTGAGTGCACGTGGTGCACATGATATATGTGGGTGGACTAGATGCTAGTTAGTGGGATTGGCACCATATCAGGTGTGTGATATATTCTATATATATATGTATGAGATGCGTAGCATTGGATCATTGAGGATGCGGGTTACTTGAGGTGACGTGGGCATCGGGGCATCAAGGATGCAGGTTACTTGAGGTGCCGTGGGCATCGGGGCATCGAGAATGTGGGTTATTTGAGGTGCTAGGCACCAGGACCTCGTGGAGGCAGACACTGATGTGGTGTGGGCTACGTTGGGTGTCAGAAGCGACACAGGAGCACCAATTAGGTGCAGGGGTGACGATTCATCACGGGAGGACTATGCGTCCAGAAAATAGGTTAGTAAACCTTGTTTTCTTTAAGTTTTGTTGGGTTGAGACTGAGTTAGGTGATTCCTAATGTGGGGAGCCCCCCCTTGATGAGTTTAGCCTGGACCTTTGAGACCGGGGAAGTCCGAGTTACTTTGAACTAAGTGGTATGTTTGGTTCCATCATCGGGTTTTGTTTGATAGCTCGGGGATGAGCTATGTTAAGGTGGAGAGATTGTAAGAACCCGGGTTTTTGGAACGGGTCAAAATTCTAACCATGTTTGAATTTTTGACTGGTTTCTGAGGAAATTGGAGAAAACGAGAAGTTTTTGGAAATTTCCAGACTACACGCCGTGTACTTCTAAGTACATGCTGTGTATATGTTAAGCGAGTGTCGGCCGTGTGCTCTCCAAGTACATGCCGTGTGATGACCGTGTAGAAATTTCTTACTAAACGGCGTGTAGTTTTCAACACGCCGTATACCCCCGACTGTGTGGTGGCCATACATGGCGTGTAGGCCTGTTGGACGGGTAGAACCAGGTACACGCCGTGTTCTCCTTGGACACGCCGTGTAGTCTAGCCATGTATGAGGGATATACATGGTGTGTGGGTAAGTCAGCGAGGAAGAGAAGAGAAACCCGGTACACACCGTGTACCCATAGGTACACGCCGTGTACTCATGTCGACAGGTTTGGAAAGTAAGTCAGTGGAATTCAGCCATCTTATGAACAGTTAAATGACCTACATGACGTGTAGTCATGAAGTACACATCGTGTAGTTTCTTTTTTTTTTTGCATTAAAAGGGTCAGTAGCCTCGTATTGTGGCAGAACCTCTATTTTTGATGTCGGTTTCGCGAACCAAGCCGGCTGAACCTCGTTCCTTCTCCCGATCTTCTGTCCAAGACCCGATTTGAACTTTGAATGATGCATTGGAACTCCCTCGGTAAGTCCTCGATTCCTCTTTGGCCGTTTTGTTTTATTTTCATTCTAGAAAGAGTTATAGAGGTTTGAGCGGTTTTGAATCTTTTATAGATTTACCGCATTTTAGACCGAATTGGTGGCTGTTACCAGAGGAGTAGCATTGTACGAGTATCAGGTAGGTGGTGCATACTTCATTTTGTGTTTTCGTGGTTGTTTGGGTGACGCAGCCTTCAGCACGTTTTCAGGTATTTTGAGCAGGACCCGTTTTATCTGCTATTTCATATTGAATTGCTTGTGGGACCTATGTTATGCCTTTGGGTATGCCTTGTTACCAGTTTGCGTGAGTAGGCCAGGTGAGGGGTCATTGCTCATTGGGGCCTTTTGTCCGGGGAATGCCAGAATGGATTTAATTGAAATATTAATGTGTTAAACTGTTTAGTTTAATTTATTAAAGCCTGATGTAAATTATTAGAGGCATTTAAGACCTCAGTGATGGTATGAGACATCACCTTGCATAGTGCAATTCAACTGTTTAGTTTGTTTTGCCTGTTTATGTTTTTTGTTTAAATATGTTATATATTCAATTGTTGAATTGCATCTGCTGGACCCTTTGGGTGGTGTTGGGCATGGACCGGTTATTCTTCAGTGATGCGGATCACAGGTTGGGCTTGGCCCGAGTTACTTTGGGTGGTTTTGACCACGGGATTGGGCATCATGGACGTCGGCTTGAGGCAGTACGACTGCCAGGTTGGGCATGGCCTGGGTTACTTGGATGGCGAGGCCATCAGACTTGAGCGGCATGGTCACAGGGACACGAGGTGTTAGATGAGTTTGTGGCTTAGGTACTATTTTGGTGATTACCGCTCACCCAAGATTTTGAGTAGTGTGCACATAAAGATACTCCGTGATGAGGTGGTTTTGACCACCCGTGTGGGTATAGGCCCCCGTAGTTGCGGTTAGGTATTTTGGTTGGGGGTGCTTGCCGTCGAAAGCCACGTGGGAGGTGATGAGCCTTCTGGGGATAACATTGACACTATCGGGTTGGGGGATGAGGCTCACCATGATTTGAGGGCAGACATCGCTGTTCCTCCAGGTTACTTTTTGGGCATGCCTTCGGGACGTCGGTACTTGAGACACAAGGTGTCAGGAGGCACATGGTGCCGGGTTACTATTTTTGGGCGTGCCTTCGAGATGTTGGTACTTGAGACACGAGGTGTCAGGAGGCACATGGTGTCAGGTTACTATTCCTGGGCATTCCTTCGGGACATCGGTTCTTGAGACACGAGGTGTCAGGTGGCATATAGTGCCGGGTTACACGATAGAGATTCCGGCGTTGGCCGAAGCAGGTGACACTCCATGGTGGCTGTTGAGCACCAGTGGAGTTTTTGCTTACTTGTGCATTGTACTGTTTACTGCTTTTCTTGTAAATGCATGATTTCTTAAACACATATATTTGGTATGCACCGTTGGGTGATATCCTACTGAGATTTGTCTCACACCCTGCACGGGCCCTTCGGGATGCGTGCAAACTTTATGGATTTACATGCAAGAAAGTGTCCATCTTCAGGAGCTGGGCTACGTTAGTTGTTGCATGGAGATGGTATGGACCTTGAGGTCATACCTAGCTAGGGTTTACTTTGTTTTGTTTCCTTTTCTGTATCGACATGTTTACTTGTTGTAGATATTGTTGGTTAGCCATTGGCGCCATTTTTATATTCAGTTGTGTATGACCTGCTTTGGATGCATGTTTTACTGTTTAGTAGTAGTTACATGTTATCAGCATTCTATTGTGTTTATTTTCACTGTTGTTGTTATATTTATTGCTTCCTCTCTTTATCTATATTTATTATGCTTCTGCTCTGCGGGTCTTGTTCGAGTCTGCTGAGTCTTTCTTTCCGCTGCATCTTTACTGTTATACTCAGACCAATACTCTTATTATGATCCTCCGAGAGGGTATAACCTCCCCACTATACCTATTCAGACCCTCGCTGCTAGTCGGCAGCTTTTGCCGTTCAGGGGAGGTGCGCCTAAGGTAGTGACACTCGACCAGTTCGGCACTGTTCAGGTGGCTGGCCTGGTCCGGGTCATTACAAATAATATCCTAACTTCTAAAGTTATCTAAACTGGCCTCTGATACCAACTATAAGGCCCCAGCCTTAAACATTACATAATATTGAGTTAAGTCAAAAATTAACATTGATGACCTTTTTCAGGTTTATAGTTTTAGATAATTAGACCATAAATATTACATTACATCTAAAAAATTACAAAGTAGACACTTCCACTATATCCAATTTTTTTATAATAATAAAACTCCTTAAATAAAAAAAGAATTATTTTTTGATAAAAATATTCTTGAATTATTCCTTTCTCTTAACCTTCCTTATACCCTATGAAAAAAATTTCAAAAACTTGGGATGAGAATAAAAATATCAGTAAGGGATATAAAATAAGGAAAGAAAACATTAGTTAATGAATACATACAAATCAATGAAATCATACTTTTTACTCATAAAAAATAAGCTCTTTAACATACCTCATGAAATCATAAGATTTATGAATAACTAATAGAAATTATAAATCATAAAGGTAACTTGTGGCATCCATAACATACTTATATTTTAACTTTCACAACTACATAGGGAGTAACCTTCATGGTTACTTTTGGAATACCCATCACTATATATTACCTAAATCTCTTAGGAGAAACCTTAATGTTTACCTCCATCACGTTATCCAATGCATTAGAGAGATATCTCGGGATCACACTCCCTCAGTTTATCATGGAACCACCAGTATACGTAAATAATTCCCAAGAACCATAACATAATCATCACACATAAAACAAGCATAAAGGAAAGATAACATTTCCTCATTGTAATCTCAATATATCATTTCAAGATATTGACATAATCAATGATTTCTCAAAAAAAAAATTCAATAAAAAAATAAAATAAAAGGGTATATGGTATTTATTTTCCTTATAAAAAAAATTACGACTTGTTAAGGAAGCCAAATATTAAATAATGCTCGCGGCGGCATAAAGGTCATTGTCGCTGCGTACGTTAAAAAGAAACATTCATTTTGTCGTTTAGTAAAACACTTTATAAAAAAGAATATTATTTTTGAAAACCATTGAATGAAATTAAAATTCAAAGGGGTTGATTATAAACTATATAAAATAAAGTCATGTATAAGTTAAAATATTCCTCAATGAAAGAATATTGAGATGAAGTGCTTTACCTTGAGTCTGATTAGTTTCGTTTGTTTTTTATATTCCTGAATAATAAACTTAGGTTGATTTATACTTGATTCATAACCTTTTTCAAGTTTATTATTCAATTTATATTACTTATCATCATTTTATAAAAATTATATAATTATTTAAGTTCATATCGGTCATTTTGTCGATATTCAGTACTTGAGTCGAAAATGAACTTGTTTTGATGTAAATTGTCCATGTAGTAAAAATTACATCATCTCCATAATGGTATTAATGATTTAAATATCACATATATCCAGTATATATATATATATATATATTTTGTAATAGTCCATAACATTTGGATATAAGAAATGACATGCACCGTTCATGGAGATGGTAGGCCGTACGTATGCATGAACACTACTTTCATTTCTTTATCATATTAAAGGAATGAAAATTAAATGATACATAGGTATGTTATAATTACAGTATAATATCTATGTTATATATTTTATATAATTTCATTAATTCCATCCTTTATATGTTCCATCTATGGCATGAATGAGTCATATCACTTTGAGGGGGCGATAGTCCGCACTTCCTCAAATGAAATTATTATATTTACACATTTTGGAAAAAATAAAGGTATACTGTAAATAAAAAAAATAAAGAAGCATAGAGACAATATAAATATAATATATATCATATATAAATATAGTTTCATCATAATTACCACCATGAGATTTGGTATGAGAAAATTGAACAATCATCATTTCGTGATGCAGTAGTTCACCGTACACAGAAACAATATGTTCATATCCATTAGATAGAGGTGTGTGTAAGTGTAGTTCGAATAATTATCATAAAAATACTAGTATATTGAGGATATTAGTGTTTTTATGTAATCATAAAATAATAAGATCATAGGGAGTGAATAAGGAAAATAAAATAAAAGAACTTTAGAGAAGACACTACCTCTAAAGCAGGTAACTCCTTTTGATTTGAGCCAAAAGGCTTTCTTGAATTGCCTTCTGTCCAAGGTAAGGATTATAGGAGGAGATGAGGGATGTTGGGAGCTTATTTAAGTATAATTTTGACGAGACAGGGGGCTTGAGAGGTGTGAGTTATGTGGGTATAGGTGGTGGTCTTTTATAAGAGGGAGGAGGGGCACTTTAAGAAAGTTTTGAAATATTAATTTATTATAAATTAATTTTTGATTAAAAATGGTCCAAAACTAATTTAATTCGAAGATAAGATGACGTTGGTTCAAATACCCATCATATAATAATTTTTAGATAAGTTTTAAATATTTTTTTTATCCTTATATTTTTGGTTTAACTCTTATTTTACCCCTTTTAATCTTATAGTGATATCATGTTATTTACACATTATGGGTTAATGTAATTACCATATCATGTCAAATGACCCACAAGAAAGTAATTTATGATATATTTGGACTTATCCTAACCATTTGGCCAAATATTATATTTTTAGGAATTTAATATCATTTAATAAACTATTTTATATTTTAAGTTATGAATTATGTCAATTTTGGACACTATTCATACAAATTCATAACAACATGATTATTTCGAACAAAAAAAATTAAATCAATACTAACATATCATATTCACTTAGAGAATTCGTGGATGAAATTAATTATGTCAAATAATATTTATTTTAATATTTATAATATCATTTTTTTAAAGGTTGGGGCCGAAGCCTCATTTATTATTAAAGCAAAGCAAATACCTCTTTAACTGGGTAGAGGGAGACCCATTACATAGCCCGAAGGCCAAGTGGGAATTTATCCAATTACATGGCTCATAGGATCATTTTTTTGGCCCAAAGCCCATTTTGTGAATAGTACTGCTACAATACCCATGCTGCTACAGTACCGCACAGTACCCATCACTGCTATAGTACCCTACCGCCGCTACAGTGACCTGCTGCCGCTACAGTGCCCGCCGTTGCTACAGTGGCGCCACTGCTACACTACGATATAGTACTGCTACAGTACCTACGCCCAATGGGTTTTGAACCCCCATTTTTCATGTAGAATTAAGGGGTGATTACCACTAAGTTAAACCCCAACTACATATAATATCATTTATTTGAATCCTTTATTAATGAAGCAATCACTGCATCATTAGTGTGTTATAATTAAATTTATTTATATAATATCTAAAAATTATAAATAAAATATCATGATATAGTAAATATTTTTATATTTATAATGACTATTTATAGTTGAAGTGATCATTTATATAATTCCATATAAAAATTGTTTTACTAAGAAGACACAGGTTTATGTTATTTTTCTCTTTACGTAAAATTAATTATTATAACATGTCATTATCACACCCAAGTGGCTCCATGGGGTCCCAAAATAGATCCAAGGATTCCCATGGTCAGAAATATTACATCCAATAGGACTAGAACATGTGTTATGGTAGTTTAATTTTATTATAATATTATTTTTTACTATTATTTACCAGATTTACCCTTTAACCATGGTAAATAAAATAAAAAACTGAAGTTACTATTCATAATGTATAAAAATAAAAGGTGCCTATTTAAAAAATTTGGACTTTCTAATTCCAAATATGGAATCAATTTTTTCAAATTCAAAACACAGAATTTATAGAAATTAATTTTAAATTAATTCCCATTGTCAAAACCAGAAAGCAGGTTTTTAAGAAGTAAAAACTATCAAAAGATTAACATGTATTTATCTCCAATTTAAAAGTGAAATTACTTATAATGTCCAGAATTGGATTAAATGAAAAAAATAATCCAATTACACATTAAAACTAATTAAAAGGAAAATCTAACTATATAAATAAATTATATGAAAAGATATTTTTGTCTTAAAATGTGGTATTTTTCACTATTCATTAAAAAATGAACTTCATCAGAAAATTACCAAAAATTTATCCAAAGTAAATTTTAATGTCCCAATTCAATAGAAGAATTTTATTTTTTTCAAATAGAACATATAAAAGTGACAAAAACTATTTTTAAAAATGGTTCACCATCAAAAGGAAGTAAAACGACCTTTTAAAAATATTAGAGTATTTTTTTCTTAAAATTGGATTCATTCTAATTTTAAGCCTCTAACATTCATTGGTTAAATGTAAAAAAATTTAACAAATATTTGAAATCATAATATAGTTAATTATTTTCATTCCTGCCCATACAACAACTAGATGTTAAATACCATTTAAAATAATATTAATATTATTGTATTATTTTTCGGTATAACTCAACATTATGTGCAATGTAAGATCTTGGAGAAACCCATTGTTGCGTGTAAAGTATGCTATCGAAAAAATGTCTCTTTAATGTAAAATTAATATCTTATTCATAAATATTAATAGAAAATAAAAAGTATTATTCTATAAATACCTCTGTTGTTACAGGTAACATTTAATAATAATTTCCTTGAGAAATATTTCCCTAAGGTTGTTTGTCTTAGGATGGAGAAAAAATTATTAGAATTGAGGAAAAAGGATGTAGATTCGATGTTAACATATGAAGAAAATTTTACAAGGTTGGCTAGGTACGTACCATATTTTTTCGGGGACATTGATAATAAAATTATTATATTTTATGTAGGATTAAAACCAAGTTTGCGAAGATATTTAGCCACATGAAAATTTAAAATTTATGATAAATTTGTTTATTGTTTTACGAATGTTGAGATAGAGTTTTCTGAAAAATTCTATGCCACGAGATAAAAAGAGTAAGAAATGGTAAAAGTGGAAGGAAATAGAGAAGAAAACAACTAAGAATCCTAGAGGTAATCCCCAAACATGTTTTAAATGTGGTAAAATAAATTTTGGGGGAATTTATGTCAGTATCTAGAAAGTGTTACCAATGTGGTAAGTTTGGTCACAAGGTTTGTGACTATAAAAAAAGAGTCCTGAATAATCCAAGAGTTAGATAACAAATATCCAGTTAATAGTTAGATGTTTTATCTATAATGAGGTGCTATATTATGCTAAATTGTGTCTAAATTTACTTAATTAGGGTGAAAATCATCATGATCATAAGAAAAAGGGGCGGAAAAATATTTTTCCACTTATACAGTTGATGTTGGGACATTTAGTGAGGTGGTGATAGCTCGAGGGAGCTCAATATTTTTTGAAGGTTGGTCATAATCACAATGATTTAGGTACCCCTCTTTTGATGTTTTAAGTAATTGATGTAATTTGTGAGAAATTTATTGAGTTTTCATTGATATCTGAAATATATGTTCTAGTGGAAAATTTATTTGAGGAATAATGCCTTTAAATTTTATAGAAATAATTTTAATGGTATTGATAAACTTTAGGGTTAATATGACCATTAATGACATTTTAATAATATTCAAATAAGTTTGTTAGTCATTGTAAAAACAATGGTTGTACTAAAAACCTTACTAAAAAGGTTATTAAATTATTAATTTTATTTAAAGGATGTCTATATTTTTTTGGAATGTTATAGGAATTATATGAACATAGTTTAGAAGAAGGACAAACCACATGTTGTGTGACAACCTGTCGCATTCGACAAGCCTGTAGGGCTTAAAATCATAGCCTAATGACGATAAGAGTTTGGTACCTACCAATAGCCTACATGATTTCTTGGTTAATATGACATTGTTTTTAGTTAAATATTTTGAAAAATAAATATTAATGATGAACCAATGGTGTTACTTTTGAGTTTTAGAGATTAATTAATTATATTATATAACTTGTGCTAACCATATTGATTTTGGAAAATGGTTAGAGTAAGACAGAAAGACTTGTTACTATATTATGGATCTTAAAACCTATTAAAAGTGAATTTTAGTACTTCAGGCATAAAATTAATTTTTGGAGTAAAGGATGAATTGGAAATTGATAGAAGCACAAAAAAGGATGAAATTGTGCTTATAAAATAGAAACATATCAAGTAAGTATATTTACATATATTCTTAGATAGTAAAATAATTTCTCAACTTTAAAAAAAATATCTTGAAATGAAATGTTATATTATTACATTTATATATGATGAATCAGATGGTCTTTTAGATCATCACATATTTTTGGTTTTGAGGCCCTTAAGTTTCTATTAATCATTCTTTTTCTTGAGATCAATGACCTAAATCACTCACTATAATTATTTAAACTTTTATTCTATGTCTAAATCTTCACTTCCCATCCATGTTCTCCTATTTTTATGCCTATTTATGTGTTATTCCATATGACCTATGTACTTCCCTTTCTCTATTATTAAGAGGATATTTTATTAATTGTTTTTATGATATGTGTTTTTCAAAAATATTATTTACAAATTTCAAAACCTTGATTATTTATATCAAGTTCAAATTGTGAGAATAAAATTTATTAGGGGGGGGAGGGGTATGTAAACCCCTAAGATTTTAAAAGAAGAAATTCATGTTTGACAGTGTAAACGACACAGACCATTACGATTAGACAACAATGTAACACCTCAATACTTTAAGATATATTTATTTTTTTCAAATAAAATCAATATCTTTAATATATTTTATTACACACAATACTATGTTTAGCTTTTGTTGCAAGAAACACATAGTTTAGCTTGCATTACCTGCCATACATAGTTTAAACAAAATGTGAAATATTATTAAAATATTATTATTTAATATAATAGTTATAAAATTCAAGTTAAATTAGAGTGTATGAATATTACTAACTAAATTATTAAAAATATAGTTATCTATTGATTAATAATAAAATAAAAATCATTTATATGAAAAACAAATGTTTTCTGAAAAACTGTATTTTTTTCTAAAAGGCGGATTAGTCACACTTTGTGCCCATAATTTAAAACTAATTGTTAAAAATTTATAGAATTTATTTGAAAAAATAAAATTAATTTTTAAAATTGTAATACCAAAATTATTTTTGGTTTAATTTTTGGGATTTTTTTGAAAATTTTCAGTTTTTTATAAATAGTGAAAAATACTAAATTATAATCAAAAAATTCCTTTTCATTTAAATAATTTAAAATGATAAATTATTTATTGAATTGATTTTACAGTAAAATTTATTCAATTATAATTCCATTAATCCAATTTAGTTCATTTTAATCAATTTTATATTGAGTTTTGATATAAAAACTTTGTAAATTTTGAACATTTTCTCTTTAAAAACCCGGTTTCTCTTCGCGTCAGCGAGATTAATTTTAAATTTCAGTTTCCCACTTATGTGAATGTAATTTGGAAAAATGGATTTCATATTTTAAATCATAATAATTTATATTATATAATAAGGTCAAATTATTTTTTGACCAAAATGAATAGTGAATTCAGTAAAAATTAATTACCACGATTAAGGTAAAAATAGGTTTATTGGGGGGTTAAACTAAACAAATAAGGGTAAAGATAAACTATAAAATTGTATAAGAACTATTTTATATCCATATTTATACCATTAAACCTATAATTTTAGATAATGGTTCCTTTTTTACCCTTGTGACATATGAAAAATGTGAGAGCACTCAATTATTTTAAAAAATACCAAGTGTGTCCTCTCCCCCAATTATAAAAGGCCACCCCCTATCCTCATCTCCCCAAACCTTCAAAACAATTTAGATCAGAAAATACCTACCAAAATCACTTACAAAACTACCTACACTAATTATATAATCCTTATGTTGGGTATAAATCCAATCTAGGAAGGCTTATGGTGCAAACCTAAGGAGGATACCCAAAGAAGATGCAATGTTCATCAATGAACATCTTTATTTTATTTCTTTTTCCACCACCTACAATTATTATTAAACCATGATTATATAATAAACTCAGTATATTACATATAATTAGATGTTTTTATACTAATATAATGACCTAAATCATTTTTATCTTCTATTAAATTGGTTATGAAATCATCATTCTTGTGTACGGTGGACTACCGCCTCACGAACTGATGTCATACATTTTTCCATTACCACCTCTCACGGATGGGTATGATGATGGATTTAAAGAATATATATGATATTAATAAAATTATTATAACTTTGGGTTAATTATATCATATATTCTTTTTTAAATTCCATTATGTAGGGGATACAATAATATAGCTCGTGTGTACAACGAACTACTGCCTCACGAAGTGATGTGATTCAATTTTCACTAACGCATTACATAGAAGGTAATAAGGGTAAATATAATGAATATATGTGATATAAATGAAATAATTATTATATTAATTACATATTTATAATTCTATAAATATAACATATCATTTTTTCTTACCTTTTCACTCACTGAAAAAGTGATAATGTCATTTGTGTATGTGTGGACTATCGCCTTCACGAAGTGATGTGACTCTATTTTCATAAACAAACCACATGGATGATAAATATAAGTATATAATATGGTATATATGACATTTTTAGCATTATTTAAACATTATATATTACTTACCATCTTTCCATAATGTTCATTATAAAATAGAAATGTTACTCATGCGTACGTACGACCTACCATCTCTATGATTGTAACATAGTTCATTTTTCATAAGCATATTTCATGATTGGTTTTAAAATTATAATTAATGTATAAATAAAATAATAATATCATGATTATTATTCTTTATATATTTAAATAATGACCTATTTGACCATAGTCAACCTACCAAAGTTGATTTGACACATAAGCCAAATATGATCAAAACATTTGATGTAAACTTAATTGATTAAGTAATTGTATAAAAAATGGTAATAAGTGAAATAAAAGTATTAATAAACTTGAAAAAGGTTATAAATTAATTAAACAATTAACATAAGTTTATTATTAATGAATATAAATACACATGTGGAAAGTCAGACTCAAGGTAAGGGACTTCATCTCAATTTCCTTTCATTGAGACATATTTTAATGTTATGCACCTATATACTTTTATAAGGTGAATATATATACCATTTGATATTTTATATCATTAATTAATCTATTATCATGATATTTAATGTTTTTTTTAATTTTATTATTTCACGGGACTTACGATTCAAGTGTTTCCCAAGTGATATGTGACTTTTCTTAAAAAAACCATGTTTTAAAGTTTTCCTTTAAAATTTTCACATTCCATGTAAATGTTTTTAAACTAATTTTATTAGAGTTTTATATAGACATAAAATATTTATAAATCACATTTTATTTCACTTTTACTTTATTTGAATGGTTTTTAAAAAGGAATCTTTTTTATGTGTTTTATACGGAAAATTTTGATAAATAAAAAAAAGGAATATTCTACATGGTGACAATAACTTTTATACCAACATGAATATTATTTTATTTTTAGATTCATTTACAAGATTTAATATTTTCTTAAAATAAAAAAACTCTTCCCTTTTTTGGGTGTTTTGGTATTGAAAATGGGTTTTCAAAGAAAATGGTTTTTGGAATTGAAAATGGGTTTTTAAAAGAAAACAGAATTTTTATCCGAAAGTATTTTTCATATTCGTTTAAAGGAGACTTTCAAAGGGATTTAGGATTAAAGTGTTTTTTTTCATGATATGGTACTTGAGAATTATTTGAAATTGGTGATCCCGATACTGCTTATATGAAGGTTTGGGCCCTATTATATCTCATGAGTGAGCCCGATATATCTTATACGAAGGACTGAGTCCCATTATAGCACATGAAAAATGGGTGAGCCTAATATAGCTTATATGAAGGGTGAACCCCATTATAGATCTCCAATGCATTGATTAGTGATTATATTATAATTTTAACATATGGATATTATAATTAAAATGTATTTGGATGGTTTTTTTGAATATGATGCTCTAAGTTACCGAAAAGTGTTTTAACTGCTTGTTATGGGGTTTAAAGGATTTATTTGAGAAAAATGTGTGTGTTTTTTCTATGAATTTTTTTTACTTCATATACTAAAAAAAATTGATGTTAAACTTTATATGATTTTTCTTGTTTTTCACTATAATAATGGTTTTCTTTATTTTTACATCCCTCACTAATATTTTTATGCTCATCCCATATTTTAAAGTGATTTTCACAGTGTTTAAGGATGGGTAAGGGAAAGGAAGAAGTGAAGATAAAAGTTGTATAGATTATCCATGAAAATAAACCATTATTTATTTTAAAAGTTTTATATTATGGAAAAAATGGATTCTAATCGGAAGGGTCCACTTTTTATTTCATGGTTTTGTTATGAATGGGTTATGGCCTAATTCTCTAAAAATCTAAACCTGAAAAGATCCTCAAATGTAAGAGAATGAATTAATGGCATAAAAACTCAAGATTATGCAATGTTTAAGGTAGGGTACTTATACCTACTATGTGTTATTCTAGATTTATTTCTTATTTCCCTTTCCCTCTTTTCAAGAGGATGTTTTATTAATCCTTTTTATGATGTGGGATTTCAACAAAGTTATCTTAAAATGTAAAAAATATGATTATCGAGTTCAATTTCAAATTGTGAGGACATAGATTATTAAATGGGGGAGAATATAACACCCTGATATTTTAAAAAGGTGATTATGTTTGACAGCATATACGATGCACAACACAGAGACTAAACGAACCATGAAATATTATTATTTAAATACGATTGTTATAACTTAGCCATTAAATTGGTGGGTATGAATAAGATTAAATAATTTATGGAATATATATAAATTTATTAATCAATAAAAATTTATTGATAAATTATTATTAAAAAATCACTCAATTTTTTAGTAAAACAATTTTATTCTTCAAAAAAACATTTTCTTCAAAAATGATTTTTATTACTTTTTGTGAGTAGATAATATAATGAATTTATAATAATTTTAGAAATGATATTTTATAAAAATTATGTAATTTTTAAAATTATCATGTCAAAATTAGCATAGAGTGATTTTTTGGGATTTTTATTATAAGATTGATTTTACTATGAATAGTGAAAAATATTGATTTTTATTAAAAAATGTATTATTTTGATTAAATAATTTACAAAGTTACATTTTTAATGGTTTCAATGTAACATTGGTAATATTATAATACAATTAATATAATTAATTTCATTGGAATCAATTTTATGATTGAATTTGGTATAAAAACTTTTTTACACTTAAAAAGTCATTTTTTTGAAAAATTGTTTTTCATTACATTTTATGTTTTAATCTTAAATTAATTATTTCTGCTTCTATAAATTGAATCTTTAAAAATGGATTCCATATTTTTAATCATGAGGTATAAATATTTAAAATAGGTTCCTTTTATTTTTTGTCAGTATGAATAACAACTATAGTAAATAATTATCACCATGGTAAGGGTAAATTAGTAATTAAAGTTAAAAAATATGATAAGGAATAAAAAATAACCATAACACTTGATTTTATCCAATTTTTTGTGCATATTTAATCCATTTATAGCCAAGTTTTAAAAATATGGAATCTTGGTGCAATATTTCTTTGATGTTGACCTTTATATTATTTTATGTAAATAAAATTAAAAAATATCATTCTTTATTTTATTATCTCTAAATTTTTTAAATAGGGATAAACAGAGGCTATGTTCAGTTATAAAAGGATTATTTTAAATATAAATGATTTTTTATCATATAAATTTATTTCTATTTTTTTTGTGTTGAAATAATTACCTTAAATGCTTACGAAACACCGACACAATATTTTTTCAATTAATAAAAAAATTAAATAAATGATTTTAAAAATATTAAAAGTAATATAATTTGAATGAATTATTGTGTTCCATGATTTTTTAAATAAACACAACATATTAGCGATTTGTGAAAGGATTATATTTGAATTCCTTTGATGTCATGTTGTTTTCAAAGTCTAATTAAATGATTAGTATCAAAAATGAAATTAATGATATTTTATGTTAAATAATATTTATTAAATTATTTAATAGTCATAAAAATATTAAAAAAAGAAAAACTAGGATGATAAACGATTTAAAATTTTATCCTTGATCCATCTATGAGAAAATTTCCACCTTATAAGTAAAATTATAACTGTTTAATTTTGAAAAATTAATTATCGTGGTTAAGGTTAAAATTGGTTAACTAAGAGGTTAATCCAAAAGATAAGGTTTAAAATGATTTAAAAACATGTAAAATTTTTATTATATGATTATATTAATACCATATATTACTTATCTTCCATTAAAATTAATTTTAGCACCATTTGACATGAGTTAGACACATATGATATTATAATATTTTATGTATTTTTAAAAGTGGTATTAATGATATTTTATAATAAACAATGACTTATTAAATTATTTAAAATTCCTGAAAATCACATTTTTTTCCAAGTGATTGGAAAATAATTTAAAATATCAACCATGGTCTATTTATGATCTAACATTTCTTTTATAACAACTATCTTAACCTCTAAAGAGTAAAAAAGTTTGTTATCATGATAATCATCAAAGCAATTAACAAAGGGTTAAAACAAAAATATAAGGGTGAAAAAATCACCTAAAATTGTCCAATTTTTATTATATTAGAGAATTAATATTCATACTCATATTATTAGTCTTTATGGTAAAAAAATTCCTTAACTTTGGGAAAATGATCTTGAAATAAAAATGTTATCTTATTACCTTTATTTCTAATAAATCAATGGTATTTTTCACATATCCTTAGTTTATGGTTTTGTAGTTTTTAACTTTCTTATGATAATTCAATTTATTTTGATCAATGATATCTATCACTCTTTATAATTATCTGGACATTAATTTTTACTCCATATCTATATTTTCACTTCCCAATAATGCTCTCCTATTTGGAAACCTAGTATGTGTTATTCCATATAGCCTTCTTATTTCCATTTCCATATTTTTAATAAGAAGTTTTATTAACCCTTTTTATGATATGGGATTTAAAAAATGGGATTTTCAAATGTAAAAACATAAATTATAAAGTTCTAGTTCAAATTTCTAGGTCACAATTTATTAAATTCCAGAGAATGTAACACCATGAAAATTTTAAAATAACACTATGTTTGATAGCGTATACAAAATGTGACACCAAGTATAAACGAACCATGAAATGTTATTATTTAAATATGAACATTATAACATAGTTTTGAAATTTTTAGGTATGAATAATATTAATTGATTTATGAAATATATATAAATTTAATACTCAATACAAATGTATTGATAAATTATTAGTAAATAATTAAAATGACTTGAAATTTTATAAATGAAATTCCCTTTTTGAATGAATAAATGTATTATTAAGTAAGGTATTTATATAAAATTCATGCGCTAACTTGGTTATTTTTTATTGTTATATAGTCTTTCATATTTAAAATACCATTAAGAACCATAAAATTTTATAATAAATCCATAGAATAGTTCTGATTAAGATTAGTATATTAAGGGTTATGATAAAGTCCAATTGACACAGATGGAAGAAGCGGTGGCCCTGATTGGTTGGATTGTACCCTATGAAGACCATTTATCATATATTTTGAGGGAGATAAAATAAATTGGATTTTCACTTTACCAAGACTAATACAAGATTCAAAAACTAAAGCATGACTGAAACAATTTACAGATGAAGTTCAAGCACATTGAGATCATGACCCAAACCATGTTCACCAAACCACCCCATGAAAATCTCAAAATCTCACACATTACCCTTAGGGAATTCAATGGTGTAATAAAAGGATATGTATTTAGACCCTAACAGTATGAATTTGAATATTTTATTTTTAACAAAAAAATTATTATATTTATTCTTTTTAGTATTGCATTTTAAATGATTAAATAATGAGTTTGATAAAAATTAGATTTTTATATGATGAAACAAAAATTATATTTTTGGAAATATATAGTTTCAATAAAGAAACTATTTTTCATGAATTAAATAACTTTTGAAATATATTATATTTTAATAAAATAATATTATTGAATAATATTTATAAAATCTATATTATAATATAATTTTACAAATCCAAATAATTTTTTTGTAAGGGTTAGAAAACTATTATTGTTAAAAAACTAGTATTTTTCAATAAATGGTGATTTTTGATTTAAAAGTATAAATTATCATTTTGAGGGAATTATTTTTATAAAAAAAATTATTTTTTAAATAATAAATAATAAATTATCTAATAATGTTTTTTCACAATTTTCCAAGATAGTCAAATTTTTGGGTAAAAATTAAATATGGTATAATTATACGCTATGTATTATGACATCATAAAAGCTAAAAAGTGATGTAATAAATACTATAAATAGTATAAATGACCAAAATTATGTTTCAAATTTAAAATAATTTGTTTTTTAAGTTATTTTATTAATTTTATAAACCCTTAATGAATCCCTCAAAACGTATATTATATTTTAAGGTTTTAAAATCAATTATTTATAAACATGACTCACTTCCACATCACCAAGGGAATTATTTTAATGTGTTTGGTTCTCAGACTTATAAAATAATGAAAAAACTCATATTTGGAAGAAAACATAGGAAAAACCATTGGAATGTTTTTGTATTTGATTAATTTATCATATAGAGTCCAAAACCTAGGTTTGGAAATTAATAAAGAACCATCCTCTCTTTTTCTATATAAACCCACCCAAAATCGCATTACTCTTCACTAAAAATGATTGGACCATGAAATTAATCTATATATTCCTTCCAAGGTTCCCCAAATCTCTTAAAAATCTCATCCCAAGCTTTTAGAAGCCTTCTCTCAAGTTAAAGAATCCTCTCCTTTTCCTCTTTAATTAAGCACATTCTTTATGTCATGCCTTTTGATTTCCAAATTTTCAAGTTGGGATATGTTTTCATATACAT
The DNA here is from genome assembly GCA_963277665.1 of Viscum album. NCBI lineage: Eukaryota > Viridiplantae > Streptophyta > Magnoliopsida > Santalales > Viscaceae > Viscum > Viscum album. The sequence continues at coordinate 751,533,375 of OY728136.1, read as the reverse complement.
TTGTATTACCATACTTATGATTCCAAAGTAATGAGAGACCCATTTATATCTCATTAACCCATTTTATAAACTTTTATATACACATGTTATGCTACTGAAATTATCCTATTATTTTCCATGCCAAACATTTATGTTGTGAATACCCATCTCTATTTCCACTTAAGGGTATTCACTTAGTTATACACACCCTTTATTTATTGGATATTTAAATATATATAACTTGAAATACTTAATCATGTGGATAAAATTTATGAAATACATCATTATATTGTATGATCTATGTGACATACTTATGCAAGTACATGATATGAAAGTGACAGGTGGGCCCAGAATTATATAGCCCTCCAATGCATTTGGTAATGTTTTTATCTCATGAGATTCCATATATGGTGCACTTGAGGTTATCCTAAACACACTATATTTTTTTTTTGATTTTATCCCTGACTTATGTTTATGATGTCATGTTTTATATTTTTATCACATTCATATGTTTCCTTTATATAATCATCTTATATCATGCCTCATTGTTCAATATTATGATCTTAACCCTTTTATGATACCTTGATATAACTATTGGATCACATGTATTACTTTACCTCATGATATAATTTTATTATTATATTACTAGGATTTATAGATCATTCATTTCTTAAATACATCCCTAGGTTATCCCATGCAGTTTTAGAAGAACGATGGAATTTTTGGAGCATGTTAATAAAGTTTTCAATAATGTAATTGTATTTTTGTTCTAAGTTTTTATGCTATTAACCTAATTTACTAAATACACTAGGAATCATGATATTATAGGATTATATATAGTTAAAATTTATGTAATAAATCATTAAATAAAGTGTATTAATGATCTGGGTTTTCATAATAATCACTCATTTTTTTAGTAAAGTCATTTTATTCTTCAAAAATACATTTTATTTAAAAATGATTTTTATTGATTTTTTGATTATATAATATAATGATTTTTATCACTTTTCGAAATGGTATTTTATAAAAATTATATAATTTTTGAAATTATCATTTCAAAAATTATCTTAGAGTGAATTATTTAGACTTTTCTGAAAAGATTTATTTTCCAGTGAATATTGAAAAACAATGATTTTTTTAAAATTTTATTTTTTTATTCAAACATTAAAAAAGTTCCATTTTTAATTATTAAAAAGTAATTTTAGTTATATTATATTATTATTAATCTAATTAATTTCACTAGAATAAATTTTATGGTTGAATTTGGCATAATTTTTTTTATACTTAAAAGGCATTTATTTAAAAAACTAATTTTCATTTCATTTTGTGCTTTTATATTAAATTAATTTCTTAAACTTCTAAAAATTTAATATTTAAAAATTTATTCCATAATTGGATTCAGAATTTTGAATTTTTTTTAAATAGGCCCCTTTTTTGATCATTAAGAATAGTGACCATTGTAAATAATTGTCACCATAGTAAGGGTAAATTGAGTAATTAAAGTAAAAAATAATATGATAAAGAATGAAAAATTACCCAAAAAATGTCATTTATCCTCTTTCATGAGTAGATTTTGAAAATACATCAAAATTTTGAAAATATGGTAACTTGGTTCCATATTTCTTTGATATTGACCTTTATATTTTTTTATGTAAAGAAAAGTTAAAAAATGCCATTCTCTTTGTTTTATTATCTCTAAATTTTTGACATAGGGATAAATTGAGGATATATTTGGTTATAAAAGGAATTTTTTAAATATAAATTATTTTTTTATCATGATAATTTATTTACAATTTTTAGTGATGAAGTAATTATCCTAAATGTTTACGTAACGACAACATAATACTTATTAAATTTATAGAAAAATAAAATAAATGATTTTAAAAATATAAAAATTAATATAATTTGAATAGATTATTGTGATCAAAAAGTTTTTTAGATAAATATAACATGTTATTTATGTGTTAAATTATTATATTTTAATTTCTTTACCATCATGTTGTTTTTAAAGTCAAATTAATTGAACAATATAAAAAATAACATTAATGATATTTTATGTTAAATATATATTTTTAATTATTTAAATGTAATAAAAATATTTAAAAATTACAATTAGTATGATAAATGGACTAAAATTTTATCCCTTGAACATTTATGATCCAACTGTAACATTATAAGTAAAATTACAGCCCTTTAATATTGAAAAACTCATTACTGCGATTAAGGTTAAAATTGGTTAGGGTTAATCCAAGGGATAAGGTTTAAAATGATATCAAAACCTATAAAAATTTTATTTTATGATTATATTAATATCATATATTCCTTATATTTTAATATATTTAATTTTTGGAATCATTTTACATGATTTAGACTCATATTATATTATAATATTTCTTGTATTTCAAAAAGTGACATTAATGATATTTTATAATAAATGATGATTTTTAAATTATTTAAAAATAATAAAAATAATATATTTTTCCAAGTGATTTATATATGGTTTAAAATATCAACCATGGTCCATTTATGATCCAATTTTCCTTTTATAGTAACTATCTTGACCCCTAAAGAGTAAAAAAAACTTTTTTATTGTGGTAATCATCAACAGAGTTAATAAAGGGTTAAAACAAAAATATAACGATGAAAACATAACCTAAAATTTTTCAATTTTGATTTTATGAGATTATTTAGACTCATAACCATATTATATTATAATTATATTAATTTATATTCATTTTAACATGAAAATTAATTTATATAAATTTAATTCTTTAAGAGATTCTAAGAAATCCTCTCCCCTCATATTAAAAGGACACCCCCTATCCTCTTCTACATACAATCTAAGAGACATTTTCTTCAAGAAATACCTACCCAAATATCTTCTTAAAATTACTTACAATGTTCTAGAGGTCTTAGTTTGGGTAGAACACTAACCTTAGAGGCTTAAGGTGTAAAAAAATGGTGGTTGTCTAAAGAATAGGTATAGTTATTAACCAAGCGTTTTCATTTTATTTCTTATTATACCTCCTTCAAATACTATTAAACCATGATGATATGATAATATTTTATTATGTTAATATAATAACCTATATCCATCTCCTCTCCCATCAAATGGGAAACAAAACTGTCATTCATGTGTACAACGAACTACCACCTCGTGAACTGATGTAAATCATTTTCCATCACCGACTCTCATAGCTGGTTAGAATGATGGATTTAATATATATATGATATTCATAAAATAATTATAATTCTGTAAAATTAATATATCATCTATTTTCTTACCTTTCCATTCATTGAAAAATGATAATGTTTTTTGTGCGTATGTGTGGACTACCACCTCCACAAAGTGATGTGATTAGTTTTTAATCACCACATTACATGGATGATATATATAAGTATATTTCAATATAAAATATGGTATTTATGATATAATTATCATTATATAAGGATAAAATAATACTTACATTATTTCCATCATGATTATTGAAAAGTGGAAACATTATTCATGCGTACGTATGACCTACCATCTCTAGGATTTTAATGTACCTCATTTTTCATAACCATATTTCATGACTGATTTTAAAAGTATGATTGATAAATAAAAATTATAATTATTTCATGATTATTATTCTAGATATGATGTAATAATTACCTTTTTGACTATAGTTAACCTACTAAATTCATTTTGGATATATGAGTCAAATATCATCAAAACATCTGATATAAACTTAAATGATTAATTAATTGAATATAAAATGGTAATAAAGGAATAATAAAATTGAAAAAGGTTATTAAGGAAGTAAATAATTAACATAATTTATTATTTAGGAAGATAAATAATGTATGTGATGAGTCATACTCGAGGTAAGTGACACTTTAATTTAAAACCTAGTTTTAAATGTTTTCAAGATTTATCTTCTAAATATTTTTTCCATGTCCATTATGATTTTTTATATGGACATGAAGGAATTATAAAGAAAATTTTATGTCACTTTTTACTTTCTTATAAATATTTTGAAAAGGAATATTTTTACATAAGGATTTGAATTTATTTAAAAAGACAAAAGTAATGTTCTATTTTAACATATACGACGTCAATAGTTTTTCACCACCATAACTGTTATTTTATGTTTATATTTATTTACAGGAATTCATGTTTTATTCAAATAAAAACCCTCTTTTTCTTTTATTCTGGGTATTTTGATTTTGAAAATGAGTTTTTAAATGGAAGGGGTATTTCAATATCCAAAAGTTTTTTTTCGTATGGGTTCAAAAGAGTTTTTAAAGTGTTTTATAATGAAAAGGTGAAAGAATAAAATGTTTTATGTATGATATGGTACTTAATTATTATATATGAGAAACATGTGATCCTGATACATCTTATACAATAGGCGAGCCCAATATAGACTATATAATGGGTGATCCCCAATATATCTCTCAAATGCATTGAGTAATGTTACTTATCTTCAAAGGCAAGAAGGAGGGAATTAACCAGTGTGGTTTCTCCTATGGATGTAACTATGCTATATTAATTTCTGAGATGGGTTATGAATATAATGCTATAAGTCACCTAAAATGGGTTTGTATTTGTTTCTTATAAGTTTTAGAGTTTTTATTTGAGAAAAAGTGTGTGCTTTTCATGTGGAAATGATTTTTTTAATATGCTCAAAGAATAATGTGATAAAGGTAAGTATTTTATAGTTTTCCATTTTTTTCAATGAACTAACACATTTCTTCTTTTTATGTACATTAATGATCTTTTTATGTACATCCCATTTTTAATTTTTTTTTCACAGGTTTTTAAGGACAAGTACAAATGATTATAAAGACATAATATGGGAAAAGAAAATCCAACTATAGTGGGAATAATGATCACTTAAAATCATGGGTATCATTATGTAAGAGTTTGGCATAATTATTTAAAACTCTAAACATAAAATATCATTGATTATATAAGTTACCTTGTATTTTATTTTGATGTTGTAAGTTATAGATTGTTGAAATTGGTTCACATTGATTAGTATCAAGACCATAAATGTAAAGTTTATGATTTTATAACTAGACATAGGAGTGTGGGTCTTAGGCTGTTATAATATTAATGGGAACCCATAACTAGTACCTAGCCTTATACGACTTGAAAAAAAAATTAAGTACTTTAAAATTTTTTCTAGATTGGGGTTGTGTTTAAAAATCAATACTCAATAATTAATCAAGTTAGGCTTGGGTACCACTTATAGAGTATCCAAAACCCTGATACAATATAAATTATCATTAATTTTTATTAATATTATGATAAAATGTTATATCATGGATTTATCTTGGGTTTTAAATGGGGTTTACCCGAAAAATATTATAAAAATTAGAAATAATAAAAATAAAAAAACTTTTAAATAGTTTTAGGTTTGAATGGATATTTAAATTTAGATTTTATTAAAAATAAACAGGTATTACATGTGTTCATATTTGATTATTGTTAGATGAATTTAAGTTTAGTGGGAACCCAATCCGTTGTCATCCTTGGTTGAAGTTTGAAATTCCATGTAATTTTTAAATAAAGGTTAATTTAATTGTAAAAATACATAAAATATGGTTGGAAAAAATACATAAAATATGTTTGAAAATAAACAAGAAAAAAGAATATATACTGTAATTTTTATTCCTTTGTATAATTAATAATCATATGATTAATCTATAAGTTATGATAGTATTAAAATATCATTTGAATTATAAAAATAACATTATATTCACATCTTATCATTTTTATCTAAAAATATGATGATAATCATTATATTTTTTTCATTTATAATTGAGGTTGACCTGAAATCCTTTTAATTTTAAGAAATGTTTCAATTTTTCCTAGAATCCCTAATAATATGTTATTAGGGATAACTGAAATTTAGATGTTCAAACCCATAAGGGTTAATTCAATTCTCCTAAAAATGTTGATTTCAAATCTTGTTCCCTTAAGTATGATATAAATATATACTAAATACAAAAGTAAATATGTCATATAATTGGTCTATATCATATGTGATGATATAAGGATATCATATGGTATGATATCCATGAAACTAATGAATTATCATATGCCTTGGCATGGTATAATGTAATGCATGATATAGGGATATTATACAACTACCTTAAACTATGTCATATTGTATGATATATTTTTATCGCAAGTGTTGTGATATATATTAACCATATCATATGATTAATAAAGGAAGTTGAATTTTTTTAGTATTTGGGTTTATTCCACATTGGACATCATTGATTATGGACATTTTATATGATAAAAAAATGATAGATTCAACAATTCATTAAAATATTAAATGCATGGACAAATGTTGCGAAGCATTTGTAACTAAAGGCACTACTCGATCATTTCATAACATTCGAGTAAATGCATGGAGAATCATGGAGTAGTGTGATACTTATCAAGAAGTGTGATTGAAGATAAGAGGTTCATCCATATTTTATTAAATGCACACATTATTCATTTTATAGTATACATGGTTTTGGTTTCGTAGTATGATGATCTTGAGTTTGTGGATTCTTATTATATTTCACTACATGAACAAGAGTATTCGATCCTAAAAAAATAAATAATAGTATCAAAGATTTACCATGTTTATTTGATTCATTAAATCATGTTTAAAATGAAAAAAATCATCGATGGTGTATTTCAATCACAGATTACGATATAGATTTTTTTTTGAAAATTGATATCATATTTAGTATCATTAAATACGATGTAGATTTTGAATTGTGACATGTTTTAAAATATTTGATATCAAAATTAGTGATATGATCACACTATATACAATATAAAATATCATAGATTACAATTCGGTGTAAATCCATTGGTTTCAACATATCGTAACGTATGATATAGCTAATCATAATGTACGACAGTGAGGATTTACACTCTTTTCATTTTTGAAAAAATAGTGGCACATATATTTAAGGTGATATTAGTCTTATTATAAAATATGATAGCTAGTAAACTAAAAATGTTTCCGCATTGTAGAATTCCTATCGTTAAATATGATATATTCAAAAAAATTGAACTACATGTTATGATGTAGCGCATATAGTGAATTACGATATAAATGAATTTTTCTTCTTTTATTTTTCAATTATGAATTGAATTTGATAATTTATAATTGTTTATAAATTGTATAATTTTTTTCTTAAGATATTTATATAATTTATAAATTTCATATAAATTAATTAATTATAAAGTGTGTATAATTAATTAATATTTTTTTGAAACATTTAATAAATTAATAACTTTTATATTATTTTTTAACATAAAATACCCTTAATATATATGATATGGATTATAATTTTGATATAAATTATTTATATAGTAATTATAAGGTCATTTATAAAGTGTTTATAAAATAAAAAATATTGATCCCAGATCAGTAAAGATACCCCCTCGGGGGGGTGGGGGGTGGGGTGGGGTGAATCTGTGATATAAGTTTATATAAATTCTTCCTTCTGAATTAAACCCCTATTACCACTAAAAATCTTGTTCCACTCTCTATATCACCTTCCTCACTTGTATTCACAAATAAGATAATAAAACAACACACATGAAATTTTTAGATGGTTTGGGCTTGATGTGAGAGCATACTCCTTACTATGTCCAACCTCTTATTGGGCCACAAATTTTATTATCAGTATAAAATTATAGTGGTTACAAATTCTGTACAAGTTTATTACAAGTTTTGAGTAGGTTTCAGTCAATTATCTATGAGGGGAAGGTATCAACCACTTCCACTTGATGAGTGGAGTTGTTTATACTAGAACCAAAAGTCCTTTAATATTCATATTTTCTATTGAATGGATCAGATCTTATAACAGAACAACCTAGGTCATCCAAACTAGTCACCCAAGATATCCCATTATGGGTTGAGGTATAACAAAGATAAAAAAACAGGTCTTGAATATAATCAAAAAAGACGCACAACCAGAGTATAAAGCAGAAACAACAGAGAGATACAACTAAGAAAAACATAATAAACCAAGAAGTACGACAAGTCTAGACCAACAAGTCTCTATGTGACCAATCATCATCTCCACAAAGAGACCAAAATAAAAAACAATGATATAAATAGAATCTAACATGATACATAATTCCATTCCCTTTACCTATGTCATGCAAAACATGGTCTACAACTTCCTGAAGAAAAAAATAGGGTGTGAGAAACATATCCCAGTAGGAAACCACCAAAGAATCTATACAAGTTCTAATATCAAGAATGAAAAATTTATAGCTTTAAAAAAATAGTTTTACAAGAATTATTATAATAAAAAATTTTTAAAACATTTCTCAAACATTCCTTGGGTTTTCTATAAATTGAATATCATTTTTTCCAAAACCATAAACATTTCAGTTATGAAACAAAGTAGGTAAACATACTGAAATATAAATATACATGTGATCCAACATCCATGAAATAAACTATCATGCAATAAATAACCATAAACAAAAATGAACCTTCCATTCAAGCTCTAGCCTCTAGGACAATATGTACTAGACAATTACATTCCTAACAAGGCATAAGGTTTGATCAAAATAATATCGAGTCCTTCCACAGTCCATCAATATACAAGTGGTTACCTCCTAGTGGAGTCACACACACTAAGGCTACATGTGTCTCTATCTAAATGTGCCCAAGGTTCCCTCTATGCAATGTTTATCAATTTCTATTTTTAAAACCATGCTCACATTTTTGTAAAACCATTTCAAATCTAGGCCAATCTACTTTAGGTTTCTAAAATCTATTTCTTTTCCAAATCATGGTAATTCGATTTTCAAAGAAAAAATTCCCTTTAAAACAAAAACTCATGTACTTTTAAATTTCAACACATGAAATTCCATTTCAAATATCAAGGAACCAATAATAACAATAATAAATTCAAGAAATTAGAAAACTTAAACAGATCTACCTACCTCAAGGACATAAAAAACCTAACCACCTTTGACAATGGGGATCAAAAACCATAAGATCTACCTTTATAAGATAAGGAAAGATAAGAAACTGAAATTAATTGATAGAAAAAAATGAAATAATTATCAATCCCTACCAAAAATGGTGCCACAACCACAAAAAAGAGAGGAACTGAGATAAAGGCTTACCCGATGAGATGAAGCGCCTAACCCTACCGATCAGTCGCTAAATGGAGTGATCCAGAGGGAAAGGAGTCATCAAAAAATTCCTAGGGTAAAAGATCTAGCTAAGAGGAGAAGTATGAAAAAGGTAATAAAGCCTAAAAAACCTACAGAAGACCCTAAAAATTGAAACTAATAGAGTTACAGGGCGTATAATACCTTACATGTTGTGATTTTATCCCATTTTAAGTTATACTGAAAAAATGCATCGCATTTTTAATTAAAAATTTATTTTTCACTTTAAATGATCTAAAAAACATACACGAAATGTCTAATTCTCATTATGTGTATTCAATTCATGGGATATGTCTATCGGCTAATACAAATCATGTAATCCCATTACACATCTTGTAACTTCCCATAAAAGAGCATAAACTACAGGTTTATACTGAAAATTCCAACAAATCCCTAAATTCACCATTACTGGTATCCTCCCAATTCATGGTCAACAATACACACCTAATGAAAAAGGAAACGAAAAGAAAAAATTTAAACATACCTGAAAGAAAGGTAATGGGGTGTTACAATCTCCCCACCATAAAAGCTTTCTATCCCCAAAAAGTTCCCAAGATCTTGGATCCACAAAAAGAGAAGGCCATTGTCACCTCATCAACTAATCCTACTCCCACATACTGTGGTGATCCTTTCCACACTACCATAGTACTTATAATAGGAGGATTTTTTTATAGAACAATAACTTATACTAACAATCAATAATATGAACTGGCTGATCAACCAAAGTGGCATCGGGTTCAAGATCAACATCCACCCATCTAATTACATGGGAAGGATTTGGTATATACCTCCTCAACTAGGAAACATGAAACACATTATGGAGAGATTCCAAACTAGATATTAAGTATAACTAGTAGTCCACCTTCCCTAGTTTCTCAATGATCTCAAATTCCCCCACAAACCTCAGTGCCAACTTACCCAACATACCCAACCAACGATGTCCCAAACTAGGTGAAACTTTGAGAAAAACCCGACCACCAACCACAAACTCCAAGGGCTGTCAGAGATGGTCCTTATAATATTTTTGATGAATCTATTCCATGGTAAAATTCTCCAAGATCAATATCACCACCTATGTTGTCTCTTGAACCAAACTCATCCCAACCAAGGACCGCTCTCTTAACTTTGCTTAGCACAAGGGAGATGGACATGGCTACCCATAAAAGCCTCAAAGGGTGCCATCATTATAAATGCCTAATAAATATTGTTATAGGAAAAATAAACCAAAGGAAGATGCCTATCCCAAGATCCAACAAAATCAAGCACATAATCCTGAAGCATATCTTAAAGAACTTGGATAGCCTTCTCTATCTTTCCATCCTTCTACAGATGATAAGATGTCATTAATTTCAATTGGGAACCCATTTACTCTTGAAAATATTTCCAGAATCTAGATGTAAACCTCGAGTCCCTATCACAAGTAACCGTAGAGGGAACCCTATGAGTTATCTTGATCTATTGGACATATAAGTCCCAAAGATGTTCAACTTTCACCATTTCCTTTATTGGTAAGAAATGTGCTAATTTGGTAAGTTTATCGATAATCACCCAAATTGAATCCTTCTCACTAGGAGTCTATGGTAAACCAATGATAAAATCCATGGAAATTTCATCCCACTTCCATACCAGAATGGGTAAAATCTATAAAAAACTTGTAGGTATCTTGTGTTTCACCTTAAATCGCTGACAAGCGAGACACCGTAATACAAAATTCAAAACTGACTGCCTCATTCCTGACCACTAATACCAAAATCTAAAATCATGGTACATATTTGTATTCCTAGGGATCATGGAAAAACATGACTGGTGTACACTATCTAAAAAATCCCATCTCAGAGATAAAGGAACAACCAAACTTCTATGAAAACACAAAGCTCCACTAGGAGATTGAGACCACTCACCCAAGGTCTCCCCACCATTTAGAATTTCTCCTAATAATCAGATCTCAATGTATTACATCTTCTCAAGTATAAATTTCTCATTAAAAGATGATTCAACCTTTATTGAATCCAATAACACCTATCCACCAGCCTCTTTCATTCCCAAACTAATATTAGCAAACAAAATAATCATAGACCACTGCTCGATTGATTCCTTCACGACTTATATACGTAATTTTCTTCTCAATGCGCCATCAACCATGTTTTCATTACCAAGGGTATATGTGATATCAAAATCAAAGGTCTGAAGATACTCAACCCAACATATCTTTTTCAAGTTCATACCCCTCTAAGTGAAAATATACTTTAGGCTTTTGTGATCATAATACACTATAAAATGCTCCCCAAAAAGATAGTGAGGAAACATCTTGAGTGTGTACATAAAAGCTATTAACTCAAGATCATGGGTAGGGTAGTTTTTCTTATTATGGCATAATTGGAATGAACCATAAGCCACAACTTGTTTCCCCTGCATCAATACATAATCCAAACCCATACCAGTAGCATCATTGAAAAAATCATAACCCGAACATAGTTCTAGGAGAACCAACACTAGTTCTGAAGTTAACCTCACTTTCAGCTCCTCAAAAGATATCTGACACTTTCCATTACAACTTTACACCCTTATGGGTTAAGACTATCATTGAAGATGTAATATTTTATAAGTACTGAACAAAATGTCTATAATAACCAGCCAACCCCAAGAAACTCTGGATATCAAACAAGTTTTTTGGATTTTCCCAGGACATAACTGCCTGTATCTTTTTAGGATTCACTAAGATGACCTTATTAGATATCACATGCCCTAGAAACTTCACCTCTCATATCCAAAACTCATACTTGTAAATTTTACTATACATAATATGTTCTTTTAAGGTTCAAAAAATGAAATCCAAATGGTCCACATGCTCCACCTCTTACTTGGAGTACACTAAGATTTCATCTATGGACAAAAAAAAGAGTCTAAGAACCAATGTAATATCTGGTTCATCAAAGTCATAAATACCACAGGAGAATTAGTGAGTCCTAATGGAATAAAAAAACTCAAAATTTCCATATTGAATTCAAAACTCTGTCTTAGGTATGTCCTTCTATCGAACTATCAAGTGATGGTACCATGACAGAAGGTCAATATTGGAAAACCAATGAGTCCCTCTAATCTGATCAAAGATATCATAAATTCTAGGAAAGGATACTTGTTCTTAATGGTCACCTGATTCAACTTTCGATAGTCAATACAAATCCTAAGACTTATGTATGATTTCTTAGTAAAGATACAGGTGAAGCCTATGGTGACACACTAGGACAAATAAATCCTTTCACCTCTATGTCCTCAAACTAGAATTTATGTTCCACCAACTCAGCATGTTCCATTTGATAGTTTGGCATAGAAATGGACATCATTCTAGGGAGCAGGTTAATAGTAAACCTGACCTATCTATATGGCATTTAATGTAGAAAAATCACCCGAAAAGACCTCTGGGAACACACACACAATGAAAGGTAGTTGAATTCCCAATCAAGGGTCAACTGTATCTAGAAACATTTCTAACATCTGACATGATATTATACCAACATAAGGAGTAGTTGGCCCTACCCTTCCCAACCTAGATTCTTACTCACCCTAGAAAACATGAGTGACCCCATCGATATATAAAAACTATAATCAATGAAGATAAAAATATATCTTGTACTTAAAATTTATCATCCAATCCATGATTATGATCAAGTCAAATATGTCAAGATTAATCACTAAGAGGTCCCAAACCTTATCAAAGTCAGCTATCATTATTCGACATGTGGGGCACTTAAAACCTGGTTTGGACCTATTTCCCAAAGGTATTGAAAGATCCAAAAAGAATGGAATAAGATAAGAATGAAAACACAATACATAAACTAACTTTGATGATATGAAATATTGAGTATCACTAGTATCAAAAAAATCTAGAACCATAAAAGATGAAATAAATATCATACCTCTAACATTAGCTGGCCCAACTTCTGATTCCTCTAGTGCACACTCTACCACATAAAATTCATCAGAAATTATCCACTTAGATATCCTAATTTTCTTAAGAATGAGACCCACCATCATTGGGAGAATAAATGTGAACCTATGATCCCTCTGTGAAAGTGGATCCTGCCTTGTTGACTTGAGGCATATTGTCACAAAAATGTTTCAGATGGCCAGATCACCCACAAAGATGAAAATTACTAGGAGCTTATATACAATGAGGCTTGGTATGATCACACCCCCCACACTGGTAGTAGACAACCTATTATTTTCATGAAGAATCCCCTGAAACTAGTCCTAAAGAAAACTGACTACTCTTGCACTTCCTTTTCTCACCAAAAGAAGCACCCTGGCTAACCGCTGCACCAACTAAAGCTCCACCCAAACTTGTTATTCTAGCTATGTTTACCTTAGCTAAAGATTTTTTTCCCACTAACTCTATAAATGTTTAAAGGAAAAAATAAATATTATTGATTAAATATTGGACCTCATCCCCATATCGAACCTTTGAGCCTTCAAGTAATCATTAGTGACAAGATCTGGTGCCAGATGCACCAACTCAGAAAAATGGGTGGAGTTCTCCAAAATGGTATGATCCCCTTTATCCAAATTCAGAAACTCTCGGGTATTTTCCACATATAAATTCTTAGGATAAAAGTAATGATTAAAGATCTTATTTAAAGAAACCCAGGTAAGAACCTCATGCAACTTAGTTTTCACTATTGAGTCCCACTATCTTCTTCCTGCCCCCTCAAGAATATACATGGAAAAATCCACTTGAGAATATTAAGGAATCTTCAAAAAATTGATGATTTTATCGATACATTCAAGAAACTCCTCTGATTCTTGTGGTCCTTTGTCACCTTGGAAGAAAGGTGGATGTTGCTTGGTAAATTATGAGCAATGATCCACTACTTATCCCAGGTTCATGATGTTCACTGAACCTAGAGTCTGAATGGTACAAATAACCACTTCCACCAAATAAGGTTCCATTAAAGGATCTTCTTGTAGAACCTTCCACATTGCTTCCCCTCCCATATTTTGAATTTCTCTTCTAGGAGGTATTGTTTGTTAAACACAAGAAAACAACCAACCAATCATGAGTAAATTTAAAAACCATTAAACCAACTTTTAGAATCCAAAACTATTGTTTAAAATAATAAGAATTTATAAAAAATTATTAATTCTTTCAAAAAAAGGTAACACATTTAGGAAAGAATAGGTCCATTTAAATAAAATATCCACTTAGTTTATTTAAACAAACTTTCACACATAGAGACGCTAAACTTATTAGATAGGTAAATTTAAATAAATTTCCCATACAATTCATTCAAATAAACCTAAATACTAGGACTTAGACTTATTAAATATTTTTCCAACCACCCATGGAAACTTCAATTCAATCACTAGAGTGAGCTGGTGAGGCCCCATTTCCGAACCTACTATAAAAATTTCAACGATCCTACTCCTGTCTACCCAAGACACAAAACCAAATCAGGCAGTGCTGATAGACTTAATGATGAGTAACACCCCTTGATACCAAATTGTAACAGACCAACCCGGGTCAACTAAACCAGTCACCCAATCTAGCCATCATGGATTGTGGTATAACAAAGATAACAAAATAGGTTTTGAATATAAGAAAACAAGACATAAAAATAGAGTACAAAGAAAAAACAATAGGGTGATACAACTAAGACAAATAGGCTAAACCAAGAAGTAAAAAAAGTCTAGACAAAAAAGTCTCCATGTGACCAAATGTCACCTCCAAAAAGTGACCCAAACCAAAAACAATAATATAAAGTGAAGAAAACATACTAAAAAATTTCTTTCTATTTACCTGTGTCCTAAAAAACAAGGTCATAGCTTCCCAAAGGAAAAAGTAGGGTGTAAGCAACAGATCCTAGTAGGAAACCACCAAAGAATCTATACAAGTTATAATATCAATAATGTATACATTCTACCTTTAAAAAAAATAGTTTTGCAATATTTTTTTATAATAAAACAATTTGAAAACATTTATCAAACATTCCTTGGGTTTTCTATAAATTTCATATCATGTTTTCCAAAACTATAAACATTCTAGTTATAAAACAAAGAAGGTAAAGATATAAAAATATAAATATACATGTGAGCTAATATGCATGAAATAAACTGTTATGTAGTAAACAACTAGAAACAATAATTTACCTACCAGTTGAGCTCTAGCCTCCGGGACAATATATACAAGACACTCACATGCATAAAAAGGTATAAGGTTGTATCTAACTAATATCAAGTCTTACCAAATTCCATCGATATACAATAGGTTACCTCTTAGTGGTGTGATACATACTAATTCTACCCATGTCTCTATCTTAATGTACCCAAGGTTATCGCAATGAAACTTTTTGTCAATTTCTATTTTTAAAACCATGATCACATTTTTATAAAACCATTTCAAAGATAAGACAATCTAATCCAAGGTTTGAAAATATATTTCTTTCCAAATCAAGGGAATTACCTTTTAAAAGAAAAATCCCCTTCAAAACACAAACCCACATTCTTTTCAATTTCAACACATGAAATTCCATTTCAAATCTCAAGAAAAAAACAAGAACAACAAGTAATTTAAGAAATTAGAACACTTGAATAGATCCAACTACCTCAAGGATGTTGAAAAAATAACCACCTTTGACAACAGGGATTAGAAACTCCAAGATCTTCCTTCAAAAGACAAGGAACAATAAGAAACTGAAATGGATTGATAGAAAACATGATATGATTATCAATCCCTACCACAAATGGTTCCACAACCAAAAACAATAGAGGAACTGAGAGTAACTCTTACCAAAAGTGATGAGACACCTATCCCTACCAATCAATCGTTAAACATAGAAATCCAAAGGGAAAAGAGTCACAAAAAAACACCTAGGGTAAGAGCTCTATCCAAGAGAAGAAGGATATAAAAGAGAATAAAGCCTTAATAACCCACATGACACCCTAAAAAGTACAATTTGGGGAATTACATGGTGTGTCATACCTTAAACATCATAAATTTCTTCCATTTTAAGTTACTCCAAAAAAACACATCGCCTTTTTTTTATTAAAAACTGATTTTTCACATTACATGATGAGAAACACTTACACGACATGTATAATTTTCATGTTGTGTATTCAGTTCATGATATCTATCTAGCATCCAATACACATCACACAATGCCATTACACATAGTGTAAATACCTAGAAAACAATAAAAACTATAGGTTTATGCTGAAAATCCCTACAAATCGCTTACTTCACCATTATAGGTATCCACCCAGTTCATGGTTTCCAATACTTGACCAATGGAAAAGGAAGCCAAAAGAAAAAATTTAAACATACCTAACATAAAGGTAAGGGGGGTGTTATAGATTTTCATTAGAATACCTGATGTCTGTGCATCAAAGATAAGATCTGCTCCTGTGAAAACTTCAACTACTAAAATGTTGTTAATGTAGCAACATGCATGCCATATTCAACTCTCAAAGTTATTCATAATAATATATTTATTCAGGAGAACATTAATGCTTGAACATGAACTCCTTATTCCTCAATAAGAAGCATTTGGATCAATAGAAATGGAAAAAACTTAAATTTATCTTCTCAGAATGCATGAGAAACATTTTTCGATCACCTTATTCTCTCTCACTTAGATACAATAGGTCTCTAGTGAAACAAGGTATCAAAAAATTATCTCAAATTTTAAATACACTATTTTTTTAATTTTTCTATATTTATATTCCCACAATTTTTGTGGATATTATTTTTATACAAGAAAATGGAAAATGACTCAACTTTGGATTCTTGAATTTTTCATGTCAAAATATTCCTTAAAAGAAGTAGGAAGATCAAAATTAATAATTTAAAATATTCAAATTTGAAATATTCATGAAAATTTCCTATTAAACTTATCATTTAGTATCCATTAAAATATTATTCAACATTCCTTGAATATTGTATCGAATAACTAATATTGACAGTGCCAATGATATTTTTTAATTAAAAGTGTAGAAAAACATCCTTAGATAAAAATTTCACCAAGTGTTGATTATTTCGTTGGACTTTCAAAGTCTTACATTCTTATTGTGATAGTATTAAAAAATAGTAGGAAAAGTCTATCATGCAGAGATAAATTCATACACAAGAAATATCAGAGTCCTATACTATGAGTGAATATTTATGACAAAGCATGAAGTATAAAAATCATTCCAAGGGAACTTCAATCACCCCCTTTGGATTTTTTTTCAAAATCTTGTATCTCTTTATTAAAACTCAATATTTCATTTAAGAGATACCAAATAAAATCCATTTTCTTATAGCAAACATCATGAAACCACACTATAGGTTAAAGTAGTGTTTTTGTGAGAACTCTATTTTTCAATCTCAAGAAACATTTTTCCTAAGTTATAAGATAACCCCCCTCAATGAGGGAACTCACCTTCAAAAAACTCTTCCATTTCATAATAAACACAACCACTAAATTATAAGGATAGAAATTTACCCTCTTGACACACCTCATCTCCTATATTGTGTAGGATACATGTATTTTCCCTAACTTCCAAACAAATAGTTATGAATTTACCTCTCTAGATTTAAAAACATAATCCAATGCTCATTATGGGTCCCTCCCAATTATTATCAATAGAGAGGGAAGGTATGAACACTAATGTTTATCCCTAGAGTCTTAATAAATTTCCTTAGGCATTTCCTTTGTGAATATGTCAACTAATTGGCCCTTGGTAGGAATAAATACCACATTTTTATCACCATTCGATACTCTCTGTTTAATGAAATGAATCTGATGTCAATGTACTTTGATATTGAGTGATTTATAATATTTTCATAAATATATATAGAAATTTTATTTTCATAAATAATTTTGAGAGTTTTTTCAACATTTACCCTCAAATAATCCAAATACTCCTTCATCTATATCACATGGGTGCAAGAAATTATAGCAGACACATATTCATCTTATGAGGTGATTAAAGTCATTTAATTTTTCTTATTTTAGTGCCAAATAACACAAATTTATCATATAAAAAAGGTTCCACCTCAAGTGGACCTCCTGTAATCACAATTACCCACCCCATATATATCAGTGTAACAAAAAAAATGATATTATTATTTCCTATAAAATTACCCATAGTTTAGTAGACCTTTAATTTATCTTAGGAATATTTTATCTACCATAATATGAGATTCTTTAGGATCACTTTTATATATAGAACAAAAATTAAAAATATGAAATACATTAGGTCTAGATGTAGTGAGATAGAGTAGGATGCAAATAAACTTTTTAAACACCCTTTGATACACACTTTCACCTTCAACATTTTTAGATAACTTTAGTTCTACTTAAATAGGTGTAGAAACATGTTTAAATTCCTCTATATCAAAATTATTAAACAAATATTTGGCATAATTATCTTTGGAGAATAATAATTTTTTTTTGTTTAGTGTCACTTGTAACCCCAAGAAGTATCTTAACTCACCCGACATGGAAATATCAAATATTTCCTTTATATTTTTGAGAATTACCTATAAGAACTTTCTTGATCACCTTTAAAAATGATTTCATCAATATAAATAATTACAATAAGTGTATCCAACTTCATTTCTTTGATATATTGGTTTATGTACACTTTTCCCTTGGTGAATATCATCTCTTTTAAATAGTTATCAAGCCTTTAATATCATTCCCTTATTTATTTATTTAAAATATATAATCCCTTTGTGAATTTTCACACCCTTGAACCATCATTGTTAAGCACAAATCCTTTAGGAAAATCAATATACATCTCTTCTTCAAGATATACATTCAATAAGGAATATTTTATATCCATCTAATAGATTTTTAACTCCCTATATGTTTCCATATCAAGGAACATACTGTTGGACTCCAACCTTACAACTGGATCAAAAGTCTATTTAAAATACAACCCTTTAACTTGAGTGCACCCTTCTCACACTAGTATGGACTTGTTCCTAACAACTTTTACTTGATCATTCAACTTTTTTATGAATACCCATTTTGTTCCAATGACATTTTTATTATTGGGTCTCATGTAGAAATATTTTTTATTTGATTCAGCTCATCTTTCATAGCCTCAATCCACTCTTTATACTAAAAATATTCCACCACTCAATGTTGCTCAACCTAAGAGAATAAATATGTTTTATTTTCACACTACAACCTTCTTCTAGTTTTCACTGGTGCTTAATAGTTTCCAATTATATTATTTCCCCCACATTATTTTCATCATTTGGTAAATTTGTTTTTCATTCCCATTAACCTCCTCCTAATCACTAGTTTGATCAAATTTGATGTCAACCAACTCTGGTTTAGTTTTATCCTATACAAAAATGCATCCTCTTGAGTTCTACTTGTTGTCTTCAACTACAATATCAAAATTTTATATTACTAGAACAATATAATTAGGATTATTATCAATGATTTTTAAATTATAATATTCAACCAACTTGTGGTTTATTTTATTCCAGCATCTATATCCTTTTCTATTAGGTAGACATCCCAAAAAGATACCTCCCTAAATTTTCTCATTGAATTTTCCTAGATTTAAGTCTTTGATTTTAATAACATAGGGGATACAAAAGAAATTGGAATAACTCACTATTGGATTATTTTTATACTTTATCTGATATGGGGCTTGATTTTAATATTACCTAAGCAAGCATCAGTTTTGAATGTGTAAAACCATACGCACAACTTCTCTCTAGAAAAACATTAACCTATCATATTTGGCCGACACAGTACTACCCATTTCAATTATGTACCTATTTATATTTCAACAAATTAATTTTTATAAGGTGTGTATAGATTACTATATTGTTTCTTTATTCATTATTTATCAAGATAATATTCAAAACCACTTCTAGTGAAATCCCTACCATTATCAGTCCTCAACTTATTAATATGAACTCAAAGTTCTATTTCAAACTCTCTTTTATAGAGTTTAAAAATTTAAAAATATTGTGATTTGTGCTTCATAAATAACACTATATTCATCCTTACATGGTCATCAATAAATACGATGAAATATAGATAACCTCTTATGGATTTATTTCACATGGGTATAGAAAAATCCATGTAAATTAAGTAAATTGTCCTAGTTGATTATATCTAAAATTTTTATGATTCCCTTAAACTATCTAATCCTTTTTAAAATTTTTACAAATAAGATATCTATATCTACTAAACTAGGGTAGATATCTCATAAAATTTTCTTTTGAACCTTTTCTCAGGTTCCTTTGATCGATATGATCAAGTATTATATACTGGAGATTATTCTCTTCTTTAGAGCTTAGATAACATAAATTACTGATATTTCTAATTTAAAATAAATTCCCATAGTTTCTTTCACCTATTGTGATAAATGTTACATATCTAATTATTTTAATGAGGCAATTTTTTTTCTTGAAAATTACCTCATTTCCTTCATCAAAGAGTTGACTAACACTTAAATAATTATGCTTAAGTACATCAATAAATAAAACCTCATGTGAATTCAACCTATGTAGATCAATTTAAACAAATACAATTCCCTTAATATTCAAAGATATATCATTATAAAAGGTCACAACACTACCATCATGCTCTCTAATATTTTTAAATACCTTGATATCTCTTTTCATGTGTGATGAACAACTAATTTATAGTATCTATTTATTTCCATTATTGCAGGCTTTGAGAGAAACTTCAATAATGCTTTTTTTTCATATTTAGATTTCTTTTGAATATTATCACCATTAGAAATATTTTTATGACTTGGTATCATGGTCATATAATCTTCTTCATGGTGACCTTATTGGTAAAATCTTTTACATATCTCCTAAATCCCATAAACCCTATTTGGAATAGGTACCATAGGTGGTATTCCACACTCATTTTGTTTCTACACAACTTTATTATTTCAATTTTTAGGATATCCCCCCTAAATCCAGTCCTTCTTTAGTTCCAAGGGAGATATATATTATATTGTAAAACCTATGGTTTGTATCCATAACTGCCACAACACCAAAAGTACCCTTTGAAACCAGTTCTTACATGAATCTATTGAGTATGTTTATAAAATTTTTCTTTCTATTCATGAACATTTTAAGTCTTCCTCTACTTATATTTTGAGAAATTTTCCTTTTTCTAACTATTAATTACTTTATTATCTATATATTTTCATCCTCTGAGGTGTCTTCTCAACCAATTTTTACCTAGTTTTTCATTTATAACCTCCAATGTTAGTTGGTACAAATTTGAAATTTTTAGATATAATGGGTGAAACTTTTACCTATGTATGTGTACAATAGTTTCCTATAGATTAATATGACTCTACCTTCAATTCCAAAAAAATTTCATAGTATTATTTTATTTTCCCAAGGGTCTTATTAACCTTAATACACCTTGATTATACCTTGTTAATATATTCTCCTTGAGAATCCATATTTTTTCAAATTCCTTGATAACTCTTTATTACTCACCCACCTTCAATTTGAGGATTTTGATTTCCTCAACATGATCATTCTCCATGATTTTAAACTAATATTTAAATTTCTTTAGTTTATTAACTTCCTACTTGAGTGGTTTTATTTATTTCTTATGTTGCGTGTTTCTCTCAAAGAACACTTCAATTCCAGTCTTCAACATGTTCTCTATACAGGTTTATTCTTCTACTCCTTCATTACTTGAGATATTTTCTTTTATCTTAACATGTTCCATGAAATTGGTATCTTTTCTAGAATAATATTCATTTTTTCACTTCTTGAGGAATAATATTCATATTCCTTATTACTTAGCATGATTTTCTTCTATCTCTTTTGTATTTTATTTTTTCCCTTAATCAAGCTTCTTATAATTTTTGGATGTTTTTCCTTTAGATCTTATATAAGGATCCTATTTATATTCTTTCTCATCATATTCCACACTTTTATTTATTCTTGGGAATTTAACTTCAAAGTTTCTAACTCTTCCTCACTTCAAACATTTGACTGGAAGTATCCTCTTTAATTTTTCCTCACATATTTTAACACTCTTAGAGATAAAAAACATAACCCTTTTGAGTCTTTAATCACTCTCATTATCTTCTTTATAGTCACTTGTAGACTTAACATGATCTTATATAATCTTCAAACTACTCACGGATTTTAAATCCATATCCTCTTCAGGATTAGTTCTTTTCTAATTTTATAATTTTAAAAAGTATTATGTAACTCATATAGGGAAGTATATCCCCTATAACCAATAATTTAATCCTTTGGGTCAAATATATTTATAAAATCCCTTATTATTATTTTAACCATAGTTTAATCTTTTATCCTATCTCCAAATACTAAGATATGAATAACTATTTTATTCACCCTAGTGAAATAGTCATTAATAGTTTCATCCTCAACCATTTTAATATATTTAAATTTATCCCTGTAGATATGTAATATGGTATCTTTGATCTTGATGTTTCCCTCATACATGTTTTCAAGTTTTTCCTTCATTTATTTAACTAATGTGAGTCCCAACACTTTTATATAAAATATTTTTGAAAAGTATGATAATATAGATTTTCTAGCCTTCCCATCAACCTCAAGATTTCTGTTGTTAGTAAAAGTTATAGGTGAATCTCTTAAAATATGTGAAGATCCTATATTGAAAATATAATTAAGCTCCAAGCCTTGTGAAAAAAAATATGGTAACATATGATTCTTCCACCCATGAATGCTTTTCCCATAAAATAAGGGAACTACTCTATTTTTCACTAAACTCAAGCCATCCATGATATTCTTCAAGAGGAGTAGAATCTTAGGAGGACCTGGTTTTCTTTGATATCACTTATATACCCCATAACAGCAGATATACCACTGGGAGGGGGAGGGGTGGGTGAATTAGGGGTATATTTTTTTTACAAATTATTCCTTTTGAATTAAATCCATGTGATTGACCAAAGTCATGATATACTCTCTATATTCACTTCCTCACCTATATACACAAATAAGATGATCAAACAAAACAAAAAAATTTCTTACAAGGTTCGACTTTGATGTGAGAGGATACTCCTTTTTATGTCCAAACTCTTATTAGGCCACATATTTTTATTGTCACTATAAAATTATAACATTCAAAAACGAAGTAAAAGTTTCATACAAGGTTTGAGAAAGTATTATTCACTTCCCCTTGATGAATGGTGTTGTTTATATTAGAACCACCAGTCCTTTATGATTCTACCAGTTCTCTTTAATGAATATGATATTCAGCATAATTCCCGATGTATATGAATCAAATATAAGATCTAATCTTGTGAATAATTTGACTACTAGAATGCTGTTAATGCAGAAGCATGCATGAAGACTTCACCTATCATAGTTATCTAGAATAATATATTCATGCATGAGAGAATTCACACATGAAAATGACATACTTATTCACCATCAGTAATCATTTTGATTAATGAAAATTGAAATATCTTGCCTCAACCATCTCATAATGCATGAGTAGTGATGGTTGATCACCTTATTCTATACCAGTTCAATACAGTAGGTCTCTAGTATAATAAGGTATCAGTAACTTATCTCAAATTTTGATCACACACTTTTATTTATTTTTACACAATCATATTCCCATGATTTTTGTGAATATTATTTTCATAATAGAAAATGGAAAGTCCCTCATTCTCACCTTATTGTAATTAGCATGTCAAAATCTTCTAGAAAAATAGCTACAAGATCGCAAAGCATGATTTCAAATATTTTAATTTAAAATCACTATAAAAATCACCAATAATCCTTATCATTTAATATAATTTAAATATCATTAAAATTTCCATGAATCTTATCTTGAATCACTGATCTTGACTAGAAAAATGATTTTTTGAATTAAAAGTACAAAAAAGCATCATCAAATAAAAATTTCACCAAGCGTTGATGATTTCATAGGACTTTCAAATTTTTATGTGATCACTGTACAACTCTTACAAAGATGCAAAAAAATTATGGCATGAAGAGATAGAGTCATATATGGAAAATCTCAAAGTCATATGATCTCAGTGAAGATTTATTCTAAAGTTCAAAGTCTTATAGAATTTCTAGAAAATATTATCTGATGATCTATAAAGTCATACGTGGCCCACTGTGAAGTCTTATGGCCAATGAAAAATATTACACGAGGAATTAAAAATTCTTTTACTACTGATAAAAGTCTTACACCAACAAGATAAAATCTTACAAACTACAAAATTAGCTAATTTTTTCAGCACTCTAGTCACCAAATTCTTACATGATCCACTCATATAAAAATATATCCTCTTCTATCCATTTTAGTCCATATTCAAACAACTCAAAAACACTTCATCACCATTCTCATCCTTCTAATATCATGATTAATTAAAAAGAAAACTCTCTCAAAAATTCTAAGGGAACTTCACAAAATAAGGAATTATATAAAATAGTTTATATTAAATTATGAATTTATCATAATAATTGATTTGAAATGTTCAAATTAAAAGTTTTTTAAAAAAAATTATTTGAACCATATAAAATTTATTTTTGATAATTTATATGATCAAGGTTCAAATAATATTAAATATGTGATATTTTGATTATGTAAAATAATTACATAATATATTAAATTTTAATATAAAATATAGAGTGTCTATATTTCAATTAAACATCATATATTTAAATTAAATATAAAATAATAATATGAAATATTTTATATTAAGAAAAATATAAAGTGTTTAAATTTATTTTATCATGGAATATCCATAATGTATGACTAAATTATAAAGTGTTTATAATTTTTCATTTATGAATTGTTCATAAATTTTTATCTCTTGTATAAATTTATGTAATGTTCATTTATTTAGAGTTATTCCCTACTTTATTCATAAATATAAATTTTTTATATTATGAATTAAAGTATGATTTAGTTTAAATATGATTAAACTACCTATTTAAATTATCATGAACTCATCCAAGGAGTTATGTGCTAGGTATCACTACTAGAATTATGGCCCATAGTCATGGTCCTGTAGACACAATTTGCTGGATGATGGATATAGATTCCTCTATTTCCACAAGAAAATGTTTTATGTGGAAATAGAAATCCCAGTTCCATAGAAATTATGCTCTTAATATTAGGCTATATGGTAGATAATGATATTGTTACATGCATCCTTGCATGTGGCAGTATGGTGGTGTAGCAAACATATGGTGGGTGTAGGAAACTCCTGGTAAGGTGGAAGGAAAACCTATTACCATTGGCATGCGTTCCCATGGAAACATGGTCATACATTGATGAAATATTACCATAGGTATACAGCCCATGAAAACATGGTCCTATGTGCTCCACTTATTTCCACAGACATGTGGCCCATGGAAATCATGTCATATGTGGACCACCTATTTCCTTGGGCATGGTGCCTATGACAATAGGGTCCTATGTGGAACACTTTCATTTTTTTGATAAATATAATAATAAATAAATAATAAATATTATATATATATATATTTATTATTTTATGTATATACTTCAATAAATCGATGTAGAATAGTGGAAAGTTCACTGTAATATAAGGACTAGGATACAGGATCAAATCCCATTTTTTAATTTTTTTTACTTATTTCCACAAGAATGATACTAGTGGATATAGTTCTGATTATATGGACACTTATATATCCTTATTAATTAGGCCATGGCTACAAGTAGATGTAACCATATACACTAGTTGTGGCTAAAGGGAAATGGATCATGGTTATAGATAATTGTATATGGACACAATAATAGAATCCATGGGGTAAATGATTGCATATATAACCTATATCTATGAGCAGGGAGCCTATAGCCACAATTTTTTCCTATGGTTATAAGACTAGTTTCTACTTGTGTATAATAAATGATTTAAAATCCATTTTCCATAAATTCGGCATTTTCATGAGTTATGAGCTTGAATATAAAGGTAAATTATAGTTTATACATATTAGGTATTAGAATTGTGATAGAATTTAAGTCTATATTAAGTATCAAAACATGGGTAGTGGGAATTTGGGTTGAATTTCTCATTATTCGAGATTATGCCTTGTATTAGAAAAGTGGAGGGGTCAGAGGTGGTTTGAGGTATGATTTTCATTTACTATATTCTTTATTATATTTTTATTGACACTGGTGTCTCACATTCATTTATCACACATTATTTAGTATATAGGTTTCAACTTCAAGTAGAGAAGCTTCAGAAATCACAAAAGTTGATTTATCCAATGGGATTCTAGATTAGGTTGAATGAGGTGTGTAGTTTTGAACTAGTTGTGGGGTGAAATAGATTCTCATGGAACTTAGTCTTGTTATAGATGTAACTATTTAATGTTATACTTGGTATGGATTGGTTATAATCTATGAAATCTTATGTTTATTATTATAGATGTAAGATGATTTTATCTAGTTTGGATGATGAACATGTAGTGTTTTTTGGGAAAAGAAATTTCTATTTAGGGGAAAAAAATTAAAACACAAAGTATTTCATCTCAGTTGGTGAGGTTGATATTTTTTGAAACCGATGTAAAGAAGAAGGATTTTCTTTGAGTTGTGAGTGACTATGTTGATGTGGTTACAGAGGTGGTTTTGAGTTTACCTATGATGTTAGTGATTGAATTTGGAATTGTGCAACATCCAGGTGTTTCTACTGTTTCTATAGTGTCTCATATTATTTAATCAACTAAAATTAGGGAGACTAGTATTTATAATGATGAATTATAGTAGTGATGATTTATTTGGAATACACAATATCATATTATATGATATAGAATTTCATATCGTATGACATACATATGGAAACCATACTGTTTTTAATATTTAAAGAATATCATATTTAATGATTTAGTGATATCATATGCCAGATATTTGTATACATCATATTGTATGATATGATTGATTAATAGTACTAAGTATTGAAAGGTTTAATACTTTTGGAACTTCCATGACTCATTAAGATATTTTAATGTTAAGAATTTAATTTTCAAAACTTCCTAACACATTAGATATAATTAAAATGTATGGGAGATTTAATGACCATGGTTAAATGGGATGTAACTAAAGGAATTAATCATAAATTTATAAAACATATGAGTAAATTTATGGTTCAACTACATGGATAATGGATCCTCCCTATATCCTATATAATTGAGGCCATACCTTTGGTAGTGGGTGTGCGATTCTCTAAAAAACCTCTAGTAGAATCTCTCCCCTCCAGAATCTCTCTTATTTCCACCTTATTTTATTTTGAGATACTAGCATATTTTGAAGGTTAAATAATCCCACCTAAAGTGTTTGGATGATTTAGTGAAATACATGGATACACCTTAGAGGGAAGAACCTTTTGGTTGTTTTTTGGTGATCATCATCAAGCATAGAATAAAGACAAAAATAGTATTATTCATTGGTGAAAGGTCCAAATGTTTTCATTTCAAGTTTACATATGATTTCCATTTCAATAGAAAAATGATATTGGATTAAAGGTCTCTTAATATATTTCAATACTTTGATTAATGGTTAATATATGCTCAGAAACCATTTAAGTCCCAGTGGGAAGAATCTTCTGTTTTACTTGATAGGCCCATGGTGGGGAGCAACTTATGTGCGACCTGACAGACCCACGATACTCGATAGGAGGAGTACCTAAGTATGGCCAAGGTGGGAAGTAGCTTCTGTGTAACCCGACATGCCCAAGGTGGGGAGTGGATTTTGTGTATCCCATCATACCCATGGTACTCATTAGGTATGAGTACCATATAAGTCCCAAGGTTAGTGGAAAGCGGCTTCTGTGTGACCTAGTGGGCCCACTGTACTCATTGAGGAGGATTTCTCCAGCATCCCAAGGTTTTCGAAGATGGGACTAATGGTATTAATTTCCTACTCTAGAATATACCTTGTGTGAGCCATCTTGCTTCATGATAATTCTTGGAGATCACAATTCTTAGTTTTTTTGTGGATTTCTTTGTGGTATTTACTTGTTATTTAGGGGTTCCTTCTGAGTATTTTTTTACTCACCCTTACACGGGATTTGCTCATACGTGTTGTGTCTGGTGCAGACGACCGCTGCCTTGATGGAGGACTTGGTGTCTGAAAGGTACTATCGTGGGTGCCATCAAATGATTAATGGTTTTTGGGTACTTAGGTGCAGTAGAGTGGCTGACCATGGTCGTCTCTCAAAGGAGGAAGTAAATTTGAAAACTTATTAAAAGTATTTTTAAAATAACATAAAATGGAATAATAACACTACTTGAAATGATGTGGGGTTTTTTTATCATTTATAAAACTAGAATAATTTTGTTGGAATAAGATTTCATTTTTTTTGTTTTTAATTTTTAAATGAAATTTGATTAAACAGGCGTAATAAAAAGATTTTTTTTAGAAAATATTTTAAAAGGTGTAATCGATCTAATTCTACCTCTTTACTTAATTATTTAGAATTATCATTTAAATCAATATATACTTCATTATGATCCCTTAATTTGTTAACCCCATAACCCTATGAGAATTAACTTTACCACAAATATGAAGAGAATTAAACCCTAGGCTATCTTCGGAACATGCAATTGCAACACCCTGCTTTGATTGATGTTATAAGGGTAGATTATGGTCATTGGTAAATTAAGGAACATGTATATTATATAAAATTAGGATGAATTGACCTTAGGGATAATATTTTAACTCTACAAATTTATCCCGCATGGTCTTGTTTTACTGATTAAGTTTACGCTCTCACAATTTACACAAATTCTCGACCTCGTGTGTTTTTGTGTTAATTGTTCAATTGATTGCTTAGTTTATTATAATTTAAAAAATCAATTCATGGATCATATTAAGTGAATTAGAGCAGCTCAATGATTCAAAATAATTAAACGAATAGGGTAGAAGATAGATCGATCACTAAGAGAACTACTCTTCTATGGGCGGTGTGGTCATCATGAAGACATTTTTCATGAGGAAAGGATTGAAAGGGTAGAAGAAAATATCATCTCCAATATTGATTACAACCCAAATAGGATGAGTAAAGAAAAAGATAATTGAACAAAACAGAATAAAAGAGAAGAAATAAAAGAAGAACAAATAAGTTTATTACACAAATGAAAGCATTACAACATGAAGAAAAGAAGAAGGCTTTGATGAGGGGACCCTTACTTCAAGAGATACCCCTATTAAAATGGTTAGAGGATTTGGGTGAAACAAATTATCCTCTGCCTTTAATCATATAAAAAACGTCCCCACCCTTAAAAATGAGAAAAATACATATTTATAGAGTGGTGGGGAGGATAGTTTCAAAGTGGTTTCAAGTGTGAATGAGAAGATTCTTGCAAATATTTTAATCCCACTTTCACTACCTTATTGGAAACCAAAATGCATAAATTATCTATTATTATAGAAGGATAATATGTGAGAAATTGGGTTTTATATTCCCTATCAAAAATTGGGCTCAATCAATGCACATATGTAGAAGATATGGCCCAAACACTAAAGTGATGTCCAATGTCACGTGTTCAGCCCACCATTGATTTAATAACCCATTTACTCAATCCAAATTCACTCTTTAGTTCTAGTGTCCCGAATAAAAGTTGTATAAAATTAAGTGAGTAACACTGTTAAAAAATTTTAAGTTCAAAATTATTCATATTAAAATTTTTATGTGAGAAATACTACAGTGCATTTTAAAAGGGTAAAACTGGAATTTTCATCAAATTTTCAAATGAATGATCTAATCCCAAATATTTCATAAATGAACATATTTAGCACAATGTGAGGAAATTATGTCATTTATTATCAATATAATATTCATCAAAATAGTGTTTTATCAACTCTCCCATACTTACCTTTTTTCACTCCTGGGCAAAACCTCATATCAAGTAAACAACAATATCAAATCAAAACAAATTTTAAAACACATATCATTAAGATCCAAAAATTACACACCAAGAAACAAAAGATATCATGCCTCATAAAAAAAATTATTTAAAGTTCTCCATTTATATCATTCAATATATTTCCACTTCATTTATCCTCCCATGCACAAAACACTCACCTCACTTGAATTTTCTCTTATCACACAAATGTCAATTTTTTAGAAATGTATTTCTCATCCAAAATCATAAAAGGGTCACTATAGGCTTGATAAATTCCTAAATCACCACCTGATGTGAGTCAAGGACATATGTTTATCATGAGGACTTTCCAGGGTTGTTCTATGGCTTTCAGTTGATAGGATTTAGATGTGAAATTTTTTGAGGCTGAATGAGGGGGGCTTGACTCTTTTCAAATCAAAATTGCATCAATCTAATTTTATCTTAAATATGGTCTCCTAATCAATCCTCATAAAATCAATTAATATTCATCATCATGAAAAATAAAGGATTGTTCACACCATTCAACATTTCGGAAGCAAAAATATCAATCTTCTCAAACATGATTTTCTTTAAAGTTCCAGATAGGCATAACTTTCTTCCCATATTAGAAGCTCCATAAAGGCACAACTTCACATATCATGAAAGCTCTAGAAAAGGAACAACTTCCAACATAATGATTTTCTTCAGCAGAAAATAAATCTATTCATAATTTAATTTTCCAGCCAAAGTATCACAGAATGTGGTAGCACAATAGAAGACAACTTTCCTCACACTTAAGTTCAAGTAGAATAAGAAATTTCACTTCAAGAGTTGGTTGGATAGGGAAAATTTTCTTGTAATGTGGATAACCTAATAGGATATTCATGTATTCTAAGGGATACAAGGATTAAGTGTTCATTTTAGGCCATTATATAAAGGATTATTTGAAATAGGGGCTTTAATACCGAAAAAATGCCTCAATAATTTAAACATAAGTACCTCAAACCCTCTAGTTTTGATAGGAATAAATCGAATTCTGGTTAAATAAAGCATGGTTTGGTTCTATAAAGAAGTGAGGTAAATGTAAAGAATATGAAAAGAATGGTTCATAAGCCTCATAGAAAAGTTATTTCAAATATAAAGATAGTGAGATGTGTCATGAGATTCAAAATTCAGAGTACTTTTCATGAAATTACTAAAGATTTGATCTTGAAACAAAGTCATTTTCATCATTCATTTAAGCTTAGTTTCATGGGATAAATTTTTTCACTTATTGATATGGATTTAAAAAATGGTGATGAGAATCATTTTAGATTAAAAAGTTTTAAAAACACACAAAAAAAATTGAAAAATAAACACACAAAATTTTGAAAAACACACATTTTTTTGAAAATAATTGAAAAACAGGAAAACAATTGAAATTACTAAACTAAAAGGTTCTATCTCCCACACTTAAAATATTGAATTGTCCTTAATGTGAAAGCATGAGATGATATATGAACATGAAATTTATAATTTTAAATAGGAAAAATAATTAAAAAGAGAAAGGGTTAGGAACAACCTGATATTATCAAGTGATGATGGGGTCATGCGGTGTGATGAAGTCCACTACATTAGTAGGAAGTCCCTCAATGTATTTCTTCAAACGCTGACCATTGAATAAAAATCTCCTTCCAGTGTCCTATTGTGTGATATCCACTACACCATAAGGAAAAACATTAGTCACAACATAAGGACCAAACCATCTGTAACACAACTTACCAGGAATCAGCTTCAGTCGTGAACTGTAGAGAAGAACTTTTCCTCCAACATGAAACTCTCTTTATTGGATCATTTTATCATGAGATTATTTGGATCTTTCCTTGTAGATCCTTGAGTTCTCATATAAAGATAATTGAATCTCCTCATGCTCTTAAATTTGTAGCTTATTTTGAATTATAGCTTGGGCCAAATCCATGTTGCATTTATTTATAGCCCAATAATCCTGATGCTCATCTTCCACGGGTAGATGACATGATTTATAAAAAACAATCCGAAATGGGGAAATATTCATGGGGGTATTGTATTCTATCCTATAATCCCACAATGCATTATCCAAGTGTTTGCTCCAATCCTTCATATTTGGCTGCACAATTTTCTCCAGAATTTGTTTCAACTCACGATTTGAAACCTCAGCCTGGGCATTTGTTTGGGGGTGGTATGGTGTTGATGTTTTGTGTATAACCCCATACTTTTGAAGAAGGGAAGAAAGATTCTGATTGTAGAAGTGTGTCCCCTGGTCACTGATGATGGCCTTCGGTACTCCAAACCTGCAAAAAATCCGTGCTTTGACAAAGTCCACAGCAACATGAGAATCATCAGTCCTGGTGGCGTTAGCCTCCACCTATTTTCTCACATAATCAATGACAACCAAAATATATAGGAAACCAAATGAACTAGAAAAATGACCCATAAAATCAATGCCCCATACATAAAAAATCTCATAGAATAATATGGGCTTTTGGGGTATCTCGCGTCTCCTAGAAATATTACCAGTGTGTTGGCAATGTGAGAATGACTTAAAAAACACATGAGCATCTTGGAATAAACTCGGAAAATGCAATCCAGAGTCCAAAACATTCCTAGCTATCCATTGGGGTCCAAATTTTCCACCATAATCAAGTGTATGAAAGAATTAAAGAACAGACTCAAACTCATGATCAGGAACACACCTCCTAATAACTTGGTCACTACACATGCGCCATAAGTAGGGATCATCCCACACAAAAAACCTAGACTCAATCTTTAATTTTTGGACTTGATTTTTCTTTAAATTTGTAGGAATTTCAGAGGCCACAAGGTAGTTAACTAAATCATCATACCAAGGATGCATACCTAAGATGGAATAACAATTCTCATTGGGGAAAGTATCCCGAAGTGATACCTGGTCCATGGTGTCATCCTATAGTGCATGAGCAAGCCTACTCATGTGGTCTGCCACTAAGTTTTCTAACCCCTTCTTGTACTTTATCTCAATATCAAATTCCTAAAGAAGGAGTATCCATTAGATAAGTCTGGGCTTTGCGTCTGGCTTCTTCAAGAGGTACCTCAGAGCTACATGGTCAGAAAAAACAACTACTTTAGATCCCAATAAATATAAACAGAATTTATCTAAAGCGAATATGACAATAAGAAAGTCCTTTTCCATGGTTGTGTAATTTGATTGGGCTGAACCCAGTTTCCTCGATGTATAGGAAATCACATGTGAACATCCCCCCACCCTCTGAGATAATAAATCTCCGACAGAAAAGTTGGAGGCATCACACATAAGATCAAAAGGAAGCTCCCACCATAGGGGATGTATGATCAGTGAAGTGTTCAGACACTTCTTTAAATCATCAAAGGAAGTCCTGCAAGAATCATCAAACACAAAATCAGAATCCTTTTGAAGTAATCGTGACATAGGAAGCGCAATATTACTAAAATATTTGATGAAGCACCAATAAAATCATGAATGGACTAAGAAAGATCTAACATCACGCACACATGAAGGATATATTAAGGTTAAAATAATATCTACCTTAGATCTATCAACCTCTATCCCATGTTTTGACACTACATTCCCTAAGACAATGCCATACTCTACCATGAAATCACACTTTTCAAAGTTTAAGACCAGATTCTTCTCAATACAACGACTCAAAACCTTTCCCAAACTAGAGATACAATCATAAAATGAAGACCCATACACTGTAAAATCATCTATAAATACCTCCATGTAGGA
Source organism: Viscum album (assembly GCA_963277665.1). Taxonomy (NCBI): domain Eukaryota; kingdom Viridiplantae; phylum Streptophyta; class Magnoliopsida; order Santalales; family Viscaceae; genus Viscum; species Viscum album. The sequence continues at coordinate 751,499,586 of OY728136.1, read as the reverse complement.
CTTAATAAAATCAGAAAAAATACTCACCATGCATCTCTGGAAGGTACCTGGGGCATTGCAAAGTCCAAATTGCATCCTTCGGTAGGCAAACGTACCAAATGAACAAGTGAATGTTGTCTTCTCCTGATCCTCCGAAGTAATAGAAACCTAAAAATATCTAGAAAATCCATCCAAGAAATAGTAGTGTGTTTTACCAGCTAGTCTCTCAAGTATATGATCAATAAATGGGAGGGGGAAATGGTCTTTGCAAGTGGACTGATTTAGTTTCCTATAATCAATACACACACACCAACAGTTTTGTACCCTCATTGGAACTAACTAATATTTCTCATTTTTAAGAACTATAACACCACTTTTCTTAGGCGCAACCTGAATAGGACTTACCCACTGAGAATCTAAAATGGGAAATATTACACCTACCTCAATCAATTTTTCAATTTCTTTTTTAACAACTTCTAGAAGGGTTGGATTGAGTCTCCTTTGTGGCTGCCTAACCAGATTAGCCTCATCCTACAAAATAATCCTATGCATGCAAATGGAGGGGCTAATACTTGATATGTCAGCCAAGGTCCACCCGATTTCCTTAATGTTCTCCCTCAAAATATTCAATTTTTTTTCTTCATGTTCAAAAGGGAGATTGTTAGCAATTATAACAGGTAATTTCTCACTACCTAACAAGTATACGTATTTGAGATTGTGGCAATGGCTTGAGTTCCAATGTAGGGCGGTGATGTATGGATGGAGAAATTGAAGGAACTGAAATATGTGCACAATGAACATCAGTATCAGAATATACATCATTAAAATCAGAGAATAAAGCATCAAATCCCTCAGCATACTCCACATCTATGTCATAATCAGATTTAACATGATCAAAATAAAAATATGAATCCATTTCAAAATAAAATCTAAGAGAGTATTGTGCATTTGAAATAGGTGTGGAAGTACTCTTAGAAATAAAAATAGAACCAATACTTATAATCTCTCTAAGCACAGGACAATCAAATTCCATGGGGTTTTTATTTGGTGGTTCAAAATGGGAGATAACAAATGTAGAATGGTCCTCTGAGGGGTACTTCATGGAGTCCATAACATTAAATATCACAACTTCATCTCCAAATTCCATGGAAAGTTTATCCTCATTGACATTTATGATTGTTTTTTCATTTTTGAGTAAGGGTATACCTAAGATAATGGGAGCATGTGAACTTACCTAATCATACTCCATGTTAAGCATGTAGAAATCTACTGGAAAGATCATGTCTCTTACCCGGACAAGTACATATTCAAGGACTCCTACTGGATATGTTGTAGCTCTATTTTCCAACTACACCACTACTCTCATCGGTTTCAACTCACCAACCTGTAAAGAAGAGAATACATAGTGAGGCATCACATTTATGGAAGCTCCTAAATCACAAAAAGCATTAGAAAAGTGTAACTCCCCTATGGTGCATGAGATAGTGAATGCCCTGGGATCCTTGCACTTTTTTGGCATTCTAGAGTTTGTGTAATGAGTGATGACACATTCCTTCCAAAATTGATCCTCTCATTTCCCTTGATCCCTCTTCGATTGGTACAAAGTTATTTTAAAAATTTGTCATACCTTGGGATTTACCTAATGGCTTAAAGTAAATGGATGTTGATCTCCACATGCTTGAATGTATCCAAAAATTCTTTTTTTCATCACCTCTTCAGCCATATTTTTGGTTTGTACAATTATATTTGGAAATGGAGGGGTTTTATGAGGAACATCGTTAATAATTTTCTTACCTTTATCTTTATCCTTGGGTTTCTCATCAGCTAGTTTTGAATGGGGCTTCTCTAGAGTTGAGGTGAATCCCGGTGGAATGATAGGTGCAGATGTACAAGTTGTTTTCTTCCCACTTCTGAATGTGATGACATTGAAATTACCCTTGGGATTTGGAGTAGGTTGGGAAGGTATATTTCAATAATTCTTATTTACCAATTCATATATGGAAGTGGAAATCTGGCTCATTTTAGTTTTCAACTCCCTCAGCTTCGAACCTTGACTCTTTAGCTCATTCTGTTGATTAAGAACAATTTGTTTCAAAATATCATCAGTATTAGAATCTACCTTTGGTTGAGAATTCCCTTGTTGTTTACTTTTTGATGATTGATCTTAAAATATTATTTGGGGTTGTTGAAAAGCATGTTGGTAAGGTGGATGCTGCTGGAAGTTTTGTTGAAATGGGGGCCTTTGTTGTTTTCCAGATGCATACCTCATGTCTGATTGATCCTTACACCCTTGGTTGTATGTTTGAGAAAATGAATCAAACTTATTTTGAGGATGTGGCTGTTGTTGCTGCTGATATGGTCTCCTCAAAAACATTGCTCTACAATATTCTATTTCTTGTAGTTGGGGGAAATAGTCAGTTGGGTGACTTGTCTCCATGAAAATGCCACAAGGCCTTGAAGGAGGGGGTTGAGATGTCTTTTTTGACAAAGCAATCTGTCTCACCATAGTTATTAATTCTTCCAACTTGGTATCAATCAAATGACTTTCAAGTGAAGATGGACTTACCTGATATACTACCCTGACATGTGGTACACCTCGATCACCAAATTGTTGTGAGTTTTGTGCCATCTTGTTGATCAACGCATGTTAAGCTACTGGTTTCTTTTCCACCAATGCTTCTATAGCCACGACATCCACCATGCTTCTCTCCATAGGTGTGAGTCCTTTTTAGAATTATTGGATGAGGAGTTGCTCACTGATTTTGTGATGTGGGCATCTTGTGAAAAACTTCTTAAATCGCTCCCAGTACTCATACATTGACTCCCCTTGGGCTTGCTTGATTCTAGAGATCTCTTTTCGAATGGATGTCTTCCTTGATGTTGAAAAAAATCTATGCAAGAAAAGGTGTTTCAAATCATTCCAACAAGTTACATCTTCAGGTTGTAAATAATACATCCAGTCTTTTGCAGCTCTATCACATGAAAATGAGAATGCCCTTAGTTTGATTTGTTCTTAAGATAAATTTCTTGATTTTAGGGTTGAGAAAACCACATTAAATTCTTTTAAATGTTTATTTGGATCCTCACCAGATAATCTATGAAATTTTTGAAGAAGGTGAATTAATCCAAATTTCAGTTCAAAGTCTCATTTGAGATTTGGGTATGCAATGCAATTTGGTTGATAGTTAATATCAGGTAAATCCAATTATCGAATGGTTCTATTAAGTCCATTATTATTGTTTTCAGAAATTGGTTCTTGTTTTAAGTTATACTTAGAAGTGTTTCTAATTTCAATGTTCTTGGAGTGGAGGAATTCTTCAACTGGTTGATTGTTGAAACTTCCCATAGATTGAGAATGTCTGATTCAATCCCTAAGGCTGCGTTCAATCTCAGGGTCAAGATCTAAGAGTTCTTCAGGATTAGTTCGTGTCATAAATAAATTAAAGATAAAAAATAAATGAATAAAAGTGGACCATAATAAAAATTAAAGAAGTTTGAGTTGGTCTGATAAAAATAAAAGAAGAGAATAAGAGAAGAGAAAAAAAACTTGAGAAAGGGGAAAGAAGAAACAAAGAGGAGAAGAAAAGAATTAAATAAAAAATAAAATAAATACCTCTAATTGGTTTAATAAATTACTTTACTCCCTAGAAATGGAGCCAATTTGAACGGCACTGTCGTGGGTGCCCTCAAATGATTAATGGTTTTTGGGTACTTAGGTGTAGCAGAGTTGCTGACCAAGGCCGTCTCTCAAAGGAGGAAGTAAAATTGACAACTTATTAAAGGTATTTTGAAAATAACATAAAATGGAATAATAAAACTACATGAAAGGATGTGTTTTTTTTATTTTTTATAAAACTAGAATAAGTTTTTTGGAAGAATATTTCATTTTTTTGTTTTTAATTTTTAAATGACATTCGATTAAAAAGATGCAATAAGAAGATGTTTTTTAGAAAATATTTTAAAAGGTGTAATAGATCTAACTCTACCTATTAACTTAATTAGTTATCATTATCATTTAAATCAATATCCACTTCATTATGATCCCTTAATTTGTTAACTCACTAACCCTACGAGAATTAACTTTACCACAAATATAAAGAGAATTAAACCCTATGCTATCTTCAGAACATGCAATCGCAAAACCCTGCTTTGATTGATGTTATAAGGATAGATTATGGTTAGTGTTAAATTAAAGCACATGTAAATTCTAAAAAATTAGGATGAATTGAGCTTAGGGATAATATTTTAACTCTACAAAATTTTCCTGCGTGGTATTGTTTTACCGATTAAGTTTGCGCTCTCACAATTTACACAAATTCTCGACCTCGAGTGTTTTTGTGTTAATTGTTCAATTGCTTGCTTAGTTTATTATAATTTAAAAACTCAATTCATGGATCATATTAAGTGAATTACATTAGATCAATGATTCAAAATAATTAAATAAAGAGGGTAGAATATAGATCGATCACTAAGAGAACCACTCTTCCATGGGCGGTGTGGTCATCGTGGAGACATTTTTCATGAGCAAAGGATTGGAAGGGTAGAAAACAATCTTGTCTCAAATCTTGATTAAAACCCAAATAGGATGAGCAAAGAAAAATATTATTCAACAAAACATAATAAAATATAAGAAATAAAAGAAGAACAAAGAAGTTTATTACACAAATGAAAACATTACAACATGAAGAAGAGAAGAAGGCTTCGATGAGGGGATCCTTCAAGAGCTACCCCTCTTATAATGGTTGGAGGATTTGGGTGAAATCAATTATTATCTACCTTAAATCTACTAATTAATTTCCCCAACCTTAAAAATGAGAAAAATACATATTTATAGAGTGGTGGGGAGGTTATGTTCAGAGTGGTTTTAAGTGTGAATGAGAAGATTATGCCAAATATTTTAATCCCACTTGAATCGCCTTATTGACCACACGAAAGCGTGAATTATCTATCCTTAAATAAGGATAATATGTTATAAATTATGTTTTATATCCCCTCTCAAAATATGGGCTCCATCCATGCACGGATGTAGAAGATATGTCTCAAACACTAAAGTGATGTCCAATCTCGCTTGTCCAGCCTACCATTGAATTAATGACCCATTTACTCCATCAAAAATAACTATTTAGCGCTTTTGTATTGAATAAAAGTTGTATAAATTTAAGTTAGGAACACTGTTACAAAATTTTAAGTTCAAATAAATTATATTAAAATTTTTATGTGCGAAATACTACAGTGCATTTTAAAAGGGTAAAACTGCAATTTTCATCAAATTTTCAAATGAATGATCTAATCCCAAATATTTCATAAATGAACATATTTATCACAATGTAAGGAAATTATGTCATTTATTATCAATAAAATATCCAACAAAATAGTTTTTTACCAGTGTCCTAGGACCTCGTGTTGCCCAGTGAGACCAGGCAGGTGGGACATACTTCTACAGATTCCAGCAGCTACTATGTACTTACCCATCAGGTGGGGTTTCCAGTGGATGGATTTCAGAGTTTTCCTTGTACTTTCCTATTTTAAAGTTAGTATTTTATTGGTTTTGTATTTTGGACCATTTTACCTATAGTTTTTAATTTTACTCAGTGGTTGTTTAGTAGCATGCATTTTTTACTTTTCTAGCTTTGGGATGTGGTTGTGTGTGCGTGTGTATAGGTACTTAGGCAAATGCCTCCCACTTGAAGGTTGACACCTTCGGCGCTATTCCCCAACCCCTGGACTTTGGGAGGTGGGCTTGGGTTATGTCATGGAACAAGCCCCAGGGGATGGGTCGTGACATCATATTTCCTATTGTAAAATACATTTTAGAAATTGTTCTCCATGATTAAATCATGGCTTATGATATAGATATTTTTGTATCTATTGATTTAGTATAAAACCCTTGGTTATGTATAGGTCACAGTGTATGATATTGATACATCATATCCTATGATGAAACTTCCATGGGTTTTAAAATAGATCATTATATATCTTTTATGATATCTCTATGAATTATAAAATACCATATGATATGTAAGAGTAAATCCTTATGTTTGTTTCTTATCATATTTAACGATTATACCATCAGTCATAAAGTAAAACTAATGTCACATAAAAGGTTTATGCACTATGAATTATAAATTATAATAAAATGTATTTTGGGATATTTATTGACTTATAAAGTGTTTATAAATCAATTAATTATAAATAGTTTATAATTAATTAATTAAATGTTTATGGATCATTTATTAATGAATATTCCATAATATTAAGTATTAATATTAGAAATAACTTTTAAAATAATATGTAATGAATTATAATTTATATTAAAATAGTTTATATGTAATTATAAATAAAATTTATAAAAGGATTATAAATTAAAAAATATTCAAAATATAAAGTGTTTATATTTAAAAATTATAAATTATTCATAATGTTTAATTTGAACCATTCATTTTAAAGTGTATTATTTGGAAATTATTTGAACCTTATTAAGAGTTTTTATACATGATACAATCAAAGGTTTAAATGATATTTAGATTATGTAAAATGTTTACATAATAGAAATTTAAATATAAAATATTTATATTTCATGAAATATCATACATTAAATTAAAATACCATATAATGAATAATACTCATATTGTTAAAAAAGATAAAAGAGTTTATATTTATTTAATCATGGAATGCCCATGATGAATTATAAAGTGTTTATAATTATTGATTTATTAATTTTTAATCAATGTATATCTTATGTTTACACAAATAAATAAAATGTTTTATTTATTCCTTTTTAATATTCATGTTTAAAAATTTCTTATAAAATATGAATATTTTTTATGCTTTAATTTATATGATAAAATAATTTTTATAAATTATGATGCCATGTTAAGCAAAAAAACATAATATTTATCTTTCATCAACCTTGACCACAGTTTATAATTAAAGTTATTAGATTGAATTTAGTTATTGAATATAAATTGTACATATTAGGTGTTAGAGTTACAATGAATTAAATTATATCTTGAGTAAAGTATATCTGGGTATAAGGACTTTGGGTCAGACTTCCCACTAATATGAAGGATTATGCCTTGTTCTAGAAATGTGGGGATTGGCTATCTGTGACTCTAGGATTACTCATGTTGAGATTATCAATATCATATAATTATAAACTTTTTCATGAAAATTTTATATAATTTATGCATAGGATATATTTGGATATGTGTGAATATGTTTGAATTATATTTTTGGATGAGTAAAAAATACTATGGGTTGTGTAAGAAGTTACACATTAATATAGTGAAAACATATTAATTTTGTGAATGGAATAGAGATTCCAAAACTAAATCGTTAGAAGTATGCATACATAATGGAATAAATCATGAGATAATAAATATTTTATTTGATGAAATAACTATTTAATATGAATATGATGTATATTGAATTAGAGAGACTTTAAATGAAAACTACCTCAAATACCAAGAATGTGATTCCTTACAAAATGACATTTTTCAAGACCTCCATCATTTAGTATGGGTGACCCAAATGGTTATATTCCCATGGATTATCTTGTGTAAGGAAATCAAGTAATGATATGATCCTAATAGTTATATTCCTTTTTTCTGTTGTTTTCTTTGGGTTACACTGAGCCAGGAAACCTTAATATTTAGAATACTATATTAATATATTTGAGTGAATCTATATGATAGATTTGGATAAATATTTATCCACTAAACCATCCAAGATTCATATTTATATGATTAAAAATTAATGTCTACTAGATATATTAATGGATTATCTATATGCACAAACTAGTGTAAGACATGATGAAATATTGATATTTGATCACTAAATAGATATGATGTATGAGGTCATAATTTTTAGTGGGATTAATTTTAATAAAATTCCTTATTAAATGATTATAAAATATGATACTCATCTGATAAAAACTTCTATTGTAGATAACATAATTATCATTGAGCTTGATATTGAGTTCAATATTGGATAAGGAAAAAACAAATGGTTGTAATTTACTTAACTTGTACCAGATATTAATAATATTTCTCAATAAATAAAGAAAATTCAATGTGTTACAAGAACCCCATCCTAAGAAACCAACTGATGAAGTTATTAAACAAATGAAATTAGATGTATTTGAAAGGAATCTGAATGATTCATTGTATGTATCTACTCTCATTCTTATGACTGTGGAAGCTAATTTTCAAAAGAAACATGAGACCACAGATTCTTATAAGATGATAGAAAACCCAAAAAGTATATAATAATAATAATATAATCATGAGAGTTATGAGGTATTGAAGGATCTATTTCAGTTTAAAATGGGTGAAGGAACCTCAATCTCAACTAATCTACTCAATATGATTAGGCACGTCAATGACTTGAAGTGGTTGGGTTCACCTCTTAGACTTGATATAGACATAAGAATTCATTCTATAATCACTAAAATATTGGTTTTGAAAGTTTATTGTGAATTATAATATGAATTACTTTAATAAAATTTTACCCGATCTCCAAAATATGCTAAGGATGGTTGAGTATGACATTGGTTATGAAAAACCATATCTTTTAGAGCACCTTAATTCATGATTTATTACATAAAAATATACATAATACAATTCTAGAAGATCATGAGGCCTAGTGTATTTTGGTAATTAGAAACATAGAAAAATTACTAGAAACATTGGTATAACAAAATTATTAAATAAATGAAAAACATTCCCTTGTATTTCATAAATCTTCTAATATTGTGTTAGATAACATGGAGAAATACATAATAAAGAGGTTGTCTATAAATCCCAGTAAGGGAATAATCAATCAATAACATGATAGAAGTAATATATTTGAGTTAAGATATATATCAAGGTGATATAAAAGGTGAGAATCATAATCATGAACATTGAATCATGGTAAAGATTATTACATCAAGGAAACAAAAGAATGTGGAAACAATATAAAACATGAAATCATAGGCATAATTCAAGGATAACCACCAATTCATCATAACATATCATTCTTATTATAACCACTCATTGACCATACATGGTATATCATGAGATAAAAACATTACCCAATGCATTGGAGGGCTATATAATTATGGTCCCACCCATTATATTAGTATCATGTACATTCATTTATGTTCCACATAGACCATAAAACATAAGAACACCTTTCATCACTTTTAATATCATGATTATAGAGTGTGAGTTACATAAATGGATTTACCCAATCAATTAATGATAGTTAAAATTAGGTGAATACCCCTGAGTGGAAATAGGGATGGATATTCAATACATAAATGTTTGGCATGGAAAATCACAGGATAATTTTGGTAGGATAATAGGTGTATATAAGGATTCATGAAAGGTTTTAATGAGACTGAAAGGTGGTACCTAATTACTTAGAAATAATAAGTATATAAAAATGGATGTGTAAAATAATATTCCAACACGAACAATGTGAAATAAAAAGGCATAATATAAAGAAAGTTATTGAATAAAGAGGAGAGAATCCATTACCTTGAGAGGGAGATTCAAAAAGCTTGGTATGAGCTTCTTAAGACATTGAGAACACCTAGGGAGGGATTTATGGAGTTATAGGGACAATAAAGTCATGATTAATGGGTTTTGAGTGCAGATGAGTGGGAGATTGGGTGAGTATTTATATCAAAAGAGATGGGAATTCTTTATTAGTTTCTAAACTTGGGTTTTGGAATCTATATGATAAAAAAAATAAACCTTCCCATGTTTTTCCCTATGTTTTCTTCCAAAGAGAAGTGATATTAAATATTTTATAAGTCTAATAACATAACATATTAAAATAGTATCATTGGTGATGTGTAAGCGAGTCATGCTCATAAAGAATTGATTTTAAAACCATAAAATATAATATAGGTATTGGAGGATTCATTAAAGGTTTATAAAATTAATCAAATAAATTTAAAAACTAATTATTTCCAATGGAACATATATATCTTCTTTTTTATACCTTTTATATCATTTATTACAACACTTTTGGGCCATTAGGATGTCATAATACATACTGTATATTTATATGGTATTTAATTTCTATCCAAAAATTTGATTATATCAGAAAATTATGAAAAATTCACTATTGTCTAATTTCAACACAATGATTTCAAAAATAGTATTCATTTTATCCAAATAATTATCAAAATATGAGAATTTAATAATTAAAATAAAAATCATTATTTACTAGAAAATACTTGTTTTTATGACAATAATAATTTTCTGATCCTTATAAAGATTAAATTGGAATTCATTAAATTATATTATCATTTGAATATAAATAAGTATAATTTAATAATAATTTTATATAAAATTAATATTTATTTAAAAATTCATTAATTTATCAAAACATGTATTAAAACCATATATTTTCCTAAAATACAATTTTGGTTTCTTTATATCAAAATATAATTTTCATAAACTCATATATAATTATATATATAAAGTAATGATGAAAATAGATAAAAATAATATTTATTTCTTACAAATAAAACATAAAAATTCATATTAATTGGGTCTAGACACATAACCCATCATTACACCAAGATACACTATAAGGGTAAGGTGTACGATGGTGGTAATTTCTTAGGGTGGTTCAATGAATATGGTTTGGGCCATAATTTTGATAAGCTTGAACTTATCCCACAAAATGTTTCATTAATGTTATAATTGTTGAATATCATATTGGTATTAGTCAAGGGAAAATACCAGTGATTCCATCTCCCTCATTTTCTTTGATAAATGGGATTCATAGGGTATCATTCCACGAGTCGAGACCATCACTTATTTCATCTATGTTAATATGACTTTATCGTAACTTTTAATATATACTAATATTAATAGTTACAGTAAAATAATTATATTATAAATGGTTATGATTATTAATTATCTTTTAAATTTTATAGTATATATTTTATAATGGTATAAAATAACTAAAGTAGTGCATATTTTTTTTATAACTATTTTACTTAATATTGAATTTATTCATTCAAAAAGGTATTTTCATTTATAAAAGTTCAGATCATTACATTATTCCACCATTTAGAAAAATTTCTCTCAAAATTTCTGTCACGACCCGTCCCCCGGGACCCATGCCGTGACTACCACAAGCTGACCTTTGATAGTCCAGGGGATGGAGATTAGCACCGAGTAGGAATATACCAAAAATGGGAGGCATTAGCCTAAGTACCTACACACACGTACACAAATCCAAACCAAAGATATTTGGAAGTAAAAAATCCAAGGAAGTTATGCATGCAGACCAATAATTAAAACACAACCAGAGTGAAATAGAAATTAAATTACTGGGTGGAAAATCAAGCCAATATACAATCCCACCAAAAGAAAGATAGAATACAAGTAAAACCCCATGTCCCTGAAGCTCGTCCATCGAGAACCCTACCTGAAGGGTATGTCAAGGGTAGCTGCCTGAAGCCATAGGAGTACACCTCGTCTTTTTGATCTCACTGAGCACCACCTGGTCCTTGCCCTCCCTGGACTCCTTCAAAGCATCTAATGTCTACAAAATACATGACACGTGTGGGAAAAGCCTGTGTAGGGGTGAGTAAAACAATACTCAGTAGAACACCTCGAAACCACAAAGGTAAAGCACAAGAGAAAAACTGAAAAGAAATTCACAATTAGCTCCACACAGGTATATGCCCATACACATACCAAGAACATCCAGATATACTTGTTTCAGACACTAAAAATCATAAGGTTCCAACATTATAGCCAGTAACATGATTCTTATCGTAGGTTCAAAAGGTAGAACCTAAAACTAGGAGAAACATGCTCCATGAGGTCAACCATCCAAATAGAACCTATTCAAGAGGTACACTCCATCAGGAACAACTCTACCATTCCTAATGGTACGCCTGAGAGAATGTGCTCCATCAGGAACATCTTACTAGATGGCTTCAGTGCCTAGCACTAGAGGTTCAGTCATCACTATCTTATGCCCAACGTAAGACTAAGGAAACCCAAGTGGAGAGGCCCTCCCTCACCACTATACATAGATGATGGAGTGCTACTCTTAACCATCTTGTGAAACCTCCATCACTCATATAAGGAGTATGCCACACCTCATTTAGTCAAGGGAGAACTAGATCCTATCTAGGTAACATTATCATCAAGTGTATGGGCATGCTACTCACAACTGTGTCTAAAAACCAATGGAGATCAAACTCTAATGGAGTACCTGCTCCCTACTGCTACTCGAGATGGGGGAGTGCAACTCCGTAAGTGAAAAACCACACCCTGATCCCATAGGGGAGTAGGATCCATGAAGGAACCGCACCCTGATTCCACATGGGAGGATGAATTTGTAAGTTGAGGTCCTGCACCCTATCCAGTAGGGGAGTACTATTTAGTGACTAGAGGACCCGCGCCCTGGTAAAACAGGGGAGTACCGACCCTATCAGTTCACGTGTGGAGGAACCACACCTTGTAACAACATGGGACTACCAAATCCTATCATAGAGGACCCGAACCCTACCCTGTAGGGGAGTTATGACTCTATGTAAATTAGATATGGAAGACCCACACCCTAGTCCTATAGGGGAGTATCGACTCCATAGATAGAGGAACCGCTCCCGGGTCCCATAGGGGAGTACCTACTCTTCCTTCATGAAGATATCTGGGAACCTACACCCTATTACCTTAAGAGATTAACACCCCTGGAGGAAGCTACCCAAAGAAATTAACCCGCTTTCACGATGTGGGGAGTCCCAACTTTACGAAACACACTGATTCCTGCTCAAGTGTGCTTGTACTGGGAGGACCTATTCCTCAAAACATTAGGCCATCTTTCAACTTCCACAAAACCTTACTTGGAGTATCTCAAAATCACCGTCTCTTCTTAAGGGTTCCAATGACGTAGAAGGCTCATCAAACAGATGCTCCGTTTGAAAGTTATGGGCATTTTTACGAAAAGGGGCCGGTTGGGTCCATGTCCAGTTCAACCCAACCCGACCCGTGCTGGTGGGCCGGCCCTGTCCAGCCTAAATGTGGTAGCTCGCCACATCCCCTTCACACCATGTGGCTGAAAGCTAACCTGCCACCTCCCCCACATGTGGTCCCACAGACTCCGTTCCATTGCACAGCCGCGGCCCGACTGTAGGTCTTCCGACCTGACGCGGCGCCCCACTGGTGCTACTGTTCCGCACCGCCGCTGTCCGCATGGCCCCAACCTTTACCACTATGGGGCATCACCGAAACGCACCACCTCTGGTACGTGACTACCTTTTCTGGTGCCGACATGCCGGTGGGGTATTCTCCAGGCCACTGGATGCGCTTCGGTGGTCAATTCTTCGATCCGAAAGATGTTCCGGTGTCCTCAGGCTGCGTTCTTCATTTCCATGGGTTTGAATCCTCGTTGCGATCCAATTTGGTACAATTTTATTCAATTGAATATATATCCCACACCACCTTGATCCATTCTCCACCATCGTCATCACATCTCTATAGTTCCATGTCCATTCCAGATCCAAGACGTCAGATCGTTGCACCAAGAAACAGTTGCACAACAATTGACCGTTCGTCAACCCATGAAGAACATAAAGAACATAGGGGAGAAAAGCATAATAATCAACCCAAGAATCGTACCTCGACCATTTTTTCATTATGTAATCGATCCGATCCGTTATAAGGATCAAGAAAATGATGAACAAACTATAAATAAATCAAACGATCATCAATAACCAATAAACCCCACAAGGTGAAACCCATCCCACAATAATATACACGATCCGTGAATCGATTCGTTCATCGATCGATCCACGTTCGTCATAGGAATTCAAAGACGGTGAAAGGATGGGATTTAAATAACAACCCCTACCTTGAGTTGGATCACTTGTAGCCATTGATTGAAGTCACGCCACCACGTCGATCTTTATTCCGTCAGTGTTTGTTGATTCGTTACCACGTGATCGAATCCTGACCTCTGATCCATTATCACCGGTGATAGAGTCTCCTCCTCCTTTCCTTAAGGAAACTCTAGAGGAATTCTCCAGCATTATGAATTCTAATTCTATACCCTATCCTTGTTTAATGGAGGAAACATGTTAACACATTTCAATGTTACTATTTCTCTTTGAAACAACATCGCTATGCTTCTTCATTTATGAAAGGAGAACGATTTGCTCTGTCGTTGCATCACAGTTTCACCACAGTGCAAAAAATTAAAAAGGAAATAAAATAAACTTATTTATGTTTATTTTATTCTCCTTTAAAAAGTACAAAAATCAACTTTTTACCCTCAACCCACGCCAATCATGGTTAGGGTCCACCTAAGGAAAGAACACCCTCATGAACTTAACAATACTCTCAGATTTCCAATCTGAGTTACTTTTTATGAGTTATAAGGATTTGAAAAATAAAATAATTTATATTTAATTATTTTATTTACGATCACGTACCAAAAACTACTTTCCACAGTTGGCCCGCGCCGTCCAATGTTAGGCTCCGCTTAAGGAAAGCACATCCTCATGAGCTCAACTGTACTCTAAAATTTCCAATATGAGTTACCATTTATGAGTTATAAGGATTTAAAAAATAAAATAATTTTATTTAATTATTCTATTTACAGCTATACCATTTTCAGGTTTTCTCACTAGAGACCCACACCGACTAAACATAAGTTGCAACTAGGGTAAAACCGCTATCCCGAACGCAACGATGCCATTAGATTTATAATATAGGAACCCGTTTAAGATTTATTCTACCTTTTAGGAAAATTGTTCAGTCGTTATATTTAAAAACTTAACATTTTTTGACGGATCATTTTGGGCACTCCGGGCCTCGGAATTGTACACCGTCTTAGTTCCTGGTCTCATAATTTTACCAAGAATTTTCTAAAAATAGAACTAAGAAAATACAAGTCGTTACAATTTAATTTCATAAACTAAAATAGATTAGGGGGCTTCTATTTCATCACCTCTTCTGGTTTCTATGTTGCTTCCTCAAACTTGTGGTTCCACCAAAACACTTTGACTATGAGAGTTATCTTGTTTCGTAGAACTTTATATCTATGATCTAATATCATACATGGATTATCCTTATATTAAATATTTTTTTCCAAGGTTAGCACCCCTAGATTCAATACATTTAAGGGTTTTGGTATGCACTTTCTCAAGAGGGATACATATAACACATAATGTACTTGGGATTGGTTAGGTGGGAGTCCTAGTCAGTAGGCCATAGCTCTTATGCGATCAAGGATCTTAAAGGGGATAATATATCTTAGACCAATATTTCCCTTTTTCCCAAACCTTATGAATTTATTCCGTGATGATATATGAAGGAACACCTTATCTCTGACCTTAAACTCTAGATCTCATTGATGATTTTATGCATAACTTTTTGTCAATTTTTTTGGATTTCATATGACATTGAATGGTTTGAACCCCCTGTGACATCTATTGGATAAGATTAGGTCCCATCAACTTATACTCTCCAATTTCCTCCCAACATTCTATATTCTGAAACCTCTTCCTATACAAAGCCTCATAAGGTTCTATTTGAATACAAGAATGAAAACTGTTATTATATGAGGACTCCACTAGGGGAAGGTGTTGATCACAACATCCTTGTAAATCCATTGATCATGATATGAACATATACTATAGAGTTTGAATTTTTCTCTCATACTGAACACTTATATAAGGTTGATAAGAAATACTAAAACTCAACTCAGTATCCAACACTTGCTAGAGAATTCTAAAGAACCTCTAGGTAAACCTTGGATCTCGATCAAATAAAATAGAGACTAGAACTCCATGTAGACTTACTGCTTATCTTTTGTATATCTTAGCAAGTCAATCAATATATAAATATTCCTTGATATAAATTAAATACACTAAAATTTTAAGATGATCAACTACCACCCAGATGGTGTTATTTCCATTATATTTATTGGGGAGTCCTATGATGAAATTCATGGTTATGTTTTTCCATTTTCATATTGGTATGGGTAATGGTTACATCATACCCTTAGACTTCTATCATTTATACTTGAATTCTTGGCATACCAATCATCAAGATACAAAATTTTCAATATCCCTATTCAGTTATTTCTATAGAAGTTTTTATTTATATCTCTATATATCTTAGTGCTTCCTAGATGAATAGAGAAGGATGGGCTATGCACATCATCCTAAATTTCTATTTTTAGTAATGTTTTTTATGGGATAAAAATTTGAGTTCCAAACCTTATAAATACATATTTATCAAAGTTTAAATCCTTAATATTAACTACCTTTTTCTATAGAACCTCATCATATTTTTGAGCCTCCTTGATCCTCTCAAGAATGGATGGTTAAGAAATTATTTGAGAAAGGTAGGATGAATTTCCTTTTATGATTCCCATGTCCACCCTTTGAATGTCCAAGAAGATTGGATCCATTTCCGTCCTCATCATAGATAGGGTTATATGATCCATTCTACTTAGATAATATAACACTTCATTCATGTTCCCATGATGGTAACAGATTGAACAATCATAATCCTTGATCAGCTCTAACCACCTTCATTGGTTCATATTGAGATCCTTTTGAGTGAATATATACTTAAGTCTTTTATGATCCATATACATGTCACACTTATCCTCATATATATAATGTCACCAAATCTTTAATGTTGTGATCAATACAGACAATTTTTGATCATGTGTTGGGTAAATCTGCTCATGGATCTTTAATTGAGAAGAGTCATAAGCTATCACTTTATCATTTTGCATGAGTAAAGAACCTAATATCTTTTTGGATGCATCATTTTAGATCACAAATCCATCCCCACTTGTGGGTAATGTGAGCATAGGCATAGTGATTGGCCTCTTCTTTAATTATTTAAATCTCTCCTTACATTAATCATTATAGACAAACTTCACTCCCTTCTTAGTTAGATTGGTTAGTGGGATTGATAATCATGAGAGGTTTATCCCAAATTGATGATAGTATTTAGATAATTTAAGGAAACTATGGATCTCCATCAAATATATTTTTTTGGGCCATCCGTAAACTGCCTCACTTTTTGAAGGATCCACAAATATTATTTTACTGGTGATAAAATGCCTTGAGAATGTTACTTTCTCCATACAAAAATCACATTTACTATACTTAAAATATAAAATTTCCTTTAGAAAGGTCCTCATTACAACATTCAAATTCTTCTCATGATTCTCATTTCTTTTGGAGTAGATAAGAATATCATCTATAAAGGCTAATACAAATTTTCCAAGGTAATCCATAAAGAATCTATTTATTAAGTCCATGAAGATAATTATAGAATTATTGAGTCCAAATAGAATCAATATGAAATGGTAGTACCCATAACTTGTATAAAAATTAGTATTTGGGATATCCTCATTCTTCACCTTTACTTGATAATATCCTAACCAAAGATTTACTTTATAGAAGTAATGAGATTCATGTAGTTGATTGAATAAGTCATCAATATGAGGAATAGGACACCTATTATTTATCATGATCTTTTTGAGCTCACAATAATCAATTTAGAGGCACATTTACCCATAATTATTCTTGATAGAGTACTGACACACCCCATAGTGAGACACTTAGGTGTATAAACCCTTTATCTATATTATATTATTGTTTCTTATTCATATATTCATGTTCAATAGTGTTCATTCTATATAGAGTCTTGTATATTTTCAAAGATTTGGGTATAATCTCAATTGAGCACTCAACCTCAATACTTGGAGGAAGACCCACCAATTCTTAGTGAAACACATTATTATATTCCTTTATAATGGTCATGTAATCAAGGATGATCTTTTCTGTAGTCTCAATCATTTGAAATAGATATGCACTCTCATAAGGAAATAATATTCATGATTTAGATGATTATTCCAAAGGATATGATTCCTACTCCATGTAATTGTATAGAATTAGAGGGTGATTCATTATATGTAGGGTGATTTACTACTCTTAACAATTTATGTTGACTCAATATAAGGAAATATAGTCTACAACTATAATTACTTAAAATTACACTAAAGGGAATATCACAAGGTTTAATGGGAAGTTTAGCTTGTAAATATGGATAGAGGAGAAGTTATATACTTAGGATGTAATAATTTCCCCATTTTTCATTTTCATAGATAGGCCGACCTTGATTTTTTGAGGTGGTGTTTGAATAGTTATACTAAACTTTTGTGATATGAAATAATTCATAGAACTAAAATCAAATAGGAAATTCTCTATCATTGAATGAATAAATAATGTATTATTCACCACATCATTATCAAGATCTACCTCAACAGTTTTGATAGCATAATCTATCCCTTTTCTCTAGGCCTTGGTGGTTGTTGTCATTTGTTATCATCAACAACCCTCAACTTAGTGCATTGATTTTAATAGTTTCCTTGTTCCTTATTATAACAACACTACTCTTTATTACACATTAATACATGATTTATTTCTTGATATTACACTTAATAAAACCCAAAAATATTGAAAAGTATAGTTTATTTGGGAATTATGTACATTACATAACAACTTAAAACATGAAATACATCATCTTTATTGAAAACCTCCTCAACATGTTCATAATATTCCTTCATACTTAAAATTGCATGTGATATCCTAGGAAAAAACATAAGAAAGGAGTGATATATAAATCCCAGTAAGGGAATAATAGAGGTATAATATAAAGAAGATAATACATGTTAGATAATAGGAATATCAATGGAGCATAAAAGGAATATGAATAATAAGGTGTGATATAGAATGATAATCATAACATGAGAAATGTGGAAAAAACTTAAAATGCTGCATCATAAACATAATTCAAGGATAAACCTGCTAAGAATTAGTGGTGGAAAAATTACAATAAATGATTTAGGTACAACCCTGTCCCAAAATGACATATCATAATACTAAACATTACTCATTTCATTGGAGCTCTATCAGGGTGCACCCTTCATAATCATTTCATTCTAATGCTTAAGTGCGCCACATAGATCATATAACTTGAATTCATTCAACATAATAATTTATTCCATTATTAAGTAATATGGAATACATACATGTAAGTCCCTAATAAATAAGTATATGTACATAAATATAAATACCCTTGATAGAATAATGGTATGGTATTCACTGCACAATTATTTTGGCGTGGAAAATCATGGTTCAATTTCGGCTGTATAACGACGTCACATAGAAATTAATAAAATGGTTTTATGATAAAAAAGGGGTATATCATAATTTTTAAATAAAATGGAAAATAATAGGTACATGGAAATACATTCCCTAACAAAATTAATTGGAAATAGAAGGTTTAATAGAATAAAGAAACTTGATGAAAGAGGAGAAAGGAAAGAACCCTTACGAAATTTTGGTATGGTAAAATGTTTACTTGGGAGAGATTAATGAGAGAGAAAGGGGTATATCATCATTTATAAATAATAATGGAAGTATGGTGGAGGTGTGAAAACATACCCCATCATTAGGAATTAAAAAATTAAAGGGAATAACATAGAGGATATTCTTCAGAAAAAGTGATAAAGAGAGGGTCCCTTACTTGAATGTGTGGATCCAAAGGCTTGGGAGAGGATTCTTGGGAGCTTAGTGGAACCTTGAGAGGACTCTAGGAAGTATATTTCAGAGTTTTAATGTGACTACATGAGTTTGAGTGAGGATAAATGAGATATTGGGTGGGTTTATATAGGAAAGGAGGAGAATTTCTTTATTATTTGGGTTTTGGACTCTATATAATAAAATATTCAAAACCACAAACCATACCATGGTTTTCCCATGGTTTATTCCAAAGGGTATTGGTTTAAATTATTTTATAAGGCCAAGGGTTTAATATAATAAAATAATTTCATTTCTTATGTGTAGGTGAGTTACACTCTTAAAGAAATAATTTTAAAATCTTAAAATATATTATAAATCTTGGAGGATTCACTAAGGCTGTATAAAATAAATAAAATAAACATAAAATAACATTATTTTAAAGGTAAAATATATATTTGGTTGTGGATACCTTTTATAGTATTTATTACATCACTATCTGGCCATTATGATGTCATAAAACACAAAGTATATTTATATGATAATTAATTTTTACCTGAAAATTTGACTTTCTTATAAAATTATGAAAAATTCACCATTGGATAATTTTGACATACTGATTCCAAAAATGATATCAATTTTATCCAAATAATTTTTTAAATATGTGAATTTTCACTTTTAAATTAAAAAATGACATTTATTGAAAGTGACGGGTTTTTGACAAATAATAGTTTTTTGAACCCTAATAAAATTACATTTGAATTCATAAAAAATTAAATGATAATTTATATTTAATAAAATTTATTAATAATAATATTTTATTAAAATATTATTTATTTTAAAAATCCATTAATTTATAAAAATAGATTTCTTAATTGAATTCGAATTCTAACCAAAAGTACTATTTGTGCTTTAAAAATCATTTACAAAGTAACAATAATAGGATGAAAATATATTAATTATTTTATAAAAAATAATGTACATAATTATACCACTAGGGTCTTGTTACATATTCCTTTAATACACTAGTATAATCCCTAAGAGTAAGGTGCGTGATGGAGTGTCACGACCCGTCCTCGGGGCCCGTGCCGTGACTACCCCAAGCCCGCCTTCCATAGGCCAGGGGCTGGCGACTAGCACCAAGGCGTAAAATCCCAGTAAACAGGGAAGGCATTGCCTTTATAAGTAACAACCACACAGAGTCAGCAAGCGGAAGTAAAGTGCAGAAAAGTAAAGGGGGCCGGAAATACAAGCCCAACTGTAAAGTACAACTGAAAAGTAAAGTACAGCAACTGAAGAAAAGACGGCGGCCTCGTGTCGTCCACTGGAAATCCCACCTGAAGGGTGGGTACAGATAGCCTCCAGGCTCCTCGGGTCCCACGTCCGCTCCGAGCACGTCCCGCCCAGTGTTCCACCTCCAGGTACCGTCCTGCTCCACGCCCCAACCGTGTTCAGCGCTGTCCGTCGTCTGCAACCAACACAACAAGGTGCGGGCATAGCCCGTGCAGGGGTGAGTACAACTACTCAGTAAGGACCCCGAGACCCCCGAAGGTCTCCCGAAATCCACAAAGGATATAGCACAAAAGAAAGATGCAATCACGAAGTAACATCTGACTCGACTTAGGTATATGCCCATACATATACCTAAGTCCCCAATTCTAGCTCTGCTCACGAGCTCAAGAACAACTCAATCCACAAAGGAAAGCAAGACTCAAATCCACAAGGAGAGTAAACAGTAAAATCCACATAGGATAGTTCAACACAATCCACAAAGGAGAGTAACATACGATTCAGCTCAACCAGGTATACTTTTTCAGATGACGTCAAAGATGATCACTAATCCATCTAAGTCGTCGGACCCACGAAGGATCGATAGGTACTAACCCCCGCAAAAGACCCACGTAGGATCGGGCTCACACAGAACCTGTAGCACTGATCCACGTAGGATCGCTGAGTGCAGTAGTCGACGCAGTCCACTGAGGATCTCTGCTCTGTCGTCGCCGCAGTCCACGAAGGATCTCTGCTCTGCCGTCGTCGCAGTCCACGGAGGATCTCTGCTCTGCCGTCGTCGCAGTCCACGGAGGATCTCTGCTCTGTCGTCGAAGTCACAGCCAGCGCTAGGGTTCCCGCACATAGCGAGCTCGTTTAGGAGGGTCCGCTCCACGAGCCGAGAGGCTGATACATCAACTGACACGTAGTCCGAAGTTGATGTATCCAAAAGTTCCGTATCGACAACAGGATCTCAACGCAACAGACGGCGCGTCAATCGGACGCCCGGTCTGAGAGTTATTGGCATTTCCGTCCCAGGGGCCCGGTTGGTTTTTAGTGAAAAACCAACCCGACCGTACTCCGCCTGTATCCGATCCTCGGGCGGAGTATGCCAAAAGTTCCGTCTCACTTAGAGGAAACTACCACAGCTGACGGTACGTCGATCGGACGTCCGTAGCTCAAGTTATGAGCGTTTCCGCTCCGAGGGCCCGGTTGGTTTCGTGTACGAACCAACCCGGCCGAACCCAAAGTCTTCCGAAACCTTGAGTATAATATACCGAAACGACCGTCTCGATCCAAGGATCGCGTAGCCGCTGACGGTTCGTCAATCGGAGGTCCCAGGCCCAAGATATGGGCGAAAGACCGAAGAGGGCCCGAAACGGGGGTTCTGGGCCCGGGGCGACCCGGCCCGAACCCCCCCTGGGTCGGCCGAACCGGGTCGACCCGACCCGGCGAGGCCGGGTCCGGTCCGGCCTGGGCGCGGCCCGGCTGACCGGACCGGCCGGCTCGGCTTCGACCGAGCGGCCGAGTGAGCCGCCGCGGGTTTGACCCGCGGCTTTGGAGAAACGCGGCCCGCGCGGGCCGCGTGCTGGGTGGCCGGACCGCGGACGCGGTCCGGCGGTTCGCCGCCGCCGCGGCTCGGCCGCGGCGGACTCCTCCGGCGGCGCGCCGGGCGCCGCCGCCTCCGGTCGCCGGCGCCTCCGCGCCGGCGACCCGCGCCGCCGCCCCCTTCCGCGGGCCGCCGGAGTTGCTCCGGTGGCCCGTTTTGCCTCCCGTCTGCGCCGATGCTCCTCCCGGGGGCCGATCTTCACTGCGGGATCAACAGATCGCCCCTGCCGCGTGGTTCGTCGTCGTCCGCCATATCCGCACAACAAAAGAGATCGGCGGAGGGTTGCCGGGTCTTGTTCGTTAGACCCGCACCCTCCGCGTTAGTCATAATCAACGGGAGGAAAGGCTACAACAATTTTTAATCAAAGATAAAAATTGTTCACTCCTTTTCTTTTGAACGGCATTTCAATTTTTAATTAATTGAAATTATTCATGCCGGTTCTTTATTCAAAAGAAATAAGAACACGGGAATGAATCATCATAAAAATAAACCCCTACCTTGTCGTCGTCGTCGGACGAGAGGTCGTCGCGGGATCGCTCGTCGCGGAAGAAGGGGGGATCGTTGCGTCGTCGCGGTATCCGGCGTCGCTTCACCAATCTTAGTTGCCGAACGAGGATCGGCCGCGGAAGAAGAGGCGTCGCCGAAGAACGTCGCGGGTAAAGCTCGTCGACGTCGCAGATCTCGGTGTGCGTCGTCGAATTTCGGTCGCCGGCGTTCTTCGCGTTCTTCGCGTTCTTCGCGTTCTTCGCGTTCTTCGCGTTCTTCGCGGGGAGGGTGGAGGCCCAGAGAATCTCGCACAACGAGTAACCCTCCAAAGGAAAGAGTTGGTCTTATTTTATTATTTTTCCAACGAATGCAAGCGCGTAAGTAACGACCCATTAAATTCGTTGAATTAATTCAACGAATGAAACAGCCCATTTAATTCACGAAATAAACCGCCCAATTAAATGGTCTGTTAAGAATTGAAGAAAACGCGTCGGTTGACTTTTCAGTTACTTTGACGGGTTTTCACGGGTGCGTTACTTAGCGAAAGAAACGGCGGGGCTCGTGCGGGACCCACCTCACAAATATCCTACCAAGGGGGTAGGATATTTCCGGATAGCATCCTATCCAGTTCAACTCAGTTCAAGCCGTCTTTAAGTGGCTTCAAGTGGCTTCCAAGCAGCTTAAGTGAAATAGAATAAAGTTGTCGCACAAACTTTATTTTATTTCTGACTTAAAGCCGCAAAATTTAAAAACCACGTCTGAGCAAACGCAACTCCAGAAGAGGAGTTTCTAAGCAAATACCGGCACTGTGATTTCATCGGTGCCCTCAGAATTTGATTTCGGGCACTGGTTCAAAAGATAGAAAAACCCGCTCGTCCGTTCACTGAACGTACCCGAGCCAAACTTCGGAAATTGATTCCGGGCACACCGGGCCTCGGAATCAGGTGCCGTCTGAAGCTGCGCTCTTGTAAAATTCCAAAGAAAATTAAGAAAAAAATTTCCTTGAAATTTACGGGTCTTTACATTACTCCCACCTCAGGACTTTACGTCCTCGTAAAGATACATCAAAAACTAGGGGAACAAATGGGGGTATTGAGCACGCATCTGAGCCTCCCGCTCCCAAGTGCTCTCCTGGAGGTTCCCGTGCTGCCATCTGACGCGCACAAGAGGAATCGACCGCCCACGTAGGACCCGCTCCTGTCGATCCTCGATCTCCACTGGGACCTCCGGAAAAGTCGCCCCATCGTCCACGTCCAGCTCCCCAAAGTCGATGATGTGTGTCGGGTCGTGCACGTATCTCCTCAGCTGAGACACGTGGAAGACGTCGTGCACCCGGTGCAACTGAGGTGGTAGAGCCAGGCGATAAGCCACCTCTCCTATCCTGCTGAGGACCTGGAAAGGCCCGATGAAGCGTGGAGACAACTTGCCGCCTCGGCCAAATCTCCGTAAACCACGTCGAGGTGAGACACGCAAAAAGACGTGGTCGCCATCCTCGAACTCTAGTGGCCTCTGCCTCCTGTCAGCATATGACTTCTGCCGGCTCTGAGCTGTCCTCATCCTCTCCTGGATGATCTGGACCTTCTCTGTCGTGGCTCGGACCATCTCTGGTCCCACAAGTGCTGACTCCCCAGGGTCTGTCCAGCACAACGGTGATCTGCAGGGTCTGCCGTACAACGCCTCGTATGGTGCCATCCCGATGGTGGAGTGGTAGCTGTTGTTGTACGCGAACTCCACCAAGGGTAGGTGGTCCTCCCAGCTGCGACCAAAGTTGAGAACACATGCACGGAGCATGTCCTCGAGTGTCTGTATGGTCCTCTCCGTCTGACCATCCGTCTGAGGGTGGAAGGCTGTGCTCAGATGGAGCCGCGTCCCGAACACCTCCTGCAACCCCTTCCAAAGCCGGGAAGTGAAACGAGCATCTCGATCGGAGACGATAGACGATGGCACACCGTGAAGCCGTACGATCCCCTGGACGTAAAGACGTCCCAAGCTCTCCACTGAGCCCTGCTCTCTGATGGGTAAGAAGTGTGTCGACTTGGTGAGTCGGTCGACAATCACCCAAATGGAGTCGTGACCTCTGGAAGTGCGTGGAAGTCCAGTCACGAAGTCCATAGATATGCCATCCCACTTCCACTCCGGGACCTCCAAGGGCTGTACCAAGCCTGCTGGTACCTGATGCTCTGCCTTCACCTGCTGGCAGGTGAGGCATCGTGAAACGAATTCTGCCACAGCTTTCTTCATGCCCGGCCACCAGTGCTGTCGTCTGAGATCCTGGTACATCTTCACCACTCCGGGATGCACCGCCATGGGAGAAGTGTGAAACTCTCTCAGCACCTCCTCTCGTAAAGCGACTGGTACGAAGGTACGTCCTCTGAAAAGGATGTCGTGCTCTGCTCCAAGGGAGAAACCATCAGGCGCCTGACCTGAGGATATCAGTGCACGCCGGGTCTCACAGTCAGCGTCCCCACGCTGAGCCTCTCTGACCCGCTTTAGAAGTGGAGGAGAGACTGTGAGAGACTGAAGAAAGGCTGCTCCGTCTCTATCCACGAAGGATATCTTTAAGGAGGCTAGCTGCTCCGTCGCCTCCTCAAGTAGCTGAATGCCCGTCCTCCTGATGAGGGCATCGGCTACCACGTTCCCCTTCCCAGGAGTATAGACTATCTCAAAGTCATAGTCCTGGAGGAACTCAAGCCATCTCCGCTGTCTCAGGTTCAGGTCCTTCTGAGAGAAGATATACCTGAGACTCTGGTGGTCAGAAAAGACTGTGAAGCGCTCGCCCATCAGATAGTGCCGCCAAGTCTTCAGAGCGAAGACCACTGCTGCTAACTCCAGGTCATGAGTGGCGTAGTTCTGCTCATGCGGCCTCAACTGACGTGATCCGTAGGCGATCACGGCCCGCTCCTGCATCAGGACGCATCCGAGTCCAGTCCCTGATGCATCGCAGTAAACTACGTATCCAACTCCCTCCTCAGGAAACCTCAAGATAGGTGCGCTGGTCAACCTCTGCCTCAGCTCCTGGAAGCTCTGCTAACATTTGTCTGACCACACGAAGGGTTTCCCCTTCTTTGTCAAAGCTGAGAGTGGTGCCGCAACTCTGGAGAAGTCTGGCACGAATCTCCGATAGTATCCGGCTAGGCCCAAGAAGCTCCGCACCTCTGTCACGCTCTTGGGTGGCTCCCAAGCTAGCACTGCCTCGATCTTCGCGGGATCCACTGCAACTCCCGCCTCAGAAATGACGTGCCCCAAGAAGTGGACCTCACGTAACCAGAACTGGCACTTTGAGAGCTTTCCATAAAGCTGGTGCTCTCGGAGTGTGTCTAGCACAACTCGCAGGTGGTAGGCATGCTCCTCCTCAGTCGTCGAGTATACCAAAATGTCGTCAATGAAGACCACGACAAATCGGTCGAGGTATGGCTGGAAGATCCTGTTCATGAGGCTCATGAACACTGCTGGAGCATTGGTTACGCCGAACGGCATAACCAAGAACTCATAATGGCCATACCGACACCTGAAGGCCGTCTTCTGCACGTCCTCGTCTCGAACTCTGAGCTGATGATAGCCTGACCGGAGGTCTATCTTCGAGAACCACCGCGCTCCCTTGAGCTGATCGAAGAGGTCATCAATCCGTGGCAGTGGATACTTGTTCCTCACTGTCACCTGGTTCAGGTGACGATAGTCGACACATAGTCGCAAGCTCCCGTCCGCCTTCTTGGCGAACAAAATCGGGGAAGCCCAGGGTGAAACACTGGGTCGGATAAACCCCTTGCTCTACAAGTCCTCCAACTGTACCCGCAGCTCCCGAAGCTCGGCGGGGGCCATCCGATATGCTGGAGTAGATATCAGGGCTGTCCCGGGGTACAAGTCGATGTAAAAGTCTACCTCTCTACGAGGAGGTAGCCCTGGAACGTCGTCGGGAAAGACGTCCACGTACTGGTCCACCACTGCAGGAAAAGCCGGACTCCGCACGTCCACTGCTCCTAGGATGAGGCTAGCCAACTGATGAGAGATGGGCTGCACTCTCCTCCGCGGAAGTCCATCCTGTGCTGCAAAGGTTCCCTTCTCGCCGGTGAAGGTAAACCTGCTCCCGTCGGTGCGAACACATCGCACCTTGCGCCTAAAACAGTCGATCTGGGCATGAACCGTGGATAGCCAATCCATGCCCAAGATGACGTCGTAAGGCCTCGACGCCGCTACAAGGAGATCCCAGCCGAAGCTCTCGCCTCCTAGAGTAAGCTCACACTGCCGGCACCAGTGCGTAATCGTCGAGTCTGCTCCCGTAGGAGTCTCTAGCCGTAAGGATCGAGCCAACGGCTCAGTCGGAATCTCCGAGCTCCGAACAAGGGCAGAGGCTATGAAAGAGTGACTCGCTCCTGTGTCTATAAGTACTGCAGCAAGGGTGGAATAGACACAGATCGTACCTCGAATCATCTCTGACAAGTCGGGGTCGTAGGCCTCCACTACCTGGAGCTGGGCCTATCCCTGCCCGCCAGCTCCATGTGGTCGAGGTGGCCCTCCTGGTGGTGGTGGGGGTAGAGCCTGGAAGCGTCTCCCACCACCCGCTGCTCGGCCAGCTCCTCTGCCTCGTCCGCCTCCTCCCTGCGGACCGCCACGGTCGACCCTCTGCCTCTGCCTGGGTGGCCCCTCCATCGTCTGCTGCTCCTCTGGTCGGCGAGTCGGGCAGTCACGAGCCATGTGACCCTGCCCGCCACAGGAGTAGCACAGCCTGCCTCTCGGAAGGCTGGCACTCCGCTGTGTGCCCCGCACCGCTGAGCCGGTGTCCTGAGGCCGTCTACATGGGGGTCTGGTCTGCCTGGACCCAAGAGTCATCCGTCGGCTACCTGCTGCCGAAGACTCAGCTACCTGCCGCCCTGCGCTAGGTCTCGCCGCTGAAGAAGGCTCTGCCAGGAAGCTCTCGATCAGGAGGGCTCGCTCCAGCACTCCCTCCTGGGTCGGAATGCTGAGGGAGATCAGCGACGCCCGAATCTCCTGTCGCAAGCCCTGCTCGAAGGTCCGGGCCCGGAAGAAGGGGTCCCGTACCATGTCGGTCGAGTAGCGAGATAGGTCAGTGAACCTCGCCGCGTACTGAGCGACCGTCATGCTGCCCTGGCGCAGCTGGAGAAGGTCCTGGATGCGCACCGCTCGGAGGGTGGCCGGGACGAACTCAGAGCGGAAGAGGCTCTCGAAGTCCGTCCAGAGCAAGGATGCCTCATCGTGAACCTGGAGCATCAGGCTCCACCATCGTCCTGCCGCCGCCTGCAGGAGGCTCGCCGCGAGAATCACCATGAGATCCGCTGGTGTCCTCACTAGCCTAAAGATCCGTACCACTGCCTCTAGCCTGTCCTCGGCGGCCTGGGGGTCCGCCTCACCGTGAAACCTGGGCGGTCGCTGGCTCTGAAACTCATGCAGTGCCCTGAGGCGACGTGCATCGTCAGCGTCTGGTACTGGTAGCATCGGTGGCTCGGCGGGTAAAACTACCGCCTGCGCCACTGCTGGCAAAGGGCCCTGCACCGAGGCCTCGTCGCTCGGTGGGCTGCCGTCGCGCCCTACACTCGGAACCCTAGCTGGCTGTCATCGCGGGGCCATCCTGAAAAGGAGAACAAGAGCACTACAGTCAGAACAGTATACCTGGTGAGCTGGCACAAGTAATCACAAGGAAAACTTGAGACTTTCATAAAGCAGATCAGTATACCCGGTGAGCTGACACAAGTAATCACAAAGAAAACTTGAAACACACACACAATCAATGTTTTCATGCATTAAGTCGGAAATCAGGAGTCAGGGTCCTGGTGTACGGATACGTCGGCCGCCGCACCAACACTGGGCTCCCTGAACTGATAACCACACTCAATACACTAAACACTATTGCTTCATATAGGACGAAAAGACGATCAGAGTCTGCGGTAGAACCGACCACCTCTGATACCAATTTGTCACGACCCGTCCTCGGGGCCCGTGCCGTGACTACCCCAAGCCCGCCTTCCATAGGCCAGGGGCTGGCGACTAGCACCAAGGCGTAAAATCCCAGTAAACAGGGAAGGCATTGCCTTTATAAGTAACAACCACACAGAGTCAGCAAGCGGAAGTAAAGTGCAGAAAAGTAAAGGGGGCCGGAAATACAAGCCCAACTGTAAAGTACAACTGAAAAGTAAAGTACAGCAACTGAAGAAAAGACGGCGGCCTCGTGTCGTCCACTGGCAATCCCACCTGAAGGGTGGGTACAGATAGCCTCCAGGCTCCTCGGGTCCCACGTCCGCTCCGAGCACGTCCCGCCCAGTGGTCCACCTCCAGGTACCGTCCTGCTCCACGCCCCAACCGTGTTCAGCGCTGTCCGTCGTCTGCAACCAACACAACAAGGTGCGGGCATAGCCCGTGCAGGGGTGAGTACAACTACTCAGTAAGGACCCCGAGACCCCTGAAGGTCTCCCGAAATCCACAAAGGATATAGCACAAAAGAAAGATGCAATCACGAAGTAACATCTGACTCGACTTAGGTATATGCCCATACATATACCTAAGTCCCCAATTCTAGCTCTGCTCACGAGCTCAAGAACAACTCAATCCACAAAGGAAAGCAAGACTCAAATCCACAAGGAGAGTAAATAGTAAAATCCACATAGGATAGTTCAACACAATCCACAAAGGAGAGTAACATACGATTCAGCTCAACCAGGTATACTTTTTCAGATGACGTCAAAGATGATCACTGATCCATCTAAGTCTTCGGACCCACGAAGGATCGATAGGTACTAACCCCCGCAAAAGACCCACGTAGGATCGGGCTCACACAGTACCTGTAGGCAGTGGCTCACACAGAACCGGTAGTAAGGACCCACATAGGATCGGGCTCACACAGAACCTGTAGCACTGATCCACGTAGGATCGCTGAGTGCAGTAGTCGACGCAGTCCACTGAGGATCTCTGCTCTGTCGTCGCCGCAGTCCACGAAGGATCTCTGCTCTGCCGTCGTCGCAGTCCACGGAGGATCTCTGCTCTGCCGTCGTCGCAGTCCACGGAGGATCTCTGCTCTGTCGTCGAAGTCACAGCCAGCGCTAGGGTTCCCGCACATAGCGAGCTCGTTTAGGAGGGTCCGCTCCACGAGCCGAGAGTCTGATACATCAACTGACACGTAGTCCGAAGTTGATGTATC
The DNA here is from genome assembly GCA_963277665.1 of Viscum album. NCBI lineage: Eukaryota > Viridiplantae > Streptophyta > Magnoliopsida > Santalales > Viscaceae > Viscum > Viscum album. The sequence continues at coordinate 751,469,529 of OY728136.1, read as the reverse complement.
CAAAAGTTCCGTATCGACAACAGGATCTCAACGCAACAGACGGCGCGTCAATCGGACGCCCGGTCTGAGAGTTATTGGCATTTCCGTCCCAGGGGCCCGGTTGATTTTTAGGAAAAAACCAACCCGACCGTACTCCGCCTGTATCCGATCCTCGGGCGGAGTATGCCAAAAGTTCCGTCTCACTTAGAGGAAACTACCACAGCTGACGGTACGTCGATCGGACGTCCGTAGCTCAAGTTATGAGCGTTTCCGCTCCGAGGGCCCGGTTGGTTTCGTGTACGAACCAACCTGGCCGAACCCAAAGTCTTCCGAAACCTTGAGTATAATATACCGAAACTACCGTCTCGATCCAAGGATCGCGTAGCCGCTGACGGTTCGTCAATCGGAGGTCCCAGGCCCAAGATATGGGTGAAAGACCGAAGAGGGCCCGAAACGGGGGTTCTGGGCCCGGGGCGACCCGGCCCGAACCCCCCCTGGGTCGGCCGAACCGGGTCGACCCGAACCGGCTAGGCCGGGTCCGGTCCGGCCTGGGCGCGGCCCGGCCGACCGGACCGGCCGGCTCGGCTTCGGCCGAGCGGCCGAGTGAGCCGCCGCGGGTTTGACCCGCGACTTTGGAGAAACGCGGCCCGCGCGGGCCGCGTGTTGGGTGGCCGGACCACGGACGCGGTCCGGCGGTTCGCCGCCGCCGCGGCTCGGCCGCGGCGGACTCCTCCGGCCGCGCGCCGGGCGCCGCCGCGCCGGCGACCCGCGCCGCCGCCACCTTCCGCGGGCCGCCGGAGTTGCTCCGGTGGCCCGTTTTGCCTCCCGTTTGCGCCGATGCTCCTCCCGGGGGCCGATCTTCACTGCAGGATCAACAGATCGCCCCTGCCGCGCGGTTCGTCATCGTCCGCCATATCCGCACAACAAAAGAGATCGGCGGAGGGTTGCCGGGTCTTGTTCGTTAGACCCGCACCCTCCGCGTTAGTCATAATCAATGGGAGGAAAGGCTACAACAATTTTTAATCAAAGATAAAAATTGGTCACTCCTTTTCTTTTGAACGGCATTTCAATTTTTAATTAATTGAAATTATTCATGCCGGTTCTTTATTCAAAAGAAATAAGAACACGGGAATGAATCATCAAGAAAATAAACCCCTACCTTGTCGTCGTCGTCGGACGAGAGGTCGTCGCGGGATCGCTCATCGCGGAAGAAGGGGGGATCGTTGCGTCGTCGCGGTATCCGGCGTCGCGTCGCCAATCTTAGTTGCCGAACGAGGATCGGCCGCGGAAGAAGAGGCGTCGCCGAAGAACGTCGCGGGTAAAGCTCGTCGACGTCGCAGATCTCGGTGTGCGTCGTCGAATTTCGGTCGCCGGTGTTCTTCGCGTTCTTCGCGTTCTTCGCGTTCTTCGCGGGGAGGGTGGAGGCCCAGAGAATCTCGCACAACGAGTAACCCTCCAAAGGAAAGAGTTGGTCTTATTTTATTATTTTGCCAATGAACGCAAACGCGTAAGTAACGACCCATTAAATTCGTTGAATTAATTCAACGAATGAAACAGCCCATTTAATTCACGAAATAAACCACCCAATTAAATGGTCTGTTAAGAATTAAAGAAAACGCGTCGGTTGACTTTTCAGTTACTTTGACGGGTTTTCGTGGGTGCGTTACTTAGCGAAAGAAACGGCGGGGCTCGTGCAGGCCCCACCTCACAAATATCCTACCAAGGGGGTAGGATATTTCCGGATAGCATCCTATCCAGTTCAACTCAGTTCAAGCCGTCTTTAAGTGGCTTCAAGTGGATTCCAAGCAGCTTAAGTGAAATAGAATAAAGTTGTCGCACAAACTTTATTTTATTTCTGACTTAAAGCCGCAAAATTTAAAAACCACGTCTGAGCAAACGCAACTCCGGAAGAGGCGTTTCTAAGCAAATACCGGCGCTGCGATTTCATCGGTGCCCTCAGAATTTGATTCCGGGCACTGGTTCAAAAGATAGAAAAACCCGCTCGTCCGTTCACTGAACGTACCCGATCCAAACTTCGGAAATTGATTCCGGGCACACCGGGCCTCAGAATCAGGTGCCGTCTGAAGCTGCGCTCTTGTAAAATTCCAAAGAAAATTAAGAAAAAAATTTCCTTGAAATTTACGGGTCTTTACATGGAGGGACTTTCATGAGGCTGTTCGGTGAACATGGTTTAGGCTGTGATCTTGATGATATTGAACTTCTCCCATAAATGGTTTTGATCATGATTAAGTTGTTGGATCTAAGATTGGGATTGGTCTAGGTCAAATCCCAAATATGACATCTCCCTCATAAGCTCTGATAAATGGGCTTTATAGAGTATGATCCTACTAGTTGAGGCCATTACTTCCTTTGTTTGAGTCAAAAAGATTTGTTAAAACCCTATATTTATACTAGTCATGTGATCATTGTTCAACAGATATTTTATCAATGGTAAAGATACTTAATGGTCATTTAAATAAAATTGGACATAATAAAACAAAATAAATTCATGTGTTTTCTATATACATAAGACATTTAATTAAATCCAAAAGGGTAATTTTATTCATAACAGTTCGGGTCGTTACACTTATAGTTGAAACATTGAACAATATGACGAGGGTTAACTAGAGAATTCCTTTATTCCATCACATTAGTGGGTTCACCCTATTGATATTCACTACATAGGTGCCCTTCCTCCCTATACATAAATATTTTCCTTACCCCTTCAGGAAATTTTTGGGATGCTTCTTTCCATACTTTTGAAAAATGGGATGTTGGATTTTTTTTCCACCATGATATTTCTTCATCACTACCCAAGAATTAAACTCCATTATCCACTTCCTATCTCCAGAACTATGATTCCTTGAGATTTTTTGATCTGAATTTAAACTTTGAGTGAACATAAAACAATTTACTCATAGATTTCAAAATCTTAAATCACTAAATATTTTCATAAACTCGACTTTATCCCACAAAAAGCAGTCAACATTACTTTTAGGTTTAATAAAAAAGTTAGAGGTGTATTATGTAAGTATTGTAAAATTTCCTTATATTCCATGTTTGATTAATCATCATTTTTCTTGAGTATAATGAAATCCCTCCCCATTTTACATTAGAGAGTGTGAGGAAAATATTTATTGAAAAATAGGTTTTAAAATTTTTTCCACTCAATTTATTTGATCTCCTCCTTAGGCTTTGAATTTTTGATCAACATCCATTACTGATTAAATTATCCCTCCATATGATAAAAAAATTACCTAATTTTAATTAGATAATTTAAGATCATATAATATCTTTTAAATGTAGTCGATCCATTTTTCTTCAATTAAGGGATCAGAATATCTAATGAAAGTTGGGGGCCTTTGTTGTATAAAGGTCTCAATTGCAACTTTCTCTTTCTTAGGGGGATGTGGATTTTCCCCATGATTTAAGTTTCTATTCAAGACATGAGTTAATTGAGTAGGTATTTTTATAAATTTCTCAACTCATGCTCCTATCGAGTTGATCAACTCATTTGGATAGTCATTATGTTTCCCATAACATTGGTTGTTGACTCATTTCCTCATATTTTCCACCATTAACTAAAATAAAGAGAAAATTAAATATGATAATTTTCAGAATAAAAATCATATAAAATGCAAAATATGAAAATTTAAGGGATAAATCATAAATAAAATACATCACTTAACCTATGAATTTATAGGTTTCAATCTATGTTATCTATGGTCTATTTCCCAATATAAAAATTTATCGACATTTCTGTTCCCTTCATAATGGTTCATAAAGAGATTGTGAATCTAAAAAATCATATCTATTGGTAGTGTCAAACCAGGTGTGTAGTAAATTCTCTTTTTTATTAACTAGTTTACGATCGATTTAATACCCAATATGGCCTTTTTGGGTTATTACCCCTAAGTACAACTTTTCTAGAGCCACATCCACTTGTAGTATCTAGAAAGGGATTTTGTTACTTATAAACCACTTACTCTATACTTTATAATAATTTAGGGATTTTTTATATGTTTAGTATTATCCCTAAGCTTTCAATAGAGTTTTCTAATACCAATCCCTAAAAATAACTAGACATTGGCTGTGATACTAACAATGAAAACCCATATCTGTAGTACACCTTAATTCAAAATTTATTACATAAAGATACACATAATATAATCCCAGAAGATCATGAAACCTAGTGTATTTGGGTAATTAGATACATATCATAATAAAATGAATCATTGGTGCAAAAATATTGTTTAAAAATTCCAAAACATTCCCTTATATTACATCGATCTTCTAATACTACACAGGATAAATTGGGGACATACATAAGAAAAGGATGAGATATAAAGCCAAGTAAGGGATAATAAAAGAATAAAATAATTAAAGTAATATATGTGAGTTAAAAGATATATCAATGTTACATAAATAGTGATAATCATAATCATGAACATCAAATCATGGTATAAGATGACAACATCAAGGAAACATATGAATGTGGAAACAACATAAAACAAGACATCATAATAATAAGTCAAGGGTAACTGTAGAGACATCATAACATAGTGTGATTAGGATAAAATATAATGAAAAATATATATTATATCATGAGATAAATATATTACCCAATTCATTATAGGGTTATATAATTCTGGACCCACCCATCACATTCATATAATGTGAATGCATTTGTGTGCCACATAGATCATGTAACATAATAACGTCTTTCATCACTTTTAATACCACAATTAAGGAGTGTGAGTTAAATACATAGAATTAAAAAATATATTATGGATATTTACATCTAGGTTAATAACATTGAGTTGAAATTGGGATGGGTATTTACTACACAAATGTTTAGCATGGAAAATCATAGGATAATTTCAGCAGCATAGTGGGTGTACATAAAGATTCATGGAAGGGTTTAATGAGAGTGAAAAGCGATATCTCATTAATTTTAAATAATAATTATAGTAAAATTTATGTGTAAAAACATATTAAAATATGACCAATTGGAAATCAAAATTCATAATACAAACAAAGTTATTGAATAAAGCGGTGGAGGAGAGAATCCCTTACCTTAATAGGGCACTTCTAAAAGATTAGGAGGAGCTTATTAAGAGATTTATAACACCTTGGGAGGGATTTAGAGAGGTATATAGAGAGAAAATTAATTCTAAATAGGTTTTTAGTGAATATTAGTTGGAGGGTGGGTGGGTATTTATAATAAAAGGGTGGGGAATTCTTTATTAATTTCTAAAATTAGGTTTTTGACTCTATATGATATAATAATCAAAACCAAAACCTTCCCATTGTTTTTCCCATGGTTTCTACCAAATATAAGTGGTTTTAAATATTTTATAAATAAAATAACTTAACATATTCAAATAATTCCATTTGTTATGTGGAAGTTATTCATGTTCATAAAGAATTTATTTTAAAACCTTGAAATATAATACAGGTTTCTAAGGGTTCATTAAAGGTTTATATAATCAATCAAATAACTTCAAAAATACATTATTTTAAAGGTAAAATATATATTTTCTCATGGATTCATTTTATATTATTAATTACATCACTTTTGGTCCATTAATATGTTATAATGTAGACTATATATTTATACTGTACTTAATTTTTACCCAAAAATTCATCTTTCTCTGAAAATAACTAGGGAATGATTGTTTGTATGACCCCTTCCTACCCCTTATTGAATTTTTATTTTCTTAATAAAGAGGGTCATCCTCATATTTTTGGTATATTATCATTTTTATATAAATAAATGTTATTTAATTATAATATTATATGAAAATAATGTTTATTTCAAAACTTGAATTTATCAAAAAGTGTGTTAAAACCATATATTTTCCAAAAATAATTTTTTTGTTTCTTTATAAAAAAAAATATTTTTCACCAACTCATATATAATTATATATATAAATTAATAATAAAAATTGATAAATATAATCTTTATTTTATTACAAAGACATACAAATTTATACTACTAGGGTCTAGATACCTAAACCCTTATTACATCGGCACAAAATATAAGGGAAAGGTATATGATTATGGTAATTTATTAAAGTGGTTTGGGAAACATGGTTTGGATTGTGATCTTTATAAGATTGAAATTATCCCATAAAGTTTTTTGTTCATGTTTCATTTATTGAATATCAAATTGGGATTGGTTAAGGGAAAAGACCAGTGATTCCATCTCCCTCAGAAGCTCTAATAAATGAGATTCATAAGGTATGATCCTACTGGTTGAGGTCATCGATTCTTCTATCCATGTCAATTATAATTTATCATAACCCCTAATATATACTAATCTTAATGGTCACTATACAATTTCTATGTTATCAATGGCTATTATTCTTAATGATCTCTTAAATCTAACATGCTATATTTTATAATGGTCTAAAATAACCAAATTAATGCATGTGTTTTCTATAATTATATTACTTAATAATAAATTTATTCATTCACAAAAGGAATTTAATTTATAAATGCTTGTGTCATTACATTGATGGTCTAGGTTAAAGTTCCATAATGATGGTATAGAAAGATAAGGGTAAAATTTTTATCCAGATAGAGAAGAAAATATGTCATGAATAGTCTATAATGCCCCATAAATTAAAGAAGAGGAAGAAGGGATAGTCCTTTAATTGTGGAAAAAATGACCATTGAAAACAAAATATCCAGAATACTTGAAGGGTTTTAAGAAACCATGTGGAGAGTCCACCTCAATTATTAATGTTAAAGAGTTAATTTTTTTATTCTGAATGGTATATGATACCAATTTTATGTTTTACAAGTTTTTTTAAAATATACTAGAGTTATTAAATTAAGATATTTTTTAATATGAGATATTGATGTTTTATTTTAAGCAATGGTGTAAGGAGTTTATACATTAAGGACTTGGATATAAGAATTAATTCTGTTTTGGATGAATTTTTAATAAAATATGTGTATTCTATGTTATTTTATTATCTTTTAGAGATACCTATAAACAATCATTTTTTTTAAATAAATGAGATGAATTTTTTATGCACATGGTTTATGATTGATATAAATTATATCACATTCTTGAAAATGAGATAAGGATAAAAGGAGTTTTATTAGGGATAAAATGCTTACACTAGAATATGAGGAAATATGATTCCACCACTAATAGTGGCATATTTGATAAATTATTCTTTTTAATAAATTTCCAAACACATAAAATAACATATATAACATGGAAATAATAGTTTATTTGTTAAATATTAATACTATAATTAAGTAATGGTTATTTTATAAGCACAAATAAACTTGTGTGTCAAAAAGTAAATAATAGTTATTTCCTAAACACAAATGAGTTTGTGTATCTTAGCATGATATCCTAAACAAGATATAGTTTCTAAGAGGATAGTGGGAGTATTTTTGGACTTGAGAAGTTCAAAGTTAAAAAATAAAATATTATTCTAGTAAAAGTTAAGAATGAGTTTCACTTGATATCCTATAAGGTTTAGGATATGAAGATAAAATAAAAATGTAAAATTTATAACTATTTCCATCACAAAGTTGATTACACTTGATATCCTAAATTTTTAAAGATATATTGATAATGATAAAATGTAAATAGTTACATTAGTTACCAGTATATTTCAAGGAAGAGTTTGATAGATATAGTTAAAATAATTATGATGATGTACTTAGAAAATATCTAAGAAGATAATAAAATTTATTAATATCATAACATTGGATGTTGTGGAGTTATGGAGTTTAAATTTGTTCAAGGATTTGGACATTAGGAATATGATTCCAAAGCCTCACCATTATTAAAAATATATTACTTAATAGATGTTACTCAATAAAGAGTTTAGTGGGAAGGTTTTTTAGGTGTTCATATAGAGTTTTGATAGGTATTACATATATATTCAATGAGTTAACAAAACCTTAGAAAGTGAATAAAACATAAGTCTGATCTGGTAGTCTGTCATATATGATATGTTAAAAAATTTCTTATATAGGGTTTTTTAAGTATTATTAAAATTGTTTAATAATATAAAATGCATCATATAAAAGGAAATATCCATTTTATCATTTTTTTCATTTTGGATACAGATATGTACATATTGATATAAATTCCATGAAATGTAAAAATAATTAACCATTCAATGTAAGATATTGAGTTATCCTTAACCTATTCTCACCATGGAGAATTATAGGTTATGGAATTAGAGTGAATATGATTCTTTTATGTAGATAAGGAATATTATCATAAGTATAAAAATGTTTTTACACTAGATGACCCATAAAGTGTACCACCTGGAGTGTCATATAGTATGAATTTGGTAAACTGTGGATTCATTTTTCATATTTTGAGTCTCAACACTTGAGGTTGATGTGATAATTAACATGATAATTTTCATACTTTACTTTATTATACAATCCTGGAGGCTTAACTAATCAGGGGTGGTTGGGTACATTTCTAATCATGTTATTGGTTGGAGCTCAAACAATATGAGATTTTTCTTCTTAATGTATCACATGAAATCTAGGTCCCTGATTGAGATATGATGAGGGAATATATGGCCATAAACAGAAGGTACATGTGATGTGATTTTTTATTTTTATAAGAGTCATGTGATGTACTTATATACTAAATTAATGACACATAATGTATTCATCAAATTGGTTAGTCTACACTCAGAGAGTTTAGAATGTTTTAGGAGGTTATAAGAGATTGATATGCTTTATGTACCATGGTAAATCATTATCTTAGACAAAGGGAATTTATTAAAATGCATGAAATATGGGATATGATTGGTAAAAACAAGTATAAATATACATGTGTTTGATGGATATAATTCCATATTACTTTATAGAATGATCACCATTAATGATTTTATAGAGGATACTCTTTACTTACATTTATAGATTCTGTAATATATATTTATTTTCAATTATACAAATGAATATTGGGTTACACTTTGTGGTTGATCAAATGGGGATTGAATTTTAATCAAATTGACAATCTATTTTTTTTATAACTTTATACAAAATTTCTTTGTATGGGATTTGGTATTACATATGGTGTAATACACAGTAAAATTTATGGTAACTTTCTAAAAGTGTTTTGATATCCAAAAAGTTTTTTAGATATGATTTCACAAGTTACCATATATGATTCAATATAAGGTAAAACAACATGAAATTATATCAGGATTTGGTGGAAGTAGGATATTAAAGAGAATATTCCTTAAATCAATGTCATGTTGAATGGAACAATATGGTATGTCAAATGGTACAACATACATATGAAAAAAGGTTTGCCTTTAGGATTTATGGCATATTATATTTGATGATATAGTGGTGTCATATTATGGTTGTTTGTGTATGTCATATTATATGATATTATTGAGTTATAGTTCTAAGTATCAAATGGTTTGATACTTTTAGAAATACCATGACTCATTTATCCATTCGAATGTTAAGGAGTTACCTTTCAAAACTCCATAAAACATACACTATCATTCAAAGGCTTGGGAGAGTTAATGGTCTTAGATTATAAGGGATGTAACCAAAGTAATTTATCATATTTTCATGAAATATATGAGTAAATTCATGGATTTGGGAGAATCCCCACAATCTATATAAAGGAGGTCAGGCCTTGGGTAGTGGGTGTATGATTCTCTTGAAAAACTTTGGTCAAAACTCTCCCTTACCAAATATATTTTCTTTCATCCTTCTTTTATTTTGAGGTACAAGCATATCATGAAGGTTTAATAATCCCACCTAAAGTGTTTGGGTGATTTAGTTAAACCCATGGATACACCTCATATGGAATAAACTTTTAGTTATTCCATAATTATCTTCATAAAACATAAAATTAATGCAATTAACATATCATTCAACAATTAAAGGTACCCATGTTTTCATTTATAGTTTATATATGATATATGTTTCCATATCATGGTGATATTGGTCTAAAGTTTTCTTAATTTCTTATATTTATTTGATTAATGGTTAATCTCTGCTTAATTTTTTTCAATATTTTGAATTTATGGTAATTATGTTTGGAGTTATGAATGAACATACCATGTTTATATTTCTTATTAATAATGTGTTTCAAACCCATATTTATGATTTTATAGTTTTATTCATTGATTATATTCACATACTCATCTACTTTCCCTGGAATCTAATTATAGGTTTTTTAACCCTATCATGATGATTTTGTAATTTTATTCATTGATAATATACACATACTTGACTAAATCCCCATTAAAGAAAATGGTTTTTACATCAATTTCATATATCTCACAATCATAATTAGATTCTATGGATAGAAATATCTAAATATAATTGATCATAAGTATTGGAGATAATGTCTCTTCATAGTCAATACCATGAATTTATTTATAACCTTTAGCTACAAGATGAGATTTATAGGTAGATACTCTACCATAAATATCCATTTTCTTGTATAAAATCCACATTCATACTATGGGTATCACCCCTCCAGGTGTATCTACCAAGTTCTAAACTTGGTTAGTGTATATGAAATCCACCTTTGATTTCATGGATTCTAACCATTTATAGGAATTTTAAATCTCAATAGCTTATTTTAAAGTAGTAGTTTCATCATATATGAACATTAATTCATCTTTATTTTCTACTAGAAACCTACATCTCTTAGGTTCTATTTTAATCATACAAGACCTTTGTGGTTCTTGTGTAACCTGAGTCTGTTCTTCTAAAACCACTTGTGGAATCAAATCACTTAATATCTTAGGAATAATTTCTATTTGTTAGTTTTGAACTTCACTAAGTTAAACTTTTCTCCCATTTTAACCTTAATTTATATATTCTTTCTCAAGGAATGTACTATTTTTGTCCATAAACACTTTATGATTAGTAGGATTATAGAAATAATATCCTTTAGTTTAATTGGGATAACTAAAGAAATCATTTATTGAATTTGGGTTTAAGTTTATTTGATAAAAAATATTGTACGTATGCTTCAAAACCCTAAATTCTCATAAAGGAAAAATTGGGATACTTTCCATTCTATATCTTATATAATTAATTTATGAATGTTTTAGATAGAAAATGATTAATTAGAAATGTAAAAGTTTCCAAATCATATCCCCAGAATTAAATAGGATGGTGACAATAACTCATCATTAATCAACCATGTATGAAAAAAATATGATTCCTCGTATTAGACACACCATTACACTGTGGGGTTCTAGGTGGAGTGAGTTGTGAAGTTATTTTATAATCTATTATAAGACAAGTGAATTCCTAGATTATGTACTCACCATCCTAATCTGATTGAATAATCACAATACTTTTATCTAGTTGATAATATACTTTAATTTTTAATATTTTAGATATTTCAAAGGTTTCAAACTTGTGTCTCATTCGAAACACATAACCATAATGACTGAAATAATTAGTAAAGGTTACAAAGTATATATATCCACCAATTTCTTTTGTAAACCATACCTCTTAACTTTTTTACTAAAAGGAACTTTGGTCATTTTTTCATAATAAATAAGATTCAAAATTTACAAATGATTCATAATTGAATGAATTTCATAATTTATATCTATGGAGTCTTGTATTCATTTCTCATTTATATGTCTAATACCACAATACTTAGGATAATTGATGTTAAAATCATCACTAACTTTATTATTTTTAATGTTATAAATATGATTATCAACATATATAATATATAAAACATTCATCATATTCTAAATTCCATAAAAAAATTTATTCATATATATAGAAAAATTATAATTATTAATAATTAATGAAAATCTAATCCTTTTAAAACATAATATAGAAAAAAATATGTATTTATGGCCAAAACACAGTGATAGTTTTTAAATTCTAGAACAATCCAATTAGTATACTTAGTAATAATCTTATTCACTAAATCCATAGTGCATATGCCTATATCATAATACATGATATCGATATGTCATATGATATTACATATATAAGTTAAAGAATATCATAATTCATAGATATGGGTAATTTATAAGAAAAGTACTATTGATTACATTCCATTTCCATTATATATATCGTATTGTGAGATATATTGTTATCATAAAACTATTGTAACCATAATATATTTTTTTCCTGGGTTTTATTATTAGAAATGGAATTCAAATGCTAAGTTGTTAAAAATTCAAGAATCTCCCATATATGGATATCATTAATATAAATGTTTCATTATATAAAAATTATGGGAGTTTAGTTTGGAAGACTGGTTACAAAGTATTTTCAACTAAATCTATTTACTCATGCATTTATGAAACACATGAGTAAATTCATGAAATGACTCAAGAGCTATCTTTAGCATCGAGTGATTCGATATGGCTTATGAATACCCCACAAAGGAGAGAGTTTGATGGCTATCACTTGGTGATTTTCATCAAGCATGATGTTTGAATATGATACAACATTATATTCAGTGCAAGATAACATAAAAATATTATTCATTTTTCTTATATATTGGTTTTTTTTTCATTCATAGTGTTTTTGGTTTACAATTTATTATTAATTTCATTTATTTTATTAAGTGTTAATATATCCTAATAAACCCAATAGCAGTATCAAATCTACACCATGTGATTTGGATCTTGAAATCATGTTTAAAATAAAGTTACATTCACTACCTAAAAAACAAAGAAATATATCATATATACAATACACTAGCTATTGTAAAAGGAAACATTTAGGAACAAAGGGCCATGTCACAACTTACAATAGGTTAATAAGACACTGGATTAATCATATATAGCACTTGGTTTAATTTGATGAGGTAAAGCATGGATTAATCCTACACAATCTTTTGGCGTTCCTTGTCATACAAAATTGGTTGAAGTGACTTCTTATTCTTACAAAAAGTATCACATGTTGTATTGATTCCTACACTAATTAATCCTATAAGAAACCCAACATGAGATTAATATTATGTAATTTTACATGTTTTAACCAAATGCTACAAGTTTATTTCTATATAGGTCCTTTTACATAGGATTTAATATAACACAGGTACCTATATCATAACTTGAATGTTCACTTACCATACACTAATGAAATTTAATCTGATGTAGGCTAGGTGCTAGACTCTTACATAGAAATATATTGTATTCCAGTGATACTCATGTAAGATATGGCACTTGATACATACCCACAACACCTGATTTTATTCTCACACAACCCGTATGCATCGAGTTAACCCTATGCAACCCTCCCCATGCCAGTTTAATCCTATGGTAGGCCTATTATTAGTCATAAAAGGTGAATATAAGCACTAGGTATATTATTAAAAATGATATAGAAAGGAAAAAAATATTATTTTTTAATTACAATTGTTAATTAAATTAAATAGTTTATAAATAGATTATAAATCATATAAAAATTTATAATGGAATATTTATTTATTTATAATGGTGTTTATAAATTAATTAATTATTAATTTTTTAAAATTAATTTTTTAAATTATTATAAAAAATTTATTAAAAAAATATCTATAATATTAACTATTAATATTAAAATAAACTTTTAAAGTTATATTTCATGGATTATAATTTATATATGAAGTGTTTATATAGAAAATAAAGGAGATATTTTTAAATTGTTTATAAATAAAAAAATGGAAAAAATATAATGTCACGACCCACCTACCTGGGCCATGAACCTTGTCATCTAACCCCATGGGTCTCCTGTAATACCTTGGTTGCCTTCCCAGCACACCAAAGGCTATTACTCACTAGGGCCGCTTCTCAGACTAATGACTGTCCCCACAGGCCAACACATGTTCTTTCAGTGTGTTTGGTCCTCACTCACACACACCCTGGGAAGGTCACCCATCCTAATTACTACTCCAGCCAAGCATGCTTAACTGTGGAGTTCTAATCAAGTAGGCTCCTGAAAAGAAATGTGCACCTTGTTGACATGGGTAGTAACATTTAGCCTTTTAAGTCTCACTTTTTCAGGGGTGTTACATTATCCACCCCTTTAAATCACAACGCCCTTGTTGTGGACCCCAAGCCTCAAACCCAGGCAGTGCCTAAGCACTTCCGGATGGATATTGGATCTGATACCATTTTTCACAACCTGCCTCCCTCGGGCTATGAACCTTGTCATCTGACCCCATGGGTCTCCTGTAATACCATGATTGCCTTCCCAGCACACCAAATGCTATTACTCACTAGGGTCGCTTATCAGACTAATGACTGTCCCCATAGGCCAACACATGTTCTTTCAGTGTGTTTTTTCCTCACTCACACACACCCTAGGAAACTTCCCAGAAGGTCACCCATCCTGATTACTACTCCAAGCCAAACATGCTTAACTATGGAGTTCTAATCAGGTAGGCTCCCGAAAAGAAAGGTGCACCTTGTTGACATGGGTAGTAACATTTAGCCTTTTAACTCTCACTTTTTTAGGGGTGTTACATATATAAGATTTTATTTTTAATTATTAATTTTTCATAATTACTTAATTTGAATTATTCAAATTAAAATCCTTATTTGATAAATAATTTAAACTATATTAAAAGGAATTTTGATAATTAATTTGAAAAAGTCTTAAATTAATGCTAAACATGTGATATTTAGATTATGTAAATTGTTTTCATAATATATTTGGAATATAAAATGTTTATATTTCATTTAATGTCAGATATCTAAAGTCAAATTCAATATAATGAACAATATGAAAGAGTTAATATTGGGAATAAATATTAAAATATATATATTTATTCAAGATTATGGAATTTATATAAGGTTATCTAAAATTATAAAGTGTTTATAAATTTTTATTCTTAATTTTTTTATAAATAGTTTATCTCATGTTTAAATACATGAATAGTTCATTTATTTAGTTTATTCCCTTATAAGGAGGCCATTATCTAGAAACAAAACTGTCTTAGGTATGATTCTTTAAATGCTTGAATTTAGATGGGGAAGGATTGTGTACATGTGATGGGCTGAGACCAGGAAAGGTGTGATATGATGCTCGATAGTACCTTGTTACCCAGTATCTTTTTATGGCCCAAGCTACGGTTGAGTGGTACTCACCGCTGACCTCCACATTTAAGAGACCGAGTTTAAAATAATAGAATCCCCCTTGGGGGATTTATGATATAGGTAGTGACATAGGTGCTAATGTAGGAAGGCGATGATGAAAAGCGGTGACACATGAGTGATGCAATCAGGGGTGAAGACCCATGTAATGGTCTTTGGATCACTGGGCCTTCAGATCAATAAATTTAATGGGATTTATATAGATTGGGTCAACCCTTGGAGGGGTTGTATCCTGTCCTTAAGAGCCTAAGGGTATGTGTGTCGTTTCCTTTTCTTATAACCTCTAGGACCTTAATAAATTATAGACAGATATGAATTTTCTATATTATGAATATATGTGTATACTTTAGTTTAAATTGTTAAAATACATCTAAAATTTCATACATACATATAAGGAGTTACATTCTAGGTATTTTATTGACTTGGATTTTCTCCTATTTTATTTTTATAAATTAATTGGGAATGTTCCGAGACTAGGCATCGGGACGTCGTATGATTCTGAGGCTCGGTGTTCCCGAAATTGTTCGTTGAAAAATGTTAAATTTTTAATAGATCATATAAGAGGGTTTTCTAAAAAAGACTAATAACTTCTAAATAGGTGCCCATATCAGAAATCCAAGGGCACCGTTTCATTCAAAGTAATGAATTTACCTTAGGTGGGACCTAACATCGACCAACACAAGTCTAATATGAAAATTATTTTTCATACATTAAAAGAAATAAAATAAATCAAGTTTATTTTATTTAACATTACGTTATAACACAGTAGAAATTTACCTTTTTAATAACCCTTGTTAGATAAATTTTGGGTTATCATCATAACCCTGGAATTCCTATAAGGTAAGGAGACAAAAACCTCTCCGACAAATGACGACGAATACTGGAGGATCGAGGATCGATGATGACATGGACCTCTGTTCTTTATTAACGAATGATCAAACCATGAGGTAGGGTGTTTAATATCTTCGTTATTTTCTTCCCCATTCTTAGATTCAATGATGAACGCGGACCAAACAATGAACAAGTTGATCCATGGTTCGATCGTTCTTATGGGATGGTTAATTGTTGTGGGGATTATGGGGAGAAGTATCTTTGTGATTATCATTGTATTAATTCTTCATTCTATCAAGAATGGATCTAGGCCGACATGAAAAAGTTTGAGGTTTGGTCCTCTGGACATTCTTGTGATTTCTACCTCCCCCATTTTTGGTGTTCTTCATTGCTGGACCCTCATGGTCGCAGTTCGAGTAGCCCAGAGGTTCTGAATGTGATCGGACCCCCAAATTGATGGAAATGAGAAGCTAAGGGTATATCGAAGAATTAAACAACTCAAGGATCATAGGAGTTACTTTGGTTCGAGAAATAGAGTACTGTAGGTGAACCAGTGTCCCATAGAAGGGGCCACTGAAGCGTCGACCAGTGCGTGCGGGTGCGGCGGACGACGACGGGCCGGTGGTAGTAGCTGGTGGGGATAGAACATAGCTTGTTGGAGCCGAAATGGATTGGGATGATGCAGCTACATAACGTGTCTGGTTGCGTTGACCGGGGTCCACAGCGGCGAGCTGGGACGTGGCTTGAAGCCGTGTCGGAGGAACCTGTGGTGTTAAGGTCATAGGTCATGTGGAGGAGGCGGTTCAACTACGTGAAATGCGAAACAACACCATGTTGACCGGGAAACACGGGGGGAGAAACGTGGGTAGGGTGGACCTGTCATGACCCATCCCCTAGGGCCTATGTTGTGACTACCCCAAGCCTGCCTCCCATAGGCCAAGGGCTGATGACTAGCACCGAGTAGGAATATCCCACAAATGGAAGGCATTTGCATAAGAACCTGTACACATGCACACAACTCCAACCCAAAATATGGTGGGAAGTAAAAAAAACACTGAGTAAAGAAAAATCATGCATACCACTACAACCCAACAACAATGTATGGCATAAGTAAACCAGTAAAGTACAACTGGGCCAGAATACAAGCCCACTAAAAATAAAGAGTTTGTAACACAAGTACTGAAGCTTGTCCGTAGAAAACCCCACATGATTCATCTACAAGGTATGGAACTAGACTATTTTATGTAAGCCACTAGAACACACCTTAGTCTATCTGATCACACTAGGCCCCACCTGGTCCTGGTCTTCTTGGAACACCGTCAAAGAGTCGACCGTCAACACAAAACACGACACGTGCGGGCAAATCCTGTGCAAGGGTGAGTAAAACAATACTCATTAGGGCACCCCAAAACACAAAGTAAAATACCACAAAGGGAACACCATTAAGAAGATAAATTCATCTCAAAATAGTTATATTTCAACAAAACATAAAATAATAACATCCAGGTATACTCATAAAGGATTCCAAGACTCAATGTCTCATCCACTTCCATCCATATGGTTTCACTAGTACCATGATCGATTCTAATAGATCTCCCTCCCTGTGATATATGATATTAAGCCCGTAGAATAAGTCTACCAAAAGTATCCAAGAGTAAATATGGTCTCAATATGTCATGAAGTTTCCATGAGATGTTCGGTCTCTCTAAGACAAGGAGTCTCAATATCACAGCCAATCCTTGGTCACAAGATTCTGCTCAAGGCATGCTTGTTCTAGGAGAACTCACTCCTCGAGCTATGAAGTCATTGGAGACCCTCAAAAAGAGGTCCTTCTAATTTGTTCCCCACTTAAAGAGAACATATTGACAACTACCTGAAGTACACCGATCAGGTCAAGTCACGAAGGAAATAATCTGATCATGATACATAGATAGGGGTTCCTGTGAATATGGCTCACCGGGGGACATCCTAGACCTATGGAAACATTATCATAGATAGGGGATATGTTCCTGTGTAAATATTGGTCACACCTATTACACAAACCCTAAATAAGGTACCACGAAGAGAACTGAGGATCGACCGAGACTCTCGATTCAATACATGCTCCAGCCTGCTGAGTCATTATCGAATCCGAGCTGAGACAACCCACTTCGGAACACAGGTCATCCTCTATAACAAGAATGAGATCCTGCATCAAACCTTTATAAGAAAGAACAAGTGTAAAATCTAAATATCTATTGTCACCCTCTACGATGGGACCGAGATCCTGCATCGATCCCTCATAGGAAAGATAAAGAGAATGCTACTAGACTTTGATGGTCCAACTAAAAATCCACCAATCCATCTCAAATGTAATACCTTGTTTCAAGGGTTCCAATTACATAAACAGTTCATCAAATGAATTTATAGTTTGAAAGTTACAAGCCTTTTTGTAAAAATGGGTTGATGGGGTCCAGGTTCGTTCCAATTGACCCGACCTGACCAAACCAGGGTCTGCTGACCTGACACGCTGGGTTTGACCTGACTTTTCGGGTTGAACCAGCCCATTGGACCCAGCCCATTCTGTCAACCTGGTCTACCGTCGGCCCAACCCACCAGCTCTAGCCTGACCCACTCGAATGCTAGCCGGTTCGGTCTACCCAAACATGGTGGCTACCGTGTCCCCGCTAGCTCAATGCGACCGACTGTCGATCCTGCCACTCCTCTTGGATGCAGTATGTGGGATCACATGTCAGCTGGTCCAACGTGTTGCCAGTTTGCACCGCTGTGGACCACTCTGGACATGGCTTTCCATCGCTGCCTGTGGCCATACCACTGCAGGCCCCTCCACCGCCGGCTGTCGAGCCAGCGGCTGCCTGCTTTTAGGTGGGCACACCCCCACACACCATCGTCAGTGCTTCCATGAACCGCCAATAGTAGATCCCCTTCCGGAAGCTTCCATTGCCGCCTTGCTGCTGTGTTTTTTGCGATAGAGAAACTGTTACAATTCTCGGGTTGTAACCTTCTCTACTGTGGGCTAGAATCCATGCCAAGATCCATTTGAGTGAAAATTTGTTTGAGCAACGATATCTTATGCACCGCCTCGATCCATTCTTCACCTTCATCATTGCACCTCCAACATGCCGTTTCTATCCCAGATCTACAATATTGGATCGTTGTTCCAAGAATTGGGAGTGTAACGATCGATTGACCATGAATTTTTGAGTCGTGGGCCAAATGAAAAATGCCTATGATGAACAAATAATAGAGGGAGAAAATAATGAACCAAAAATAGGAAAAGACCTCGACCGATGTTCATTTTGTTCAGGGTTTGTTGTTATTAGAATGGTTAATGAAAACCCAGAACAAGGGATAATCAAAATCAGATAAATAATCCCCAATAAACCCCACAAGGTAAAACCCAAACCGCAATATGCATGACCCATGGATTAATCTGTTGGTCGATTAATCCATGTTTGTCATAGGAATTAATAACGGGGAAAGAAAACAGATTAAAACCGACACCCTACCTTGATTTTGGATTGGTTGAAGTTGGGGTTCAATCATCATTGGTGATCTATCGAGAGTCGTTAGGATCCGCCCTCTCATCGATCCTTGATCCTTGTATCATCATCATCCATCATTTTCCAATGAGAGGAAATATACAAGGCTCTTCTCCAGTGCTCACAGAGAAGGATCATTAATCTAATCCTATATCCCTTCCAACGGTTAAAGAAGAAAGATGTGTTTAAGCATTAAATTCATTTCAACTTTACATTCATTTCAACATTACTGTTGCAGCATCGCCATGCTATTTCATTCATGAAAGAGAACGGGTTGCCCCATCACTACCTTGCAGTGTCTCCATGCTGTGAAACGTTAAAAAGAAATAAAATAAACTTATTTAACTTTATTTTATTCTTCTTTAAAACGTCTAAAAATTAACTTTCATAGTCGACCCGCGTCGATCGATGTTGGGCCCTACCTAAGTAAAATGCCACATTATGAACTCAACAGTGGTCTCATATTTTCAATCCAAGTCACCATTAATGATTTATTAAGATTTTGAAATAGGATAATTTTATTTATTATTTTATTTCCAGTTACGTCCTTTTTGGGTTTTCTCACTAGAGACCCGCGTTGACTAAAGTTAAATCGTGCCTAGAGTAAACCCACCATCCTGAATGCAATGGTGCCCTCGTATTACTGATATGGTCTCCCATTTAAGATTTATTCCACTTCTTTAGGAAATCCACTCAAGTGTGCTTTTAAAAATTTAACATTTTTCATTGAACCATTCCGGGAACACCGGGCCTCTGAATCGCACGTCGGCTCAGTGCCTAGTCTAAAAATTTTCCCAGAAATTTTCTTAAAATAAAATTGGGAAAATATAAGTCATTAAATTCTACCCATATTAAGGCTTTATGTCCCTAAAATCCAAACCAAGGGATACCCAAACAGATGAGGTTACGAGAAAAAACCTGAGCCCCCCGATCCCATGTGATCTTCCAGAGATTCTCGTGCTGCCACTTGGCACACACTAAATAAATTTACTGCCCACAGAGGTTCTTCTCTTCCCGATCCTTGATCTCCACGACCAGGATGCAATGTGAGAATTATGACCAGAAACTATCATCTATGAGATTCTATGGAGTCGAGCTATCACTTACACGTAGAGGCATCCCAAGTTCTCTATTGAACTCTGCTCCAAAAAGCTAAGAAGTTTCTAACTTGGTGAGTTAGTCAATGATCACCTAGATGGTACCATGTCCATTCTAAGAACAAGGTCTCGACATGGTGAGTTGAAAAACCATGAAACTGATTCAAAAAATTTCTCATATTTTATATCAAAAAGTAATCCCAACTTCAACTTGTTTTTATCATGCCCAGTGTTTTCATTGACACCCATATGCATATCCAAATACATATCACCACTCTAGGAATCCACTAAAATTACTGTGCATCCTCTGAAATGAATGACGTGATCCCCACCTTTTGAATATCCATCATGGGCATTCCCCATGGACAACTGATCATGTAAAGTCTCACTGTCGGTATCACCGAGCTTTGCCTCCCTGATTCACTATAAGAGTAGAGGGGTAACAACCACTAAATGAAAGTAAGATTCATAATCTCTATCCACAAAGGATAACTGTAACAAGGCCTATTGATCCATTTCCTCATTTAGCAACTACAAACTGGATCTCCTTGTTAGAGCATCCGCTACCACCTTTCCCTTATTAGGAGTATAGACACTCTCCAAGTCATAGTCCTGGAGGAACTCTATCCAAAAACTCTATCTAAAGTACATAACCATCTGAGAGAAGATATACTTGAGACTCTTGTGGTTTGAGTAGATGATAAACTGCCCTCCCATCAGGTAGTGTCTCCACATCTTTAATGCGAAAACTACCTTTTCCAACTAAAGATCATGGGTCGTGCAGTTATGTTCATGTGGTCTCAACTGACGTGAACCATAGGCTATCACCACTTTCCTCTGCATCAAGACACAACCATGTCTAGTCTCTGATACACCACATAACACTACATACTCGAATCCCTCCTCTAGAAAACTCAACATCAGGGTGCTCGTCAAACTCTGTCTTAACTACTGAAAAGACTATGGACACCAATCTATCCACGTAAAAGGGTGTCCCTTTCAACTGATCGAAGTGTTTATAAACCCTTTGGTAGTGGATACTCATTCTCTAAGGTCACTTGGTTAAAGTTTCTATAATCCACACATAACCTTGAACACTGGTTCTTACTAAGCCCTTCCTCTACAAGTCCTCCACCTGCACCCCCACCTCACAAAGATCTGTGAAATCCATCCGATATACTGATGATGATATCGACACCATATCAAGGTGTATAAAAATGTGGAATTATATCTCTCTGTGGGGAGGTAAACCTGGAACATCTTCTAGAAAGATGTCCACATACTCTGCCACTACTTATGGGAATTGAAAACTCATAACATCCACTGTTCCATGGGTAAGGCTAGCTAACTCATGTGTGATCAGCTATACCCTTCTATGAATGAGTCCATCTCATGCTACCTGGGTTTCCTTTTTCAACGACCAAGGAAAACCCCATTCTATCACTGCGAACATACCATAACCTTTTGCCTAAAAAAATAAATCTGATCATGGAATGTAGATAACCAATCCATACCAATAATGACATCATAAGGCCTCGGCGCTATCACCAAGAGGTTCCAACCAAAACTCTTGCCTTAAGGTTTAGATCACACTGTCGATGCTAGTGTGACTTATTGAGTCTCCTACCATAGGTATCTCCAGATGTAAGGGTCAAGTTAATGGTTTAAATAGAAACTATAGGTCTCAAACAAGATTCATGATAAGAAAAGAATGATTAGAACCTATGTATGTCAATACGATAGCTAAGAGTAGACACATACTATACCTCATATCATTCTTGAATCCCTTGGGTCATATGACTTGTCTTCATGTAGCTTTCCCCTACCTTATCCTCCATCTACCTGAGCCTGGTTTGGACCACTTGGGGGTGGTGGTGATAACATGTTGAAATGTACACCACCTCATACTACTCTCCTAGCTTCTTTTCTACATATTCCACCCTGAAGATCATATGTTCCTTTCATAGTCTCTCCCTTGGTGTCCCATCCACCATTTACCTACTTTCCCACTACTAACATATAGTGGTTGTATCTGTTCAACCAAGTAACTTTCAACCACAAAGGTTCCCTCTAGCACCCTAGCATAAGTAGGAATGCTTTGAGGAATAATTATGGATCAAATGTCCCTAAACACACCTTTATTAAAGGTCCGTGCGCCAAATCACTTGTCGTATAATATTCATCGAGTACCTGGAAGGGTCGGTATGCCTTGATGAATACTCACCTACCGACATGTCAACCAACAGAAGCTATAGAAGCTCTTAGGTATTAATATAAATTAGATTTTATGGTGACATCCCCTTCTTTGAGAAAGGTTTTCAAACTCTATCCACAGAAGGGTGAGCTCATAATAAGATCGATTAATCTAAACCCCACTATCTCCCTACTGATCCAGGTAGAAGGCTCGCCTCTAGGACCCCCATATGATCTGATGGTTCCCTAACTGGATGGAAAACTCAGTCACCACATCAATCCAGTCTTCAGCTACTTGTGAGTTGGGCTCACCTCAAAACCTGAGGGGTCTATGTCACTAAAACTTATGAAGTATTCTTAACCTATGCATCTCATCCACTGATACTATGAGTACTATGTGCTACTCTATAGGTGGTGGTATAGCCGATACATCACCTGGAAGTGTTATCTTTGGTAAAAATCTCTAAACTGATATCTTGTTACCCCGCTGATCACCCTCATGATCATGCGGTGGAATCCTAGATGACTATCTACATGGAATAATATTGAAGAAAAACAAGATGTACCATAATTAATAGAGTATACTTGGTGAGATGACTCAAGAAGGACATGGTAAACACCACCAATTACTATATGATGCATGTACCATCATTTTTTCCCTAAAACTAGTGTTTTTATATACCAAGTTGAAAAGTAGAATTCAGGGTCCTAGTGTATGGATATGTCACCTTCCACACCAACATTGGATTACCTGGCTTGAAATCCAAACTCAAAACACTTAACACTATTTCCCCAAACCAAACTCATAAACTCCAGTTTCTTAAGGTAGAACTGACTTCCTCTGATACCACTCTATCATGACCTGTCCCTCAGGACCCATCCCGCGACTACCCCAAGCCTTCCTCCCATAGGCTAGGGGCTGGAGACTAGTGCCGAGTAGGCATATCCCACTAATGGGTGGAATTTTCCTAAAAACCTGTACACACACACACAACTTCAATCCAAAAGATTCTGGAAAGTAAAAAAAAATACTAAGTACAAAAAAATCATGCATACCACTACAACCCAATAATAGAGTATGACAGAAGTAAAGAAATAAAGTACAACTGGGATAGAATAAAATCCCACAAAAAATAAAGAGTCAGTAACACAAGTACTTGAAGCTCATCCGTAGAAAACCCCACCTGATCCAAGTGCAACGTATGACACTGGACTGTTGTCTATAATCCACTAGAACACACCTTGGTCTGTCTAATCACTCTAGGCTCCCCAAAATACAAAGTAAAGTATCAAAAAGGGAACAAAATTAAGAATATATAGTTATCTCAACACAATTATATGTCAAAAACACATATAACAAGAACATCTAGGTATACTTGTAAAGGATTCCAAGACTCAAGGTTACATCCATTTCCAGCCATATGGTTCCGCTCGTATCATGCTCAATTCTGAGAGATCTCACCCTCGAGATATCTGATAGTAAGCACATAGAACAATTCTACCAAAAGTATCTGAGAGAACTTCTGGTCTTGATACATCATGAAGTTTCCCTGAGATATCCAGTCTCGCTAAGACAAGGAGTCTCGATATCGCAACCAATCCTTGGTTACAAGATTCTTCTCAAGGCATGATTGTTCTGGGAGAACTCAATCCCTGAGATATGAATTCATTATAGACCCTCGCAAATAGGCCCCACTAATTTGGGCCCCACACATAGAGAACATACTGATAACTACCCAAAGAACACTGGTCAGGTCAAGTCACGAAGGAAAGAATCTGATCTCAATACACAGAATGGGGGTCCTGTGTTTAGGGATCACTGATGGACATTCTATCCCTACTAGAAACATCATCCTAGATAGGGGATAAGTTCCTATGTAAATATTGGTCACATAGATTCCACAAATCCAATATAAGGCACCAAGAAGAGAACCAAGGATCAACTGAGCCTCTCGGTATGATACATGCTCTAGCCTGCTGAGTCACTGTCGAAGCTGGGCTGAGACAACCCACTTCGGAACATGGGTTATCCTCTATGATAGGAATGAGATCCTACATCAAACCTTCATAGGAAAGACCAAGGGTACAATCTCAATCACTACTGTCACCCTCTATCATGAGATTAGGATCCTACATCGATTTATCATAAGAAAGACAAATATAACACTACCAGCCCCTTCTATTCCAACTAAAAACCCACTAAGCCATCTCAAAAGAACTGCCTCATCATTAGGGTCCTAACACCGCAAACATATCTTCAAACAGACTTACGGTTTGAAATTTATAGACCTTTTTGTAAAAAGGGGTTGGTGGGGTCTGGGTTCGGTTCGACCCGGTCGGACCGACCTGACCCAACCAAACCTAGGGTCCACTGACCCAACTTTCCAAGTTTGACCTGACCCGCTGGGTCCGACCTAACTCGTCGGACCAGACCCAACCCATCGGGTTCGAACCGACTCACCGGGTCGAACCAGACCATTGGGCCCGGCCCATCCCAACCCATTCTATCAGCCCAGCCCACCGTCATCCTGTCCTGCCAGCTCCATCCTATCCTAATCAAATGTGGGATGGTTTGGTCCACCCGGATGTGGTGGCTTCCACATCCTCACCAGATTAATGCGGTCAACCATCGAGCCGACCATTCCTCCCATACACGGTCCATGGGACCGCATTCCGCCTAGTCCGACATGGATTCATACTACATCGTTAGTCCACACCACCGTGGGTCACCCTGGATATGGATTCCCATCATCGCTCGCAGCCGCATCGCCGAATGCCCCTCTAACGGAGGCCATCGAGCCGATGGCCTCCTGCTTTCGAGTGGCTACGACGCCGTTCACCACCACCAACACTACTTATGGTGGATCCCCTTCTAGGAGCATCCACCATCTCTCTAATGCTCTATTTTTTGAGACAGAGCCACCGTTGTGATCCTCGGGTCGCAACCTTCACTTTCATGGGATCGAATCCATGTCACAATCTATCCCGATGAAAATTAATTCAAGAGAAGATATCTTCTGCACCTTCTTGATCCATTCTCCACCATCATCATCACACCTCTTTCATGCCGTGTCCATCCTATATTGACAATATTGGATCTTTGTTCCAAGAATCAGGAGCGCAACGATCGATTGATCACGAATTGTAGAGTCACGGGCCAAACGAAGAATGCCCGCAATGAATGAAGAACAGAGGGAGAAAAGAATGAAAAAACAAATAGGAACAAACCTCTATTGATGTTCACGCTGATCGAGGTTTGTTTTTATTATAATGGTTAATGAAAACCCACAACAAGGGATAATCAATATTAGATAAACAATATTCAATAAACCCCGTAAGGTAAAACCCAACTCGTAATGCGCATGAATAATTGATTAATCCATTGGTTAATTAATCCAAATTTTCTAGAGGAATAAATAATTGGGAAAGAAAACAGATTAAAACTCAAAACCTACCTCAATTTTGGATCCCTCAATGTCAGGGTTTGATCGTTATTGGCGATCTGTCGAAAGTTGTCATGATCTATCATCTCGTCAATCCTCGATCCTCGTATCACCGTCGTCCATAATTTTCCAATGAGAGAAAATTACCATGGATATTCTCTATCACTCATAGGGAAGGACCGTTAATCTAATCTTGTATCCCTTCAAATGGTTAAATAAGAAAGACACATTTCAGTGTTAAACGCGTTTCAGTGTTACATGCGTTTTAGCATTACATGCATTTCAACGTTACTGTTATAGCGTTACAGTGTCGCTATACTATTTCATTCATGAAAGAGAATGGAATGCCCCATCACTGCGTTACAGAATCTCCATGCTACAAAATGTCAAAAATAAATAAAATAAACTTCTTTAAGTTTATTTTATTCTTCTTTAAAACACATAAAAATTAACTTTCACAGTAGACCTACACCGGTCGATGTTAGGCCCTACCTAAGTAAAACGCCACATTAAAAACTCAACAATGGTATCATATTTCCATTCCAAGTCACTATGCATGAGTTATTAATATTTTAAAATAAAATATTTTATTTAATAATTTTATTTACAGTTACGTTCTTTTCAGGTTTTCTCACTGGAAACCCGTGCTAACTAAAGTTAAGTTGCGCCTTGGGTGAAACCGCCATCTTGAATGCAACGATGCCCTCATATTCCTAATATGGGAACATATTTAAGAGTTATTCTAATTATTTAGTAAAACCAGTCACACACTATTAAAAACATAAAATTTTTCGTCGAACCATTCGAGGCACACCGAGTCTCAGATTCTCATGCCATCTTAGCACCCGATCTCTGAATTTTCTGAGATATTTTCTAAAAATAAAACTAGGAAAATAGAAGTCATTATAGGACCATTTGGACCAATGGGAATGTCTAGGGTGGGCCATGTTTAGTGGAGCAAACCGGACCACTGCATGCAGGCCAGACTTGGGTGGCGGGGCCGCTCTGGCGACCCAATGGTCTAGCGGACCGAGTACAACAAGACCAGCAGTCCAGGACGATTTGAGTGAGACTTGACCATACCAGACTAGGTCCGGTCATCGTGACCGGACCAAACCAGGTCAGGTCAGGCCCAACGGGTTGGGTCGGACCGGGACCAGACCCAGATCAGACCGTTTTACAAAAATGACCATACTTTCAAACGATGTGTCCATTTGATGATATGTTTGCACGTTGGGACCTTTGTGACAAGGTGATAATTTTGGGATACTCTAAGTGAGATTTTGTGGAAGTTGGAATACAGAAAAATGGCTTGAGGAGTACATTCTCCTATAACAAGCGTGCTATATGGGAAATCCTGCGACTGACTGTGACTAAGTGACTATGCGACTATGTGGTTTGGGGGTTTCTTGAATCATCCACACTCTGTGTGTTGTCGACAATCCCTGTGTTATAAAAACTCTATATGTTATCAACACTCCATGTTTTATTGACACTCTAAGTGTTATCGACACTCCGTGTGTTATTGACACTCCATGTGTTATCGACTCTGGGTATTCTATGGACTACGACTGATAATACTACTTTTTTTTATTTAGACTTATACATTTGTGATCTAACTGCACATCGTGTGTTTCCTTTGTGCTATACCATGTATTTCTTCATGGTATACTTCATTTATTTCTTAGTGGTATTCCTTTGTGGTTTCAGGGTATCCTATAGAGTATTGTTTTACTCACCCCTGCACGAGATTTTCCTGCATGTGTTGTGTATTATATATAAAATTGAAACTTTGACAGAGTTTTAGGTGGACCAAGATGAGGTGGTGCTTAGAGTGTTAAGAAAGAATAATTGTGCTTCTATGGCTTTAGATAGATGTTATAAACCTACCCTTTAGGTAGGGTTTTCTACGGATGATTTTTGGGAACTTGTGTTTCACTATTACTGACTCTTTTTTGGGTGGGCTTGTATTCTGGACCTGTTTACTTTCCATCTTTTTACTATCATACTCTGTTGTGGGTATCTTAGAGGTACACATTCTTTTTTACTTGGTGTTTTACTTTTTAGCATTTTGAGGATTGGAGATATGTGTGTGTGTATAGGTACTTAGGAAAATGACTCCCATTTGTGGGATATGCCTACTCAGTGCTAGGTTACAGCCCCTGGACTACTGGAGGTGGGATTGGGGTAGTCACGACATGGGACCCTCTGGGATGGGTCATGATAGAGTGTTATCAGAGGCGGCGTTCGGTTCTACTTAAGGACTGGGAGTCTGTGAGGTTGGTTTGGGACAATAGTGTCGAGTATTTCGAGTTCGACTTTCAGGCCAGAGAATCCAGTGTTGTTGCGGTGACCAATGTATCCATACACTAGGGCTCTGAATTATGCTTTCCAACTCGGTATATGAAAACACTAGTTATATGGAAATTAATGGTACATGCATCATATAGGATTTGAGTGTGTTCTCATGTCCTTCTTGAGTAAGATCACTAGATATACTCTATTGATCATGGTTTATCTTGATCTATTTCCAGATGCCTCTATGCAGCTAGCCAACCAAGATTCTGATGCGTGATCATGAGGATGATCCACCTAGAGTTGAGGCATCAGTACAAGGGCCTATGCCGAAGACACTACCTGTACCAGAGTTAGCACCTCCGGGTGGCGTACCAATGATACCACCATCCATTAAGAAGCATTTACTACTAGCGCTACTAGTAGAGGATGGACACATGTTGAGTGCATTGCATTAGTTCTAGAGGTAGCGACCTCACAGGTTTCAGGGTGAGACAGACCCATAGGTAGATGAGGATTGGTTGGAGGTAGTTACATGTGCCTTCTGCCTTGTGAGGATGCCTTCCCACCAGATGTCAGTTCTAGATGTGAGC
This sequence comes from Viscum album, assembly GCA_963277665.1. Classification (NCBI taxonomy): domain Eukaryota; kingdom Viridiplantae; phylum Streptophyta; class Magnoliopsida; order Santalales; family Viscaceae; genus Viscum; species Viscum album. The sequence goes on along the minus strand of OY728136.1, from coordinate 751,440,467 downwards.
CTTCTTCATGGATCAGTAGGGTGATGGTGGAGTTTAGTGATCTAGATGCATAAAGAGAAGACTCTTCTTGGGAATAATTTGAGCACCTCTTTAGGGAGTATTTATTTCTGGCAACGTTATGCTCAATATGCATGCATAAACTCTTGCATCTATAGCAGGGAAGTCAGATAGTGGCAGAGTACTTGGAGAAATTTATAGATCTTTCTTAATACTCCACAGATATGGTGCATGAACCATTATTCAGGGCCCAGAACTTTGAGTAGGGGCTACACTGGGAGATCATGGTGTTAATTATATCCATTATAATTCTGACTTATAGTGGGGTACTAGAGCGATATCTTATTATATAGAGATTTCTGGAAGAGAATATGCCAACAGTGGGAGCTACCAACAGGCACTAAAAAGCTGAGTCTTTGTTGGTAGGTAGCTGACAATAGATACAGGGACCCAAGAAGGTCAGAAACTCTAGGGGATGACCCTAAGACACAAGATTAGCGGTGTGGGGATCCCAGAGTAGAGCGAGTTAGTTAAAGGATAGGCTATGTTACTTATACGACAGTCGGGGGGCATCTAGCTTGGTATTTCCCAACCCATATTATGACCGACTAGGAGATGGTTGAGGGACCACTGAGACAGATGTAGATATAGGAGAAGGGTGTTACACAGGTTGGTGGGCATGGTGGGGGAGTAGTTCAAGCAAAAATAGGTAGGCAGAGGTTTGAGGTACCACCACCACCACCCCTAGGCAGTACACCACGAGCTCAGGTAGTTGATGGAGAGGGTTGAGGATAGATTTAAGTGATGGAGGATTATGACCCCAAGGCTCCTGGAATGATTAGAGGTATGATTTTTGTCTTTTACACCTTATCTTTTGTTTTGATATACAAAGGTTCCTATCATTCTTTTGTTTCCATGACCCTTTTTTGAGACTCAAATATTTTAGTTGAACCGTTGAATCAATCCCTATGCTTAGAGACTCTTACGGGGGGATATTTGATGATCACACACTAGTGCCGATAGTTTTCCCTTAATCTAGGGGTAATAGTTTCAGTTGGTATCTCTTGGTGGATGCATTGAGGTCTTGCGATTTCATTCTCGGTATGGACTAGTTATCTATAGTTCATGCCCAGATGGTCTGTTTTAGGCATAAAGTGCGGTGTGCCCATAGTGATGGGACTTGGTTTTCTTTTTTTAGTGTAAAGGAAACACATGCAGTGCATGAAAAACTCACTCATAGGAGGGTGCAATCAATTACTCATCATTTTTCTAGTCTCACACTTGATGTAGTAGATGATAGGATTCCCCAGTTTCCTACAATGGTGGTGGAGTATGACGAGGTATTTCCTAAGTATGTTCCCGGATTACCTCCGTGTAGGGAGGTTGACTTCTACATTGATATATACCTTGATATAGATCCAATATCTATACCTTCATATCAGATGGTTCTTGTAGATCTTTGTGAGTTGAGGGTACAGATAAAGGACTTGCAGAGGAAGGGCTTTGTGAGACCCAGTGTTTCACCCTTGGCAGCCCTAGTTTTGTTTTCTAAGAAGGCATACATGAGATTGAGATTATGTGTAGACTTCTAATACCTGAACTAGGTGACTGTGAAGAATAAGTATCCACTACCAAGGATTGACTACCTCTTTGATTAGCTAAAGGGGTCAAGGATGTTCTTGAAGATATACCTCAGATCTGGATATCACCAGCTCGAGTACGGGATGGGGACATCCTGAAGACAACTTTATGATGTCGGTACGACCACTACGAGAACTTGGTGATACCGTTTTTCATGAAAAATGCCCCAAAAGTGTTCATGGGACTCATGAACATGATCTTCTAGCCTTACTTATAACGGTTCATCATGGTCTTCATTGATGAAATCCTTGTGTACTCAACATCCGAGGAGGAGCACACAATACACTGGAGGATGGTCCTAGACATGCTATAAGAGAATTAAATTTATGGGATGCTCTCAAAGTGTCAGTTCTAGATACGAGGGGTCAAATTTTTGTGACATGTCATTTCAGAGGTTGGAGTTTCAGTAGATCCAGTGAATATAGAGTTAGTTCTTGCTTGGGAGCCACCCAAGAGTGTTTCTGAGGTGAAAAGTTTCATTGGGTTGGCTGGGTACTATCAGAGGTTTGTGCTTGAATTTTATAGATTTGCAGTATCCTTGACAACTTTTACGTGAAAAGGGAAACCTTCCATGTGGTCTGAGAAGTGCCAGGAGAGTTTTTAGTAGTTGAGGTAGAGATTGATGAGTGGTCCTATCTTGAGATTTCCAGAGGAGTGTGTTGAGTATGTAGTGTTCTGCGATACATCAAAGACTAGGCTTGGTTGTGTCCTGATGTAGGGGAAATCAATTATTGCCTATGGTTCATGATAGTTGATACCACATGAGAAAAACTATGTGACCCATGACTTTGAGCTGGAAGTGGTATTCTTCGTCTTGAAGATGTGGTGACACTACCTTATGGTTGAGTAGTTTATCATCTATTCTGACCACAAAATTCTCAAGTATATATTCTCTCATAAGTATTTGAACTTGAGATAGAGTTAATGGCTATAGTTCTTCTAGGACTATGAATTTGAGATTGTCTATACTCTTGGGAAGGGGAACGTGGTGGTAGATTCTCTTAGTAGGATATTCAACTTGAAATTGCTGAGAGTGGAATCAGAGTAGTTGGCCACATTACATATATCCTTTTTGGATGGAGATGGGGTAGCTTACCTCTAGTTGATGGTTGTCACCCCTCCACTCTTACAGCAAGTCAGGGAGGCATATCTTGGGGATAATGACTGTGAGACTTTATGTGCTCATATGTCCATAGGACATGCCCCTGATGGATATTTGAAAGGTGGAGAGCACACTATTCTCTTTAGAGGATGCACAGTAGTACCAGTGACGTTTCGGGAGGAGGTATTGAGGGATTTCCATACATCCCCTTTTGTGGTACATTTGGGTGTGTCTAAGATGTACCAAAACCTCTGATGTTAGTTCTGGTGGCCATGGATGAAGAAGTCAGTGGTAGAGTTTTTTTCTAGATGCCTTACTTGACAGCAAGTGAAGGCTGAGCACCAGGTTCCAGCAGGTTTATCTCAACCCCTAGAGGTTCCAAAGTGGAAGTGGGATGGGATATAGTTGGAATTTGTGACGGGATTACCACAAACATATTGTGGGCACGATACTATTTGGGTGATCATTGACTAACTCACCAAGTCATCCTAATTTCTACCAATTCATGAGTAGAGTTCAATTGAGATTTTGGGATGCCTCTATGTGCAGGATATAGTTCGGCTTCACTGAGTTCCATTAATGATCATCTCAGATCATGATGCTCATTTCACATCTTGGATATGGAAGGGATTGTAGGAGGCATTTGGGACCCAGTTACAATTGATCTTGGCATTTCATCCCCAGAAGGATGGACAGATAAAGAGGACCATTCAGATTCTGGAGGACATGATACATGCTTTCATCCTAGATTTTGGCTGTAGTTGGGAGGATCACCTACCCCTGGTGAAGTTTGCATACAAAAATAGCTACCATTCCACTATCGGTATGAAACTATTCGAGGCCTTTTACAGGTTACCCTGCAGGTCACTACTTTGCTGGACAGACCCAGGAGAGTCAGCACTCATGGGGCCATAGTTGGTATATGAAACTACAAAGAAGGTGAAGGTCATCGAGGAGAGGATAAAGATTGTACAGAGCTGTTATAAGTCTTATGCTGATTGGATACATAGGCCCTTGGAGTTTGAAGAGGGAGACCATGTTTTCTTTTGGGTCTCACCTCGATGAGGATTGCAGATATTTGGTAGGGGCAGAAAGTTATCTTCGAGATACATCAGACCTTTTCAGATTATGAGTAGAGTTGGAGAGGTGGTGTACTACCTAGCACTACCCCTGAAGTTGCACTAGGTGCATGAAATCTTTCAGATGTCACATATGAGGAGGTACGTGCATGATCCATCGCACATCATTGAATGGGGTGAGTAGGAAATTGACAATGGGGAGACTTTTTCGGAGTACCTAGTGGAGATTGAGGATCGAAAAAAGAGGATCCTTTGTGGGTGGTTGATTCATTTGGTACTTATTCGGTAGTAGCACGAAAATCTCCAAGAGAACACTTGGGAGTGAGAGGCTCAGATTCATGCTCAGTACCCTCAAATATTTTTTGAGTAGCCCTTGTTTTGGATTTCGAGGATGTAATGCCCTATGGTGGGGAGAATGTAATGACTTGGATTTTCTCAAGTTTTTTTTTATAAATTAATTGGGAAAATTCCGAGAACAGGCACTGAGGCGATATATGATTCTGAGGCCCAATTTTCCCAGAATAGTTTGTTGAAAAATATTAATTTTTTAATAGAGCACATGATCGGGTTCCCTAAAAAAGCAGAATTAATCCTAAATGGGTTCCTAGATCAGAAATCCGAGAGCATTATTGTGTTTAGAATAGTTACTTTACCTTAGGTGGGTCCTAACATCGACCGTCGTGGGTCGATTGTGAAAAGTAGTTTTTTGGAAAATTAAAAGAAATAAAATAAATCAAGTTTATTTTATTTAACATTACATGAAGATACATCATAAATTTCCATTTTTAATAATCTTGATCGGAGAAAATTTGGGTTATCATCATAACCCTGGAATTCCTGTAAGGAAAGGAGACAAAAATGTCTCCGACAAATGACAATGAACACCGATAGATCAAGGATTGATGATGACACGGACCTCCATTATTCATCAATGAATAATCCAAACACAAGGTAGGGAATTTAATATATTATTTATTTTCTTCCCCATTCTTAGATTCAACAAAAAATGCAGACCGACCAATGAACAGGTTGATCTGGAGTTCAATCTTTCTGGAAGGATGGTTAATTGTTGAGGGGATTATTGGGAGAATTATCTTTGTGATTATAATTGTATTATTTCTTCATTATAATGAGAAAATATCTAATACAACATGAAAAATGGATGAGGTTCGTTCCCCTGGGCTTTCTCCCTCCCCCATTTTTGGAGTTCTTCACCACTAGACCCTTGTGGTCACGATTTGAGTTTCTGAGAGGTTTTGAATGTGATTAGACCACCAGATTGATGGAAAGGCCAAGAGAATGGCATATTGATGAAGTATATAACCCAATGATCATAGGTGTGACTTCGTGTCAAGAAAAAGAGTACCAGTGGCCCACATAAAGGGCCACCAACACACTAACAGTGGCATGTGGTGGTGGCTGCATGCGGGTGTGGCAGATAGTGATGGACCACTGGCAGTGGCTGGTGGGGAAAAAATGCGTCTTGGTGGAGCTGCATTGGAGTGGGAGGCAACAACCGCATAATGACATTGGCTGTGTTGACCAGGGGCCATGGTAGTGAGATGGGATACAGATCGAAGTTGTGTTAGAGGAACCCACGATGGTAAGGCCGTAGGGCATGCAGTGGATGCGGGATGACCGTATGAAACGTGAAACAATGCCGCTTTGACCAGGAGACATGGGGGGAGCCATGCAGTCAGGGTAGAATGCATGGACCAGGGGGCGCATCCAGGGTAGACTGCATCTGTTAGAGCAAACCGGTCCACTGCATGCATGCCATACTAGGGTGGCCGAGCTGCTCTAGTGGCCCCACACGTCATGTCCAGTGGGTCCAGCGGCCCCACAGTCTGAGTCTTGTAGGCCCAATGAGCTGGAACCAATGGTCCAGTGGGCTAGTTCAGGTTGGATAGGACCGTACCAGGTCAGGTCCGCCAGATCATGTCAGGTCGGCCAGACCGGGTCAGGTCATCTCTAGCGAGTCGGGTCGGACCCGGACCGGACCCAGGTCAGACCATTTTACAAAAATGGCCATATCATTCAAACAATCTGTTTTTTATGAGACATTTGCGACATTAGGACCCTTTTCATGAGTCGTTCCTTTTGGTATACTCTAAGTGAGTTTTTGTGGAAGTTGGCATATGACCTAATAGATTGAGGAGTAGATTCTCCTAAAATGAGCGTGTTAAGTGCAGAATCCTACGGTTGACTGTGACTAAGTGACTATGTGACTATGTGACTACATGACTTGGGGGTTTCCTAACTCATCAACACTCCATGTGTTATTGATACTCCCTGTGTTATTGACACTTTGTGTGTTATCAACACTCCATGTGTTATCGACACTTCTTGTGTTGTTGACACTTCATGTGTTATTGACCCTCCATGTGTTATCGACACTCTGTGAGTTATCGACTCTCAGTGTTTTGTGGACTATGACTGATAATACTGTTTTTGCGCTTTAGACTTATACTTGTGTGAGATTACTATATGTCATGTGTTACCTTTGTGGTATACCATTTATTTCTTCGTGGTATACTTCATGTATTTTTTATTGGTATTCCTTTGTGGTTTCAGGGTGTCCTACTGATTATTGTTTTAATCAACACTATATAGACTTTTCCCTCACATGTTGTGTATTTTTTAGATGATCAATGCTTTGACGGAGTTCTAGGTGGACTAGGACTAGGCAGTTCTTAGAGTGTTCAGACAGACAAGGTGTTCTCCTACGACTTTAGAGATTTACTCTAAACCTACCCTTTAGGTAGGGTTTTCTACAGATGAGTTTCAGGAACTTATGTTTCATTATTGTAGACTCATTTTTGTGTGGTCTTGTATTCTAGCCTGATTTAATTTTCAACTTTCTACTGTCGTACTCTATTGTTGGTATCTTAGTGGTATACATGTTTGTTTACTTAGTGTTTTACTTTTCATCATTTTGAGTCTTGGAGATGTATGCATATATAAAGGTACTTAGGAAAATGACTCCCATTTGTGGGATATACATACTCAATGCTTGTCACCTTCCCCTAGCCTATTGGAAGCGAGCTTGGGGTAGTCACATCATAGTCCCCTATGGGATATGTCATGAAAGGTACAATAAATGACTAAGTTTTCTATTACCTAGAATTTGGATTATAATAACTTATGAACTCAATTTAGGAAGTTAATTATGATTTATACATAACATTAAAGGGTTTCATGTACCCTATGAATAATATGAATTTGGATATGTATAAATATAGTTGGATTTTGATTTGTCTTAGTAACACAAATTATGAGTTGTGTATAGAGTTACAAAATAATATGGTTTGAAAATACTTGTTTGGTGAAAGGAATATGATTCCAAAGTAAATAATTATAAGAACACATACATGTAAAGGAAATAACTCGAGATAAGATGGTGAGATTAAATCCCCTTAAAAAAATTCTAAGTGTTAGATTCCTTCCAAAGAAAAAACATGCCAAGACCTTGATCACTCAACTGGGTAAGTTCTACCAAAGTAGGGTTCCCATGAATTATCTTTTTTAAATAATAGTGAAAATGGATAACCCTAAGAGTTTGGTAAAAAAATCATGCTATAATATTTGTGTTACACTTATTTGAGAAAACATAAGAGTTAGGATACTAGAAGAATAATGTTGAGTTTATCCATATGATATATTTATAAAGGATTGTTTGATCAACCATCCACAATTTACATATGATAAGATTGAGATGATACCCTACCTAAATAACTAAGTGGTGAGAGGAATGAAAAAGAATAATCATTTCTTAGTGAAATATAGATCCTATCCCACTGATGGATATGATGAATCAAAAATAGGTCATCATTTTAGTGGGAGTACATTTAATAAAAATTCTTATTAAATGAATTTAAAACATGATATTATTTTGATAAAATCTCTTATTATATATAAATGACATCATTATACTATATATTGTCTTTGAAATAAATCTTATATAAATACTAATATTATTGTAATAAAATCCTAAGACTGTAAAATAAAAGTTAAGTAAGAGGAAAATTCTATGTGTTAGAGAAAACCTTTTCTATGTAACCAAAAATAAAAGTAGTTTCACATGTAAATTTATATGTTTGTGGGAAGAAAAAAGGGATTCACATATTCTTTCAAAGGTATTATATGAAATATGACTAAAAGGAACTTAGTTACCACTCATATTTTCAATATGATTGAGTATGTTAATTACTTGGTGAGACTGTAGGTTTCCTTAATTATTATTTTAGTAAACGAATTCATAATTTTTTCATCAATGGAAATGTTATGAAAATATAAATGAGTTATAGAAATGTTTACTATATTTTTCTCAAAGTGTTGAGGAAAGATGAACCAAGGGATGAAATATCTTGGTTCTAGATCTACATCAATAGTACAAATGGGTAAAATTTCAAATTGGAAGAAGAAAATTTAGAAGGAGAGGCTGAAAAAGTTTTTTCAAGTAGCTAGACAAGGTAAATTAAACCTATAGTTATTAGGAAGTATGAGTAATGATTCTATAGGATAGAATTATCCATTATACCTTAAGCGGTTTATAAAATTACTTGGAAAATATATCAGGTATCAATGTTATAGAATCATTTCTTTTTTTTGATGAGCCTATGATACCAAATATATACTTTATAAATATTATAAATATACAAGAGTTCAAAATCAAGGGAAGAATTGATAAAACTTTTAGTTTGTGTTCAAGTGATGGTGGAAAGAGCTTCTATATCAAATATTTGAATGTAATTGAATATGTAAAGATTGGATGGATCTAAGTAAAGGATGTGTACCATCATCTCATTTATCTTATATGATAAGAGAAATTTTTTTATTAATAAAGATTTATCATGTAAAATGTGAGATGGTGGATACATGGTTTTTGATTCAGGGGATTCTATAACATGATTATAGAAGAAGATAAGGATAATTTTTTTATCTATGATTCAAAATTTATCCAGTTATATGTTAAAATATAAGGAATTGAAATTCCTCCACAATCAATGGAATATTTAAATGAACAATATTATTTTTAAGAAGATGCTCTAAACATATAGAATACCATATAAGATATGGAAAAATGGTTTATTTTTTAAATATTTATACTAAAATTAAATAAGAGTTATTTTCAACACACAAAGGCGTTTTTGAATATTAACATGATATTATGAATAGAATATAGTGTCTAAATGTTTGGTGGGATTATTCTTGGACTTAGAGAAGTACAGAATCAATAAATAAAATATTATTCCAGTCAAAATATAAAGTGAATATAAATTTATCCTAAAAGGTTTATGTTATATTGGTAAAATATTAATGTAAATAGTTACATTAGTCACCATAATATTTAAAGGAAAAACTTAGAGAGTTTTCTAAGTTAAAAAGAGTTCTAAATAGAGTACATAAGTCTTTTAAATTGTAGAATTTAATGTTGTGAATTTAAGGTGTTTGAATATGTTCAAGGAGTTGTAAATTAAGAATATGATTTATAAGTATCACCATTATTCTGACTAGATTAATGAATAGATGTTAAAAACTAAATATTTTATTGGAAGGGTTTTATAATGTGGTCACATAGATATGTGGTAGGAATTATATAGAGATATAGTGAGTTTGAAAAAACCCTAAAAATGCAGCAAACATATGGTTGATCTTGTAGGCTACATATATAATATGTTGGAGAGGTACTTATTTGTGGAATTTTTAATTTTCTTAAAATATTTTAAGAATATAAAATTTATCTTTTTATACAAAAGGAAATATCCACTTTATCATTCTTTAATGTTGACTACACACACACACATACTGATATATGTATCATTGAGTGAAATGATAATTGATATCATAAAGTTTGACTGTAAGTTTTCCCCAACATATGTTATCATGAAGTATTATAGGTTATGATGAAATATTAAGGTTAAAATAAGTGTAATTATTTTATTGAGGTACAAAATATTCTCAGGAGGCACAAAACAGGTTTTGTGTGCTAGATAGCCTATAAAGTATACCACATGGAGTGGTATAAACTACAGATTTGGTATACTAGGGGTGAATTTTCATTAACCAACTCGATTCATCCATCCATTGGGCACTCGATCCAGTCCATGACATACTCAAGACATGTTTCCATTCACCCTGGGATAGAAACCAGTGCCAGGGTCTCAGAACATGATCGTTGGGAATTATTTCACCCTTTAAGAAACATACAATTAAATAATAAAATATCCACATCAAAGTAAGAAAAATAAATAAATAAGTAATCACATAGATACTAAATAATAAGGAATATAACATTCATAAATAAGTACAAGTTATATAATTTAATAAACATAAAATACTTATAAACATAAAGGACAAAGATAAATCCAATGTATATACAACTAAAAAAGATAAAACAAAATAAAAAATTATAATCTTAATCTCCATGTGACCCATAGTCACACTCCATATACCATGCCAAACATCTGATACAACCCAAATCCCAAATCAAGAGAAACCAAATCCAAGGTACTTGAAACAAAACCATAAGAGATGCATATATCGAGTATTATATACATGATGTGAGCGAAACCAATCCCAATAGTTAAGAACCATAGATTTTATGCAATTCTTATAAAACAAAACCCATTTACACCAGTTTTAAAACATAATTTAAAATAGGTTTTCAATCCAAAAGTATACCAAGGAAAAACCATACACAAAAATTTCCCAGAAATTCTTTTATTCAACTTAAATGGAAATATTAACTTGAAAACTACCTCTCTTGGGCCTCAACCCATTTTTATAAAAAACATATCATTTCTTCTAAAAGAAAGAAGTGTGAAGTAAAAACCTTTTTCCAAACACCTTTTAAACAACAAAAGAGTCCCATTTTTTAAAAACCATGTAATAAACCTAAACTCATTTTGGTCCTATTTTGAAAAATTTCCCAAATAACCATTTTAAAATCACAACATTTTTATTTCAAAATTAACTTTCCAAAACATTTTCACGTACCAATTTGAAAGTGAATAAAACAAATAATAAAACAAGAGTAATAAAATGTGGTACATGGAATAAAACAAACAAGACATATAATATAAATGGGAAATAATGGTACCATAATCCAATCAACAATTAGGGATATAAAAATGGAATAAACACCAAAATACCCTAAGTCATCCTTTAAAGGATATCACCATGTCATGGGAAACATACTAGGTCTCATGTAAAAAGTTCTAAATTGGTGAAATTATCCCTAATCCGATATTAATAAATCTATAAACGTACCTAGTTATCCCACCAGACTATCCAAAAATAAATATCCCTAAATCTCCTTTACTACCATATGAACAAAAAGGTTTATAGCTCACAAGGTCCACTATCCCTTTTGGTCAAACCATCTTGGAGTATCCAATCAACAATACCTAGTTTATTCACTATATATACTAGGGTTTGAACTTATCCCTACCTCTACTTAGTCCTCTAGGACTCCTATTAGCACAATTAATTAAAGGTGATAAATCACATACGTCAATAAAAATATGACAAAAAATTAATTATATCTCACTTCCCACACCCTCACAATCAACAAACCTATCAAAAATCATTCATAACTCATGAAAAATATGACATGACCCTAGGGATACCATTTAATAATAATCAATAACCACTAGAAGAACATAAAAACAAAGGGGATCAATAGGATCTCACCCTCACCCACACCACTTGGAAATCACCCAAAGTGGAAAATGAACATTCATTAGAAGAATCAAAAGTTCATTTTACTTATCAATGGTTTTAAGTCCCACTCCAAAATATTATTTAAAATAAATCTCCTAAAATATTTTTATAAAATATTCTTCCAAATCAATTTTCATGAAAACCAATGGAAAGTCACTTTCAAGAACAAACATATTTTAATTTGAAACCCAAAAAGCCTATAAAACTCATATCAATTCAATACATGAAACAATAAGGGTCAAAGTGTTTTAGAATAAAACACACTCCTTTTAAAAATATTGTCTTAACCATTTTAAAACATTCAAAATTTTAAAACATCGCTTGAAATCCCAAGAAAAATATCCAGATGTTTAGAAAACAACACTTACTATTTCATTTCATAACCCAAACATGGTCAAATAATCCCTATGTAAAACCCAAATATAGTAACCTAAAGACAAAATTTAATTTATTACATTGGTATAAGATACAAGGAATCTCACCACGAAGGATCGATCAATTTATAAGTCTTGGAAAATTAGATACATATATGTTTACCATATTATATTGTAAATATAAAAACATAGCACAAGATACATTATTTTATCCTTTATATCATTCATAATATCCTTATTCAAATTCTAGGAAAATTAAAACAAATAAAAGGTGAGATCAAGCACTTAGTAAGGGTTACATACAAAGGAAGCTATCATGAGTAAATAAAACATAATCAACATGACAGAGTGGATAATAAAAACACATTCCATTAAATCAACACTTAAGTTCAATGAGTATCCATGAATAATATCAATATAGAAAAAACATGGATAATGAAATTTGAATTCTTAATGAAGGAAATTAATAATTATAAACATTCATGTTCAGGGCCTCTCAACCAAGATATCATGAATCTCAGCATCATAGACTCTAAACTAAGACATAATTCATAATAAATGGGTAAGTGTAAACCAAATTCCCATATAATATGGAATTCCATATCTTTTTTCTCATGAGACCTGTTGATGTATAGAGGGGATACCTATAACACATCCAAACCCATCAATTTCACATCTTATTCACTCATTATATTTTGAATGATAAATATAATTAATTCTTAAAATGACTTATAAGTCAACAATTATCCATATTGAATAAAGAATACAAAAAATTAATACTTATTCATCATAAAACATCTAGATAAATAATAATTATGGTATCATTAGTTCATATCATTAGGAGTATCAATGGATGTTGTTATAGTTGAACATACCTTTAAAATATTATTGGAATATTTCTTGATGAAAATACCCTCTTCACTTTAAAATCACTTATTAAAAAATAAAAAATTATAAAATATCAAACAAAACATTTTTTTTTGAAAAAAAATGAAAAATTTTAAAGGGAGCTTTAAAACATGAAACAATCATGACAGAAAGAAATTTCGTTCATGCTACGTATGTTAAAACAAAGATCCATTTCACATTTTTGGTAAAAAATAAAAAGTACCTTGTTTCAAAAGTAAGAATATTACCTTTTATTTTTTTATAGAAATTAAAACATGGGTAAAAATTACTTTAAACAATAATATTATAATAGTAAAAACATTTTTGAAAACATTTTTAGAAAACATAGATATAGAAGAAAAATAATTTTCATCCAAAGAGAGAAATAAAGTTAGTTTTCCTTAAAAAACTATTTCAGTACATTGAGTACTTAAAAAGAGTAAAATGAAAGAAAAACATGTAACATACATAAAAAAATTAGAATAAAATGAAATGGTTTTATCCTATAAGGATCATATTATTTCCCTTAACAAAAATTCAAGTATAGACAATCATGCTTAAAATGAGATTGAAACATAAATCCATTAACTCAGGTTTGAGTTGCCTCATAAGTGCCTTTAAAATCCTATATAAAAAATTTATATTTATTATAATTCTATTAAAAAACCATATATATACTTATAATATAATATAAAATTTATTTATAACATTCCAATACCCATTAATTTATAATTATTTATTAAAATTGTCATTTCTGGATGTTAAATGGTTCATTTTTTATATAAATTTTGGTTAGTTAGTTTCATTAATTGAATATTTATCACTAATGAATAGTTTATATAATTTTAATAATTTTATAAATATTATATATATTAATTATATACATATTTATAATCACCCTTGAAAAATGGACATGAAAAATGATTCACATCGCTTCGTGGAGACGGTAAGCAGTACGTACGCATGAGCGATGTTATCAATTTTAATAAGTGGATGGGTAAGAAGGTAAATGATATATTATATTTATATAACTATAATTATTTCATAAATATCACATATATTTATTATTACTATATTTATAATCATCTATGAAAAATGGCTATAAAAAATAAATTTCACCACTATGTTGAGATGGTAAGTCATATATACGAATGAGCGATGTTTTCACTTTTAATTTGATGAAAAATAGATGAAAAAATGTTTTAACACAATAATAATAAAATATAATTATATTTATGAAACTATATTTATTAATTTATGATGGGTGAAAAATATTTAGAGTAAGTTGAAGAAGAAATAAATTTGAAAGAGTCGACAAAGACGATTACCTCTTCTTTGGTGGACTTACTTTAGACCCCTTTTTAAGGACCATTATAATGGTATTTTAATAATAATAAAAAATATAATACATTAATATTGAATTTTAGAATATAAATTTTCAGTGTTTGGTCAAAATAGTTTGATCAAATTGGTGTAAATAAGAGAGGGAAGGGGTGTCCTTTTATAAGCGATGGGAGGATCACTTTTAGAAATTCATAAAATATTATAATATAATATGTGTCTAACTCATGTAAAATGGTTACAAAATTACACAGATTCAAATATAATAAATATATGGTATTAATATAATCATAAAATAAAACTTATATAGGTTTATATATCATTTTAAGCATTATCATTTGGATTAACCCCTTGGTTAGCTAATTTTAACCTTAACCATGGTAATGAAATTTTCAATATTAAATGGTTATAATTTTACTTATAATGTGACTATTAGATAATAAAAGGAAAATATATTTCATTTTAGAACATATTCACCCTTTATACTAATTCAATATTTTATAATTTTTAAATAATTTAATAAAACATTGTTTTTTATAAAATATCATTAGACATTTTTGAATCTATTCATTTAATTTGAATTTAAATTCCTAAATATAGTGATGAAATTAATATATAAACCTTTGAAGAATCATAAATATATTATATTTATATTTAAAATTCATGTAATATAATAATTTATCTCAATTTTTTTACTTTTAATATTTTAAAAAATATTTATTTTATTTTTCTATTACTTGAACAAGTACCGTGTTAGTGTTGCATAAGCATTTATTGTAATTATACCATAAATAAAAATTAAAAATAAATTAACATAATAAAAATAAATAAATTATGCTCAAAATAAATTTTTTTATTCATTATAACATATTATTATCCCTATGTGAACATATAAAAGAAATTAAAATCAAGAAAATGAAATTTTGGAATTTTATTTACTTAAAACAATATAAATGTCATTATCAAGGTCAAATGGAACCAAAATTAATTATTTTAAAAAATTGAATAATCATAGAAAAATTAAACTCATATAATAGGATAAATATAAGTTTTATGGAAATTTTATTTCCTTATCCCAAATTTTTAATTCTGTTTTATCCGTTTTACCCTTATCGAGGTGAAAAAGATTTACCATGGTCACTATTCCTAATGACTGAAAATAAAAGTGAAGTATTCTCTAAATTCATTCCTTAAGATTCCAAATATTGTATCTATTTTTATAAATTCAATCACAAAAATTTTCAGAAATAATTTTTTATATAAGTTCATAAAACACAATGATTTTTTTGAAAAGATGCGTTTTATGCATACAAATTAACTAATATAAAAATTATGGATATTACTAATTAAAATATAATTAATTAGATTATTATAAATAAAATGGATTATATGTCACTTTAAGATCAATTTAAACATATAATTATACTTTTAAATTACTTTATTTAATGAAAAGAAATGACCACATTTAGAAATTTGGTATTTTTTTACTATTCACTAAAAAATCAATCATTTCCAAAAAACCAAAAAATTCAACCTAATTTAATTTTTTTGTGATGATTTAAAAAATTATATCCTTTTTATAAAATTAAATTTCTAGAACTATAAGAAATTAATTATAATATCTATGCATAAAATGAAATAAAAACCACTTTTGAAGAAAACATATTATTGAATCATAAAATTTGTTTTTTGAAAATTGAGTACTTATTTTCTAAGAATTAATAAATAAATTTGTATTAAATATAATATTTATGAATATTTTTCATAATATGGTTAATACTATTCATTCCCTCCTATATAATGGCTATTTAATGACTATCATATAATAATATTTCAATAGTGTATTGTGGTTTATTTAAACATAGTATTTCATATAAAGAAATCTATCAAATAAATTAAATTTATTTAAAGAGGAATATATCATAAAATCTTGGGGTGTTAAATTATACCCCCTTATAAGAAATTTTCTCCCAAAATTCTATCTCTATGATTAAAAAAACCGAGGTTTCATATAGTGATCCGAGACTTTTACACATTATTAAATGATTTTGAGAATAATTATCCATGAAATAGAAACCCAGGATTGAAAAGTATAACATCTTTGGAAGATTAGGTGAATACTTAGAAATAATTAAACTAGAATAAAAAACTTTATATTAATCTCCATAATGAGCTCCTAACTCCCTTTGAACTCCTACAGCTGCATAGGGTAACCTAGGGAGTACATAGACAAAGGGGCTCAGCTAAAAATACCTATAAGGAAATAAACATTGGAATGACGTATACCATAAGAGTTATAAGTCATAACATGATAACATAAAAGGAATAACTCATGAATAAACATATGGAAGCTTAACATATATAAAATGGAATCATATGATCATAGAAACATTGGAAAGTGGTAGCAATATATAAAATGACATAAATCCAAGTCAAGGATAATTGAAAAGACTATATCACATGGTGGACAAAGTCCCATAATGGATTAGGTTTACTACCCAAACCCATACATAACATCTCATGAGACTAAAACATTACCTAATGAAATGGACCACTATCTGAGCACACTCGTCATAACATGTTCATGAATATGTGTGACACAGAAATAACCAAACATAAGGAATAAACATAAGGTTTTCTCATGGAAAGAAATGGGTATCATAATCTTATCATGAGGCATAACCAAAGGGTGTATAACAATGGTATCCATAAAACAAGGTATTTAAATTATTCTTGGTCATTAATAATCTAAAAATAAGAATATATCAATAATAATTTTGTCCAATTGAGTTGAAAACATGAAAAAGAGTGGTTAGGTAACATTAGAAATGTGCAACTTAAGTATGGTTTTAGGGAAAAGAATAAAGAGTCTTTAAAAAGGATAAATGAAAAATTGCTTGAATAAAAAATTAATTAAAATAGTTTTTTCATGATAAGTTGAGAGATTTTATAAAAATATTTTTTGCTTAAATAATTTTATATATTGTACTTGAAAATGGATAAGAAACAGAGAAGTTCCCTCTAACCGGGTTTGCTTATCGAGAGGAGTTGAGAAGGGAACCTTATAAAACATGTAATTCCCCATAAAATAAAGATGAATTAAACTATATACATATGATTAGTACATATACATAGATTATATAATAAGTATATAAGAACAATAAAGAGACAAATTGAGGAAAATAGAGAGAAAGCGTAACCCAAAGAAAATATGGAGGTTTATAGATATCTCTTTCCATATGTCTGAATGCATCATGCAGTTGTACTTAATATCCTGTATAATAAAATTAGATTAATTAATTGACTAATTTATAACATATTCCTCATATATTTTATTTATTATAATTTTATTAAGTTTATTTATGAATATTTTTATGAGTTATAAGGTTTAATTTCGTCATTACAGGAGTGTTTGTTTCATTGTTTCATGGCCGATTCACTTGTGTATAATTATAGAATTTATTGTAGAATGGGAATACTATTCCAGAATTAAAATGAAATGGTATTAATATAATTTAATAATTTTAAATGGTAAAAATATATTATTTTTTGACATGAGGATGATTCATTTGATAAAATGTCAATGATAAATGTTTAGTTTATTTTGGTGTTTTTTCCAACCATCGCACATTAGTTTCATTTTATTTAATATTATGTTTATATTTTAGTTACAGAACATGAAATAAGTTATAATAAACTTATTAAAATCTTATTTAACCATAATAATTGTTTTATGAACATCCTTGAATGCATTAATGAAAAAACTCATTATCCCCAGAGATGTTTAACCACTATTATTTGGACAATGGTTTCCTGTCTTTGAATAAGAGGAGATGAGAAAAGGGATGGATAGAAAATAATACATTCGTAATATAAAATTAAATTATATAAATTATATAAATTATAATAAAGTTATTATTGTTTTATGGATGAAATAGGTGAGGCGATGTTTTAGGAATAAAAAAAATTAAAATAGGTACTTAGAGAATGTTACTTCTTGAATATCACCTCCTTGAAAGACCCCTTGAGGAACTTAAAATTGGTATTTTGGTGAGACCAGAAGCACTTGGACATGTGGAGAGGGTAGAGGATAGTTTTTTGGAAGATATTTGGAAACCTTTAAGGCTTGTATGGTATGAGGATAATGGGTTGTGAGGGGTGGTATTTATAAGGGGAGGATAAGGGTGTTTTTTAAATATCTCAAAATATTAAAATACAATAAGACTATTCTAGAGAAAAATAATTCAAAATGGAAAATAAATTCACAAGGGATGAAATTTTAGACCATATATTACCCATTTGTGATTATATATTAGTTTTTTGATTTTAATTAATTCAATAAAATATTATATTCATAAAATATCATTATTGTCAATTTTGACACTATTTATTACTATGAATTTAAAAACATAAAGGAAACAAGTAAAATTAGAAAAAAATATTTAATTATATCATAAAAGTTTCATGTTAAGATATAGAAATCCCGTACCACCTCAAATATCTCAAATTATATTTATATTAATATTTTTAATATCATTTATTTTATTTTTCCATTAATTTAATAATTATTGTATCGTCATTGTGTAAAAATTTGAGGTAATTATTTCTAACCTAAAAAATAAAAATATATTAACATGATGAAGATAAATATTTTATATTTAAAAATAATATTTATGGTCGAACATATCTTCTAGATAACCACACATTAAAATTTTTATACTTATTAAAAACAATAGTGTGACATTTTTTAACTTTTCATTAAATAAAATACTATAAGGGTCTTAATGTCAACAAAGTAGATCCAAAAGGTTATAAATTAAACCCATGGATTATTATGGTTGAAAATTACTCATAAAATATAATTAGATAATGTGTTAGGGTCATTTTATAATCCTTATCATAATATTTTTACTCTTAATTACCTGAATTATCCTTAACCATGGTCACAAAAATCAATATAGTTACTATTAAAATTGATGAAAAAATAAATGGTGTTTATTTAATAAATTTGAATTTCTAGATTATAAAAATGGAATCCATTTTTCAAAATAAAAAAAATGTAAGTGGAAAAATTTAATTTAATATTAAACTATAAAAAGTCAACAATTTTTTTTATAGAAAAATTCCCTTCTTAAGTATAATTTTTTTTCACACAATTCATGTATAAAATTAATTTCAAAGAACAAAATTATATTATTTATAATCAAAAGTATATAATTATAGATTAAAAATAATCCAAAATAGAATTTTAATTTGTAAATTCATTAAAATAAAATACAGTTTTCAATGTAAATTAGTATTTTTGATCATTTATTAAAATTTTAAACTTTTTAGAAAATTCCTGCAAATTTAACCTAAGATAATCTTGAAATGATAAATTCAAAAATGAATTTTATTTTTTCGAATACATTTTATAAAATTTCAAAATCAAATTATATTTATTTTCTCATAGAAAGCAATAAAATCATGTTTTGAAGAAAACATATTTTTGAAGAATAAAATAACTTTACTAAAAAATTAAGCATTTATTTCCTAAGAATTGGTAAATATATTTAGTAATATGGCTATTAATATTCATACCTACTAATTCAATGGCTTGTTTATCATGACCGTGTTAGAATAATAATATTTTAATACTATATCATAGTTCATTTAAACTCAGCGTTGCGTACAACATTTGTTACCAAATAAATTAAATTATTTAAAAATATAGGGGGTGTTACATTATCCCCCCTTATTAATTTTTTCCCTTTAAATATCATTTTACATACTAAGGTGGAAAAAGATGAGGTTACTTCTCCTTTATTGCTTCCTCTGGTTTGTATGTTGCCTCTTCGTATTTGTGGTTCCTCCATTGTACTTTAACCAGGTGAGTGGTCTTATTGCGTAAAAATTTATATCTATGATATAAGATCTTAAACAACTACTCCTCATAAGAGAGATCACTTTCTAAATGTACCACCTTCGAATTCAGTACATGTGAGGGATCTGATATGTACTTTCTAAGGAGAGATACATGGAATACATCATGTACTTGAGACATTGTTGGTGGAAGTGCTAGACGATATACCACATCTCCAAGATGATCAAGAATATTAAAGGGTCAATGCACTTGGGAATTATATTTCCCTTATTACCAAATCTCATGATTCTCTTCCATAGAGATATGTGGAGGAATACCTTATCTCCAACCTCAAACTCTAAGTCCCATTGATGATTATTTATATAGCTCTTATATTGACTTTGGGCAGACCAAATGTGCTTCTGAATGGCCTTTACCTTTTCTGCCATATCCTTGACCATTTCATGTCCCAGTATCTTATGTTCATCAAATTCATCCAAACAAAAAGGTGTTCTACATCTCTTACCATAAAGGTCTTCATATGAATCCATTTGTATTCTTGAGTGAAAAATATTATTGTAAGAGAACTTAACCAGTGGAAGATGTTGATACTATCCACCTTTAAAGTCAATTGATCATGATATCAATATGTCATCTAGTGTCTGAATGGTCTGCTCAAACTGAAAATCAGTTTGAGTGTGATGATACGTACTGAAGTTCAGCTTTGTGTTTAGATCATGTTGGACACTTTTCTATAACATGGAGGTAAATAATAGATATCGATTGGATACAATCGATAATGGTACTCTATGAACCATCAACACTTATATTATGTATATTTATGAATGTTGATTGAGTGATATATCCTATAAAATTGTAATAAAGTGATATGTCCTTGTAAGATGATACACAATAACCCATATAACATTATTTACTCTGGATGTCTTCATAAGTTTAGTGACAAAATCCATGGTGATGTTTTCCCATTCCCATGTACGTATTGGTAATAGTTGAATCATATCCTTAGACCTTTTCCCTTTCAACCTTAATTTGATGACATACGAGGCACTTTGATGTATATTCATTGATCTCCTTCTTCATATTTTACCATAAATAGTTCTCTCAAAGATCTTAATACATCATTGTGATCCCGGGTTTGATGGAGAAGGTCGAGCTACATGAATCATTCAAAATCTTTCTCTTTATCTTAGGTTTTTATGGTACACATATTTGTGACCCAAATCTTATGAATACATCCTCATCAATTTCAAACTCCAAGGATTTCCTATTCTTTATAAATTCAACCTTCTTCTAAATTTCCACATCATTTATTTAAGCATCATTTATCTTATTTATAAGGGATGGTTGAGAAGTCATTTGAGAAAGGAATGATGATATTCCTTACCTTATGATTCCCATGTAAAACCTTTGTAAGTCTAATAAGATTGGATACATATCAATTCTCATCATTGTTAATGTTGTTATCCATTATACTTAGTTCATCATTCACTTTATTTTCTTTACTAGTATGGTACTAGATTGAGCAATAATAATCCTTGATGCACTCTAACCATATTTACTAGAAAATATTAAGCTTCTTCTGTGTGAATATATATTTAAGGCTCTTATGATCTGTATATATCTCACCCTTCTCAATATAGAGATAACTCCACAAGATTTTCAACATAAAGATCACAATCGCCAACTCCAGATCATGTGTGGGATAGTTTTTCTCATGAACTTTCAGATGCCTTGAGTCATAGTCTATTAATTTATAATGTTGCATTAGTAAATTTCCTAATCCCTTATTTGATTCATATTTATATACAATAAAGAGTTCCCTAATTTTTGGTAGTGTAAGTACTAGTGTAGTGATAAGTCTCTTTTACAACTCTTTAAATTATTCTTCACATTAACTAGTCCAGAAAAACTCCCTTATGAGTCATCTTGGTTAGTGGGTTTGATAATTGTGAAAGTTTCCTAAAAAATCATTGGTAATACCCAACTAGACCATGAAAACTATAGATCTCTATTAAAAATACTAGTCTGGAAGACTCCTCAATTTCCTTTGTCTTAAAAGGGTCAATATATATCCCTCTGTTGGTGATAATGTGCCCCAAGAATGATACTTCATTCATTAATAACTCACACTTACTATAATTTTCATATCGTTTCTCCCTTCATAAATTCCTTAGAAAATCATTCAATTTCTCCTCTTAATCCTCCTTTCTCTTTGAGTATATCATAATATCATATATAAAGGATAAAAAATTTGTCAAATTAATATCTAAAGACTCTATTCATTAAATCCATGAAAATTACTGGAGAATTAGTGAGTTTGAAGAGAATTTCTATGATCTCATTGTTCATACCTCATTTGAAAGACATTCATGGGAATATATTCCTTCTTCACCTTTAATTGATGATGTCTTGACCAAAGGTATACCTTATAGAAATACTTGGCCCCATGAAGTTGATCGAAAAATTAATCTATCCATGGTAGGGAATACTTTTTATTTATCATGATTTTTTGAGCTCAGGATAATCAATGGATAGAGAAATTGATCCATCCTTATTGATGAAGTGGACCGAAACACCCCAAGGTGAATCACTTAGGTGTATGAAACCGTTTTCCATATTCTATTGTAACTACTTCTTCAATTCTTCTAAATCAATAGTGGATATCCTATAAGGAGTATTTGATATAGACATAGATCCAGGTATAAGTTCAATTGAGAAATAAACCTCTTAGCCAAGAGGAAGACTAGAAAATTCTTCAAGGAACACATTAGTGCAGTCCCTCAGAATCTGAATGTATTGAAGAATTATTATCTCCTTTGTATCAATCATTTGATCTAGGTATTCTTTATCATAAGGAAATAATATCTATGCTTGATTTTATGATTCTGAAGGAGATTTATCCTCATCCTTGCACTTATATATAATTATAGGATACCTCAAGATGTTAAGGGCGATCTCCCTTTCTTGATAGTTGATGTTGTCCTTGTATAAAGATATCCAATCCATTCCCAATATAAAATAAATCTCCACTAAAAGAAGTAAGATGAGATTTTCTAGGAGGTTCATTCCATAAACATTTATCGGGGAGGAGTTCTATACTCCAGATGCAACAATTTATCCATTTTTAATCTCGTATATAACTCAACCTCTATATTTTGAGGTGGTGTTTGAATATTTTTACTAATTATCAATGATATAAAAGAATGTATAGAATCAGAATCAAATAGTATGTTCACTATTATTGAATGAATAACCAGCATACCTATAACCACATCATTGTCGGGATCCACCTATGTAGTAGTGATAACATATTACCTTCCTTATTCACTTAGAAGTTGTTGTTGTTGATTGTCCCTGAAAACCCTTAGCTTAGAGAATTGGATAATATAATGATAGCGTTACTTATAATAGCAACATTATAATGCTTTATAAGTGTTGATCTGAACCTTCCTTTCTTCTTCCACTTCAGTGGGATTCTTCAAATCAATTGGATAATTATTATCCTAATTCCCCTCATTTCAACATTTGAAGTATCCCCTAGTTCCCTTTAGACAATTACAAAGATGATTCTTCCCACACTTTTGACCCGTGGGATGATTTATTTTCTTTCCTCCATTGGATTTATCTATTGATCCTCCCATATTAAACTCCATTTTAATATTTTTATCTCTAGGTCCATGGGATCACTGAGTCTCCATTCTTCATCTCAACCTGAAGGAAAAAATGAATAATCTTCTAATAGATGTAAAATTATCAATTCACCAAAGCCTTTCATAGAATCAAATTTAATCCACTAAAGAAGCATTCCAACTTGCTTTCTGTGTTCACGAAAAATCCAGAGGAATATCATGTAATCCTTGTAAAATTTTCTGCATACGCTTTGATAGAATCATCTGACTTTTTATTTAGTCTGAGAAACTCCCTCTCTATCTTAAGATGGAGAGTCCAGGGAAAATATGTATTGAAAATTATTTTCTTGAATACTTACCAAACCATGGAATCAATTTCCTCTTTAGACTTAGTGTTCTTGATCAATTTCCACTGCTAATCAGATTCCCCATACAAATAATAGACTGTCAACATGACTTTCTATTCTCCTAATCATTATAGTACAAATAATATCTTCTCAATAGAGTTAATCTATTGTTCCACAATGATAGGATCAGAATATAAAATAAATATAGGAGTCCTTTGTCACATAAATGATTCAAATATAACTTTATCTTTCTTAGGGGAAGGATGGGGTTACACATTATTCAAGTAATTATTCATAACTTGAGCCAGTTGAGCTAGTACTATCATGATGTTCTCAGTTACCATTCCCATTAGGTTTGGAATCTCATTAGGGAAATAACCATATTTCCTATCACATTGGTTGTTAGAAAGGGTTTTCTTATTCCGTACATTAACTAAGAAAATAAAAATAAAATTAGGGGGGCTTGAATACTTATCTAATGAACATATAAAATGGAAACTATGAACATAGAATGATAAACTTATAAATGAAAAGTATATCCAAACTTGTGATTCTCTAAGTTTCAATATAGGTTATCTATGGTGATAGAATTATCCATAAGGTTCTTACTAAAGTTTTATATTCCAAATACCAAAAAATAACTAGACCATGATCTAATACAAACTATAGAAACCCAAGCATTTTACACATATTATTTAATGATTTTATGCATAATTATCCATGAAATACACACCAAAGATTGAAAAGTATAGTGTCTTTGGAAGATTAGGTACATAATTAGAAAAAATGAAATTAAAATAAAATATATTTCTATTAGTATCTATAATGAGATCCTAACTCCCTTTTAGCTCCTACAACTACATCGGACAACTTGGGGATTACATAGACAAAAGGGATGATCTAAAAGGCCCAATAAGGCAATAAACATAGGAATTAAGCATAAAAAACAACTTAGAAGAAATAAAATGATAATATAAAAGGAATGGAACATGAATAAACACATAGAATCATAACATATAAAACATGGAATCATATGATCATGGTAACATTGGAAAGTGGCAGTAACATATAACATGACATAAATATGATTCAATACTAACTTCCAAAACTATATCACATGGTGGAAAAAGTCCCATAATGGATTATGTTTACTCCCTAGTCCCATACATAATGTCTCATGAGACTAAATTACCAAATGAATTGGATTTCTATCATGGTGAACCCATTATAACATGTTCATGCATATGTGTTCCATATAAAGAATCAAACATAAGGAATATACATAAGGGTTACCCTTGGAAATAAATGGGTATCATAATATTTTCATAAGGCATAACCAAAGGGCATATAACAATGGTATCTATAAAAGAATGAATTTAAATAATTACTGGTCATTCATAAATGAAAAATAATAATATATCAAGAACAATGATGTCCAATTGAATTGAAGGCATAAAAAAGAGTGGTTAGGTAACATTATAAATTTCCCACTTAAGTGTGGTTTTAGGGAAAAGAATAAAGATTCTTTAAAGAGGATAAAGGAATAATTTTTTTTATAAAAACAAAAATGAACTAATTTTTTTTTCATGATAATTTTATTTATTTTATAAAAATAGTATAGGCTTAAATAATTTTATGGAGTGTACTTGAAAATGGGTAAGAAACATAGAAGTTCCTTTTAATCAGGTTTTCTTATCGAGAGTAATTGAGAAGGGAACCTTATAAAACATATAATTTCCCATAAAATAAAGATTAATTGAGCTATATAAATTTGTGTGGTACATATACACAGAATATAGGATAAGTATATAATAATAATGAAGAGATAAATTTAGGAAAATAGAGAGAAATCATAACCTAAAGGAAATATGGAGGTTTATAGAGATCCCTTACCCTATGTCTGAATGCATTCTGAAATTTCACTTAATGTTCTGTATAATTAAATTAGATTAACTAATTTACTAATTAGGAACCTATTAATCATTTATTTTATTTATTGTAATTTTATGAAGTTCATTTATGGACATTTATATGAGTTATAAGGTTCAATTTCATCATTCTGGGAGTGTTCGATTCGTGGTTTCATGGTCGGTTCACTTGTGTATAATTATAAAAGTTTTTATAGAATGGGAATACTATTCTAGAAGCGAAATAAAATGGTATTAATAAAATTAAATAAATTTTAATGGTCCCATATATCATTTTTTTTCCAAACATGATGATGATTCATTTTATAAAACATTAATGGTAAATGTTTAGTTTATTTTGGCGGTTTTTCCAACCATCAAGCATTAGTTTAATTTTATTTAATATTATATTTACATATTAGTCCCAGAATATTAAATATGTTATAATATAATTATTAAAATATTAATTAAACCATAATAATATTTTTATGACCAATATTGAAGGCAATAATGTAAAATGAAAACTCATTATCCATGGAGATAGTTAACTGCCATTGTTTAGACAATGTCATCCTTTCTTTGAATAAGAGGAGATGAGAAAAAGGGATAGATAGAAACTATTCCATTATATTATATAAATTATAATGGATTTATTATTATTTGATGGATGAAAGAGGTGAGGATATAATAGAATAAAAAAAGAAGTTAAAAAAGGTAGTTTGAGAATGTTACCTCCTGAATATCACCTCCTTAAAGGACCCCTTGAGGAACATAGAATTGGTCTTTTTGTGAGACCAGTAGCACTTGAGCATGGGGAGAGTGGGGAGGAGAGAGTTTGGAAGAGTTTTTTAATGATTAAGGTATTTTATGGTGTTAAGTGGAGGGGTGTTGAGGGACAATCATTATAAGGGGAGGAGAGGGGTGTTTTTGGAATTTCAAAAAACATTGAATTATAATAAGACTATTCTAGATAAAAATGCTTCCAAATGGAAAATGAATGCATATGGGATGAAATTTTTGATCATATATTATAAATTTGTAGTTATATAATATTTTTATGTTTTTAAAATTATTTAATGAAATATTATATTCATGAAATATCATTATTGTCACTTTTGACACTATTCATTACTATGATTTAAAAATATCAAGAAAAATAGTAAAAATTGAACCAAATATTTTGTTATATTCTAATATTTCATGGTCATATATATAATTCATGTATCACCTTAAATTTCTAGAATAATATTTGTTTTAATATTTTTAATATCATTTATTTTATTTTTCTATTAATTTAATAATCACTGCATCATTATTGTGTAAGAATTTAAGGTAATTATTTATTCCCTAAATTTTTTAAAAAAATTACCATGATGAATAAAAATATTTTATATTTAAAAATACTATTTATGGTCAAACATATCTTCTGGATAACCAAATATTAAAAATGGTATACTTATTAAAAACAATAGTGTGACATCTTTAACTTTTCATTAAATAAAATACTGTAAGGGTCTTAATGTTAATAAATTGGATTAAAAAGGTTATAAATTAGACCCATGGATGAATAGAGTTGAAACATACTCATAAAATATAAATGAGGTAATTTTTAGGGTCATTTTTTAATCCCTATCATATAATTTTTTCCCTTGACAAAAATTACAAATGTTATTATTCATATTGACCAAAACATAAAAGGGGTATATTTACTAAATTTAAACCTTATGAATCCAAATATGGAATAAAATTTTCAAAATTAAAATCCCAAAAGTGGTATAATTTAATTTAATATTAAAATAAAAAATGCAATGAAAAACAATTTTTCCAAAAAATGACCCTTTTAAGTATAATATTTTATACTAAATTCATTAATAAATTTCATTTAAAAGACCAAAATTAGATTATTTATAATCAAAAGGAACTAATAAAAATTTAAAACTACTCCAAAATATAATTTTAATTTTTAAATTATTTAAAATAAAATAAAATTTTCAATGTAAATCTATATTTTTTACCATTCATTAAAATTTCATTTTTTTTGAAAATTCACAAAAATTTATGTGGAGATAATTTTGAAATTATGAATTAAAAAATGAAGTTTATTATGTCAAATAAAATTTTTATTTGTTTTAAAATAAATTATTTTTTTTCTCATAGAAACAAATAATAACCTTTTTTGAAGAATAAAATGACTTTACTAAGAATTATTTTTTTATTTCCTAATAATTAATAAACATATTTCATAATAAGTTTATTACTATTAATACCCAATAATTCGACAGCTAGGTTATATTGGTTGTGTTAGAATAATAATATTTTCATAGTATACCATGGTTCATTATAACTCAATGTTGCATGAAACACAAGCTACATAGGAAATTAAATTATTTAAAAATATATAGGTGTTACAATACTTATGTTTTATCACATCCTTAGGTTTTCATGTAGATTACTCAATTTTATTATTTTTCAACAAAACTTTGACTAAGTAATTGGACTTGTTTTGTAGAAATTTCTATATATGATCTAGAATATCCACTGGTTGTTCCTCATAATATAGATATTTCTCCAATGGTATGACATATGAGTTTAGTACATGTGAAGTATCAAGTATGTAATTCATCAGGAGAGATACATGGAACACATCATGAAATTGAGATAGATTTGGCATAAGCACCAAATGATAATCAATCATAATTATACACTCAATAATTTCAAAGGGACCTATATATCTTTGTATTAGCTTTGTATTCTTTCCAAATATCACAAAATTATTATTAGGATATATTCATAGGAATAACTTCTCACTATATTCTAACTCTAGATATCACCATGTTGTCAGAATAACTTTTTATAAACTCTGATTTGACCTTATGTGCTATTGAATGACTCTAACCCACACTACCATTTCTGCAGCTAGATTAGGTACCAATAACTTTTTATTATAACTTCATACCATAAAATTGGAGTTATGAACTTACTACCATAGAGGGATTTTTAAGGAACCATATGAATTCATGGGTGAAATATATTTTTGTAAAAAAAATCTACTAAAGGAATCTGTTGATCCAAATCGACTTTGAAATCCATAGAGAAATTCATCATCATGTATTCTAGAGTTTTAATGGTCTTATCATACTGAACATATATCTAAGGGTGATAAGAAGTAATGAAAATTAACTCTATATTTATAGTATCCTGAATAATTCTTCATAAATTTGAGGTAAACCTAAGACCCTGATCAGATACGATTGAGAGAGGTACTCCATGAAATCTCACAACTTCCTTAATTTATAATTGATAAGATAGTCAAGAGATAAATATTCTCTAATAGAAATAAAATGTACTGATTTTATAAGGAAATCGATTACAACCCAAATAAATTTATAACCTTTAGATGTTTTGGGAAGTCCAATAATTAAATCCATGCTAATATTTTCCCATTTAAATTATGGTATGGGTAATGGTTGTAACATCCCATTAGACTTATATATCTTAGCCTTTACTTATTGACATAGTAGGAATCATGATACATACTCTTCAATACCCCTTTTCATGTTATCTCACTAGAAATACTCTTAATGATCCATATACAACTTCATAATTCCATAATGAATAGAGAATAATGAACTATAGGATTTATCCAATATCTCCTTCAAGTTTGGTATTGATAAACACAAACTTGGAAACTTTTTCACTTTATTATGTAAATCCACATCTTCCTTCTACTCATTTATTTTCTCATGGATGGATGGTTGAACATTCATCTTAAAAATATAATAACTCTCCCATTTTATCATTCTAGAATGATCATGGCTGAACTTAGGAAAATTCCACAATTTATTATGTAATTCCACATCTTCCTTCTACTCATTTATTTTCTCAAGGATGGATGGTTGAAAATTCATCTTAAAAATATAATACCTCTCCCATTTTATAAAGTTTTCAAGATAAAACTTCTAAAAATACATAAATTTTGGATCAATTTTAATCCTCATGGTGTAAAACTAGCATGGGCTTTCTAACTCATAGACTTAGCCTCATTTTTTACCTTCCTAGGGTGGTAATGTATTGATAAATCATAATCTTTGTTAAACTCTAACCATCTTATCCGGTGTATTTTCAACTATTTATATGTAAATATATACTCCAAGATTTTATGTTCAATATATATATCACACCACTCCCCATATAGATAATTACTCTATATCTTTAATTCAAAAATTACTACTGCAAACTCTAAATCATGTGTTGGGTAAATTTTCTCATGTATTTTCAATTAGTGAGAGGCATATGCTATCACCATATAATTATACACGAGGAAACATCCAAATAAATTCTTTTATGCATCACTATATATCAAAAACCATTATCTATTATAGCTTAGTGTAAGAATAAGTGCACCAACTAACCTTCTTTTCAGTTCCTTGAAATTCTTATCATATTCATCTAACCACAAAAACTTAACCACTTTATAAGTCAACTTAGTGTGTGGATTATATTATCATGATAAATATGTTACAAAGCATCAATAGTATCCATCCAAACCAATATCACTATAGATCTCAGTTATCAAGGTTGGACTAGGCCATTTCTCAATAACTTCCATTATTGAAGGATCCAACGACATACCCTCACTTGAAAATATAGCACCAAAAACGAGACTTTTTACACCCAAAATTCACACATGATAAATTTATCATATAACTTATTCTTCCTATGGGTCATTAGAAAAATTCTTAAATATTCTCCACACTCTTTATTTCTCATTGAATATATTATAATATCACTTATAAAGACTACCATAAACAGATCAAGGTAACATCTAAAGACTCTATTCATTAAATCCATGAAGATAGAAGGAAAATTGGTTAGTAAAAATAGAATTAATATAAATTCATAATGATTATACTTTGTAAGGAATACTATCTTGGATATATCCTCATTCTTGAACCTTTTTTCGGTGATATCCATATCAAAGATAAATCTTGTAAAAATATTAATCTCCTTATAATTGATCAAACATACATTGATATGGGGTAGAGAATACTTGTTTTTAATAGTGATATTTTTAAGTTCCCAATAATCAATACAAATATAAATTACCCATTTTTCTTCTTAACAAAAAGAATAGGTGCTCCCCTTAGTGAAGTAATAAGATGAATGAATCCCTTATCCAGATTATCCTAGAGTTTCTTTTTCAATTCCTACAACTCAATCAGGTCCATTTTATATGGATTATTTGAAATAGGTATAAAACTATGTATGAATTCTACTGAATACTCAACTTAATGATTTGGGGGAATACTTGGAAAATATTCTAGAAATACATAAAAAAATCCCATACAATAGGCATATCCTCAATTTTAAGTTTCTCCACAATCATATGAGATAAATATCCCTTATAAATAGGTATTAAAACCTATATAATGAAAGTAATTTCCATTGGGAATTAAAGTTCATCCTCACACTGATAGATGATTTTATTTTGAATCATAATTTCACATATAACTTCCATTTATCAACAATTTATATGTGATCAATATTGAGATATCCAATCAATGACCAAAATTACATCAAATTAAAATAGAGTAAGAATAAAAAGATTTTTAGGAAGCACATTCCCAAAAATGTCTATCAGATAGGAGCTATAGAATTGAAATGTGTTCATTTTACCATTTAATGATTTCACTACCAACTCAAAATCTAATAATTGAGGTGGTGGTGTGATACCATTATAAAATTATTCAGATATTAATGAGTAGGTATAACTTGAATAAAATAAAACATTTTCACTTTTAGAGTGGATAGTAAGTATACATTTCACCACATCATTAGGGACTCTCAGTTAGAATACAATAATTACATAAGTTTAGATTTCTCACCTTATATTATTATATGGTACGTTACCTTGATTCTTGGAAAATTGGTTTGAATAATTCCCCATATCTTTTCAGATGAAGCACTAGATAATAGCAGTTTGTTTCTTTACTATGCATTCAAGAGCCTTATGACCTATTTATTTGTTCTTAAAATGGACTTTTGTTCCCATTAAGAAAGTACCTAGGTTTTTACTTCCACAATTATTACATATTGGAAATCCCATACTCCATTTATTCTTTTTTTACACATTTATTTTTTCTTGGCGCTCAACTGACCTATTCTTTTATTGACTTCCCTTGAAGATATAAGACCTAGTAAATTATTTCTCTATCTTGAGGAAACCTAAAACTATATCATCATATGATGAAAATGTTTGAGAAACTAGTACCCTTTTGAGAATCAGATTAATCCCATCAAATAAATGGTTAATATTTATTTCTATATTACATATTTAGTTCACAGTATGTCTGGCTAATCTTCTCAAGTTATCCACATATGCTTCCACACCTTCTTCTTATTTCTTATTTAAAGCGAGGAACTTCCTCTTAATTACATATTATTAATATCAAGGGAGTTATTTCTTAAATAATATCAATTTAAAACTTATCTATTCTATAAATTATATTTCATCAACCTATTTAGTGTTTTGGATCAAAAATCACCATTGACCAGTGTCTCCTTTCAAAAAAATACACTAAAAAAATAAACTTTTCACTTTCATTATTTACCAAATGCATGAATATATTTTCATGGGACTTAATCCAGTGTTAATATACGAATGGATTAGTAGTTTTATTTAAATATAGAGGCTTCTATCACATTAAGTGATCCGACATAGGTGAATCACACTATGGAACAACCAGTTGTTTCATACGAGCAAGGTTATTCATCATAACCTGATTTATCTTCCTTAAATGGATATGATTTTATCAGTTCCAAAACTAGCTATATTGGATTTCTTAGATGAAAAATCTCTACATTGTTTAAAAGTGTTGATTCACTTTATTTTATTAGGGTCCATCAATGAACAATGGCACACACTGATTTATCTCATAATCAACATGAATATTCATCCATGAAATAAAAATTTCTATAATGGTAAATGTTATCAAAAAATAAATAGTATTATAAAAATTTTAATGTTACCTATGTTCATTTAAAATAAAGTTCCCAAGTTTCCTACTAAAATTTCTCTGATACCAACTATAAAAATCCCAACTATATTAATCCAAATCCAATATTTACTTTATTACATTTCTATAAGAATCATGGAATCTCACCATGAAAGATCGATCGATTTAGCAGTATTGGAAAACTAGATACATACATGATTCAAATATTTCATTATAAATATAAAAAAGTATCATAGTAAATATTATTTTATACTTAATATAATTCATAATATACTTCTTCAAATCTTGGGGAAAGTAAAACAAAGAAATGGTGAGCTCAGATGCTCAATAATGGTTACATACAACAGAATCCATCATGAGTAAATAAGGCATAATCAACATGGTAGAGTGGATACTCATAAAACATTCCATTCAATAAACACTTTATTTAATTAGGTATCCATGGATAATATAAATATATAAAACACATGGATAATGGAAACTAAATTCTTAATAAAGTAAATGCATAATTATAAGAATTTATAATCAAATACTCTCATCTAATATATCATTAATATTATTGTCATGACCTATCAACAAGACATCATTATTAATAAATGGAAAATTGTAAACCAAATAATCATTTAATATCATATTCCTACTATTTTATCTTATGATACCTATTGATGAATTAAGGGGATATATATAACCAATCCCACCCTTTACTTTCATGTCCTATGCATCCCTTATATTTTTAAGGATCAACACAATTCATTCTCAAAATTTCTTAAAAATCAACAATTATCAGCATTAAATCAAGA
Source organism: Viscum album (assembly GCA_963277665.1). Taxonomy (NCBI): domain Eukaryota; kingdom Viridiplantae; phylum Streptophyta; class Magnoliopsida; order Santalales; family Viscaceae; genus Viscum; species Viscum album. The sequence continues at coordinate 751,406,758 of OY728136.1, read as the reverse complement.
ATATAGAACATAAATACATCATCATCATAAAACATCCATATAAATAATAAATTTGGTATCATTAGAGCATATCTCCAGTAACATTAATGGGTGTTTTCATATTTAAAAATACCATTAAAATATTATTGAAATATTTCTTGAGGAAAATACCCTTTTCACTTTGAAATCACTTATTAAAATCTAAAAAATTCACAAATATTTAATAAAAAATTTTCTTTGAAAATAATTCTGAATTTTTAATGGAAGCTATAAAATATAGAGCGATCATGATAGTGTGAAATTTTGTTCATGTCATGTATGATAAAACCAAGATTCCTTTCAAATTTTTAGTAAAAAGGAAAAAGTACATCATTTAAAAATTGATAAGAACATACCATTTTAAACTTTTTTTAGAAAGTTAAAAAATTTCAAACATAAATTTAAAAAATCATAGGATAATAGTAAAAATATTCTTGAAAACATTTTCATAAAACATTTGTATAGAAGAAAAATTATGTTTCGATTGAAGAGAGAAATAAAGTCAGTTTTCCTTAAAACCATTATTTTGGTATCTTTATTTATTAAAGAGGGGAAAATAAAAAGAAACATGTAGTCTCTAGAAATAACTGTAGGATAAAAAATGAAAGGGGTTTATCAGATAAAGATCATATAATTTCCCTTAATAGAAATTTAAGCATAGACAATCCTGATTAAAATGAGATTGAAACATAAATCCCTTACCTCAAGTTTGACTTTCCTCATAAGTGATTTTAACCTCATATATAATAAATTGAGAGTAATTATAATTATATATCAAAACCATATACATACTTATAATATCATATATGGTCCCTTTATGACATTCCAATAGTTAATTATTAATAATTGTTTATTAAAATCATCATTTTTGGGTGTTAAATGTTTCACTTTTCATGTTAGTTTTAGTTTAGTGGTTTTAGTCCTTGGATATTGATCAAGAATCCAAATTTTATAGGATGATAATCATGATATAAATATCATATATATATATATATTTATAATCATCCTTGAAATATGGATATGAAAAATGAATCACATCGATTTGTGGAGACGGTAACCCGTATACACAGAAAAGCGATGTTATCATTTTTAATAGGTGTAAGGGTAATAATTTAAATGATATATTATATTTTTAAAACCATAATGATTTCATAAATATATAAAATATTCATTATTTACATATTTATAACCATCCAAGTAAAATGGTGATGAAAAATGAATTTCATCGCTACATGAAGATTGTAAGCCGTACGTATGCAGAATTGATGTTTTTTTAATTTTAATAGGATTAAAAAGATATATAAAATGGTTGAAAAATAATTAAAATAACATCCCATTATATTTATTATGGGAGGAGAACTTTTTGAAATTAATGAAATATTATAATAGAATATGTGTCTAACTCATGTCAAATGGATCCAAAATAACATGGATTAGAATACAAGGAGGTTATTATATTAATATAATAATTAAATAAAATTTAAACATATTTATATATCATTTTAAACCTTATCATTTAGATTAACCCAATGGTTAACCAATTAAACCTTAACTATGGTAATAAATTTTTAAATATTAAAGGGTTATAATTTTACTTATAAGGTGACAATTGGATCATAAATGGATAAGGGATGATAATTTAGACCATATATTATACCCATTTTCCTAATTAAATATTTTTATATTTTTTAAAAAATTTAATAAAATATTACTTTTCATAAAATATCATTATTTTAAATTTTGACACTATTTATTTAATTTGACTTTAAATTCACGAAGATAGTGATAGAATTTGAATATAAACCTTAAAAAAATCAATAATAATTTATATTTATCTATGAAATTCATGGAATATAATAATTAATAAAAATTATATTACTTTTAATATTTTTAAAATTATTTATTTTATTTTTATATTACTTGAACAAATACTGTATCAGCATTGCTTAAGAATTTAAAGTAATTATACCATTAATAAAAATAAAAAATAAGTTGACATCATAAAAAAAACTAATTATGTTAAAAATTAAATTTTAGATTCATTAATAACATATTTTTATCCCTATATAATTATATAAAATAATTTAAAGCAAGAGACTGACATTTCAAAATTTTCTTTACTTAAAATAATACAAATGATATTATCACGGTCAAATTTCACCAAAATCACATATTTTCAAAACTTGGATGATAATTTACAAACTAAACTCATAAATTAGGATAAAGGAAAGTGTTATAGAAATTTTAATGCCTTATCCCAATGTTTTAACCATGTTTTACTCATTTTATCCTTACTAGATGTAAAAGATTTACCAAGGTTAAAATTCATAATGAATAAAAATAAAAGTGGAATATTTACCAAATTTTATCCTCTCAATTCTAAATATGGTATCTATTTTTCAAGATTCAATATATATAAGTGCATTAAATTAATTTCAATATAAATGCATAAAATGCAATTATTTTTTTATAAAAATTCATCTTTAAGCATAAAAATTAACTTATATCAAAATCATGGATATTTCTAATTAAAATGAAATTAATTATATTTTTTTAAAAGGTTGTGGTCGAAGCCTCAATTTTATTATTAAATAAAAGACCAAATTATATTGGGTAGAGGGAGACCCATTAAATAGCCCAAGGGCCCAAGTCCAAGTGGCCTAAATACAAGGCTTGAAAGCCCATTTTTTGGCCCAAAGGACCCCTCGGTGAAAAGTACTGCTACAGTACCCGTGCTGCTACAATGCCTATTATAGTAATACCACTGCTACAGCCCTGTTAGAGTCCCTCCACCGCTACAGTGTCGCTGATTCTATAGTTTCACCGCTGCTACAGTGCTGCTACAATACCCTGCTACAAAACTACTACAGTACCCCTAGAAATTCACCCCTGCTTGGATTTGATCCTAGGTCTTTTGGATGCCAAGCAGGAGCCTGTAACACTAGGGTACAAGCTCGTTGACAATGAAATTAATTATATTATTATAAATAAAATTTATAATATTTAAATTTAATATCAAATTAAAAATATGTCACGACTCTTAAATTACTTGATTTAATGAAAATAAATGACAATATTTCAAAAATTAGTATTCTTTTACTATTCACTAAAAAAATAAACAATTTTAGAAAAAAAAATTAACCCTAAGATAATTAAGATTTTTAAATTTAAAAAGGATATACTTTTAATGAAATTCAATTTATAAAATTTTAACAAATTAATTATAATATTCGTACACAAAATGCAATAAAAATCAATTTTAAGGAAAACATATTATTAAATCCTAAGATAAATTTTATGAAAATTGAGTACTTATTTACTAAGAATTTATCAATATATTTTTATTAAATAAAGTCCTTATAAGTATTTTTTTAAAATATGGTTAATCCTATTTAAACCCGCTAATCTAATGGTCAGTTGATAACTATGACATAATAATATTTCAATATTATGTTGCAGTTCATTTAAACTCAATTTTACATGTAAAGAAATATATAAAAGAAATTAAATTTATTTAAGGAGAAATATATCACAAAATATTGAGGTTTTATAACCACAGACAATAAATTTTATTTAAAACCAATCCTTAAAAAATTTAGCAACACTTGTCATTTCAAGAACCACATGAAATTCCCAGTAAAACAATTGTACCAAGTGAAAAACCACCCAGAGAACCTTTCAAAAAACAATTAACCCATAATCTATGGATGAAATATATTAAATATGGAATTTTAAATCATAAAGAACATAATAGAATGTCAATTTAAGGAAAGTAACAAAAACACCAACCTTGTTTCAATGATTTTTTTTGAAAGTCATCTCCTATGATGAAGAGCACTCCAATAAGCCTCAAGGGATCCTTCTTAAGCCCTAAAAATCATAAATCCCATGAATAAAACATTCCAAATCCATAATATGAACCCTAATAGCCCTTGTGTTTGTGATAAAAAGAAAAAAATAAAAGTAATAGGGTATATGGGAGGAAGGAAGGAGGAAACCAATAGAAATGAGAATATATTACCTCAAGAACTCGAAGGAAGAAGGATTGGACTACCAAAAAATAAAAGGGAAGGGAGGTAATAGCCTACTTGTATGCATTATTGTCTTGTATAAATGATATGGGAAAGAAATAAAGCCCTTATTGATCTTAAAATTAAGGGAAAAAAATATAAACTCACTTTTAAATGAATATGGTAAACCCTCATGGTTAGACTACATAATTTTGTAAACCTTGCACTGACCTTACAGTTGGAAGTACCTAATAAAAAGGCCTCCACATGATTTATCCGATGAAATTTCACAATACATATACCTATTTTCCAACTAATATGGATAGAACTACCCAAACACAAAGCCATTTCAAACACTTTTCACACAATTTTCCTAATAGTGCACAAGTTGTGTGCTAGGAAACTCAAAGAAAGGAAAAGGTACATGGTTACAACTAAGAGTCACCCAACCATGTGTTACCCATGTTAGTAAAACTATGAATATTCTAAAACCACTATAAATTTCCCACATGTAAGGGTACCTACATGATTACTAATAAAAAGTATGCTCCAAACCTTAAGCATAAGTAAAATTATATAAAACTCAAAACTCAGATCCAAAACTCACCAAGATTTAAATCCCTACAAAAATTACTTAAAGTAATTATTTTGAAACCATGATATAGTGACATGGAGTGTTATAATCTTCCCACCATGCCACTTTCTACCCCCAAAAAGTCCCTATTCAAGATGGAAGTTACCAAAATGATTTATAATTACACCCTGTGGAAGGATGTGAGTTAGAAAATAAATGATTGGAGAGGTTTAAAAAAAGTAAAACTCTTAAACACCAATGTTTCCTCCACATTGAACCATAAAGTCCACAAAACCTTGAGGTTTCTCCAAGTTAAGGTCAACCATGATCATAGGCACAAGATCCAAATAGGATAAAGACTGTGCATCAGTATCCCCACTATTTAGAAATATACCTAATGGAATGAATATCAAGGAGAATACACCCTGAATGGAAATATCCACTATGAGGATGCATCTCCAATAATTCCAAGGAGTGCCTAATAACCATATAAGGAATCAATTCCCACTTTATAAAATGGAAACCAATCTCATTAACCAAATGTCCATAAGGTCGATCCATCATCAAGCTTAACACACATGACTTCCATAAGGGATAACTCATGAGAATACCACAATGAGAAATAACATGGGCTCTCAACTAGGTTAACCATAATATATGGGTAAATTAGGATCTCAATATTAGAAAAAAATCCCATGGAAAACCCTATAAGGTTAACACTACTAAGTTATCGACTACCCAAAGGAAATATCTGACCTAATTACCTAAGCATCAAACCAAAGGCCACTCACACCCATATCATTAAGAAACTAACCTCAAAATGGTCTCGACATAAGAAAACAATAGAATTCCCAAAATAAGGCAACTGAGACAATAAGGAATACACCAAAACCCAAAACTTGAAGGCATCCATAAGATAAACCCTCAATCATTCCCAATTTATTCTAAAATACGTTTCTCAAATAAAATAGTCATTTAAGGAAATCACACAAGAGTCCTCGAAAACATCCATAAGTTTTTACTACCAAGAAACATTCCAAAAATTAACCCACTAGAAGAAAACTCCAAACCTTTTTAACATACCCAAAATAAAGAGGGTAAGGGAACTAACCTAAGAAGACCCAAAGTGAAAAAGAGGATATGAGTCCCCCAAATCCACATAGAGTCTAGGAAGAGTCAAATATCAAAAAAGTTAAATATAGAAAATAGAAGAGACCATATGAGGATCAATATAAGGAACAACATTATAAATTCCATTAAAAAATATCTGTGAGGCATATAAAAACTAGAAAAAACATGATCCTAGACGCTCATGACCTCATCTAACATGCATTCCCTTAACCAAGGGAATAAATCAAAATCAACCATTTCAAATCCCCAAAGGAATTACCATTTAAAAACATATTTTTAAAACCAAATTTCAAACCACATTTATAATCTCATTTGGAACTAAAATATTTCCCACAAACTCCCTTATCATGATTTTTAAACCATTATCAAGACCCACCAGTCTCAAAATTAATTTAAAGCTAGGGACGCACCCTTATTTTTTGAAAAGGTCACATAAAATTTCACCAAAAGGGAAAGATCAAACTCTTTTCCAAAATAATTTATGATCTATTTCAAAACCAATAATATTTAAAACATTCCATGGCCATTAAAATAGATCAAAAAACCCTTTAAGAATTAATCCCCTTCATTCCTTTCTGAAAATAAGTTCATATTTTTTTTATATCAACTAACCTCTTTAAAAATTATTTCATTAACCAATTCTTAAAATACAAACTTTTAGAATTTAAGTATTTAAAAAATTACACCATTTAAGCTTAAAAATTTTTTCACACAATTTTTTTCCTTAACGTCACTTTTAAACAAAACATGACTTGGTTTTCTTTTAAAAATTAAAAAAAATCCCAAATTACTACAAAACAGTTAAAAAACACCAATTGGAAATCCCATATTCCATTCTAAAAACAATTTACACCACATAATAAAAATTCCAAAATGGAAAAAAACAAGAACAACAACATCAAACTCAAATAAAACCACATTAAACTGCATAAAATTCCACAAAACACCCAAAACTCCCATATCTAAAAAACACCAATGAAATACTCTATTAGAATCAATATAGGGAGAAGGGGAGGGAAAACAATAAATATAGAGGGTAAAATGCATTGTGCATGGTTTGGATGCATGAGACTCTAAATCATGTTCCAAATGTTCAATAAGAACTATTATGGTTGAAGATCCATTTCTTATGGGCACCACACGATTTAACAGACCAAGCGGGCTAACTGTGCAACCTTGGTTCATTTAGAAATTTCTCTTCCAAAACCCAAACAAACCCTCAATATAATTTATACACTCAATGGGGATCAAATAATCATCAAAATATATCAAAATCCATCAAATATATCTAAATTAAATCTCAAATCAGGACTCAATCCTAACATAACCATGATAACTCAAGGTTTAATGGGATGAATAGCTATCCAAGAACTTTCCCACACACTCCACCTAATCCCCAATGATGATCCTAGTCTCCAAACTACCCATACACACCCTAAATAATAAGAGGTAATCCAATGATACCATTTTTTTCATGAACCAACCTGAGTTGTTTATCAATTGTACACCTGATCTAGTCTAGAACATACCAGAGGTGCATTCTCAATCTCCCCTAGCTGGTAACTAGCCACATGGTCTATGAAAAATATTATTTATGAATTATTTCACACTTTAAGAAACACAAATTTTAATTACAAAACATCCACATCAAAGCAAGAAACATATATAAAGAAAGAATCCCCTAGAGATTGAATGATAAAGAAAGAAAAATCCATACATAATTATAAGGTATATAAATTAATAAACATAAAATCCTCATAAACATAAATTCTAAAGGAAAAACCAATACATATACAAACAAAAAGGAGAAAAAATAATACTACAACCTATAATATCCATGTGACTTGTGGTCACACTCGACATCTAATTCCAAAAATTTGACACAACCTGCATCCCTACTCATGGGTGGTGAAAGATATGGTACATAAAATGAAACCACAATATCTTCATATATATATTGGTATATGCAAGGTGTGTGAAAAACCAATCCTAGTAGTCAAGCACCACATAGTTTTTTGAAATTATTACAAAAAATAAAACCCATTTTACGCTATTTTAAAAACACTATTGAAAATAAGTTTTCAATCTACAAGTATACCAAAGTAAAATCACACACACACACACATTTAAAAAAATTATTTTATTTATATTAAATAAAAAAAATCACTTAAAAAAATACTTTTCCCAGCCCTCATACCCTTTTTATAAAACATATCCCCATTCTTCTAAAAGAAAGAAGGGTGGAGTCTAAAACTTTTTCTGAACACCCTTAAAACACCAAAATAGGACCCTTTATTAAAAAATATGTAACAAACCAAAAACCATTTTGGCCATCTTTCAAAAAATTCCACAAATACCCATAAAAAAATCACAACATTTTTATTTTCAAATCTTCTTTCCAATACATTTTCATAAACTAATTTGAAAGTGAAGAAAACCACAACTCAAACAATGGTAAGAAAACATGGTACCTAGAATAAAATAAATAATCCATGGAATACAGACATGAAATTAAGGTACCATAATCCAAAAAAACAAGTCCTTTTAATATAAAAATCTATATTATCATTTATTAATAATATATAAATCAATATAAACACTTTTATATTTTAGATTACTTTATAATTTATAAACATTTTATAAACTATTCACTATATAAATCCCCTTTAAACCAAAATTATATTTAATTTTTTTTGGAATGGTTTAAAACACCCTTTATATTCAGAAAGAGCCCTATGGACTATTTTTATAATGAGTTTTGAGAATTTTAACAATATATATATATATATATAGTTATAATTTTAAATACCATAGATTGAACCGTGGTGTGATGTATCCTAGTTATAAATGAGGAAACCAGAATCATTTTAGAAAGTTTTTTAGGGTAGACTATGTCATAGTGACTTCAGATGTGTCATGGTAGTCATATAGAATTGTATTCTATATAAACTATTACTATTTAAACCAAATCCAAGCCATTTTTGGCCATTTATTTTCGGCATATAACATTTTTTGGTATATCCTAAATACAAAGATCACTATGACATGGTGGTTATATGGCTACAATATTGTGATATTGAAAATGATCCTCCATTTTTTGTATATAAATCTAAAAGAAACTTTTCTTAAACTATGTCATGGTTTTAACATTTTTATAAGACCAAATTTTTTTATATAAAATCTATGTCATGGTTTAGAAATTTTTTTAAAAAAATATATATTTTATACTAAACATGATGTAGAATCTAGAAATATCATTTTTCTGGCTTCAACACTCAGATAATTCAATCCAAATGATATGGAATAATATTTGATACCATCAAGGGGTTTTGGAGGGGATAAAACTGTTCCAAACATAGTTGAAAACATAAACCAAAATCTATAAAACTATAGGGTCTCTTCCTTTATTTGGATATAAATAAATAAAACAAAAAATGACGTATCTTTTATATATTGATCTAAAATATATTAAAACTCTTTACCATAATATTTAGAGTGAAAAATGTGAAGAAACCAATTAGATATTTCCTATTAGGGTTTCCATGCTCTAGATGATACTACTAATTCTTGGGAAGGATCTTCTTTTATCCACAATCTTTTGGAACCTTGATATCAAATGATGAAATAGAATAAAATATATGGAGAAATTATATCATAGAGTTTCTATAGTTTAAGGGAAAACATCATCTCATTGTATTATATCCATTATATAGGCACCACAAAGACTCCTAAATACCCCAAACGTTTCAAAAAAAATTGTTAATAAATAATAATTTAATAAAATATTTTTAATCTATGAATATTAATAAAGAAATGTATGACTCCTTAAACCTTTTATATTTTTCATCAAGAATACTATAAATTATCATGATATTATTATCCTAAAAAATAAAAATATATTTTAGTAGTATATAGTGGCTGAGTCATGTATTATCTCATAATGTGCACACTACTATAAAAAACACAATTTCGTAGTGATTGTCACTATACAGTGGTTTTCACTAGTATGGACCATAATGTGGTATAAAACAGCAGACCTTGGTGGATAATTTAGTTCATACTTCCAAAATATTCAAGCATAAATTAAGATCATGCAGGGAATCTCAGAATAGTGTTAAAGTTTCTCTTAGGGAATCAGTTTTATGGAAATATGTTTATTTGTCAGTTCTAAACACAAGAGGTCCATTTTCTAGCTCATATTATTTAAAAAAATGAAGTATTAGTTAACCCAGATATGATTAAGGTATTTATTCTATAAAATATATAAAATAATTTTTTATAAGTAAGGAGTTTCTTTAGCTTAACTGGTTATTATTGGAGGTTCATACCCAAGTTTTCTCTGGTTGTGACTTCATTATAAACTTTGTCTAGGAAAGTGAATTTTTTTATTAGACAAGGGAGTTTCAAGATTATTTTGAAAATTTAAAGGATAAGTTGACAAGTGATCTAATTCATTGTTTTTCCAAATAGGGTGTTACTTATGAGATGCATTGTAATGAATACTGTTAAGGTTTATAACGTGTTTTGATGAAATCAAGAGAAATTATTACTTATGAGTCTAGGTATTTATATCCCCATTAATGAAATCATATTACCCATGTTTTGGAGGTTGTGATTTTGGTGTTTTCACTTATTATTTGGAGAAAATATTTTATTGGAGAACACATTATGGTTGCTAGAACCACAACTTATGACATTAAATTTATTGCGAACTTGAAGACAGAGTAGTCTTGGGTTCACTTGAATTTCTTAGAGGATTTTTGTATTTATCTTGAGAAATTCACTAAGTCTTTGAAGTATCTATGTATATTTAATTTTTTATTTGGAAGATAAAATGGTTAAATATAGGATTATCTTGTATATGTAAGTGTTTTTGTATATAGAGGAGTTGGAAATATGTGAAAGGAAAAACCTATATAAGGAATTTAAGAGAATGCATAATATATTTGAAGAATACAAAATATCTTGGATGATACATAATGTATTTCTATATAATTATTTAAAAATCAGAAAAGAAATGGATCTTATGAAATATTTATGATAACATAATTCTTTCAAAAATACATTTTTTGTGAAAGGATTTCAGTGGTTACATAATATATTTTTTTGAGTGTTGAAATTTTGGAAAATGACTAAAGCATAGGGTGATACGTAACATATTTTTTATGTATGTTTTTATGGTAATATATAATATATTTTATTAATTGTGTAATATATTTGATGATACATAAGTTTTTTTGAGCTCAGAATGGAATCGAAAAAGTAAAAATCCTTATGCGATGGATGCATAAGTTTTTTCTGAGCATATGTAATATTCTTGAAGCACATAAAAGTGATACATAAGAAATTATATTTATTATATATGATCTAATATTTAGAAAAATATGTTTTTCTTAAAAAAGTTATAGAAAGAGGAATCAAAAATAATTTGGAAAGCCACATGGATTGAACTATTCATTATTAATTGTAATATATGATTGATATTGTATTCAGCTGGATTAAAGTATACTATAATTTTTTTGGGAAAATTAAAATAACAAAATATGGAGGAAATTAAAAATATTGTGAAGAATTTAAAACTGGAGGATTTTTTAATGCTAAATTTATAGAGTTCCCATTTTAAAAATATAGAGAATATCTTATGAATATGAAATTTAAAGTGAGAGATAAATGAGTATATAAATATGGTGATTATATAAGTAAATAAATAAGTAACTATCATGATGATTCATAAAAATATATTTTATAAATATCCAAAATCAATGGAGGAGACAAATTAATGCAAATACACCATTATTTTTTAGTGTTCTTATTCTGATTCAGGAAAATATTATATAAAAAATATAGGTTTAATTTACTTTTTAATTCCTTGACATAAATCATTTCATGTGAAGTCAAGAAGATGAATTTCTCTAGGGATTGAAAATTCATTCTTACCAAACTCTTATAACATCTATAGTGGATAGTGTTACCTCTTGGTATGTCAAAACACTATCAGTGTAAGATCCTTGGATTATCCCATAGCATTAAACAAAGTAAAACCATATATACTCACATTTATTTCTATAAATTCATCTAGTGTGTATAATTTTAAAGGATAATAGGTTCGTTTTTATCTTGTTAACTTAAGAGAAAGGCCCTCAAAGTGAAGAAAAATTACACACCCTAATTCACCCCTATTAGGGTGTACATTTTTATAGTCACCAAAATGGTTTAGTCATATCATAAGATATTGAGATAAATATTTTTTTATGAATGAGTTGAATTTTTAGAAAAGGAGGTGGGTTTAATTTTTCTAATATTATGATAATAATATCAAATATACTCATGGAAGGCTCAATGTAGTGGGTGAAACTTTGAGTTGGATATCTTATGGTGGGAATTCTAATAAGATGTTTGAGAAATGAAAAGTGATGGAGTTTTTGGAATGAATTCATCTTGGATACGGAGAGATCAATGATAGACAAAGTCTATATCAAATGATGTTATGATCTTCATTATTTCGATCAACATGGGTGAATCAAATGGGATATTCTGATGTGGAAGTGTGGAGAGATCAAATCATTTATTTTAATGATTTTGATGGTTGGTCTGAGGATAGGGAACATCAGGTGTGTGATGAGGTTGTGGGACTTTTTTATGGACTAAGTGGGAGGATAAATGGATGGTTGGGTTTATGAATGCATTTTTAATATGTTATGGTGATATAGTAGTGGTTTATGAGATGTTTTGGCAGTGATAGTTATGATGATGAGGATGATGGGGTTGATACTATGGATTATATATTTGACCATGTGGACATGTAAAGTGTGTTGGTGATTTTTAGGTTGAGGAGGGAAGAGTCTATGAGGGTGCACACTTCATAATATAATTATTATATGAGATTATAAAGCTTCCCAACTTATATGGGTTATGGTGGGGGGAGTCCCTGAGGAAGGACACTCAAAAATATAGTGAGATTCCCTAAGGGTAGACAATAGATCATCCAATAAATGGATATTTTTAGTGAGTTCCCTATAAGTAAATAGCTACTTGGTGGTTTAGATATGATAGAGAGTTCCCTATGGATGGTTAAATACCTTTTGATTAAGATAATACAGTGAGTTCCGTATAGATTGAAAACTACTCAATGGTTGTGGTGATGTTATAGTGAGGTCCCTATGAGTAGAAAAAATAAACGAGGTTATTACAAAGATATCTAAATAGGAGGAAAACTACTTAGTATTTCGATTTTTTATAGTGGTGGTTGTGTAGTGATATTTGATTGGGAATATGATTTGGTTTGGAATATAAGATGATTATATGGTATGAGAAAAAATAGGTTAGATGGTTGACTCTTGGGATATGCTTGTTAATTTATTGTTTTATTTTATTTATTTCATATGATGATTCATTAGTATGATTTATTCACATAGATACAAGATATTTTTAAGGAGGAAACTACTAAATATAATTATATTCTCTCCCCTACTTTATGTATATTGTTTTTCCTCAATTATTTTAATAGAGTTAGTGGTGGTGTCGATAGAACTTATCTCTTGACACTAGATAACAATTTGTAGATATAGATTGTATTATACCTTTCCAAAGGAATATATGAGACAATAAAATTATTTTTTTTCTATTGTGTCTTAGTTTTTTGTTAAATTACATATATTTATATAAGTTATTCATGAATTGTTCTTGATAATGCATTATTTTATTCATGTTGATGTGGATATTTCATTCAAAAAATGGAAATTCCTTCCATATATGTTTGATGAAATACCCTTGAGTGATACTCACTAACCAGTGGCCAATTAAATGTGGGAATTAGGGGTTAAAATCTAACTTGTTAATGGCTCAAATAAAATACCAAAGAGAAAAATTCATAATAATATAGGAAATGGAAACTCTCACCTTTGATTTCCATGAATATTTACTAAGAAACCAGCTTTGAATCATTAAGGAAAGAGGAATATGGTAATAAATTTGGTGGAGAATACTCTTGGATAATCCAAAACAACCTAAAAGAAAATATAATAGGAAAATAAATCTATAAACCTATTTAAAAAATTATAAAATATGAATAATATATTGAAATGAATAACCAAAATATAAAGTATCTAGAACTATGAATAGGACTGTGAAAACCATATTATCTTGAAATTTTTAACTCACATGGTCTCTATGTCCATTCATGATGACTGTGAATTATGGTTTTTTTTTAATTTACAAAATTTCAACACAAAGTCTATAAAACCCTAATAAATAAATAATAAATAAAATAAATATATATCAGTGACATCATGTGTGTCACTGGTCTACTAGTAGAAGGTAAAAATATCTATAAAGGAAATTTATTATGGGATACCCAAATATTAAACCCTAATACTATAATAAATTATATAGTTTTAGCTATAATACTTTCTATAATGAATGTGAAGTTCCATATGGATTTTAGTTGTCTTTTTTGTTAATTAGATTTGTTTTCATAGAGCTTGTAAATGTAATTATTCAAAGGTAAAGTGATGGGTGGGGGAATGAGTATCCACCCACAAGGATATTACCATGTATCATGTATAAATGTGAATAGGGATGGATACCATTAGATATGAAAGGAAGATTCATTTTATGTAAAGTAAAAGGGAATTTTTTTCTATATAATCATGCCTTCACATCATATGATTTTTTGAGTTGGTATGTATGGCTATAAAAAGTGTTGCATGATTAGAAGGTGAACTACCTACAACATGATTTCAAAGTCCAAGATATATAGTAGAAGCTAGATGCTGAAATTATTTTAGACATCTTGTATAACTTCCATTAAAAGGTTGAAATTAGTTCAATGTATTAGAAGAAGATATCTTGGTTTGTGGAGAATCCATACTTGGAATATTTATAATATTGGATAATGAAATCAGTGATCAAATTCACTTGGACAAATTATTTTAATTACTAAATTGATGATAAAAATTTTAAGGTGGTGGAGTTATTAAAATAATCTAACCTGATCATTTATATTTCCTATAAATATTTTTGGAATTAGCTAAAAAGTGTTTTGAGTTATTTTGATAATTCCAAAAATCATTGGAAGAAATTAAATGGTGATATAAAGAGTTTTATATGGATAAAAATTTATTTTAAATGGATACGAATTAATTTTAAGAATTATAGAATTTCTAAAATGGAAGTATGAAAAATGGTTAAGTATTTGATTCTTTGTAAACACCATGTTCAACCTAGAGAAATCAAGAAAAATGAAAAATGAATGGTCTATGTAAATATCATTTTTATATTGTGTAAAAATAATATAGGTTTACATTAGGATCATTCCTCAAAATAAAAATCATTCTATCTCTACATAAACCCGATTTGAATCTATATAAGGATGATTGGAGGTTATCTAAGCATCATCTATGTAGGAATTAACCTGTATAAGGATTATTTTTTTTCTACTGAAGGATTAATAAGATAAGATAATCATTATATGCATAGGAATAAACCTATATAAGAATTTTTCTCATTTGTATAAGCATGAACCTTGTTTATATAAGTATAATGACTTAGTGAAAATTCAAAACTATTACAGACTAAAATTCATATTTTATAAAATATAAAATTTTAAAGTGGAAATAAATTTTTTTGAAATAATAAATTATACTCTATGTTAAAATCATTATGAATATATGATAAGACATTATTAAATTTTGATTTTTAGGATGATCAAGTGGATGAGCTTCCTTATAAAGAAAAAGGAATTCCATGATTTTCTATGTGAAATATAGATGCAAATGAGTTGATGATTGAGTTATTCACCACATTCAAAATCACTATGATATGAGTTATTTGAGTGAGAATAAGGTATTCAGTATTTTTATAAGTACATCAAAGGTGGGATGATTTTTAGAGAAATAAATTAAGTTTAAAATGAGAAAAATTAAAATTTCATAAATATAGAATTGAAAAAGAAATCTGTTGATGCATGTACTGGACTTTCAAGGATTAAAATATCATAAAATAATTTTTTATTAAATTAGGATAATAAGATGAGTGGGATGAGTTTCTTGGTAAAATTTAAAGACTCAATCTAAGTCTTTATAGGTATTTATGGGATTCACTCAAGCTAAATTGAGTTATCCACTATACATGCTACTACTGTTCTATTTCATATAGATTTGAAGAATATTTAAGCGTATAATTTTGTGGAATATATTTGGGGGGGGGGAACCTAAGGATACTAGAGAATAGAAATAAGACATATTTGGTCAAGGTAGAATATAGGAGAAAAATAGATAAATAAATAAGGGTATTTTTTGTAATACTCTTTGAGTTGATAAATAAAGACACTAGAGATCATGGGGAGGTGAAAAGTGTATCATGAATGTGCACATTTATTACACTATATATTTAAATATTTTATTTGGTGCATATTTGAGATAAAACCACAAACAAATAAAGGGATATTCTAGTATATCTATGGAAGAATTTAATAATGATAAAAAGAAGTAGATATGGGTGTTTGAGGTGTGTGTGAGTAGATGTGAGAAACCAGAGAGAAGGATAATTTCTTGAGGAAGAATTGGAACTGAGTGTTCTAAAAGAAACAAAAAATCTTAAATGATGATGAACTAAGAAGATTCTACAAGATTTAGTGAGGAAGAAATGAGAATCTAAGAGAACCAGAGCTCCTGAGGAAGTAGAAGATGAGATTTGATATTGTACTATAAATAATAACATGCCTTTTATAAAATAAAAATAAAAGAATAAGAAGATGAACTAAACATGATAAATAAATTTAGTTGAGTAAAAGAAGATAGGTAATATACCTACAAGGATCTGGATGTATTGAAAAAGAACAAGGCCAAGTATTTAGTGTTATATCATTAGATAAGATCCTAAGGTTGCGATTTTCCTTGTATACTCACTAAGAAATATTTTATTGTTATTTATTCATGATTAATGATTTGAGATAGAGGATAGAAATATGTTTCTATTTAAGAACTAAATGTAGGTTGAAAAATAGATACTTATCCGGTTAAAATTATTACTTAATATTTATAGGTAATTGAGGAATATATTCTTGAGAAAAGAGATCAGATTTTGGATGGTATGCCATCCCTTGACAACAATGTGATCTAATTCAGAAAAGTGAAATAAACTGGATAAAATTGGTGAGATGCTAGTATAAAGAACCCACTAGATTTAGTACATTTCATATGTGTAATATTATGAACCCACACTTACTTAATATAGTGTGACCCAATTTTTATAATAATCCCTAAGAAAAAAAAACACTTTTATTGCTAAATTAATTTAGTGGAGAATCTATGAATTAGACATCCCAAGAACAATAAGAAGTAAGTTTCTCAAAAGGTAAAAAATATTGTAAAAATACTTGGGTCAAACGTTTCTTTCTATACTGCATTTCATATAGGTGTATTCCAGGTTAAAAAAAGATCCATTTTTCTTATCTAAAACATAATTTTAAAGTACTAAGGGGTTAAAATATGAAATTAAAATTTAGTAAAAGATGAACACACATAATTTATCCCACCTATAAGGTGTATTAGTATAAATACTATTAGTAATCTTAAATGGTATCAGATCTCAGGTTTCTACTAATTGGAAATACTATTTCTCAAAAATTGAAATCCCAACATAAGGACTATCTTTGATTAGTTCTGATTTTCCCAGGTGTTTTTACTGAAATTACATATAGTTTAGATTTAAAATGTTTGGAGAAGATCCTTAAATGAAATAATCATATTTAACCCCTATTAAAATAGATTTTAAGTTTATGTTAATATATTAAAAATATAGAAATAAAATGGGGAAAAATTATAGAATATTATTAATAAATAAATAGGAATAATCACCATCTAAAGGTAATTAGGGTGGTATTGTTATTTGTAAATATGTTTATTATCATTCCTTTGATGAAGTAAAAGTTATGAATAAGATGAATTTGATGGATTAGTCCTTGATTTTTATTATATAATCAAATCTTACTTGAAAAAGGTATTAATAGAAGTTATTAAATACATATTTACTTATATCAATTGACTAATTGATCAAAATTCATAGATAGAAAAAGAATTTGATTAAATGGAAGATGTATTATCAAAGAAGGTAAACTATTGTAACACTCTCACTATGATGGTTAAAGTCAAATAAGAATTTGTCTTACTTTTCAAGAAAACAATTTTAGTGTTTGATGAATAATTTCAAAGATATTTACATGAGAAATAAGTTTTTGAAAAAGTTTTCAAAGAGGTGTTCCATGACTTAGAAAATTTATTAAATTATCCATAAATATTAAGGAATTCCAACTGGAATCTTAGATAAAGTGGGTAAAATATATTGAGAATTCTTAAAGGAAATAAATAAAAGTGTATGAGGTTCATGTTGGAAGGATGAAAAGAAAATGGTAAGAAATATTGTGTTTAGCGAGGATGATAAGTATAATCTCAACACGATGTTCCTAAAGTTATAAGTAAAATTAAAAAATTTATAAGCTATGAAAACCGGGTCTTACCAATATTATAAGTCTAGAAATTATTTATTAAAAACTCATGAAGGGAGTCATGGTAAGAATATATGGGAATCATATTAAGGACCTCCCATAACCAGATTATACAAAATGGAAACCCATTATCCAGTTAAATTAGTCTGTAATAAATCTTTTTTGAAAAATAGTGTATAACATAAGTAAAAAACTATTTTGAAGAGTAAAAATAAAAAAAATCACACTAAAATATCAGGGTAGGATGTTATCATGTACTATAAAAGAATCTCCCTAAAAGGATCTCATGTGTGGTGAAACCATTCAAAAATAGTGAGGTTGTAAATCTAGCTAGACTACACCCAAAGAGAAATAGAGGTTTATAGGAAATTTTTTATACTATTAGATGTTTGGACATAGGGATATTGAGTGTTGTCACAATATTTAAGTGCATATAAAATATGTAAGGCCTGATGAAAGGGAGATCAGTGCTGAAATTCAAAGGAAACTTGATAGACTGAAGAATTATTTACATAACAGAAGGAATCTATCCCCAAGAAACAAATTGTAATGCCTTGATAACTTTTGTGATTTTTGAAACTTAGTTGGACACTTTCATAAGGAGTGTTAATATGTACCAAACCAACACAAATCTTCAACTGATGAGCTAAAACAGACACAACAACAGGTTTAGAAAAAAATTGATATTATCAAGTTTAACTTAGGAAAGAAACTATTGAGGATAAGTTTTGAAACCACTATACCCAATAAGTTAGTGAAAATTGATAAAAAGTATATTCAACCTATAGAGTAGATATTTTTATATTTTTGTGAGGAAGGCCACATAATAGACCATTATAAGATGACCAGAAATTTAAAATCTAAAAGAAGAATGATGAAAACTAAAAGATAGTCAATTTAGGAAAGGGATAGTAGAATTTTCTTAGTGGTTGACACTCTTGATGAAGAAGTTGAGATATTTCCCAAAAAGGGTGAATCTGTGGATGATAAAGAGGTGTGTGGAAATTAAAGTAGGTAAAACATGTACTTTTCAGATGTATGACTATTTTCCCTGGATAAATGAAAAACAAATGGAAGTCACATGTTAATACATGTATCAAGAAAGATTCTATAAATATTAAGTCTACACATAAAAGATATAATGATCATGTGATAAAGTATTAACAAAAAATATGTCCAGGATATTTGTAAGAGGCTAGGAAAATAGAGAAAGTTGAAATATAAATATGTTCCTAAGTTTCTAAAGTAAAAAATCCTATTCTAAATAGTAAGAAAGTTAAAAAAGACAAGAAAATATTACTTCAAAAAAGTGACCAGAATTATAAAATCAATAAGGATGAAAGCATGAAGAATACCATACATTTAAGAACATCAAATAAGGAAGTTACTAGGTTGATAAATCTGTCTCAACCATATTTCTTTAACAGATGAGTCTATATAAATCCACCTTATTCTTATATTTTAGAGTTTGTGAAATTATGAAATTGTGAATTAAAGGTTAAGCATGAATATAGATAAGATATTAAAGATTTAATTTTCTATAAATCTATATAAATTCATCCGTACTAGAGAATATCTATGAAAAAAATCAATGGTGCAGAAGAATGGAAAGTATCCCTTGAGGAGGATCTTACAAGTATAAGATGTTATAGATTGTCCATTACCTACTAAATATGGAATTTTGGACATCATTGAATAAAGATGAAATTTTAGCTATAATTTTCATTCTCCCATCACTATTTTAACTCATATTCATTATAATTATCAAGGGTGAGTGATTATCTAACCAAATAGGGAATACATACACTTTCACTTGAAATGTTTTCATGTGTTTTTTAAGTGAAGTGAAAACTTGTAAAAACTTCTTGAAAATATATTTGAGGAACCCCTAAAAAGTGAATTTGAGTTTTGGTATCACATTATAGATAGTTATGGATAATTTTTTTGTCTCAATTATTCAATATTATTTTCTCCAAAGGTTTTACCCACATTGAATTAGAGTTTATTAGTTAATGGATCATTTCTATGAGAAAATGTGGAACCTCCCTTCTCTTATATGTGGATTTGATTGAGTCTTTCAACAAGGGAAAAATGAGGAAACTATTTCTTTCTTAAAATTAGAATAGTTAAAGAGTTTTCCCACATTGACTTAGAGTTTATTAGTTAATTGATCATTTCTAAGAGAAAATGTGGTGCTTCCCTTCTCTCATATGTGGATTCTATTGAGTCTTTCAACAAGGGAAACAATGGGGATATTATTTATTTGTTAAAATTAAAATAGTTAGTTTTGATAAGAAATCTCTCCCATATAGTTATTTTTATCATTACGGGGGATAAAAATAAATGTATTTACTTCCCTATAGTATAAACAAGGGGATAATAACTTTCCAAAATTTTTATATCTTATAAATTAAGGGGTATAAGAATTACATTTATTATTGAAATAAATTTAGAATTTATAGTAAATATAAAGGGGGATATTGAATCTCTATATGCATTGAAGTTGAATTTTTTATAAATGAACTTTATTGGCAAGTCACATGTTAATGTAATTATGAAAAGGTAAAGTGATGGAAAAATCCATGATTATCCACCCACAAGGAGATTCCCATGAATTATGGGTAAAGGAGAATATAGTTGGTTACCATTAGATATGCAAGGAATATTCATATGATGGAAAGGAAAAAAAGTATTTGTATGCTATATGAGCATCCCTTTACATTAGGTTATTATTTGAGTTGGTATGTATGGCCATGAGAAGTGTTAAAAAATTAAAATTTTCACTATTTAAAACATGAACATGATGGCTGAGAGATATATGAGAAGCTAACTACTAAACCTGTTTCGGATAACTTGTATAACAATCATTAAAAGGTTGAAATAGATTTAATGTATTGGAAGAGTCTCTATTAGTATGTAGAGAATCCATCCTCAAAATAATTATCATATTGGCTACTAAAATTAGTGAGTAAGTTCACTTGGATGATAAATCTTAAAGATTGAAGTGATGCTGAAATTCTGAATCTAGTAGAGTTATGGAAATATTCTAACTTGAGTATTTATATTTACTATAAGTTCTTTGGAATTGGATAAAAATGTTTTGTAATCATCTTGAAAATTACCATAATCATTGGATACAATTATAAGGTTATTTAAAGAGTTTTATATGGTACCAAATTGATTTGAAATAATGGTTTTAAATTAATTTTCATAGTTTTTTATTTTCTGAGCCTGAAATATAGAAAATGGATAAATCTTTGATTATGTGAAAAAATTATATTCTTCCTAGAGAAATCATAAAAATTGAAAAGGCATGGTTTTTGAATAAATATAAATTTTTATTCTATATAAACATCATATAGTTTTTTTAAGGATCATCTCTCTACATAAAAATCATTTAGTTTTTGTGTAAACATGATCTGGATCTACATAAGGAAGATTGGAGGTTGCATAAGCATCATCAATGTATGCATCAACCTAGATAAGGATGATTTGTGTTTAGTATATTACTAATTTATGCTATGTATGTATTATACACATATGAGTCAATATGTATAAGTATGATTTTCATTTTCATAATCATGAACCTTGTATGTGTAAGCACCATGCCTTTATGAAAATTTGAAATTACTGTAGACTAAAATATAGATTTTCAGAATTATAAAATTCTGAAGAGGAAATAAATTATGATGATGAAATAGATATTTTTCATGTTAAAAATATAATGGATCCATGATTTTCTAATATTAAATCCTAATTTTCAATAAGATCAAGTGGACGAGCTTCTAGATTAAGAAAAAATAATTTCACGAGTGTTCAAGAATAATGAAGTTGTAAATGAGTTGATACTTGTGATGTTAAGAAGAGTCTAAATAATTATGATCCAAGATTTTTGGGTGAGAAGAAGATAATCAAGATGTTGAGAAGAAGATAAAAGGTAAGATGCACTTTATAGAAATAAATAAATACCAAAATAAGAAATTCCAGATTTTATAAATATGAAAATGTAAAAAAATATATTTGATGATTGTTCTGGATTTTCACAAATATAAATATCTCAAAATCACTTGTGATTAAAGTAATAAAATAATATCAGTGGTTTGGGTTGGATGTTTAAATTTAGAGAATCAAGGTTTATTTGTATATGTTTCAGGGGATACACTCATGTTTAATTGAGTTGCTTCACTCCACATATTGATGTTGTTTTATTTCATAAAACTTTAAAGAGTATTTAAGTGTATAATTTTGTGGAATATATTTTGGAAAGAAACCTGATCCTACTAGGGAATAGAGAGAAGAAAAATTCTATTGAGAAAAAAGAGATATGAAAAAAAGTGATAAATAAATAAGTATATTTGTGTTATACTCTTTGAGTTGACAAAGAAAGATACTAGATATCATAAGGAGGAGAAAATTTTGTCATGAATGTGCAATTTCCTTGCACGCTATCTTCATAATATTTCTACTTATGGAAATTTAATACAAACCCAAAAATAATTAAAGGTATATTTCTGTAAATTTTTTTAATAATATAATAAAAATAAAAATTATTATATAGGGTTGTACAAGGTGCATGTGAGTAGTTCCGAGAAATACTGGAGAAGTATAATCTCTCATGGAAGAAGAGGAATTGAGTGTGCTGAGAGAAATAATATATCTATAATGGAGATGAACTAATAAGACACTATAATCTATAGTGACAAAGAATTGAAAATCCAAGGGAATGAAAGATCTTGAGGAAGAAGGAGATGAAGTCTGATACTTCATTGTAAAGAGAAACTTGCTTTGCATCGAATAAGAAGTTAAAAAGAAGATGTCTGCTGAATAGATTTTTTTGAGGATAATAAGAGATATAGTACACCTATATGGATATATATGTAGTTATCAAGAATAGAATGAAGTATTCAGTGTTATATTTCTCAGAAATATTTTGAGGCCATTTTTTCATTTTTATACTCACCAGGTAATACTTTTTGGGGCTGTATTCTTGAAGTATTATTTTCTAGAGAGGACAACAATTAGTTTCTATTGAAGGAACTAGGGAAAATATAAAACCATAGACCAAGTTGTTTAGTAATATTGCTAAATATATAAAGGAATTAGAAGAATCTATGGTTGAGGAAGGATATCAGATTTTGGATGGTGTGACATCCCTAGAAAATATTGTGATCTAATTCAATAAAGGGAAAAAGTTGGATGGAACTTGTGTGATTCTAGTATAAATAACATATTAAACTTAGTATAATTCACATGTGTAATATTATGAACCCACACCTATGTAATATGGCATGAATTAGTTTCAGGATAATCCCTATAAAAACTATACTTTTATTGATCAAAATATTTTACTAGAGAATTTGTGACTTGAATGTCTCAAGAACAACTATGATTACATTTACCAGGAGGGTATAAACCTTATAAAAACACATTTTACATGTTTTAATTTCTAAACTGCACCATGTATAAGTGTATTCTAGGTTAAAAAAAGATCCACATATCTTGTCTGATAATAGAGGTTAAAATTCTAAATAGGATAAAAGGTTAAAAGATAAAATTAAAATTTGGTAAAAGTTAACCACACCCAATCCACCCCCTCTCTAGTGTGTCTACACCAGTCCTACTGAGACTCTCAAAATGTTACAATGATTGCTAAAATGTTACTAAATTAAAAAATAAAATCAATTGGAATGATAATTTAAACCTGATACATATTAAATATCAATCAATCATAGTTATTAACTTACATTAAGGTGGTTTAAATAAGGTGATATTTACGTTCTTTTAAAATAACTCATTAAATGAAGTGAATTAGTTTAATAATTTTTTAACCACAACTAATTGCAGACCTATTTTTATATTATTTAAAACTAATTACTAATTTTTTTGTATATTATATTGTTAAAATAACTAATCCAGTCTAGTTTTTATTATTAAGGTTATAATATTTATCGATCATTTGAAGATTTTGAAAAAACACTATTAAAATTGTGTTGTATTTTAATTTAATTCAACATATTATAATTAATTCAATTTTGACATGATTATATTGAAGTAATTGTAGAAATATTTTTTGGTCTTACCCAACATAGGATCAACTAAGTTGGTTCAAATGGGTTTCCAAGTATTCATGAGGGGATCTCTTAGCCACTGACGTAATTGGAGTTTTTTCCAAAAATAATGTTGTAACATCTTGATCTGAACCATCGAGTCTGAGCCTAAATGACACATTAAATCATGCATGCAACACCATATTCAAGATGATTCCTACTAGAAAAAAGGTCTAATTTCATTAGTGGGGATACTATACCCTCAATATCATGTCATAGGATCAATAATAAATCTTAAAATTTTAATAAATAACCAAAGTAAACATGGAGAAACTAATGAATGAAATATATGTCATAAAATAATTAATTGATCCCAAAGTGGAAAACAAATCCATAGTAAAATTTAAAGATAAATAAATAAATAAATAAATCAAAATTAGGGTCTATTAGAGTCCATCTCGATCCACTTATATCTCTATACTTCTCCACTCATCCATCCACCACAAGTCCTTTGCAATGTACCGGATCTCTAATCATGAAATCTACAAGCACATCGAAATTCTTGAGTAGGGTGTGAGTACAAGACTTATTAGGAAACCACCAATGCATCCTTAACCAAGTGTGATCAAGTATAAAAAGTTTATTCTATGATAATCATAATTTTTTAATAATCATACCAGCATACAAACCAAAACTAAGCGTTTATGCACTAACCAGTCCCCCCAAACCCCTCGATTGTACCTTCATTATATCCATTTCCATAGGATAACCATGGGATATTAAAGTGAGTAATAACAAGACACCATGATTTTAATATGTATCTCAGTGGTCTCAAGGCATCAAGTTAGATTAGGCCCCTAGACCTTCATATCTTGACTCAGTTATGAGTTAGGCCACCAGATTGTTATACCCCATCCATGACTCAGGTCATGCCCCTAGATCATTATTCCCCTAATGCGCTAGTGAGGGTTTGGCCCCCAGACTTTTATTCCCCTAACATGCTACCTTTGGTTAGGCCCCCAGACCATCATGCCCCAACCCTGTGCTCAGCTATACCGTCATCATCATCCCAAGCCGTGCACAATCCCCTATAAGGGATAAAAACCCATGAAAGTCCACCTATCTCAAGTTCCAATAACAACCTCCAACACATGGTATACATATTCAGGGTAAACCATACATGGTAGATATATCATACCATCATGAAAATATACCAGAAACACATAAAAACCCGTGATCATAATCAAACATGTAAATGAGCTACGTGATCAGTACTTATGCAATCAAATATCATATCTGGACTCACGGTCTACACACACACACACTCACCCATTCACATGTGATCAAAGTCAAGAACGATCATAAATTATGAAAACATGTAAATTGTAACAAGTAAATATGTGTAGAAAAATCCCTAAGAGGTAAATAACTTCCTACCTCAAAGTCACCAATGTTAATGGAAAGTATAAACTACACTGTGTGGTTCGAAATATAGAGTGGAAACCCTAACAATCAATAACACCTGCTCCTAGTCCATATTATCATAGTTGTCGATATGTATATGCTTATGGTTTTTCAAGGGTTTATATAACCAAAACTGGTTATTTTATTTCTGAAAGAAATAAAATATCACATGTAATAATACCTTCTCTCTCCTGGATAATTTTCAAAATATAATTTAGGCTAACATATGTGTAAGTAGCCTTCTCCTCAAGAATAATTATAAAACTAAATTTGATAATATATATCTCTGAAAATTAATTCAATAACACACATGGTATTCCATTATAATTATTCTTTGGTAATATATATAATCATCCTTTAATAATTTTCATAACTATCCTTTTATAATTTTCATAAATTATTCTTTATTAAATTGATATTATTATCCTTTTATAATTATCTTATGATAATTTATTATAAATTATACTTTAATAATTCTATGAAAAAGTATCATTTGATAATTCTTGATAATTATCTTTTGATAATCCCATATATTTATCCTTAGATAATTTTTTATCATTATCTTTTGATATTTTTTTAATTAATTATACATTTATAATTTGAAGTAATTATTTTTTGATAAATGTTTATAATTATACCATGATAATTATTTATAATTACCCCTTGATAATTCTTTATTATTATCTTTCGATAATTTTTTGTAATTATCCTTTGATATTTTGTCTATAAATTATCCTTCGATAATTTAGGTTTTATTGTATTAATTTAAATTCAATAATTTATCTCCATAATTGGAGAAGAAGAAAAATAAATTTAATAAAATAAATAAAAAAGATAAAACCAACCCATTCTTCCTCTTCAAGATCTATGTACAGGGGAAACTAATTGTGCCTGGATCTAGAACAGGAACCAAAATTGGTTCAATAGAGCTTCACCAATCATGTGCAAAGGATATCCGGGGTCACTTGGACTCTACTAAATCAACCAAGAATGAAAACAGAACGGTTCATTTATTTAGAATCCAAATCCATGTACATTCATCATTCTTAAATATCTAAACTAAAATCCCAATCTTATTTGTGTTTCATCTAAAACAAGAATTCAGAGTATTAATTCACACCCTATTACATTTTTGCAACATTAAATAGATAAAAAAGTGATTATTATGATTATAGATCAAAGTATATGTGAAAAAGGAGGGTTTCAGGCATGAATAGAAAGAAGGTAATGCAAAAATTAAATAAAAGAAAAAGTTAAAAGAAAAGAAAGAAAAAATAAAATAAAAGGGAAAAAATACCCAACAGTGGTGTGATTAAACTAGAAACCCAACATGCACAAATTCATGTCATGCCTTGGGTAAAACCCACATTCTAGACCTAATAATGGTCTTGTATTTTATACCTAAAATACCATTTGGGAGATATTCCATTATTTTAGGGAAATAACACACGCATGATATAATATATTTAATATTTTTATTATATCAACACTGAGGCTCTAATGGACATGAAATCCCATAATGAATCCTCTCATAAGTCTAAAAATATTTTTTTTAAATATTCCAATGTGTTTAAATAAAAAATAGAGTCCTTACATTAGCTGAGGTTTTACCCTTACGTGAAGCTATAATAAAATTTATAATTTTTTTTTATTTTCAGAATTCAATTTCCACACAAAAACACTGATAAATTTTAAAAAGGGTTTAATTATCCTTAAAAATTGGGAATATTACAATTTTACCCCTCTATTGACTTTTCATCCCTGAGAATTATCTCTAGTGATCTTGATCACAAAACTTCGGATACTGAGTTCGAACATCAGACTCCCACTCCTGCGTCTCCTCCCGAATCCATGCTTGCTTCCACCAAATCTGGATAAGTGGCAGTATGTTCCCTCAAATTAATTTACCACTTTGGTTTATAATACACATTGTACACTCCTCATAAGATTCACCTGGCTCCAAATCAACTTCCTTGAAATCTATAACATTTGTAGAATTAGCCTTTTACCTCTGAATTCATGACACATGAAACACATCATGCATACCTTGGTTATGATAAGGAAGACCAAAATAGTATGCCACTGTCCCAACCCACTCGACGATCTTAAAGGGTCCAAAAAACACAGTTCTAGATTTAATTTCTCCCTCAGACATCAGTGGAATAATTAAGGTGTCACTATTAAGAAAACATTATTTCCCATAGTGAACTCCAAAGTTATCTTCCTACATTCAACATATGATCTCAGCCTACTTTAAGTGGTTATCAATCTCTTATGAATAAGTTACAATCAATTGGATGCCTCCTAAACTAAACTATTGATAAAAACCACTGCCTCACTTGTCTCATTCCAATAGAGTAGTGAATAAATTGACCTCCCGTAAAGATACACATAAAGATCCATATGAATTGAATCCTAATAAATCTTATTGCTTATGAACTCAACCAAGGACATGTGATCATCCCAAACATCACTGAATTCTAGAACACATGATTGAATAATATCCTCAAGTATGTGAATCATTCTCATAGACTATCCATTTTTCTAAGGATGGTACACTGTACTCAATCTTAGTTGATTCCCTTGGGATTTCTACAATCCTAGCCAAAAGAAAAATGTGAGACATGAATCTCTACCTGATACATTGATTAAGAGAACAAATTGTAATAATATGATATCGTGGAAATAATACTTTCCCAGATCATCCACTGACTGAGTCTCTTTGATCAATAAGAAGTGGGAAACCTTCACCATCTGATAAAAAATCACCCAAAAAGTGTCACAAATCTTCAGGGTATGGGGTTACCCCCTCCAAAAGTTCATCATAACATCCTCCCACTTACACATGGGAATAATAAGTGTCTTGAAAAAACAACCAGAATGTTGGTGCTTAACATTCACCCTTTTGAAGGTAAGGCATTAACAGATGAACCTAACAATGTACCTCTTCATCTATGGGTATCAGAACTGTCACCTAAAATCTTGATACATCTTTATCACACCAGGATGTACCACCCATCTAGAGGTATGGAAGTATCTTATTAGACCATCTCTAATGGAATCATGTAATACTACCCTTCCATGTACCAATATCACATCAACATCATCCATTGACCTTTTGAGTATCGGGTCACCTCTAGATATCCATTCTCTCATCACAACACACTCTGTATTTTACTCCTAAATAGTCTTCACCTAGTCCAAAAGATAATATGTTACCACCAATGGAGCACAAGTCATTGTTCCCTAATCATCAGATGTAACCATCCTCTAGTTAGATATTAATCCCATCAAGTGCCACTTCTCCTCCGAATACTACTCACCATGATCCTACTCAATCGGTGTTCTATAGCTAAGAGAATTTTCAATGGAAAAACCCTTCCCTGATACATAATCCTTCTTAAATTCGAACATATATAGATACAAAAACTAGTTCCCCTATCTCATATTCTATTACCACTACATGAAGATGTAATGGAGACTCTTGGGGCCAGTGTAGGCAATAAACCTCTCACCAAAGAGATAACATTGTAAACACTTCAGAGCATGGACCATGGTTTCCAGATCCAAGTAATGATTAGGGTATTTCCACTCATGGGGTTGTAACTAATGTGACCCATAATATACCACATGTTCCTGCTATATCATTACTATTCCCAAACCAATGCATGATTCATCCTGATATATAGTGAATCTGATCACTGGCATGGGTAGTATCTACACCAGAGCTATAATTAACCTCATCTTCAGCTCAAGAAATTATTCTTCACACCAGTCCAACCACTAGAATTTTACTCCTCCTTAATGAGCACTATCATGGGTGGTGATAATAGTGATAAATCCTCATTGAAATTCTGGTAAGATCCTACTAAAACCAGAAAGCTTCAAATCTCAAACATGTTTCAAGGAAATGTCAAAGAAATGATTTCCTCTACTTTCTTTGGGTTCATGGATATATCCCTCTCAGAAACCACAAGTCCTAGGAATTTCAAATATTGAATCTAGAAGTCACACTTTTATAGCTTAGTGTAAAGATTATGTACTCAAAGCATACTCATGACTATCTCATGGTTCCTAGCATGATGGTCTTGTGTCGGTGAGTAAATGAGTATGTCATCAATGAACACCATGATGAACGAAGATATGTACGGGTGGAAGATATTATTCATGATATCCATGAACACTTCCGATGTGTTATTCAGTTTAAAAGACATCACTAAGTACTTTTATAGTCTATACATACTTTGAAATGTAGTCTTAGGAATGTCCTCCTCTCCAACTCACAATTGGTGATAACTTAATCAAAGATCAATCTTGGAGAACCACTGGGCTTCCCATAACTAATTGAAAATATCATCGATCCTAGGAAAGGGATATATATTCTTCACCATCACCTAGTTAACATATAGTAATTGATGTAGAGTCAAATAATAACATCCACCTTATTGGTGAAAAACATAGGTAGACCCCATGGTGAAGTAATTAGCATAACATATCCCTTCCTCTCTAAGTCATCCAGCTACACCTTGATCTCTTTCTACTTAGTTGTCACCATATGATACAGGGGTATAAAAATGGTCTATGAACCCTATATGAGATAAATATAAAATCCAACTCATCTATTATGATTAAGTCCTATAACTTCATCTAGAATGATGTATTAATAGAGATCCACGACTGAAGAAAGAGTAAAGGGGGTTATCACTGATCATACTAAAAGATCCAAGATTTCCGTATGTGTTGTGATCATCCCAAGATGACTCAATCCTGGTCCCAAATTTATTTCTCCCAGTTCCCATTCTCTAGTTATCAAGAACCTATCTACCTTTGGTGAAGTAAATATCACTCTCCTATAATATAAATCAAAGTGATATCAAAAGTTGTTCATCCAATTTATGATAATAATCACATCAAAATTCATCATATATAAAATCATGAATTACCATATATTTTCACACTTAGTTATGATAAAAGGAAACTCTAGGAATCACTAAATATGGTCCAATATCATTCCCAATAGTATATTAAGTGAGACTAAATCAGAGGATAACTTGAATGGTAGGTATAATCCAAAAACTACCTGTGAAGATATAAAAGAATAGGAAACACCACTATCTAACAAGGGAGTAGATAATCCAGACATGATCAGAATCGTACCTCAAATAGTATATGGACCTATCCACCATCTACTGGATTCTAATACACTATGTAAACATGGACTGCCTTAACTCTGTGACCCTATCCCTAAGGTGCATGACCCACTTGAGTCTACTATTGAGAACCCTGATTGGATCTCTCGGTCGAAGACTATTCCATCATACACCTCTATGAAAACCTAACCTCAGAGATATGTGTAAAAACTATTAGAGATATCCCATATTTATACACTATCAACACTTACTCTAAGGTACCAATTGGGCTCTGTAGTAATGTATGACCCTCCCCCAGTTGAAGCACCATGAGTCATCTCCTGAGGGAACCAAATAAGCTGAACTCTACTCCACCTCCATGCTAGTGCTCTATTGAACATCCTTGGTATTCATCTTACTACTAATATAGAATTTAATCATTGTATAAGTAGGGGGTCCACCTGATAGAGCACTATAGGGTAGAAGAAAACCAATTACTCAACCCTCCTTTATAATCTTCTCGATAGTCATAACCTTCCAAAGAACCTCTGAGTATGTATTTAGGTCAAAGCTCCAGACTTACTATCTAATTTTGAGACAAATTGTAATCTATAAATTTATATCCTTATGAGCCTCATTACTAGCTATAAGTGGATCAAACAAGAGAGTCTCAGTAAAATGAATAGATTAGATTGATACTATCATAGAGCCCTTCTGCAGATCCATGAACTCCTATACTTGGTCGAGATTTATCATGTTGGGAAAGAAGACTAAAAAAAATCCTGGAAGGAATCTTATAAGAGTTTGTTACATCATATATCCCAATCTATGACTCCCCACTAATACTTCGATGGTCCCTACAATAAGAATGTTGTCATCTTCACATTCTTTATTTTATCATCTCAACATGATCGAATATATCCTCAATGATGTCCACCTAATCCTTATCATCCTATATTCTGACGATTCCTTGAAATAATAGAGTATTATGGAGCTTCAAATCCTTTGAGTAGTCAACGATGGACTTCTATGGTGTCTAGAATGGGCCAATTTCCTACACCATTAGAGAAGGTGTATGAATGTGCTCTGGAAAATCCTCATGCTCAATTATCTATCCCAAAAAAATTTTCAAGTTACCATCTAATGAAATCAAGAAGGAACATTAAGAATATGAATAGATACTATTCAGTCTATAGGATCACACAAGGTTTTCCTAAGAGTATACCCATAACATAAGTTATACCCCTTCTAGCACTAACCTCAGTCTACATACCTACATGTTAGTCACATGCATCTTATATGCACTAACACAACAACATGCCCAGTTCAACAATTAATGATAATATATATATATCATAACAACATGACAACATAGATATATCATACAAAGAGAAAATATCCCAAATAGATAGCACAAATCAATGAATTTAATTAAATAAATACTATAAATCAAAAAAATAGGTATATATATGTGGATTCTCGATCTATGTTTCTAGTCATGATGGATGAACACACTCTAAATCTCATAAATCACAAATCAACATCATGTGAATCACTAAATGTGAATTTTATCAATGGTAATATTTTTTTTATTTAACCCACTTTATGGAAACTCAAAGGTCCAATATATAGTGATGTCTATGTACCATCATATTTCCCTTAATTGAGAACTAACCATCATATATCCCATCTAACCTGTCCCAAATCAAGGAATATTGAAGAAAAAAGTTAGTGAATCCTAGTACCCTCTGATACCATTTTGTAACATCATGACCCAAACCACTATGTCTAAGACTAAATTCCACATGAACTCATGCATTCCTTTCCATATGCAATAGGTTTCTGAAAAGAATAAAGGTTACAAGTCCATTAGTGGGGAGACTATACCCTCAATATAATTTCATAGAATCAATAATAAATTATAAATAATTTAACAAATAAATAGAGTAAACATGTGGAAACTAAAGAATGGTGTATATGTCATACAATAATAAATAGCTCCCAAAGTGGAAAGCCTATCCAGAGTATAAGAGATAGATAAAAAAATAAAAAAATAGTGGGGTACCTTAAAGTCTATTCTAATTT
Organism: Viscum album; assembly: GCA_963277665.1. NCBI lineage: Eukaryota > Viridiplantae > Streptophyta > Magnoliopsida > Santalales > Viscaceae > Viscum > Viscum album. The sequence goes on along the minus strand of OY728136.1, from coordinate 751,373,795 downwards.
TATTCTATCTACATACTCCACTGTTTAGTCATCCATCACAGGGCCCTTGCCCTTTTCTATGTATCTGTTCATGAAATCTACAAGCGCAAAAAATTATCAAGTAGGGTGTGAGTACAAGACTTAGAAGGACACCACCAATGAATCTGTGACAAAGTTTTCTCAATTATAAAAAGTTTATTTCATTATAATAATAAATACATAATAATAATAACAACATATAATCCAAAATAGAGTGGTCATGCAATAACTAAATTTCCAAAACCCTTAGTTGTACCTACTTAGACTCTATGCCGATAGGATAACCATTAAATGTAAAAGTGAGAAAGAATACTACACTATTAACATAATATTTTACTCAATGGTATCAAGGTTTAGAGTTGAATTAGGCCCCTATACCATCATATCTGGACTCCATCATGGGTCAAGACTCAATATCGTCGTACCCATTTTATATCTAAAGTTATCCCTCAGACCATTATTCCCCTAACACACTACCCCTATCCAAGACCCCAAACTGTTATACCATTAACATGATACCTTGGGTAAGACCCATAGAATATCATCCCCTAACACTATGCTCAGGTCCATCATCATCGCCATCACAATCCATGCACACTCCCTCTATAAAGGATAAACAACACATGATAGTTCACATATCTCAAGTACTATTAGAAATCTCCAATTCATGGCACACACATACATGGTAAATCATACAAATCAAACATATCATATCGTCATGAGAATTTAGTAGTAAAACATTAAAACATGTGATAGTAATTAAAAATGAAAAAAGTCACTCTAGCAAGACACATGGAATCAAATATCATAGTAGGTATCACAGGCTACTCACACACCCAAATGAAGTAAAAGTAAAGCGTGGTTATCAATTATTCTAAAACATAAATTATGACAAGGAAACATGCATAAAAAATCCCCAATAGGTAAGGAACTTCCTAACACAAAGTCATCGATGTCAACAATAATGATAAACCACCTGATGAGGTTTGGAAGTTGGAGTATAAACCCCAACAGTCAAGAAATCCCACTCATAGGCATAATTATCATAGTTGTAAGCATGAAAACACTTGAGGTTCATCAAGGGTTCCTAGAACCAAAATCAATATTTTTGTCAAAAATAAATAAAATATCACATGCGATGATACTCTCTCTCCTAGATAATTTCCAAAATATTATTTAGGCCAATTCACATGCAAACAATATTCTCTTCAAGAATAATTATAAAACAACATTTGATAATATATCTCTCTTTAAATTAATTCAATAATACTTGTGGTAGAAATTTATAATTTTTCTTAAAAAATCTATATAATTATCCTTTGATAATTTTCCTAATTATCCTTTGATAATTTTCTTAAATTATACTTCATTCAATTGATATTATTATCATTTTACAATTATTTTATAATAATTTCTTATAAATTAACCTCTCATTATTCTATGAAAAAAATATCATTTGATAATTCAAGATAATTTTCTTTTGATAATCCCATATATTTATCCTTAGATAATTTCACATCATTATATTTTGATAAATTTTTATAAATTATTCATTGACAATTTTATATAATTATAATGTGATAATTCTTTATAAGTATCCCTTGATAATTATTTATTATTATATTCTAATAATTTCATGTAATTATCATTTTTAATATATTTATGAATTATACTTTTATATTTCAGGTTTTATTTAATTAATTTAAATTCAATAATATTTTTCTAGAATTTGAGATGAAGAAAAATAAATAGATTAAAATAAAATAAAAAAGTGAAAACAAACTCATTCATTCTCCTCAAGCGGAAGATGAGGCATGCCAACTCATATTTTTGTCACGATTGATGATTAATATGAGATTTACACAATGATAAACACCATATCAATGAAATTGAATCAAAGAATATGTAAAATAGATAAATTTCGAAACCAAAGCACAAGATTATCACACATCATTTATAATTATTTCAAGTAATTAAAAAATCACCTTACAAAAAATTATTATTTTTTTAATGGACTTTCCAACGTCTCTACATTGTATATATGTTGAATTTTAGGAGTCAAGAGTGGATTCCCTCCAGTGGTGATCCACACATATACCATGAACCTCCAAACATCACCATAGGAATCTTTGAATTTTATCATGACAGATCCTAATGCTTGCATCATTTGTCTTTCATCTCCGTGTGAATCACTTTAAGGAAGTGTTCTCTTAAATATCTCTAGGATTTGATAGTGGTGGTGGAGTAGGATCGCTCTTTGTTTTGGGTAGTTCTCTTAGAGTGGGAAATTTTTAGGGCTTTGAGAGGATTCTCTCTATATATCATTCTGCAGAACAAATTAATTGGATCTAAAGAAGAAGAATATAATTGGATTTATATATCACTAGGGTTAGAAAATAATAATTTCACATACACCCTTATTATTTTGATAATCTATGCAGAAACCCATGTCTATAATAATAATAATAATATTATTATTTCTTGACTTGTGATAAACTCAATAATTAAATTGAATATTATTTATTCAAATATTATTCAATATATATTATTTCTCACCAGAATATTAAACTTAATCCACCATTCCTCCTTAATATTTATTGATCCTTGAATAATGACTATTTATTTAATAAATAAATATCATGAAATTATTCTCCAACAAATAAATAAATATTATATTCACTAAATAAAAAATAAATATTTATTACATATTCTTCTTACATAATATTCTCTAAAATAATTAGTGATAGAATATATGATATCTAGAAAACCTGAATAATTATTAAACCATGTGTGAGAATAATATTTATTCAAATTATTAAATAATAATATTATTTAACTAATTCTACTAGAAAAATCTCCTACCACCACATATCTATCGCCATGATTTAATAAAATTGTGGCAATAGGTTCTCTACTACCACAGTTTATTTTAAACCCATGGTAGCCCTTATCGTGCCTCCTGACTGTTTTTTCCCTCCCGACTTATCCCTCCCCCAATTGAGCCAAACCCCTATCCTCCTCCGCAAATCCTCCCCATAAGCACTACTCCCAACAATCATCCTCCTGCAACATAGGAAGTCTACTTCCCTACCGGCATTGCTCACACGCGACCTCCCCACCTCTGTACTGACGCAGGTCCGAAGCGACCTCTCCACCTCCTCCGAAGCAAGTCCAAAGAGAACTCTCCTGCCTCCGGCGGTCTTCCAATTTCTATTCAGATCTACCGTAGCAAATGAGGCTCAAATTCAGCCTCCCCACCACCCTGCCAATGCATTTTGTACACTGTGGTGTGAGTTCGGCCATACCCTAAGGTACTCATATAGTCTGATTTTTGTGGGTTCTCCTTTTAGTTAGGGTTTATTCCATATTGCGGGATTCCTTAGAACCGATTGAGGCTGGATTTGGTATCACATTGATAATGAGTCAATGGTTCTTGAACACTAGATTGAGATTTTGAGCACACCTTGCGTTTCTTATTATCAAGGGTATTCAGATTACTTATTTGGTTTTATTGAACCAATATTTGATTGTTTCATGCCATTTTTACATTATCTTGGTAGTTTTTTCCTTATGATTTTATTTTCTTTACAAACCATGTGATTCTTGTGTTTTCTAAACCCATTATTATTTCATTACTTTTATAGTTGCAAGTTTTTCATTGATATGTTCTTATGTTTCTAAAAAATAAGTTATGTTTATGTTGTTCCATATGTTTTTTTAATGATGTTTTGTTAATGTTAAAATATTCTATTAGGATGTTTTGGATTAATGTTATGTTTTTAGTATTATAGGTTTCATTGTTTGTTTTTATAGTGTATATTCCGACCAATTAATCCTAAATAGTATTCTAGCTATGTGATTTTCCCCCTGGTTCTAAGTATGATCTCTCTTTCTCATCTATTCTCTTATTCTCACATATCATTTTCGTTCCCTTTACTATAAATGGATTCTATAATTTTATATTTCCCTAAATTCATGGTGAAATCCATTTAAATACCTCAAATTATCCTTTTTGGGTTAGAGAATAATTAATTGGGTGAATTTTAATATCCTACTCATTATTTTGATTAAATTACTTTATGCAATGAATCTATTTGGGTTTTCTTAGTTCTAGTATTTTATTTAGGGATTCTTATGTATGATTAAATTAGGGATTTATATAAATTTATATTTTTAATGATTATATTAATATTTTACCTCTGTTCTAACTAGGTTTTAGTTTGGTTTCCAATGTGGTGATTTTGGTTAATTGCGTAATTGATTGTTAATGATTATGGATAACACAATGTGCATATAAAACCAAGTGCATAGAGAGTCAATCATTTAAATGAATTAAATCCATTATTCCAACGCAATTCAAATAGTGAAAATATTTTAAAATAGATCCATATTCTAAAGCCCTGATAAAATTCTTTGATTCCATTAGAGAAATGCTAATTAGACTCCATGTCAAACATCGCTAACCATTTTTAATAAATAACATAAATCTAGTCATTTGTAATAAAGTAGAAATAAACATAAAAATGAAGGTGTAAGACAACCATATCATTAAGAGGTATAGAAATGACCTTGTACTGCAGATCATTCCTCTTTATAGCATGTGATAGAATAAATGATACATATAAGACTCACAACATCAAAATTCTCACAAATATGAACCATGGATTTAAACATAGCATACCAAAAAGACATATTCTTCGATGTTAGGAGAATATATGAAGTCATAATTATAAAAACCAATCACTGTAAAGAAATAAAATAAACAAAAAATGTTTGTTTTATCAATACTCATAACGATGAAACAAATAAAATAAACACAACATGTTTGTAAGCTCAAGCCTCCATACTGACTAAAAAAATGTTGATCTTCTTACACATCTTATTTATCGCACAATGGTCTTCTCTAGCTATTCTCAAAAAGGATTCTCAAAATACTCTTTAAACTATTATAGCAATGTAAAATAATCAGTTATCCTATTTTCTTCTCCCTTATTTTATATTCCAAATCAGATGAGCATATTTATAAATAATCACCAAATCATGAATTGTGATGTGGTTCTCTTCCCATGGTATGACTACCTCTTAATCAGCAGAACTATATTTGCATGATAATTCTCTTGAAATATCATCATGATGCAGATTTTTTATTTATGTCTCATAAGAAAATCAGGTTCATTAATTTTCCATAAAAATTAGCTAAAATTAGGGATTAATCACAGCCTCATGATATTTGAATAATCTTATCTTATAGAAGTTCCTCTTCCTGATTTTTTCACAAATTATCCTCATCCAAGGGTTAAATAACCCTTATGAAATCATTCAATCAAGACTTATGAAATCACCTTAAGTTTTATAATAACACCATAATCCTAATAGAATTTCCAAAATTCTTATGAAATCATCCTATAGTTTTATCAAAACTCCATAAATCTTAAAAAATCACCACAGGTCTTATGAAATCACAAAAAGACTTACAAAAACTCTATAAGTTTTATGAGATTACTATAAGTAGTCCTGAAATTTTCAGGACTTAGCCAACTTTTATCATACAAATACAATTTATAGATATCTTCAATAAAACACAGAAATTATTCAATTCACCACAACTCATCTCCAAACACTCCAAATCAACTTTTCTTCTATCTCATGATTGGACCGCTTTTGCCTTCCCCTTTTTCTACCTATGTCATGATCGAAACCCTTCCCCTTTCTCTACCCCTTTAACAATTGAACCCCTCCCCCTACCCCCACCAGCCCCCTCCCCCCTTCCCAGCCCTTCCCCTTCCCCTCCCCAGCCCCTCCCCGTCCCCCTACCCAGCCCCTCCCCCATGCCCAGCCCCTCCCCCTTCCCAATCCCTTCCCTCCCGCTCCCCCTACCTAGACCCTCCCCCTCCCTCCCCACTAGCTCCCTCCCCCTGCCCTGGTCCTCCCCCTACCCCTCCCCCAGCCCAGTCCCCTCCCCCCTGCCCCGAACCTACCCCTCCCCCTCCCCTACCCATCCCTTCCCCCTCCCCCACCAGCCCCCTCCCCCTTGCCCAACCCCTCTCCCTCCATACACACCAGCCCCTCTCTTATACACGCATTAAAACCCAATATTCTTAGAAAAACCATCCTTAATATATAAACCCCATGGTCCACTCTAATTTTATCATTCTAATATGATGCATTCCACACTAATAAAACATTTGAATCCCTTTTAAATATATAAGTATATAAGAATGAAACCCTTTATACGTATTATTATATTTTCATTAGGATCTAAAATGTTACCTCCACTTGTATATCATGTATTTAGGATATTATTTTTAGATAATGTAAATCACTGATGATTATGATTTATTCATTTAGAGTACTTACCAATATCTATAAATCTAGGAACTTGCTAGCAACCCAAGGTTGATATATCATGGTGTAATAATTGATAGTAAGATATTTAATTATGTATTCTCATAACATGACATAAATATTAATTAGTAGATATGGTTATAGTTATTATATGATTATGATTTAGAGATCTCATATACTTTAGTAAATGATAATGTTATAGCTGATGCATTAAGCTTGAACATTTACTTTTGTTTCTAGAGAAGTATGTAAGTAATAGAAGCCTATGAATGAGTCCATATACTAATTTTCTTAATTATGAATGAGTTTCAATGTTGTTATTTACAATCATAAATTTTATTAACTGTTTGTTTATTCATATTAGAATGGTTAAAAGATGGTTTTATAATGTTTATTAGATCACTGATTAGTTTTAGAAGGAGTTAGAATATTTTTTGGATTTTGTATTCAATAATGGTTCAGACAGTGGATTGATTCGATGGCCATGTTTTGATTGCATTGGATGACTATGGTTAACAGATGAGGAATTAAGTTACCACATCACTAAAAAATGTTTTCAAAAATGATATCATTTTTGGTATCGCAATGGAGAAAAAGTTCAAATGTAGAATGACATTGATTAAATTGAAAGGATCAAAATAGAAAATTTGATTTTCAATCGGTTTCCATTTTCTTCTCAAGACACCACTTCATGTAGAACAGTGGAAGAGTAAATGAATACGAGAACACAATTTTCATCTTATTATCATAATGATGACATTGATCATGTTAGAAAGTTGTTAGAAGATGAAAATACCCTAGTATACCAGTCATGTGAAAAAATGACCAAACTAGAGTTTTTAATGTGACTGTATCATGGGAAAACAATGTATAGATTTAGTAATACTAAGATCAACTATATAATTACTATTTTTAATGAATTTCTACATGATGATGCATGTATTACTAAAAATTATTATATGGCATCAAAGTTGGTTGAAAAATTTGGATTTTTAGGTACTAAAATCCACGCATGCCCTAAATATTATTGTCTATTATGGAACGATAATGTTGAGTTAAATGAGTGAAAAAAATATGGTACATTGAGATGGAAGACTAATAAAGATGTAACTCAATCCCATGTACCATAGAAAGTGATGTGGCACTTTCCATTGATTCCCAAACTTTAGAAACATTTTATGTCAGAACAAATGGCTAAGAATATGAGATGGCATGAAGATGAAAAAAATAAGGATAATGATGATATATTTCATACTACTGACAGATTAGCATGACAAAATTTGATAGGTCACATCCTAATTTTGCATCCGACCCACAGAATGTTAGATTGGAAATATCATGTGATGGTTTCAACCCATTTTAGTATATGCATAATGCACGTAGTACTTGGCTTGTTTTCATTCATATTTATAATTTTTCGTCATGGATGTGTATGAAAAAGCCAGTTACTATCATTATTATATTGATTTATGGACCCAATGATCCTAGAAATGATATCGATATATATTTTCAACCATTAATAGATGAGTTGAAAGATCTTTTGATCGTTGGGGGTACATACATATGATGCATTTGGAAAGGATTACTTTATGTGTCGTGCAACATTATTATGGACAATAAATGATTTCCCTATATATGGAATGATGTATGGTTGAAGTACCAATGGGAGATTATATTTCCCTATATGTATGAAAAATACACATTCTAGGATATTAAAGTTTCTATGAACTTTTAGTTTCATAGGGCATCAACAATTTCTACAAATGGATCATCCATGCAAGGAAAATAGAATACAATTTGATAATTCCAAAGAGAAAGATGAAATACCTCAACAAATGTTGGGGGTGATATCCTTAAAGAACTTGTCAGTTTGAATTTTTTTCCTGGAAAGGGTCAGTTAAATTCCCACAAGTAGAAGAATGTTTCTTTGAATTCCAACAATAATTGGAGAAAGAAAAGAATATTCTCTGAGTTGCTATATTGGTCATCAAATTTTCTGCATCACTGCTGGGATGAAATGCATATTAAGAAAAATGTGTCTGAAATGTTACTTGCAATGATTTTAAATGTAAAGGGAATGATAAAATATGATTTGCGCTCACATCGTGATTTAACAGATTAGGGTATAAAACTATGACTTCATCCATAGTTAATTGGTTAGAATTAGCATAAATTCACTTTTTCTTGTTTTTTGATGACAAATGCAGAGAAAAAAAACAATTTCTTTAAGTCTTGGAAAGTTTAAAGGTTCCATATGGTCATTCGAGTAACATTTCAAAATGATTGAATATATGAGATGTGAAACTAAAATTACTCAAAACCCATGACTACCATGTATTGTTGCATGAATTGATTCCTATTGGAATTCGACATTTACTGTCACATAATGTCAGGGTCATTATGATTATATTATGTAACTTTTATCGAGATATTTGTGCTAAAATATTTAAAAAAAGTGTTGTGAAAAAACTACAGAAAGATGATCATTCTTTGCGACTTGGAGAAAAATTTCCCCCCATCATTTTTTACATGTATGTTACATCTTACCATGCATCTTCCAACAAAAGTTCTTTTTGGTGGTCCCATTTCTATCCTCTGGATGTATCCAATAGAAAGAATGATGTTTACATTGAAATCTTATGTGAGAAATAAGAATCATCCTGAAGGATCTATTGTGAAAGGTTATTTAGCGCATGAATGCATGGATTTTTTTTCAATGTATTTGAATAATTTCACCATGAGATCTAATCATCCCATGAGAAATGAAGATGAGAAGTATGATCCCATTGTGGAAATATTTCCATCACTTCCCCAAATGGGGGGGGGGATATCTAGATCATACAGGTTGTGTACTTTGAATAGGGATGAGTGGGAAATTGATCATCGTATGGTATTATTTAACTATGGCATGGTTGGTGATTACGTCAAGTAAGTAAAATTATAAATATATATATTTTTGTTGTGTATTTTTTTTCATATTTCCTGATATCATTAAATTTATATATTTTTAGAGAATGTAGTGAAATTATAAAAAGAGCATATCACTCTTTATCTATTAAGAGATGGGAGTAATTACACAGAAAAGAATTTTCTATCTGGTTGAAGTTAAAGGTAATTTTTTTTTACATTACCAAATCGTTGGTAGTTGTTCAATATTCTTTGTCAATATATGTCACGAACCGAATCTGGTCGCCACCAAAACTGGCACCAAACCCAGCCCGTGACATGACCCGAAGGGCGTTCCTTATCCCCACGGGCTGGCACAAGTGCCCGGGTATCATTAATTTATGTTTGGGAACGATTTACCCGAGTATGAAAGAATAAAACATTAAAAACAATCCATAATATAAATCTGAATTTTTTTGATTGAAAACTATTTTCAATTGGAGGTTTCATTTCTTGAAATTTTAACACTACTTTTCCTTGCGTTTGAAAACTGCTTGCTTTTTCACATTGTATTTCTTAATCGTTGGAATCATTGGGTGGTATCCTATTGGGCTTAGGATCACACCCTACTTACACCCCTTGGGTGTAAGTAGACTTGGTTATGTTTGATTCAGGTAAAGGAAAGGCTAAGGGTGATGGCGGTTCAGGCTGTTAGTTCCTATCCTTGGTGCGGAGTTGTGGAGACAGCTTGGGGGCGATGACCCCTAGTCGTGTGGAGTCCTTGGGGATGTCTTGATTCTATAATTATTTTTATTTGGACCACTTTTATTATATTCAAACCAATGTACTCAGTTTTGGTTTTTTACTTATGTTTTGTTTGGCTCAAAAATTTCATATTTATATTATGGATTTTTTTAATGTTTTATGCTTTCATACTCGGGTAAATTGTTCCCAAACCTAAATTAATGATACCCGGGAACTTGTGCCAGCCCATGGGGATAGGGAACGCCCTTCGAGTCATGTCACGGGCTAGGTTTGGTGCCGGTTTTGGCAGCGAACAGATTCGGTTCGTGACAAAATGGTATCAGAGGAGGTTCGCTCCTTGGGTCATGTTATTTGGGGAAGAGTCAGCATAGTCTGGAGCTAGGATTTTTGGGACTTGAAATTTCAGTCATGGGTAGTGTGCCTGGACAGAAAACCTCCTGAAGGGATTTAGGTCATTATGGGAAGTATGGATTTATCTGAGTCCTTTGGTTTTCTTGGTTTAATGATGACTATGGGAAATGAAAAGAGAGTTGGGCGAATAATCTCAGTGAGCTCGCAGGGCCTGGCAAGCCATGTGGAGCCATGGATATTTCCCTATAATACTCTCTGTGATGGCGAAGTGATTGGAATATGGCTGGCAACCATATGTCCAAGTCACCCACCGAAACTAGTTTCCTCTCACATTGTCTTGTGTCTCTTTATTTTGGAATCTTGGAAACTTGGTTTTTTTTAAGCAAAAAAATGACTTCACTTTTAAGGAGTGTGAATTTTTGTGAAGTTATTTTCTAGTAAAGTGAAAATGGTTTTATGTTTTTTAATTCCTATAAATGAAATTTCAGAATTATTTCAAAAGGTTAAATTATGTGTTTACACCTCTTTTGAAAGTATGAACTCTATTAATTGGGGTTTTGAAAATATGTTTCTAGTGGAATTTTTTTTAAACCGTGGAAATGTTTTTTGGATTGAATTAAGTGTTCTAGAATTTTTGTGTGGGGGTTGAAGATGAATTTTGGGTTTGGTGACTACTGAACAAAAAAAATTATGAACTTTTAGAACCTTGTCTTGAAATGAGAAGAGTTGAGTTCTTAATTAAATGGAGATTTATGAAATGGTGTTTTTCATGAAATTAGAAGTGTTTTGAAATGGGTTGAAATGTTTTGAAACATTTGTGAAAGGAATGAATATGTGCTTTTATTGAATTATGTATTCTTTTCTAAATTGTTTTGTGAGATGAAAAATTGGGTTTTGATATTATGGTTATTTTTTTGAGAAAGGGAAAGTGTGGTTAAAAGTTTTGATTTTAAAAAGAAAAGGTTTGATTTATGGTAATTGGTGCTCTCAAGGGTGACCACATGCATAGGTTTATTTGGGAATATGGATGGATATGAGGTGGGTTCCTAGTGTGGCATGTAAACATGCATGTGTGAGGGTCATGAGATACTATTGGTAAATACGCAACCCAGAAACACTGTTTTTTTTAAATAATGTTTTTGAAGGAAAGTGTTGTGTTTTGATAATGTATGGTTGGGAGGTATAGATTATGTGTTTTCAGAATTATTATTGTGGGATGTTTCGAGTTCAATAACCCCTCTTGTTTGAATGATGTTTTGGGTTTGTGTTTCATTGATTAGCTGGAATGAAGTGTTGGTCAGTGGTCTCTTTTGAGGAAAAGTTTGGGAGGCCAATGTGGTGGCTCCCCTCATGTTTTCGGTTCAGGTTTGTGGTCTGTTGTGACCAAATGACCAGATTGGTTGGGTCCATGGGTTTTCCTGTAGGCTAGGGTACGCCCCCATAAAGTGTTAATGTATGATTCATGTTTGGCCTATGGTGATTCACCATTAGATGATCCTCTAGTTGATCAACATAAAGACTTTATTCTTGAGGTTTGGAGATTGAGTTTACCCCTCTTCTTTTTCAATTATGTGGATCCCCCTATAGTGGGAGAGTGTTTGTGGGAGGTTGAAATAGACCTTAGTTTCTTATGTTTCATAAGTTGTCGAAGGTCAATGAAGTTCAGGGTTTTCAATGTAGAATGATGTCTTAAAGGCCCTCTGGGTCTTTCGTTAGTCTCATTGAAGCAAGAGTTCATGTTAGGACACCAGTGTGCAAGATCTGGCCAAGAGTGGATATTATGGACACTTGCTGGAATCATGTGCTGTTTGGGACTCATTAAAAGGTCCCTCTCCTTGTGTTTTATTTTATCCACAATAGTCATGTTCGGTGATGCCTTGCGATGTCATGTGTTCATTTGACTATAAGGGTGAAGATTGTGCAATCTTATGAGAGTCACTATTTTTTTTGTTGGATGTGTGTATCCCTATAAGAAATTCTAAATCCTATGTTCTAGAGGAATGTGTTTCTATATGTCCTTTCATTCCGTTGTTTAGCATCCGAAGAAAAAAAGGGGTGATGTGTGTGCATCCTCAAAGTTCTTGTTTTAGTAAAATGATGGGTTGGGGAAAAGCAGGTTTGAAGTGTGTCATGTCTCAATGAGACCATCTGAGATTATAGTATAATTTTTTTTGGAACTGGAAGAAGATGTTCAGTTTAGGGGTTTCCAAATCCTAACTGCGAGGCCAAATATGCTTCAATCCATTGAGCTCCAGCCATAGGCCCCGGAGAGAAGCTGGCGCGTAGTTAGGGGAAATCCTAGAGTCGTTCAAACTTTTGGGTCAAGGTCATATCCTCAATATAAAATATAGGAGTAGTTTAAACCTCTGGTTTCATCTTCTTGTTCCAATTTCTCAGATTTGGTGGAAAGAGGTGTGAGTACCTTCTTCCCATGTCATACCCTGAGTTTATTTTTTTCCCTTTGGGTTCCCTTGTGTTTTTGGAGAAAAGTTTAAAATTTGGGTTAAGCAGGTTGAAGTGCCTAGTTTGTGCGCGGTTATCAGTAACCGTGTGCCAACCCAGGGGACCGTGTGATAAGAGACACTAGCTACCGCATGGTCTCCGCACATCCATGATCATTGTCCAAGGAAACTGTGTGAAGTTTCCTCTTTGGACAGAATGATCCGCACAGTTAACTCACGGTTTCCCAAACCGTGTGAACCAACCGTGCGGCCATGCCAGCTCCTTAAAATTCTGTTTTTTTTGTTGTTATCCCATAATAGTTAGTTAATATGGTTGGGTTTTGTTTTGGGTATACCCACAATGGGTCTTAGGTATTTTTCATTGAATGAATTCTGATATTAATCTACCCCTAATGTGAGGAAGTCCGTTCGAGGCCCCCTATTAGTGTCTTGATTGTGTCTTAAGGAAAGTTGTGTTTGTTTTTATGGTGGGGAGACCCATCATGGGTATCATGTGTGTTCTATTAGAAAAGGAATAATGTTAGTTTACCCCTTATGATTGGGAGACCATTCGTTCCTTCCCCAATTTTTATCCTTATTCTGTCTTAGAAATTTAGTTGTCCCTGGTGGTGGGATGTCTGGATTGGGTCACCCCGTACTAGTGATTCAGTTTTCTCCTTGGTGTATTCTAGGTAAGAGTTAGTATCGTTAAAGTCTATCAATAAACAAATTTGTTACCTGGGTAAATTTGGGGTTGGATAACACCCAATGGTTTTGTTTACGTAATGTTGTGGTAGCGTTATTCGAGTTCGTTGTTCGTTTCAAGTGGATTGCCTTAGTGTCGTATTGTAGTGTTTGAGGTGTTTTGTTTTGGGATGTGTTTTGAATGTGTCTCATAATTTTAAGTAAGTGGTGTTAATTTTTGTTGGTGAGAGTATTATCTTCCTTTGTTTGATCAACTGAAGATGTTCATCCTTTTTGAAGCGGGTAAAAACGTGGCAAGGAAGTATGTCTTGGTCTATCATTTGGGCTTTTCTTTTGCATCTGGTCTTGTTGTGGCATTCCGGGGGCGTAATGCTTTATGGTGGGGAGAATTGTCACATAAAAGACATATTTTAAAGTTATTTTTCATTTAATTTACATCCTTTCTTTGTTTTGGGGGTTTCCCTAGGTTTTAGGGAGGAATAGATGAGTATTCATGAATTGGGCCAAACTGTGAGCCCAATTCCAGATTAAAAAATAAATTTTGTATCTTTTATAAATTTTTCATTTTTTGGGATTTTTTGGTGATGCCAAGTGGAGCCCAAGCCCACTGAACCCAACCGCGTGACCATTATCTCTCCCCCTATTTGGATCTCTGGTTAATCACGATTTGGTGCCGAACTTCATAGGCTTCCTCAAATCATCCAGATTTAAAGAGGTAAGTTCATTCCTTCATAACTCTCTAAATTTTTACTCTTTCCCCCCATTAAAATTCCTAAATGATCTACTTATCCTTGTTAGAACCTCCCTTTAAGGTTTGAGTTTTTTTAAAATCGTCTACTGGTATTTTTGGGGGCGATTTCTACAAGATATTTAAGTAAGTTGTTCTCCTCCTTTCTTCTTTCAGTTTGTTTAGGGTTACATCCAATGTACTTAGGGTTTCTTCCATTATCATTGAGGTTCCTAATGTCTAGGAAGTAGGGTTTAAAAACTAGGGTTTTATCTAGTGTTTCATGGTCTGAAATTCTGGTTTTAGGTCTGGTTTACCTTCCTTGAGGTGCGGCGATGGTGCGTTTGAGTTTTCGCACAAAGGATTCAAGGGTTTCCTTGGTTTTGGTTGGTGATTCCATTTTGTATGAAATATTTGTGAATTGGATACTGTTTTTATGGTATTTTCATGCTTATTTAATTTTATTATTTCTGAAAAAAATATTTTTAGTGGTGTTTGTATTTAAAATGAATCCAAAATGCCAATTTCAAGTGAAATTGGGGGTTTCTTCATAGAAATGTTTTATTAGTTTAATTAGGGCTACACTATAAGTAATTAGTTGATTTTATTTAACTATAATAGGGATAAAAATACTGTTTTTAATGATTATACCTTGTGTTTGTTGCTGAAAAATCTGGTTTTAATGGTGTTTGTGAACTACATGAAATTTTAAGAGTTGTGTTGTGTAAAAATGGAGATTTTGAAATGATATCGTTTATTGAACAATATGGGGCTGCCCTAAAAATGATTCTGTGTTTTCAATGAAATGTAGTAGTCTGCCCTTTCTATTTTGGAAAATTAAAAAATGTGAACATAGTATGCAAGTGAGGTTTATAAGGAGTTTTGTGTCCGAAACACTACGGGATTTTGAGGAATTGTTTTATGAAAAATCTAAGTGTTTTGTTGCGTGTTTTAAGTGGTATAAAATGTGATAGCTACTGTTTTGGTTTTGTTTGACCAGTAATGGTTTTTATATGAAAATTTATTTATGTTTCATGCTGAAATTTATTGAGCACAAAAGGGGAATCCCAGGTACCTAGGTGGGGCGGATTTGTACTTGTACGACAAGTGGACCGGATGGGTTTGGTCCCTGCTTCACTTATCATTTGGATAACGAAAACTCTAACTAAAATATGTGGATGATTATCGGGGACCACTAGGTTATGGGTATGTTCCCTACTAGTGGCTCGTGCACGAGAACAGATTTTTCTATGGTTACTTTACACTGAGGTACGGGGTACATAGGGCCTAAGACAACCTAGTACCTAGGGGTGTTCCCAATGTTGTTGCTCATTGGATTTGTAGTATTTACCCATGTATTAGGGTGTGTTTTGAAGTAAATTACAGTATCTAACATTTATGTTTTAATGTGTTAATATTCTGAAAATTTTGTATTGAAAACTATTTTCAATTGGAGGTTTCATTTCTTGAAATTTTAACACTACTTTTCCGTGCGTTTGAAAACTGCTTTCTTTTTCACATTGTATTTATTACTCCTTGGAATAATTGGGTGGTATCCTATTGGGCTTAGGCTCACACCCTACTTACACCCCTTGGGTGTAAGTAGACTTGGTTATGTTTTATTCAGGTAAAGGGAATGCTAAGGGTGATGGCGGTTTAGGGTGTTAGTTCCCATCCTTGGTGCGGAGTTGTGGAGACAGCTTGGGGGCGATGACCCCTAGTCGTGTGGAGTCCTTGGGGATGTCTTGATGCTATAATTATTTTTATTTGGACCACTTGTATTATCTTCAAACCAATGTACTCATTTCTGGTTTTTACTTATGTTTTGTTTGGTTCAAAAATTTCAGATTTATATTATGGATTGTTTTTAATGTTTTATGCTTTCATACTCGGGTAAATCGTTCCCAAACCAAAATTAATGATACCCAGGAACTTATGCCAGCCTGTGGGGATAGGGAAATCCCTTAGGGTCATGTCACTGGCTGGTTTTGGTGCCGGTTTTAGCGGCGACTAGATTCGGTTCGTGACAATATATTTCAGGTCCAAAGTTTACCGATGGATGATGTATCTACGAAAATAATAGAATTGTTATTTGGTCCAAACAATGTGGTTCATGATTGTAAATAAATGGTTTTTAATGGTTTTAAATTACTTATTAATATTTGTGAAACAAATATGGCAACACAGCATGACGGTGTCATGATAAGCGCTACAACGGATTGTTATGCTAGTGCATCAGACCGACATCCTCGATCAGAAAATATGTCATATTATGGGGTTGTTGAGAGAATATTTTTATTATATTAATATAAACATGTTCATTTCTATATGATGAAATTAAATTGTTTTTATTCAATGACATGACAAGTCTTGTATATAAATAGTTTCAGTTTTAGAGTGATTGATATGAAACATCAACTGTGAACGGATGAGCCTTATATTCTTGCATCACAATCTAGACAATTATTTTAGGTAAATGACCCTTCAAAACTGTAATTTGGTGTTATTGTTGATGTTATTACCAAACATATTTTTGATGAAGGATTGGATTATGGTGATGTTTTGGATGAACCAATCGGTATTCACTCAAATGTATCATTCGTTGATATAGATGATTCAATTGTGAGAATGGATTGTAAACCAAAAATTATAATAGAGAATGCCTAGCATTACATGTTTCAAAGTATTTAGATTATATTATTTTGAACTGGTGCATGTTTTTTTAAACTTTTAAAGTAGCATCTTTTTTTGTTTTGTAATGTTTTCATTTAGCGAGTAAAAAACATAATGCAAAAAAAAAACTTAATAGAAGATGTAAAGTTTTGAAAAATAATATGAATTTTCTTGGAATATTTATAGTTATTTAATGCTTTGTTATATTTTTAAAATTTTCACATCACTTTTGGAATTTATAGATTATTATGTCTTATGAGGAGGTTTAGAGAAAAAAAATTGAGGGAAATAATCGTCGAATTAGAGAAGCTGGCCTGACAAATATGATTGTTTCGGTGAGTCCCTTATTTATTTATTTATTATGTATGAACTTTACAAAAATAATATTTAATATGATTAAGAATCATCGAGGAGGCAACTTGGGTTCAATGAAGATGGTTTAGGCACTCCAGAGTATAGGACCAGCCCTATATGTATCCCCCTACATGTACCACCTCACAGTCCATGGATCTGAAGTCACCGTGACGGTTTACTCCCATCACGCGCCCACTTATATGACCTATCCATACATGGGAGGTCATCCTTTTTATCCATTTCCTCCACCTACCGTGTAGGGTAGTCCATTACTTTCTATCCCTTAGCCTTTTTACCATTATCCACCTTTATCTATATAGGGTATACCTCCATTGGTTATTCCCCCTATATACCCGTACCCTCCTACCCAACCTCAGCATCCATAGTCTACTATAGAGGGTACACCTCCATTAGTTATTCCCCCTGTATACCCGTACCCTCCTACCCAACCTCAACATCCAAAATCTACTATGGAGGACACTTCTCCAGTTACTTCCCCTAGCATAGTGTGCAAGATCGAGAAACGACAAATAGTGATACTGGTAAATGTTTAAAAAGTAATGAAATTAATAATTTTTTATTAAATTTTAGTTATATATGTGTATAAAATATTTGTTTCTTTTTTCAGGATCATCTTATACTAAAATATGTGGTCGTACAAAAATGAATATTGTGTTGAATAGACACATGAAAATTATGGTTCAGTATAATAAGGAAATGAAAATTATTGAAGAAAATGGTAAATAATTACATATTTTCATGGGGAAAATCAGCATACATAGCAATATTGTTCCAGTTTAATCAATCGAGTGGAGAAAAGTTGGACAAGAAATAAAATACAAGGTTTGGGCGTAAATTTGGGTAATATATTTTTTAAAATTACTTTAAAATTACTTTATAAATTATTATTGATAGTTTTTTTAAATATTCATCTTCTCTATAACTTCCCAGAAGGTCTCTACGCTATGAGAGCTAGGTTAATACAACCAGGGGAGATGTGGCGGGCCTATAAGCATGATCTGCAAGTTGTATGGAAAAAGAGAAGAGGTACTCCTCTTGAAAATGAACCGATCTTCAATTAATTCCCAATTTCACAATACAAATAATTAATTTCATATTGAAGAAATTACTCTTTCAAGGTAATGTACAATATTAATTTTTTCAATAATTTTTTTCATTAATCTTAGTTTTCTATAGTGGATGATTTTATTAGATGTGATTATGTTTAGTTTTATTTTTCAAACTTCTTTATTTCAGTTATGACTTGAAATCGTTGAATTTTTAAGTTGAAATGATGATTTTTTATCCCTTTTGACTTGTTGAAAGGCTAGTTTATTTTTGTTTACTAATAAGATTCATCTTAAATAAACCTAAGAAATAATGGAATCATGATATATAATCTTACTCTGGGGTGAACTACACTTACAGATCATGAACTGTCATAGGTAATATATGATTTAACATTGAATATACATTTATTTTTTCATTTATTTATGTTCAATTTTCATGTAGAAACATGCATTAAATATTCAAGGACATGTTCCCTAATCATTATAGTTTTGTTCTAGTAGGAAAAAGAAAGATATAACTACTATGAATCAGGAAACACAGGAAAAAATTTTAAGAATGTTTTTAAATTTTTAGCTTTTAGTATGTAGTTTCATTCACTAAAAATTATATGAGTTGTGTTTTCCTCATAGGTAATGAGAATTCTTGAGTCAATTATATCACTTATTCCTATGGTATTATATAGGAAAATATATTATCTTCTACTCTCTTTAGTATTCCTAATGATATTTTAATAAGATCAATTCTTGATAAGTTTTAAAAAGGACATCTGAAATCCATTCAATCTAGAATTGTGTTTAAGGAACCTTCTCCTTTATTTTATAATGATCATATAATCATGTTTCTCTATGGAGGTTTAAGGAATATTTAGTCTCTCAAATAGGACCAAAACCACTACTAATATATCTATAAACCCAAACAGAATCTCAAGATACTAATACAAGTTATACCAACTATTAAAAGTAGTATAAATAATATAAAAGGTCTCACTATCAATTGATGATATCAGGACCTTAGATCAACCTTAGAGAAATACTTTGATCCTACTGAAAATTTCATCAATAAAGTAAAGAAAATACAGATTCTTAACCATCACAAGGTTAAAACAATATAAATATAAACATAACTATAGTTTCTTGGTGTGAAAAGATAATCCGTACCCTTCCCTTACCTTGGTTTCCCTCTTTTCCGGGGGAAGGCCATAAGCTTCCACTTAGAGAGAATCCTAGATAATATCAGTAGTCAATTGGCTAGCAAGAAATGGAAATTCATGTCCCAATCCATAAGGGTCTATGTAGTAAACTTTTTCATCTCTTCGATGTTTGTTCATGACTTCTCCATTTATAAATGGTCCACTTGTATTTTCAAAACCCCGAAAGACAAAATTAGAAACTTTGTTTGGACTAGATGCATTAATGAGAATAAGTTGGTCTCTAAGGATTTTAAAGATTGCACTAAACCAATTGACATGGTTGGATTGGGTATTAAGAATCTTAGAAAATTTAACAAGGCACTCATTGAAAAATTCACCTGGAAATTAATCACCTAATATGATAGAGGAATGTACTTCTTGAGTGATATATTCACTAAAAAACTATGAAATGGTTTCTTAGTCTATCTCCCACCATTGATTTAAACTTGTATGATGATTAAAATAATGAAAAAATCACTAAAATTAATGAGGATCCATCATGAGGAATTTTAATTGGAAATATTTATGAGGATACTTGATGAAACATTAAACTTGGGATAAAAATAGTGAAAACAAACTATAAAATGAGATCAAATGAGCTAAGTTAATGATCTGAATCATTTAATAGAAATCAATTTTTTTCTAAAATACATTTCATCCGGTTGATATTTCATGTATACGATTACAAAAAGATGTTCAGTTCTATGAATTAATTAGTGTGAATATAAGTTCTATCAAACTCTCATGAGTTCATGATGAAACAACCACATACATAATATTATTCTTATAGAGAAGAATAATGTACATGTGAGACAACTAGGTTTCATGGAGGAAAAGATTGAAATGTTCCACGAAGTATTAGATTTAATAATATTTAATAATAAAATCCCTTAATTGGATTTCATGATTAAAGGATCAGTCACATGCTTGTGAGTTTTCCAAAGAAACTAAGATTCCATAACCTAGATTGCAATAAGGGAAACTGCCTATAGTGTCACAAACTATTATTATGTGAAGAAGAAACTATGACACAAGTGTAGATTATTGGAACAAAAAATGTTAGTGTGCTCATGGGAAAGAGGAATTCACATGTATTAGTTTATATATTGTGATGTGAAACAGTTGAGAATGGTATGTATATGATTACATGAATACAGTATAAATAGAGTTACCAAACCTTTTAAAAAACATAGTATTTTGACATAATTGAGTTTGACAAAGGATTGAGATCAGAATAAAATAATTTTTTATGACAAAACCAAAAATAGAAGTATCCATCCAAACATATATTAGTATTTCTTTAGCATATGCTTGTTTTCTTGTTAGGTACACTAGGCTAGATACCCTGAGAGGGGAGTTGAATCGGGGTATGACAAATTAAAACAAATGCCCCTTTTGATCATGTTTTGTTGTAAGAAAAAACCTTCTTCTCTCTATCCTTCCTGTTGAAGAGTATGAATGAATCTTAAAACACGCATAGGACACACCAATTTTACTTGGTTCACCCTCACTAGGCTACGTCCAAGGAGCATACATCGATAATGTGATGATGTACCAAATCCACTATAAGCACACTACTATTTAAAAGTTTGAAGAGGACTCACTATCCCTCCCGGTTTACAACCATTCATAATTTGAGAACTCACTGATCTCTCAGCTCAAGTGAGCTCACTGCTTATTTAAAAGATCCAATCATAGTTTATGGACCTGTAGGTCTCTTTGTTATCACTAATGAATACATCCTAAATTATAGATAGATACTCTGTTGAAGTCCAAATTTCATCCACTAATGAATACCCCTTTTCCTCCAATCACTGGGAAAAAACCATTGGAAATACCTTCGCAATGTACCCTACTTTGCGAAGCTCCTAATTTTGCAAAGCTCAAACAAGCCTTCGCGAAGTCCCTGCCTCTTCTTAAAGAACACACCTTCGCAGATCTCATTGCTTCGCAGAGCACCCTGCTTCGCAGAGCTCAAGCCTTTGCAAATCTCAAGCCTTTGCAGAGATTAGGATATCGCAAATCTCAAGCTGTCACAAAGTGAATTCTTTCACAAAGCTCACTGAGCCAACACATAACACACCTTTTTCACGGAGTTAGATTAGCCATCGTGAAGCTCCTGTCTTTCATGAAGCACACTGCCTTCATGAACCTACTTTGTGATTTGAGAGAAAAAAAATTTCTTGGAAAACTCTCTACTTCTCTTGAGGGGGTCAAGGTCTATTTAAAGGAGATTTCACTGACTCTCGAACCTTCCACGCAAAGTCAACGCCATGTCAGCTCAAATCACGAAGCTCCGAGATTTCTGCTGAAATTATCTCTATATCGCAAAGAACCACAGAAATTTTCAGATCATGGAGCTTGTCGTAATCGCATAGCATTCCATCAAATACTTTGAACTACCACTACAAATATCTTTCATAATTACCTTCATATCTTCCATTCACGAAGCTCGTAGTAATCATGAAAACACCATAAACTTTCTTTATGACTTCGCGAAATCCACATCAAGAAGCCCATCTTCACGAAAATCATGACTTTTCCATATTTTGATGAGATCTTAAAGGAAATACATATTTCACAATGCTCACAAAATCCCAAATTTTGGACCCCAAAAATTTGGCAAACACTAGAAAACGACGCCACCTTGTATCTGCCCTTTTTGTACCACCTCCAGATCTTACATTCCTTTGTCATGGTTCTTTTTCCACATTGATTGTAAATAAAATCTTTGGAACTCTACAATTCACTATGGAAACCAGCATTTTCAAAAAACACAAGCAACCCAAAAATGCTGCAATGTTACCTTCAGGTATTTTTCCCAACATTTCTATTTTTTAATTTCAATGTTTTTTATATTTATTAATGGGTAAAAACTTTAACTTATGTAAAACTAAATTTTCCATTATGTGAGTTGAGATATTTGGTTTTTTAGATATTTTACTCATAACACGTATAAGCATTTCAATAGACATATAATTGCACTTATTTTTTGATTATCTACTAAAATGGTAATGCCCTTTTATATGATACTCTTCAAGATCTAATGGAAAAGGAACCAAACACATTTGGACCAAATGATTATTTACATCAGGTTCTTGGTAATGAGTGTAGTGGTAGAGTTCGTTGTAAATGCAAAAAGAAAATCGCGCCGTTAAAATATCGGTCATCAGGTATTGAATCTTTTAGCAATATTGTAGGGATAGTTACTGAAGAACAATTACATGATGCCATTGAGACAACAAACCAATAATTTAGACAAGAGTCTCAAAAGTTATGGAAAAAATAAAATGAACACTTGTTCAAGTTGATATTAGCTATATGCTATTCACTTCTGCCAGAGGGTGAAAAAACAGTGGATGGATGTTTATCGAGTTTGCACTCGATGTATGAGGATGACGATGATTATGTAGCTGAAGATGGTGGTGTAAAGGTTAAAGATGCTAGTGATGGTGGATGGGTTGAAGATGCTGCTAATAGTGGAGAGGATGAAGATGTTTCTGATGGTGATGATGATGCTACTCTTGGTGGTACACACGTTGATGTTGTTGGTATTGATGCTGATGGTGAGGAGGATTAAGATGACATTTTGGAGCGACATTTTTGACAATTTATGTATCTATCATTTTGTTTTCATTTTTTATAAAATTTAAATTTTATATTTATTAGTTGTTTTTTTATTTGGGTGGAAATGAGATACTATAATGGTTTTTGGAATTCGTTGAAGGTTTATGTGTATGGTGTATTTGTATACTGCAGGTTTGTGCAGGTTGCTATTTTTCTAGATAAAAGGAGCCTAAAACCATGGTTTTAACCATGGATATAGGGAGGATACAACCACAGTTTTAACTGTGGCTGTAGGCACCTATTTTAATAGTTTAATTATGGCCGTAGGTTCGTAAATCCATGGTTAAAACCCTGGAAATAGGCACCTATGGCTACAGTTAAAACTGTGGTGTTATAGGATTACATCCATGGTTAAACCATGGCAATAGGCCCCTACCACCACAGTAAAAATCTTGGTGGTAGGCGCCTATTTCCACATTTAAAACCATGGCCGTAGGGGGCCCCTACCACCACGATGATAGCTGCCACGGTTAATGTAAACAGTAGAAAAAGGCTATTGGAATGGTTATAGGGCCTACAACCATGGTTTCAAACCGTGTTCGTAGGTAAAATTTCTAGTTGTGTGAGATTCTAGATACTCTTAGTGTGTGACTCTCTAGGCCTTTTTATCAATGGTATTAGGCGTATTATCCCAAATTCTAAGGTTAGAATCTTGAAACATGCCAAGTCACCCATAGAGAAATAAGTTAATGAAAAAAGGATATAATACCTCATATGGGTGGTTACTATGTAATACAATCCATGTATCACGATATCCCTAATCAAGTAGGTTTCATGCTAGTGCCATCAACCTATGTGCTTGATGTCACTTTCTTTGACTTTCGAAAAATCAAACTATCCTATAGAACACAATGGCCATGGATTTATTTAGGATATATAATTTCCATAAAAGGGATTGAGATGTCAACTTCTATTAAATAAAATAAGGCGGAAATCCTTTCTCATAATATTCATTAAGGAAATATTACTCATGATGCACCCAGAATATCCTACCTCACTGAGAACATATGTCATTATAGTTTTTGTTAATACATCAAAGTACACAACTTATAAAACTCATTAATAATAATATTAATATCTAAGGATCTATACACATGTTCACAGATAGTAACATCCAATGACACATATAAATGTGTATTTTATACTAGTCGGTCTCATTATTATAATTTCCTACACTAGAAATTACCAAGGGCGTACACCTTGAGAATGTGACACAAAGTATTATGAGTCTACACCCCTAATATCCTATATAATTTTCCATTAAATAATTTCATTCAGATATAGAACATATATTTAATAATAATATCATGATACTTCTGGGTTCTCATCATAGTGGGGAATTTCTATGACCTTTTAGTGCGATAAATACTCTTAGAAAATTATCACATACTATGTCCCAAAGAATAATAATAATTATGTGATAAGAAGTTTATTAATATTAAAAAAAGGAATAAATTATATCATAAAGTACATAGAAGTTTGTTCTGTGGAACCAACTTCAACAGGATACCACTTACACTAGATCCAACTTCTAACAAGATTCAGTCCACAAGATCTCACATGATACTCATGCTTCTTCTAAGATAGGCCTTTAGTTAAGGGGTATTCGATGGTTTATTCTATGGTAACTCTTCTTAAAAAAAATTCACCCCTATGACAAAAATCTCTCAATAGGTGATAATTTTGGTGTATTTGATTTGTCCGTTTGAGTGGCCTTGACTATTTTAAAAGATCCACCACTACAATAGTATCACAATACAATATGATAGGGTATTTACTACTAGGTATCACATCAATTTCTAAGAAAAGTTCCATATCCAAATGGATTTCTTAGTTATATTAGAAGCTTCTATATACTCATACTCCACTATAGAATCATCAACAACTGACTACTTTAAGATCTTCTTGCTCATAGATCCTCTACTGAGACAGAAAACATATCCTGACTATGATTTTACATTATTATGACCTGTTTGAAAACTAGCATCAGTATAAACCCCAATGAATAGATCCCCATCTCCTCCATACACAAGGAACATATACCTAGTTCTTCTTAGATACTCAAGGATAGCCTTAATAGTATACCAATGTTGTTCTCATAGATCATATTAATATCTTTATACAATGATCAATGTATAGGGAACATTAAATCTAGTACATAACACGACATACATTATTGATTGTATCAATGAATCATATGATATATTTCTTATTCTCTCTTTCTACTATTATGTATGAGGACCTATTTTTTATAAATATGGATATCATGTGACACTAGAACCAATCCCCTCTTAGATTTTTCCATACTAAATCTATTTAGTATTTGGTCAATTTATGTACTTTTCCTTAGTCCAAGAATCCCCTTGGATTTATCAGAAATGATCTTGATCCCTAAAATATAAGCTACATCCCCTAAATCATTCAAGTAGAAACACCTGTTTAACAAGTCCATAATAGACTATAAGACTGGTATTTCATTTCCAATAAGTGATATGTCATCAAAATATACTACTAGGATAACAACCACATTCCCACTAAACCTCTTATAAACACATGGATCACATTCATTATTAATGAAACCAAATTATTTTATATGTTCATTGAATCAAATTTTCCATAACCTAGATGCTTGATTCAATCCATAAATGGATCTATACAACTTGGATATCCTTATATCATCACATGGAGTCAAAAAACCTTATTTTTGTGTCATGTAGGCATCTTTATAAAGGTTACCATTAAGGAAATATATTTTGATATCCATCTTACAAATTTCATAGTTATGGTAAGCTGCTATAGAAAGTAGAATTTTGATGAATTTAAACATGGAAATTGGTGAAAGGGTTTCATCATATTAAATTTCTTGAAATTGTTAAATCCATTTATCCACTATCCTTGATTTATATGTATTTAACTTAAATTACTTGTTCAATTTTCCCTTGATTACGCATTTTCACCCTATGGTCTTTACAAAAATTGGCGCATCGAACAAAACCCAAACTTAGTTCTTATATAGGGAATTTATTTCAAAATTCATGGATTCTTTTTATCTTTCATCTTCTGATCTTTCTACCACCTCTTTATAGGAGATAGGTTCATCATTGTCAACCAATAATGAATCTCCACATTCAATGACTATATTACCATATATCTCTAGTTATCTTACCTATCTAGTACTACTATGTAATACTTGTTTTTTAGAAACTAATTCTTCCATGGGGACCTTTGGAATCTATTCCTATACCAACTCTTATATATCTTGAGAATAAACTTTATCAAAATAAATATTTATTCCATTATCCTTTTTGAGGATTTTCTAACTCACAAGAAAGATGGATTTTATGGTGACATTCACTTTCTTTTTAGGGTTTTTATAGGTACTATCCATTTTTTCATTAGGATACCCTATAAATAAACACTTTTCACCTTAGGGTGATAGTTATTTTCCTAAAAAGGCCATAAAAGTTTTCTCAAAACCCCATATATGTGTGTGCAAAAAATGGATTTATTTTCACTCCTTAACTCAAATGGAATTCCGTTTTTTGCTTTAGTTGGTACTCAATTTAGTGTGCATGCCACAATTTATAATGCATATCCCCAAAAGGATAAAGGAAGATCTGAATTACTCATAATCAACCTTACCATGTCTAAAAAGTTATGGTTCCTCCTTTTACTAACACTATTCCATAGTGGTGTGTAATGTGTAGTGAGTTGAGATAGAATACCAAACTCCCTAAGAAATTTAATAAAATCTTGGTTAATATATTCACAACCTTGATCTGATTGAATCTTCTTTATCTTATTTTCAAGTTGATTATCTACTTAATTCTTGAATTCTTTGAATTTATCAAATTATTTGACATATACCTCATTAACTAAACATAGTCATATCTACTCAACTCATCAATAAAAGTTATGAAGTTTGAATACCCACCTCTATCTTCTACTGAAAAAGGTCCACACACATCAATGTGTACCAATATTAAAAGCACTATGGCCTTTTCACCATGTCCACCAAATAGTGGTTTAGTCATTTTACCTTGTAAAAAATAATGACATATTTCAATTGGTTTCGGCTCAAAAGAGTTTAAATAACCATCTTGATAGAGCTTTATTAAACACTTATAGTTTACATGACCAAGATAGTGATGCCATAAATGGGTGCTATATCAATCATGTGAACATTATTTGTTATTTATTTACAATTTTTTGTTTCATAATTTAATACACTAATAATATTATTTAAATGTTCCATATTATAACATAAATTTTCATTATAAAAGAAATAAGTTTTATTACTAGAATTGAGAATAAAACCATCTACTTCTAGTTAGGATACACAAATTATGTTCTTGGTAACAATTGGTACATAATAAAAATATCTTAAAATGAATATAATTAATGTTAGAAATGAAAGATGGTAGTCTCAAATTACTATATTAGCTTGCCTCACACCATTGGCAGCTCATAAATCCACCCATCCTCTAGAAATATTTCAGAATCTACTTGGTTCCTATATTTGGATACATATATGAGCACTAAAAGTTGTTTCTAATAACCAATGTGTAGATATTGAAAGATTACACTCAATAATGAACACACCTTTAGATTCCCCTTACATTTGGATGCAGTTCCACTTTCAGTGGTCTTGCTTGCCATATGCAAAACATATTGATTCCTTTTCTTTTTTCCTACCCATGGATCTTACTCTTCTTGGATGGATGGTGTTCATAATCTTTAAACTTATGATGAGTCTTGGGCCCCTTCACATTTTTATTACTTTTTTATTCACTATAAGGATCATGAGTTTATCACACCCCATGTTCTTGTCCACAAATAGAATCAGAGTAAGAAGTTTTGAAAGAATATTCTCATTATTTCTCATGTTATAATTAATAATAAAATTAGAGGACTTGGGTAGTGAGGAATGTATGAGATCTGTGTGCAACTCATCTTGGAATATAATCCCTAAAATGTATAATAATTCAATTTAGCCAATAATCTTGACTATATGAGGTCCATATAGCACTAAATCTCAAATCTTAATTGTAAATAGAGCATTTAGGATCTCATACCTCTCTTGTATCACCTTCTCTTGACAGAGATCCCAAAGGCGAGACATCATGCTATACGCATCCATGTACTTGGGTTAATTTAAAATATCATTGGTCATGGATGATAGAATTAAACACTAGAAAATTTTGGAATCGTTCAAATGTTTCTCATAGAGAGATAAGTCTTAATCACTAGACTCTTTTCTCGGTAAATTAGGAATAGGTTCTTCTAACACATAAAATTTCTTTCCATGGCATATGATCACATGTAAGAACCTTTTCCACTCTTGGAAATTTGTGCTGGTGTGAAGGTTATCCTTCTCAAGTATAGATCATAGTGATATATTTGAATTCATTTTTATTGTTGTTTCTTTAAAAAAAATGAGAAGAGTTTTAGTAATTTATCTGATAAAATATAGACAAATAAATAAATGTTATATTTATTAATCTCTAACTATTTTATCGAAACCTAATAGCCCTAACCATTGGATTTGGAATATAATATTTATTGTAAATTCTAGTGGAAAGGATCCATATTCTTCTTATCATCACCCTAACTTTGTCTGGTAGATAAATTTGAAGGGTTTTAGGTAGGCATTCTAAATTCAAACTACATTAACTCATAATTCCTTGATCCGTTGAGTGGAATCCCCAATGCTAAAATTCTTAAATTGAATTTCCTAATCCTTTAAATCTCAATTGCACCAAGTATTTCTTTGGAAGTCATCCCTTGATGTGAACTATGTTAAGTCAACCCAAAAGTTCAATTTAGAATTCCCTGATAATTGAAAGAACCCAAACTTTGGATGGTCAAATAGTTTGAACTATGATTTGATTTTAATTGAAGTAGAGTAAGGATATACTAACTTAATATATATAATTTATATAGTTTATATTTATGTGTAAATCAAAAATTATTATATTTATTGCATACTTGTTAATATTAAGTGTATTTTCTTAAGTGATTAACCATGTATAAGATAATTTTTACGCATAATCCAATTTATTTTACTTATATCTTGCATGATTTTTAATTTATTAATTAATGTGATCAAGACAAAACATCCATAATGAAATAACCATAAAACTTGATCAATTTAAAATAATAAAGTGGCATGATCATGAGATTTTACTAATGGTTAGTTTATCCTGTGGATGATAAACTTACCATATACCTTGAATAAAAATAACTTGAACCATTTTTGGTTCTTGTTGTAGATTTATAATTTTCCACCAATATATATCTCTTGGATTTGTTTCAAATTTGATCTAAACTTGAACCACCTCTACTAGATTGGGAGTTCTGTCCATTACATATTATTTTACTCACACGTTGGTGAGGGAACCAAATGACTGGTTAAGGGATTTACATAAAAAACAATAGGCATGCAGGATCTTACATAATGAGAGGAGAGATGAAATACGGGAACTTTTTTTAATTTAATAATAAATTAAAAGAAAAAAATCACATAAAAAGGTCAGGTCTAGGCTCATGATCATCCACATGCATATAATGAATTTCATATTTAATAGAATCAGCATTCAATTCTAACCATTCTTATTTAAGAAACTTTGTTCTCGAATCAATTAATTATCTTATTTAATTAATCATTTTTTATCTTATTTCTCATTTTAATTTTATTTAGATTCTCATCCATCATAATTTTATACAAATTAAATATTTTTTTTTAAAATTAACTATGTACACAAAATGTACCATGGAAGAAACACAGTGAGTAACCATCCGAACCACCCAACATGTAATTTCATTGCATTTACTTTCAAATTAATGACCACATAAAACAAATGGTGTTTACGTAGCATGTTATGCTACAATGCGTGTAGAGTAATAACTGTAATACAAATCATACATGATATGAAGATCAAAACATTATAAAAAAATTAATTAAAAAGTTCTATATATAAAACCCATCACATGACATGTACTATCAACTTAAAGACCACACATAACGCATGTTTATAAGGTTTGAAAAATATAATAAATTAATTTTCAATTCTGTGTAATTTGGTTAAAGTACATGATGTGTACATTAGAGCTAAACGTCATGTATTATTCTCACCATCTATCCATGAAACATTACTAAGGACTCAAAGTGTAACTGTGCTATAGAAAATATTGGATTAAATGGCATGTACATGGGATTCATGGTGTGTGGTATCCGAGTTACATGATCATTAGTCATGTAGGCTATTTAAGTGGATACACAACCCATCTATGACTAATGGACTACACATCATGTACAGAAGTTACATGAAATTTACTATAGAAGACCATGAACCATGCTAGACTAGTCAATATATGGTGTGTTATTAAATTCACCACATGTAATAAATGCACAAATCTTGAATTAATTACAAATTAATTCATGGTGCATTCAACACTTGTACACAGTATGTACCTTCAGGTTACTTGGCGTGTACCTCTAGGTTACACGATGTGTACTCTTGTGTTGTCTAGTCATATTTATCATCACCTCTGGATGAGATCTACAAAATTATTTCTTCCATAAAATTAATCTATTTGATTATATTTACAAGAAACAAAGATGAATAAAGAAGATATCATAATTCAAATTAAAGAATGATTAAACTGTAATTAAAAAATAATGAAAAATGTTTAAATCAATAAAAAATATTTAAATAATTATAAATATTTACGTGACCCCTCTGATACCACTTAAAGGTTCCAGGCGCAGTGGATGTGGTAGATGGGGCATGCCTAACTCAGCGTTTTGCCACGATTGATGATTAATATGAGATTTACACAACAATAAACACTATGATCAGTGGGATTGAATCAATGGAATTGAATCAATGAATATGGACAATAGATAAACACTGAAAGCAAAGAACAGAACCATGATATATTAATTATAATTAATTTAATCAATTAAATAATTTCCTTGTGATAAATTCTTTCTTCGTTGATAGATCTTCCAATGTATCTACATTGTACTATCATTGTGTTGTAGGAATCAACTATAGATTCCATCCAGTGGTAATCCATATGTGTTCCATGAACCTCCAAACATCACTATATGAATCTCTAGGAAATAGTACAATAGATCCCATATTTTTTGTCATTTATCTTTAATCATCTTGAGAATCACTTCAAGGAAGGGTTCTATTCGATCTCTATAGGCTTTAAGAGTAGTGGTGGTGTAGGATCTATCTTTGTTCTTGAGAGCGTTCTTAGAGAGGGATCACTCTAGGGATTTGAGGGGATACTATCTAGATCTCATTGTGCAAAAAAAATAGATCTATAGAAAAATATTATAATTGGGTTCATATACCACTAAAGTTAAAAAATAATAATCTAACATGCACCCTTATAATTTCTATAATCCATAAAAAACCCCATGTCATTAATAATAATAATAATATTATTATTTCTTAACATGTGCTAAAATAGAAAATTAAATTAAATATTATTTATTTAAATAATATTAAACATATATTATTTCTCATCAGACTATTAAACATAGTTTTCCATTCATCCACAATATTTATCAGACCTTGAATAATGACTATTTATTTAATAAATAAATATCACTGTATTATTCATCAATAAAGAAATTAATATTATATTCACTAACTAGAAAATAAATATTTATAAGATATTCTTCTCACATAATAATTTCTCAAACAACTAGTGGTAGAATATATACGATCATGAAAACATGAGTAATTATTAAACCACATATGGAATAATATTTATTCAACTTGATAAATAATAATAATATTTAAATGAAATTCTTTATACAATTAGTGTGTGACCTTCCAGGTCACTTTCTCATCGACATTAGGTGAAGCAACCCAAATCCAAGGTTAGATTTTAGCAACATGCCAAGGAACCCATAAAGAAATAAGTTAATTCCTCAAGGATATAATACCTCATACAATTGGTTACTATGTAATATAATCCCTTGATCGTGATATATTTAATATAGTAGGTTGGATGCTGGTGCCATAAACCTATGTTCTTAATGTCTCTTTATTGGAATTTCCATAAATCATACTTTCCTATTGAATGGAATGGAAATAAATTTATTTAGGATATATAATTTTCATAAAAGGGACTTAGATATAAACTTCTGTTAAAGAATATAAGGGAAAAATCCTTTCTCACATTATTCATTAATTAAATATTAATCGTGACGCACCCAACGTATCCTACCCATCCATGAATATATGTCATTATGGTTTTCATAAATTCATAAAAGTAAATGAATTATAATAATAATTAATAATAATCATAACATCTAAGGATCAATACAAACTTCCACAGATAGTAAAATTCAATGAAATATATAAATGTGGATTTCCAACTAATGAGTCTCGTTCTCATAATTTCCTACACTAGAAATTACCACGGGAATACACCATGAGAAGGATCATCAAAGTCCTATGAGTCTCCAACACTGATAGACTATATCATTTGTATCCCTAAAATGATTTCAACAGATTATAAATCATATATTTTGGAATATTGTCATGACACTTCTATTTTCTCATCACAACAGGGAACTGCTATGACCTTTTAGTGCGTTTTCTACTCTTAGGACATTATCTTATACTTTTTCACATATAAGAATAATCATGATGTGATAACGAGTTTATTAATATTCAAAACAATGAATATAGTTTATCATAAAGTACATAGAAGTTGGTTCTAGGAAATTGATGCTAAAAAATTTCTTATAAATTACCCTTTGAGATTTTTATAGAAAAATATCATTTGATAATTAATGATTATTATATTTTGATAATCCCATATATTTACCCTTAGTTAATTTCACATCATTATATTTTGATAATTTTTTGTAGATTATTTATTCATAATTTGATGTAATTATCACGTGATAATTATTTAAAATTATCCCTTGATAATTATTTATTATTATCTTTTGATAATTTCACATAATTATCCTTTTATAATCTATTTATCAATTATTCATTGATAATTTAGGTTTTATTAAATTAATTTAAATTAAATAATTTTTTTTAGAATTTGAGAAGAAGGAAAATAAATAAAAAAGAGAAAATCAACCCATTATTTCTCCTCAAGTGCCTCATATTAGGGAATCCAGTCACACCTGGATCTGGAATAAGAACCAAAATCATTTTGATAGAGCTTCATAAATAGTATGAAAAGGAGATCTGGGGTTGCTTGGACTCACCAGAATAAACCAATAATGATAACTGAATGATTCAGATATTTAGAATCCAAATCCATATATGTTTGTAATTCTTAAAACTCAAAATCAAAATCCCAAATTAATTCACGTTTCATTTGAAACTTCAATTTGGAGTATTCATTTTCACCCCATTAAGGTGTTGAAAACTTAAATGCGTCAAAAATGAGTGATTTTGAGGATTTTAGATCGAAGACTTTATGAAAATAGAGGGTAAAAGGCATGCATAGGAAGAAGAAGGAAAGAAAAAAATAATCAAAGAAAAATGAAAAAACCAAAAAAAGAAAAATTAAGAGAATAAGGGAAAAACACCTGACAGGGGTGCGATCAAACCAGACACCTGATGCACACAAAAGTTATATCATGAATACGGTAAAACCCATATTTTAGATCTAATGGTGGTATCATATTTTCTATCTAAAACAAAATTTCAATATATATTACATTATTTTTAGAAAAACCGCGTGGGTGTGAAATAAAATATTTAATATTTTTATTATATCAACATTGAGGCTCTACATTCCCCTGAATCCCATACTGACTCCATTCCTGAATCTAAAAATATTATATAAAAGATTCCCAAGTGTTTCAAGGTAAATTAAATTCATTACATTATCTGAGATTTTAACCATACATGAAGCCATAAAACCATTTATTAGTTGTTTTTAATTAAAAAAATTCGATTTCCACACAAAAACACTTATAAATTACAAAAAAAGAGGGTTTAATTATCATTTAAATATTGGAAATATTATAAATGTAATGATAAAAAAATGTAAATTTTTTTAAAATATATATTAATATTATATAATTTAATTTTATCTTTAAAAAATAACAACAAAATGTAATTATAAATAATATCATTATAAAAATAATATACTTCAATTAAATTCAAACTTATTATATCAATAATATACATTAAAATCATTAAAATAAAGTAAAAAAGTTACATGAGAAATTATAACAATAAATCATAAACTATCATAGGTATATATGTTATATTAAAGTGGACTTTAACTTTGATATAAAATTCAACAATGCAATATAACAACCTAAACCGACCCTCAAAACCTCACCCATGTCAAGACCAAACATTACATGGCCTTAAATGTTCCCCCAGATAACCACACATTGAAAATAATTGTTTATGGATAGAAAAATACCATGGGGGTTTATTTTCCCTCAATTAACTCACTCCCATCATGTTTGGATTCTTTTGAAATATTTGTATAAGGTATCCGTAACATTGAAATACCAAAATATATAGAAGTAAAAAGATATAGAGAACACTTTAAACAATAATTTCATGCATCAAGTGTATAAAATAAAAAATACTAGGCCAACATGGGATCCTAAATATATAACCCCTAAAATGTGGAGTATCCCTGACTACTCTATGCATAATTAAAAACATAAGAGCTAATCAATCATTATAAATACCCCCACCTCCAAATATTAAATACTATGGATAAAATATATCACTAGTTAAAAAGGATTCATTTACATTACATGTATCACACCAAACATAATATACACACACACACACACACTCAGGTATGTAGGTAGGGGGTGGCGAACATAACTTAGCAGGATATCCCTTGGACTTCTCGTGAACACCCTGAATGTAAAAATAATGTAAGTCTTAATTTTGTTTATTATAGAATTACCAATCATGAAATTTCATTAAAAAACCAAAAAAATTCACATTTTATAATAAAAATGATTTATAAAAAAAACATTAACCAAACATGTCACAATTTCCATAATTTACAAATTCACCAAACTATACACCCTTTTAATTTTCCAAAAACAAGACTCTAAGAACTTGATTTTAAAATTGTGGGTAATTCCTGCCCACTAATGGATTAAATTCCCCAAATCCATCCTTATATATCCAATATATCCTCCACAATAAAATAATATCACTCAGCCATCTTTGTTAAACATGACAAGTCACCCACTATTAAAAAAGATTTAATAATATAATGTCTATGTACTCAACTGATAAAATTAACTAATATTATTCATAATATCAATGTTGATTCCAAAATTAAAGCAACAAAATCACCATAAATATTACCAGAATTTTTAAAAATCACATGAACACCTAAAAAATTAAAAAAATCCATTTTTACATCAAAATTAATGCATACAAAATTACATCATCAGAAAGATTTTTGAAACTACATAAAAATAATTTTAAAATAATAAAAACATTTAATTAAAATATAAAATCTATATTATAACCCATATTTATCTTTAAAATGGATTAAATTATGTTTGGAAATTAATTCATGTTTTAGTTTCAATAGATTTGTTGGTATATGTATTTATTAAATTATACTTTGGGATAATTTAATTAAGTTTCTTTTGAAGTTTTGAACAAAAATAAGAATATTTAAAATTTATATGAATTAGTAAAAAGTAGAAATTTTATCCAATTAAATGACCTGAAATTAAAATTTTAATGGTGTAGTATTGCAGTATAGCCTAAGTGAAGTTAGTCTACTAGTGTCTTTGTAACACCCCAACTCTAGTAACCCAGATTCGATGGTTATTTTACTAAATTGGAATAAGATATAGGGGATCAAATCCTAAAGGATCAAATAGTTTATCATTCTTGGGATACTATATACATACATGAATCTCACATTACCATTGAAAACATGAAATAAAAATTTAAAATTATAGTGAGGACTTTACTATTTATTAGAGAATATCACTAAAATCATTCATAGATCCCTTCATTTTATTTTGGGTAAAGGAAAAAATATTAAAATATTATATCAAATGATTATTAAATGAAATAATATGACAAAAGATATCATATAATAAATAAATAATGAATAATATGGAGGAGGTAAATAATAAAAAAATATTCCATATTACTAATGTCATAATTGGGGAATATATCCATGGACAACATATGAATATAAATAATAACATGGATAATAGTAATTTGTTTCATAATGAAGGAATACTTAATTTTGGACATTATAATCACACTGTGAAGGCCATGTACTAAGACATCATAAACATACCGTTAATGCCTCATTATAAGATATCATAAATAATTAGGAATGCATAAACCAAATACCCAGAATAGTTTCTCTCATGAGACTAATAATAAATTGAGGGGAAATATAATTTACACCCCACCTATCACTTAATAAGTCCAACATATTCATCATATTAATAATCAATACAACTTAATTAATATGATTTAATAATCAATAACTATATGTATTGGATGCACTAACATATAAAATGTCAATAATTTCCTCAGTTAAAATGATCATAATCCATATAGAGAAATATGGTTGATGGTATCATTAGAGTATATCCCTAGTATAGAATAGTATTCATCCAATGGTGTTGACATAGATGAAAATGATTTTAAAAGTTCACTAGAACATTTCTTGAGGAAAATATCGATTTGATTTCGAAATCACTTATTTAAAATATGAAAAATATCTAGAATATTAGGAAAAAAAATTTCCTTGAAAATATCTATGTAAAATTTTAAAGTAATATTTAAATAAAAGAGTACTCATGGTGGATGGAAGTGGTGTTCAATCCATATATGTTAAAAACCCATTACTTTTTTAATTTGTAGAGAAATTAAAAATGCGCCATACTGGAAATGTTAAAATAATTACCTTTTAAACCATTTTAAATAAATTAAAATATAGTTTAAAATTACTATAAGAAATAATTTAAATGTAAATTAAAATATTCTTGAAACATTTTTATAAAACATGGACATGGATGAAAAAGTTTGTTGACGAAAGAGGAAATAAGGTTATCTTTTCTTAATTTTTTTTTCTTAATCGTATTAAGTACCAAAGAGAGAAAAATGAAAGGAAATGTTGTAAAACTAAAAACTAAAAAGATAATAATAATATAAATGTGGTTCAAGAAATTAATATCATATAATTTCCCCCAAAGGAACCTTAAACATAAATAATCATGAAAAGAAATGAGACTGTAACATAAATCCTTTACATCTTTGGTAACTTTTGAATCAAAAGTCATTGAAAGAAATAATATTAAATTGATATATAAATCTCATTAATTGAATTAAATAACATGTCAAAATTAATTTATGGGGCATTAAGTACACCATATAAAGAAATTATGGTTTACAACATGAATCATGTCTCAAGAAAATAAGATTGAGACAAAGAAAACCATTACAAAGATCAGCACTTTTGAAGTGATACTTAATCCGTGAAGTGATTATGTACACATATATAAATCCACATAAAACAATGGGAACTACATAATAAAAAAATTGTTTAGTTAATTCACACATAATCATGGAAAAACAAAGATAATGAAAAAGTGTTATAACCCAATGAAAGGAAATTGAGTTAAGAATCCCTTACCTCAAGTCTAGGATTCCTATGTATGCCCTTTAAAAAATGTATAATAAAATTATAATAATTATTTAATTATTATAAATATCTTATATTTTTAATATTTTATCATTAAATATTAATTTATTTTATTTTAATGATATATTTAATTACTTAATCACTTAAGTCCACTTCAGGTGTTTTGAGGAAGTTTGATTCATAATTATAAAATGGCCTTGGTAGGTTGATCATGGTAAAATATGTCATTATTTCATCATATAAAAAAATAATAATGATATATTTATCATTTTTATATATAAAATATAATTTTATAGTCATCCATATAAGTAAGACAAGAAAGACGAATCATATCGCTTCATGGAGGTGATAGTCTACACATAAGCATGAGCAACACTATCATTTTTTAACAGGTGGAAGAGTAAGAAGGTAAGTAATAAATTAAATCTCCAAAATCATAATATTATCATGAATATCATATATATTAATTAAATCCATCATAATAACTATCCTTGTGAGTCAGTGATAAAAAAATGAAACACATCGCTTCATTAAGGTGGTAGTCCATACGTAAGTACAAATGATATTTTCATTTCATGTAGGATAGATATGGAGATTAATAAAGGCCATAAAATAGGAATAATAAAATCTTATTTTATTTTATATTCTTATGTTATTATATAAAAATGGTTATGACAGAATTTAATGAGGTAGAAGAAGAAATAAAATGAAAGACCTCGATTAAGAGTTATACATCTTCTTCGGAAAACCACAAATAGATTTCAAATTAAGACTTATAGATTGTTTTTTTATACGATAGCCTTTAGGTCATAGTGAGGAATGTTGGGAAGGGATCAGGGTAGGGAT
This sequence comes from Viscum album, assembly GCA_963277665.1. NCBI lineage: Eukaryota > Viridiplantae > Streptophyta > Magnoliopsida > Santalales > Viscaceae > Viscum > Viscum album. Next base: position 751,335,130 of record OY728136.1, on the reverse strand, counting down.
TTTTCCAGCTATATTTCTCAAAAGGTGAGAGTAATAAAGGTGATTAGGTTTCCTTTTATAGGTGAGAAAATGACACACTTGAAATTACTTAAAATATTTGAATATAATTAATGTTTTTATAAAGCACAAAATGGAAATAGATTCAAATAAAAAGAGGATAATATGGAAATAGAAACATAAAATAAAATCTAGAGATGTTTTGATGTCATTTTAAACCTTATATTTTGGTTTGACCCCTTCGCCAACCCTTTAGAGTTTTTACCATGGTAACACATTTTATAGCCTTTAAGGGTCATAAATTTACTTCTAAGGTGAAAAGTGGATAAATAATGGTTCATGTATGAAATTTTAAACCATTTAAAATTACTCCCATTATATTTTTTTGTGATTTTAAATCATTTAAGAAAATACCATTTAATAGAAAATATCATTAATGTCATTTTTGGGACTTTTTATTTAATTTTAATTTAAAGGAATGAAGATTAAACTGTATTTAGAACATAAAATCTTTTACCATAAATTATATATTATTATTAATTAGAAAATTATTGGAACAAAATAATAAATACAAAATATATTTCTTTTACTGTTTTTAAAATCATTTACTAGATTTTTCCAACTGTTTGCACAAACACTGAGTCAGTGTTGCAAAATCATTTAAGGTATTTATTCCGTCATAAAAAATTATAAAAAATTAATGTACTAAAATTAATTAATTAATATTTAAAATAAACTTTTATATTCATTCATAACTTCATTTTATCCCTATGAAAACATATAATAGAAATTAAAATCAAGAAGTGACATTTTTTATTTATTCTTTAATTAAAGTAATATCAATGTCATTATCTAAGGAAAATAGATAAAAAAAATTCCATATATTAAAATTTTCTATTAATATGGTGTAATTTATCTAATAAAATTTATTAAATGAAAGCATCAAGTTTATTTTGAGACATTATCACATAGTTTTAGCCCTGTTTTACCCTTACAATGGTGAAAAATATTTACCATAACTATTGTTCATAATAAATAAACATAAAAGGGTAAAATTTAAAAACATTGAACCTCATGATTCCAAATATGGAATACATTTTAAATATTCAATTCTATAAGTGGAAGAAATCAATTTTTATAAAAAAGAGTAAAATGCAATGAAAAACAGTTATTAGAAAAATGTGTTTTAAGCCTAAAAATGAGCTTATAGAAAAATAAAACATGATTCAAATTATTTTTTACGTAATTAGATAATTTATAATTAAATTATTATTATTTTAATTGAATAAAAAATAAAAAATAATAATTATAATTTTAAATTAATATATTTAAATAAAAAAATTATAGTTTTGAAAAAATCAGCATTTTTCACTATTTACTCGAAAATCAACCTTTTCAGAACAACCCAAAAAATTAATTCTAATAAACTAATAAATTTTTTATTTAAAAAATTATATCCATTTTTTAAAATAAAATTTATATTAGTATAATAAATTAATTATAATATGCGTGTATAAAATGCAATAAAAACCATTTTTGAAAAAAAAAAAATTTTGAAACATAAAATGACTTTATTGAAAATTGAGTATATATTTATTATGCCTTAATAAATAAATTTTAATTGTAAAAAAATTATATATATTTTTCATATTGTGGTTATTCCTAATCCTAATGCTAACATAATGACTGGGTTATAATGGTCACATTTTAAATATTAATATATTTATAGTATATTTTAGTATGCTTAAAGGTATATGTTACATGTTATGAAATATATTGAGAATATTATTATTTTGAAATAATTTTTCTAGGTGCTATATTATTCCCATTAAATAAATTGAATCTTTACAATTTTCATCTCAATAATCTAAGGTTCAATATTTGAAAATACCTTTGTTGAAAACCCACATCGTACGAAGGACAGTAAACCTTTCTTTGAAAAGGGGAAGTGGAAAACACAAATGTTACTTGAAATTACACATAATTGGGTTCCTATAAAATTATAACATTGGAAGTATGTGAAAATATGGACATTAAGGACAAAAATAATGTTTTAGGAATAATATAGAGTGATAGAGAACATGATCATGAGAATGTTAATGACCACAAAACCATAAATCAATAATGGATAAAAAAGAACATCAGTTTATCATAAATCAAGGAAAAATGATAAAATTTTCATTTTTAGATCATTTTCTTAGATTTTTGGGATTATTTTACTATCAATATAGAGAACTTGAGAAAATATGATTTCTTGATTTCATTTAATTTCTTTAAAACAATTTCATCCTTTGGTTGTGATTTTATCAATTTCCACTTATATATTATCTTTTAATCCAAGAAATTAATATTATTGATGAATTTTTAATTCCAAAATAATTAAAATTTACTTTTAATGGATCATAATATCCATAAAATAATGATAATTAATTACTCCTATCTCTATATAGTTACCAAAACCAAAATGGTTATCAAAAGTACTTATCCAATTTAGATAAATCTTAATATGATGAAATAATACATTAATATATAAAAAATAAATAATAACATCCAAAGTTCAACTTAAACCATTCCATAAATATTTAACCATAATAATCCTAAAAAATATGTTTGACTAAATTCAGAACTCAAAAATTAGAATGATTTGTTCACATATTATTCCAAGATCAACTAAAAATTTATCTCTAAAAAACATTAGTCACATACCAAAATCTATATACCCCAATAATATATTTTTGAAAACATGCTAATATTTTATATAAATAACCTTAATCACCATAAATAAATTATAAAAACATATATGATTCAATAAGCTAACTCAATATTTATTCCTCTAATGAAATCCAATTCTCAAAAATAATATTTCATTTACCTTAATAATATAATGTTTTCCAAAAATATAGTGAACTCATTATAAAATAACTTTGATTACTTAGTCACAAAATCACTTTTCCCATGGTTATCTATATGATAAAACATATGTTCCCAAAATGTAATAACCCTTTTATCCCAATTAATCATATTAACATCAAATATGATATTAAACATAACAGTTATCAATAACTTTTAGCTTATGTTCAAAAAATATAAAATAATTCTTCCTAAAATAACCTTTTCACTAAAACACATACTAAACAAAAGAGTTTAATTCCATAAATTTCACCAGAAATAATTTTAATCATCTTAAAATCAAATCACATAAAACCTGAAAAGTGGTATTTATTCCTTTAAAATTATGATCAACCTTAGACTTATCAACCCATGACACATTAGGTTTATCCCATATCACTATTGTAGATCATAGGTTTTCATAGGTTATATCTTCTCATTCATCATAATGGTTTATAAATAAAATATGAATTGTCCTAAGTATATACCATATGAGTGTCTAGATAGGTGTGTATTATTAGGACCACTCGTCATTCACCAGTGACGATTGAGTTAATACGCAATCTATCCCTTTTAGAGTTATTACCCCTTGGTGAATCTATGCCAGAATTGAATCCACTTTCCAGTATCTAGACAGAGATGTATTTTCTAATAAAACCAAACAATCCTTAATTTACCAATGTTTTATTATTTTACTTTATACTTATACTTATACCTATAATATATCATAGTGTTATGTTTATTATTTTATATTTTCCTAAATATAGTTCATAAATTTCCTACTAAACTCTTATTTATACCAATTCTAACCCCCAATCTAGTAACCTAGATCCAATGGTTATTTTACTACATAGTTATAAGATACAAGGGATCTCATCCTAAATGATAAAATAGTTTACTATTCTTGTGAGACTAGATACAAACATGATTATCACATTACATTTGAAAACATGAAATACAACATTGAAATTATAGTGAGAACTTTTTATTTATTCCAGTATATCCCTGAAATAATTCAAAGATCCATTCTTAGTATCTAGGGAAAGTAAAACATAATAAATCATGATATTAGATGCTTAGTAAGGAAAATCATACAATAGAAGATATCATAGAATAAATAAATCATGAATAATATAGAAGAGATAAAAATAAACAAATATATTGTATAAAAATATTAAAATAGGGGAATATATCTATAGATAGAATAGGAATATAAATAATCACATGGATAATAATAATTAGTTTCATAATTATGAAATTCATAATGTTAGACATCATAATCATACTGTCATGGATTTTTTCCAAGATATCATTAACATATTATCAAGGGCCCATACTAAGAAATAATGAATAATTAGGCATAAATACGCCAAATACCCAAGATATTTTTTTATCATGATACATACTAATGAATCAAGAAGCTATGAAATTATAGGCCCCACCCATAACTTAATATGTCTAATGAATTTATCATATGGATAAATAATACAAATTAGTCAACATGCCTTAATAATCAATAACTATCCGTATTGAAAGAACTATCATACATAATGTCAATACTTTCCTTATTAAAAATGATCATAATCCATACATAGAAATATTATGGATTATATCATTAGATTATATCCCCTGAAAATATAAGATTCATGAAAGGATGTTAACATACATGAAAATAATTTTAAAAGATCATGAGATCACTTCTTGAGGAAAAAACCCTTTTAATTTTGAAACCACTAATTTAAAATATAAAAATTTCTTGAATAGTAGGAAAAATATTTTATTTGAAAATAAACAAGGATAATTGGTAATTAATATTTAAATAAAATAGTTTTCATGATGGAGGAAAGAGTCGGTCAAGCCGTACATGTTAAAAAAACATTCTTTTTACACTTTTTAAATAAAGTTGAAATGTGCATATAGGAAGCGTTAAGAAGATTAATTTTTAAAAATTTTGTAAATAAAGTGAAATATAATTTAAAATGACCCTAATAAATAATTTAAATTTAAATAAGATCATTCTTGAAACATTTTTAGAAAACATGTACATAGAAGAAAAGGTACATAAACCAAAGAGGAAATAAGGCCAACTTTTCTTAAAAAAATTTCTCAATCATATTAAGTACCAAAGAGAGGAAAATGAAAGGAAATCATGCAAAAATTAGAAATAAATAGAGTATAATAATATATATGTGGTTTATTAAATTAATATCACACAATTTTCCCTAAAGGATCCTTGAACATAAATAATTCTGAAAAGAAATGAGATTGTAACATAAAGCCTTTACCGTTTTGGTAACTTTTGAATAAAAATTCATTAAAATAATGAATATTAAATAGATATGTAAATTAGATAAATTAAAATAAGTAATATTTCAAAATTAATTAATGCATTAGTAATATTATAAATAAATCATGTTCAATGAAATGAAACATGTCTCAAGAAAATGAGATTGAGACAAAGAAAAACTATGAAAAGATCATAACATTTGAAGTGATAATTAATCCATGAAGTGATTATGTAAATATATATAAATACATTTAAAAAAATTGGAAATAGATCATAAAAAAATCTAGATATAAGATAACACATAATCATGGCATAACAAATTCAATAAAGAAGTGTTATAACCCGATGAAAGGAAATTGAGTTAAGAAACCCCTTACCATAAGTCAAAACTTTCTATGTAGGTACATTGAATCTTGTATAATAAATATATATTAATTATTTACTTATTTAATAATAATTTAAAGGTTTATTAATTTATTATTAAATAATTTATTTTATTGAAATATTTAATTAATTAATCACTTATGTCAATGTGGTGTGTTTTGAGTACTTTCAGTTCATAATTGAAAAATGACTTTGGATAGTTGAATATGGTCAAAGGGTTCATTGTTAAATCATATAAAAAATAATAATCATGAAAAAATTATCATTTTTATATATCAAACACAATTTTATATCATCCGTGAAATGAAAATAAGAAAAACAATTTACATTGCTTTGTGGAGGTGGTAGTTCATATGTACACACAAGCAATGTTATTGTTTTTAATGGGTGGAAGGGTAAGATGGTAAGTAATATGTTATCTCAATATAATTATAATTATGTCATGAAAATAATATATATTCATTAAATACATCATAATACCTAACCTTTTGAGGTTGTGATGAAAAATGAAACACATCGCTTCGTGGAGGTGATAGTCCACATATACACATGAATGATGTTTTCATTTCACATAGTATTGATATGGAGATATATAAGGGTTATAACATAGAAATAATAACACCTAATTATAGTGGATATATTTATGTTATTATACCAACATGGTTATGATATAATTTAAGTAGGTAGAAGAATAAATAAAATGAAAGAACTCGGTTAAGAGTTATACCTCTTCTTTAGAAAACTATAATTGGCTTACACCTTAATCCTTATATCTTAGTATTTTGGTGAAAATATAGACTATATATGTAATTTTTAGGAAGTTTTGGAAGGTATATGGGTGGTTATTTTCCAAGATAGAGTGCTTCAAAGGAAGGAGGAAGAGAGGAGATGAGGTGCCCTTTTATAAGTGAGGAAAGGACACACTTGGAATTACTTAAAATATTTAAATATAATTAAAGACTTTATCAAGTAAAATTCTTCAAAATGGACATTTATTCAAATAAAAATATGTTAAATTATAAATATAATCATAAAATAAAATTTATATATATTTTGGTTTCATTTTAAACCTTATCTTTTGGTATAACCCCAATGTTAACCGTTTTTAAATTTAACTCAGATAACATATTTTTTGAATTTAAGGGTCATAGATTTAATTATAAGGTGAAAAGTGGCTAAAAAATGGTCCATAAATGACATTTTAGAAAATTTTAAACTAAAATTGTCCTTTTTTTTATTTTTTAATCATTTAATTAAATATCATTTAATAAAAATATAATTAAAATCATTTTTGGGACTATTAATTTAATTTTACTTTAAATTCATTAAGATTACAATAGATTTTGAATATAAAATATTTTAACATTAATTATACATTAATATAAACCATAAAATTCATGTAACATAATAATCCATTCAAAACAATTTTTTTTTGAAATCATTTACTAGATTTTTCTTACTATCTGTACATGCACTAAGACAACATTGAATAAGCATTTAAGGTAATTATACCATCACAAAAAATTATAAAAAAATTTCCATCATAATATTAATTTATTTATGTTAAAAATAACCATTTATATTCATTCATAAATTCATTTCATCCCTATCAAACATTATAAAATAAATTAAAATCAAGAGAGTGACATTTTGTATTTATTTTTTACTTAAATTAATATAAATGCCATTATTAAAGGAAAATAGAAAAAAAAGAATATATTAGAATTTAGGATGTATATGGTATAATTAATCACATAAAATGAAATAAAAGTAAATTTTGAGTTTATTTTTATACATTATACTATAGTTTTAACTCCATTTTACGCATTTTAGCCTTACCATGGTGACAAATCTTTACTATGGCTACTATTCATAATAACAAAAAATAAAAGGGAACTATTTAAAAATTTAAAACTCATAATTAAAAATAATGAATCCATTTTTAAATATTTAATTTTTAGAATTTGAAGAAAAATATTTTAATATAAAATCATAAAATGCAATGAAAAATAGTTTTTAGAAAAATGTATTTTTTAGCCTTAAAATGAGCTTATACCAAAATTAAATACGATGCACATTATTTTTTAATTAACTAGAAGATGTAGAATTAAATGAGATTTATTCGAATTTAATAAAAAATAAAAAACATAATGGAAATTTTAAATGAGCTGTTTTAAATTAAAAAAATGATAGTTTGACAAAAAGTTATTTGTTCACTATTCACTCAAAAATCAACCCTTTAAGAAAAATCCTTAAAATTAACCTAATAATATTATTAAATGATTATTTAAAAATTATTTCCAGTTTTTAAAATACAATTTATAAAATTGGAAGAAATTAATTATAATATCCATGCACAGAATCCAATAAATCTATTTTTGAAGAAAACATATTTTTTAAGCATAAAATAACTTTACTAAAAATTGAGTACATATGTTTTATGAATTAATACATAATTTTTTATTATATAAAATCTTTATGCATATTTTTCAGAATTTGGTTATTCCTATTCATAATTCTAAATTAACTACTAAGTTATAATTTTCATTATTAAATATTAAAATTTGAAAATATATCGTAGTTCACTTAAAGCTCCGTGTTGCGTGTTAAGAAAGATATCAAATATAATATTGTTTAAAAATATTTTTTTGGGTGATACATGATATGAATCACTTGGTTATTATAGAAGTGTCATGGTAGGTTTCTTTTTTTTGATTGGGGTCCTGGGATAGGGTTGTAGGTGGTCTGTGAGGTGTGAAGGAGAAAGAGATAACACATAAAAAAATTAATGTATATAAAAAATAAAAAGGAATTTGTATCTTGAAAGGGAGAGGGAGTTTAAATTTGTGATCCTTTATGAATATAGATATAGCCCAACAAGGGAGAAAACTTTATAGGTACACTTTATGGATGTTTGGTTTAAACTTAAATCTCACTACATTCATATTAGATAGTGTATAAAATTTAAAAATCACATTCAACACCCCAAAAACACATTATTCCATAAAATAGAACTTGAAAATTTAAGGTGATTTAAAGGGTGGGTTGGCTTGGATTGGGAAAAACATATAATAATTTATATAAATATATAAAATTTTTAATTTTTAAAAATAAATAATGTTTTAACTTTAATAATTCTTCCAAATATCATAAAATAAAAGTAATCTTTTTTTAGAGTATTAAAAAATTTAGCAGTTAGAGTGGATTGGTCAAGTAAAATCAACTAAAAAAATAGAAACCCAACCACTTGACCTAACTGAATCAAATAAAAAAAATTAAACCACCTTGTAAGAGGTGGTTTTTGGTTTTTTTATTTTTACTGGTGGATTGAATTAGGTTGGTTTGGTTTTGTGATTTTTTTATTTTATTACACACCCAAGGACCTAAACATACAAGGAATGCTAGGAAATCATATTATTTTCATATTTTGAGTTCTGAAATATTTTAATTTTATTGTATTCATTTAAATAGTAAATTTTACATATTTTTATATGCTTATCATGATTTTTATTTTATTAATACCATTTGAGATTATTAAAGATGAATTTTAGAATTATAAATATTTAGAGACCAAAATTAATGGTGGCTCTATTTGGGGAAATTTTATGAGTACTTTTTTGATTTTTTTCATGTGTAGAAAACAATAGTACATTTCATTAGGTTATTTAGAGCACATAATACAACAAATTTTCTAAATGAATGTTCATGCAATTATTTTGGTGATATTATTGATGACTATGAAATGCGAGGTGTAATGGTATGAACCTTACCAAACCTTTACTTTGCATGTTTTGGGTGTTGTAGATTTCAAGAGGAGGCCTAGTGAAAGATAAGTGGAGTTTTTTCTAAAATTTCAGTTGGGAGTTATGTACTGTGATGTGGAGGAATGTGCTACACTGGGAGGGGATAGCCAAAAGTCCTGGATGTGGCATGGTGTTGGAAGTTACAATATAGTGAGATTGGTGTCATAATTTTTTGGTTTTTCCATATTAGGGACCCCTATATCATGTCCTTTTGGTTGTGTTGTGTACATGGTCGAGGACTATCTAGTTGGAGTGTAGGTTGTGTGGTTGTGTTGTTGTACTTAGGGATGCACTATAGAGCTTTATAAATTAGGTTTTTGTCTTTATTTCTTTTCAAGGTTTATTAAGGCATGGTTCCACCCCTGATGTATATGATATATTAGAGTTCTATAGCATGATTTATTAGTGGATATGGGATGAGGATCTTTGTGGCATAGAGAAGTAGGTTGTGCTATGGTTTCATGGAAAACATTTGTATTGTGGTGTGGAACCCACTTGTATACCATGTTTTTTTGAAAAAACTAAGGACTGCGGTCTGGAATTTAACCTTACGCTATGGTATTCTATTTTGCATCTAGATTATAAATTTATGGACTCCCCCAAATTTCATTCTTCCACCCTCCCTTAAATTTTGGGTGATTCAAAAATGGTTTTAAGATATATTTCAGCGTTTTCTCTTGGATTTGTTCCTTAGATTTAGGGGATTAGGTATTGGTGATTCAAGGTGATTTCTTTCCATTTCTTCTTGGTTTTCTCTCTATTATTCATCCAGATAAGGTCTTGGTTGTGGGATATGGTTAGAGTATCTAAGGATGGAGTGAGTGGTAGATTATGGGTGTTGTGATTTATGTTTTTAAAGGTTTTACTGTGAGATCTCGATCTTGGTATTGCCTATTTCTTTCCTTGTTTTTGTGTAGTGGATTTTGAAGCTCTGGTTAAGGTAGAGGATTCAAGAACTCTCAATTTTTTGTGTTAATTGTGCTATTATCATTATTTTTCCTTATTTAGGTAAATACTATGAATTAAACCAATAGAGATAATAAATCAGACTAAATAAACTAATAGGATATGGGAAATTCACATTTTCTTACCCACTTCATGGTATTGTTCTCACAATTGGTATATATTTTATTCCATTTCTGAAAACCATTGAGGTTGATTGTGAATTGTGCATTACTATTGTGATTGTGTTTTATAATCACCTTTCATAAAAGGATAATCACTTAATTATGGTAATGAAATAATTTCATGAAAGGAATAAATTGGTTTGAAAGCATGTAGAATATAAAAAAATTGTGATTGTTCTTAATACTAATATTGTTGCTATGTATTATGTCAAATATTATTGTTGTGTCTATGTTTTGTGATTTTTATGTGGTTTTTATGAGGTTTTTAGAGTGGGGGATATGATTGATTTCATGGGTGGCATAATGGGACATGATTAAGTATGTGGTTATTCAATGGGATTGGGGACTCCTAGATATGGTTTGGAAAGAAGGAGTGAGTGGGTTGTTGTGGGTGATTTTAATGACCCCCTCCCCCTAAAGGTGCCTCTCCTATGATGATAATTAAGGAATAGAGATAATAAACCATGAGTACCACCTCCGGTATCCCTTGGGGTTGTGAAAAGAACTGAGGGTATAAAAATCTCACACATGGGAGGAATTACCCTCTATAATATTAGATCAGGATATAGAAAAAAATGCCAAACATCTCCATGAAAATATAAAAGAAAAAAACTAAAACCATCCCATAATACATGAATAATGTAAAAAATACAAAGAATATCAAAATAAATTCCCAAAATAAAAGTACTAAAGTAGTGACTCAAAAAATACTCCAAAGATTCGAGATAATAATGTCAAGTATGGTCCACATAGTCCTCCTCAACGACCATGATTTTTATTAAGTCATAAAGACTATATAATATCATTATAAAATAATCTCAAAAGTGGTAAAAACATGCATTTCATTCCCATTTACCTTCAATTTCAATTAATCCAATTAATTATATTCACTAGTATGATGTATTCTATCTTCCCAAAAGATAATAAGTGCATGATTCCTTCTACATGTACAACTTGAACAGAGACAAAGGATCCTCTACCTCAAACAGAGCTTTCTGATCCACCCCACAAGGTTATAACAAGAGGTAGACCACTATCGATCACCTATATAAAGGTTAGAATCTTGATGTACCTAAAAAAAACCCCACAATAATATTTTACCAAAAAATCATCAAAACAATAGGTTACCCTTGACAACAACCTCTTTTTAATGAACAAAATGTATAAATATGAAGAATAAAAGAGTGGGGAATCACTTAAATCCACTAAATATCAATATCCTAATGTTGGGGTTGAAATACATTGAAAGGGGTCTGAAATCCCTCCTTGGGATATACTTAGATCTCCCAAAAAATAATAATAAAGTTAGAAGAATGAGGGAGTTTTATAATTTATTTGTATTTTGAAAAACATAAGACCAAGTCATAACCTCCTTCACCCCATCACATAATTAATGAAAAGGAGAATACTATGGAACAAATGGGAGGGGCTATTCTGTAGCCTGGATAGTCAATGCACCCTTAGAAAATAATGTTTATATCTATGATGTAGGTCCTAAAAGATAGGATAAGGGACCACGACACAGTGGGAAGGACCACACCACATAACCTTTTCATTATGAAGAGTATACACCGTAACCCTTCCCCATGGTAAAACTACCTAAAAAACAACAGAACCCCCAAAATCATTCCTCCCAAACTCCACATCACAATTAACACCTATTCACTATATCCAATTAGGTAAGAAACTAATCTCTATGAAATAAACTCTCTTTATTTCATATACATGTCAAAAATGGTAAAGTCACTTAAAACCTCCTCCCAATCTTCTGTGTCGATACCAACCTCTCTATGCCACAACATCCACCCTTACAACTCATCCCAAGAATCCACACCGTAAGCCTCCTTTGAGATAAGATCTCATATCCATCTCCCCCATTTTCCCTCCAAAATCCCTAGGACTCCCCTAGACACCTCCACCACCATAACTCTCATAAATTAACAAGTTGAAAGGTCCGAACCACTGCCTCAATGACTTGGTTGGTTGATATGAGGGCATCTGTTAGTTTCCCCATTACATGTGATATAGTTGGTAATGATAAACTTAATATGGGGTTGGATGGAATTGAATAACCTCATGGCTAAAAATGGAATGATGATTCTTAAAATAAATGATTAATGGTTAGAAATAATATGGGTGATGGCTTGAGTGGTTTGTCAATAAATATGGAGTTGAATGTCTTAATTAACCTAACTTGGTGGGTATTTGGTAAATATGGATGAGAAATAATGGTATTATTAACTATAAATTTCATATGTTGGATGTGGATATTTTTATGGGATGTAGTTTTTGTTGGGATTTTATAGTTGATAATGATGGTAGCATAATGCATAAGTAATGTTGTTATTTTTGTAAGATATGAATGTGTTGTTTGGGTGTGAACCTCTTAAGTTGGGATTGTGTATAGTGTATATATATGATGTATTTTCCTTATGATTTCCATATGAACCACACCTGAGTCAAATAACCTTACCAATACCCTACATAATTTGGGTATTGGGTTTTCTCTCCTAATATCCAAGTTGGTGAGGGAATGGATGACATATTTCTCCCTCTTCCCCAATCTCCCTTCTAGGTGCAATATGAGTTGTGATGGGTTGAGGTATTTATGATCATGACACTTTAGTATGTAGTGTATTGGTATACCCTATTGGGTATTGGTGTGATGATAGGTACATGGTGTACTGGTATACCCTATGGGGTATGGATGAGGAGGTGCATGTGCACTAAAACAACCTACCATGTACTAATGGGATATTATGTGGTGATATTGAGGTGAGGATACATGGTGGGGGTCCTGAATCATAGGATTAGGGAACAAGGTTTATTTATTTTTTGTTTAAAATACTTTACTATATTGTATGTGAGATGTGTGGGTGAGGCATGGTGTGTTGGAGCATGATTGTAAAAAAAGATTGGGAGAATATGACGTTTGACGCTGGGGAATGAGTGTGATAAACCAATGATGAAGTGGCTATAGAATACCTTCTTATTATATTTATATACACTATTTTATTATGTTTATATGTTATATTTGGTGAGTGAACCTTGGTGAGGTTGGTTGGTAGTTGATCTGATAGGTTCTTGTTGGCTCTGTTATTTGTTCACCGATGCATTAGTATGCTCTATCCATGTTTTTATTGAAATGATCAATAGTGAGGAGCACACCATCCATTCCACTGAATGGACATAGCGAGAAAAAAATACACTGGATGGAGATGTCTATCCGATCATCTTGTACTACATAGTAAAAAGATCCATAATACCAGTAGACATAGGTTTGTCTGGTTACCATATCCTCCATGCATGTGCACTGGAACTAGGATGAAAACCCATATAATCACCCTAAAACTAAATGAAAACACACTATATTGTAGAAAAGAAATGGATAAACAAGATTACATGGTTAAGATAAATGTTATACATATACAAGATAATACTATAAACATTTTCATTACATGAGATACAAGTGAATAAAATACTCATATCTCACTTCTTCTAAATTTACATAGTATTAGACTATAAAGTCGAAAACTCACCTAATATTTTCAGAGGGATCTACAATGCTTCAGATTTTGGACACTAACTCTATATATAGAGCTCTTCATCCAGTGAATAGGTTGTACTAATGTTCAAGATTCATGATCAACATCCCACTAACTCGGAAAACCTCTGATACACTATTGATCCATCCAATAAAACCTCCAATAAATGGTGACCATGATTGAAACCAAAGAATTGAGATGAAACACCACTGAAAACAAAAAATTATGAATTCTTCCAATGGAGGTTATTTGATGGACTCTGTCTAATGTATGTTATTCTAGTGAAACCTTTCTACTCAACCACTTTGAAACTACTCAGTAGGAAACATCCGTCCGATGATATCTGTCTAATGATTTCCATTTTTAAAAATCTATCTAGTGAAACTAAATAATTTTAAAAAAAACACAACAATATACAACTTTAAAATTTCTTGAAGATTTCATAATTCTTTAACCATCCATCCAAGCTCATCCTCCATCCAATGGAAGTAGTGTTCTCATATCTATCCGATCAAATGAGTACAACCATGGCACAATGTTTTCCCTCGACTTTCTTGGACTATCACATCTTAAAATAGATCAGTAGAATTATGATTTATAGTAACATTAGATAGCTCTAACTCTTTATATTCTAGTAGAATTGATAAAAAGGGATATTTTAGGTTAATGTGGTTCACTCTTTCATGAAACATAGATTTGGGGAAAGATGGATGACACTCTAACTATCATAGAGTTTTTTTAAAGGTTGGGGTCGAAGCCTCATTTTTATTATTAAAGAAAATCAAAGACCTCTTTTTAACTGGGTAGAGGGAGACCCATTACATAGCCCGAAGGCCCAGTGGGCTTGTAGCCCATTACATAGCCCGTAGGCCCCAATTGTTGGCCCAATTTCCATTCTTTGAATAGTAACCCGACTGTTATAGTACCCGCACAGTACCGCCACTGCTACAGTGCCCTATCGCCGCAACAGTACCCGCTGATCTACAGTACCACCGCAGCTCCAGTACCGCTATAGTACTGCTACAATACCCGCACCCAATGGGTTTTAAACCCCCATTTTTCTTGTAAGATTACAGGGTGGTTACCACTAATCCAAACCCCAACTACACTAACTATCATAGAGTAACTTTCCTCTATATGATCTTTTTTAAAGTTCCTTTAGAAATAAAATAAACTATATCAACTCTTTTACCACTTAAATACTAAAAAATACAATACTTCTATTATAGATAAAGTAACAACTAGATGTAACTGAGACACACAACTGAACATTATTCTATTTAAAGTAAACACAAATTTGTTATAATTTTTCCTAAATCTATGTCTGTAGTAAAATTTATATCAAAAAATCCCATTATATGATCATTATTTTTGAAACATAAAGTTTAATATTTCTACTACTTCAAGTATTGAATGATCAACTTCATAACTTCCCAATATTTCCTTCTAAAATTTGACATGAAGTGACTAAGAACTCCCATTAAAAAAGTAATGTATAGTTGTGTGAAAACTATTGTATAAATAAAACTTCCAATAGATGAAGAAAAAAACCTTTTCCATGTTACGAACTTCTCTATCCATTGATTATGCCTACACATTATAATGTCTTAAGTGTATGGTGAGGGGACTTGAGATAGGTTTATAATAGGTCATTCCAAAATTTTCAATGACCTTTCTAATGTATTTATTTTAGGATAAAACCAAATACCCTATTCCTATCCCTAAAAACTCCCATACCCAAGATCTTTTTGGATTTTTTGAGGTTATTCATATAAAAAATTCTGAACATATTTCTCTTTAGTTCATCGGTCCAATGGAACTCTAAACTAAAATAAATATATTATCAATATAAAAATACTATGGGATATATGTTTTGTGATCCCATTTTCTCTAGTAACAATAATGATACAAATAAAATCATCTAAAACTTTACTCAGTCATGAAAGTTCCAAATTCCTAATTCAACTATCATGGAGATTGCTTCAATCCATAAATACTTTATTTAAACTTATAAACTAGATCCTCCATTCGATGAACTTCATAACCCTTGGTATGAACCATGTAAATTTTTTCCTCCAAATCCCCATGATGAAAATTTGCCTTTACATTGATCTTATTAAGTGTAAATCATTAGGAATAACAATTATGAGCACTGTTAAAATGGGTATGTTCTTCACCATTGGTGAGAAAATTTCTAAAATGTCAATCCCTTCTTTTTGTTGAAAACCCTCAACCAAAAATCAGTCTTTGTATCTCTTACTTACACCATTTTCCACTTTCAGAAAAAAGACCCATTTATTTTCAATAGATCATTTTTCTTCAAGTAGTTTATCCAAATACCCTGTATTATTGATATTTAAGGAATTAATTTCCTCTTCCATGGATATATCTAATTATTTCAAGTCCCTGAGAGTATCTACTTCTTAGAGTAGCTACTTCTTTTGGATATTTCGGTTCCCTTGTGTCCATTAGAAGTAGAAAATTCATATTAGCTCTAAACCAAATATTTTTCTAATAAGAGTGGATCTCCTTAGAACAACCCCAAGTCTTTTAGATGATACATATCTATCTAGTAGTCTCTCTTCTGAAATTTCTCTATTTGATATCCATCTATCTAAACATCCTCCATTATATAAACTAATCATTGGAGTGACATCCTATGAAGTTTCCACTGAATTTCCCAAACTAGGAGACTAACCATAACCTTTGTTTGATTATCTTGTACTTTAATAGTTGATATAAAATTAACTTTATCATCATACATCTTTAAATTATTCCACATAATTCCTTCATTAAAAATAATTTGTTTTCTCCAGATGATTTATTTGTTTTCATCACCCCACAAGTGAAATCAAAAGTTTCCATATCCATATCAAATGATAAAGCACACTTTATATTTCCCATCAAACTTATATAAATATTTAATCATTGTTATAAACATATGAGATACTTCCCAATACTTTGATATAGTTCACATTTTGCCTCTTATCAAACCAATTTTCTTCTGAAAGTTCTTTCCTCATAGATGAATACAAGCATTTGTTCACTAAATACACTACTGTATTAATGAATTCTACCCAAATTCCATTAAGAATTATAGAGTGAATCCTTATACTACAAGATTTATCTTTTAGGACCCAATTCCCCCTTTTAGCTACTAAATTTTGTTATGGAGTTCCTATAATAGTATTATCATGAATAATGCCATTCCTCCAACAAGAATTATTAAAGTTATATCCTATGTACTCCCCACCATTGTCAAACTAGAGATACTTAAAATTTCATTCACAAAATTTTTCATCCAAAACCTTCCATTGAATATTTTCCTAAAAGATATTAGATTTATTATTTTGTATGTAAACCCAAAAATATCACGTGGCTTCATCAATAAAGGTTAAAAGTAAAAAACTCATCTATTAGAATAAATAGGGGAAGGTAACCAAACCTCAAAATGAACATTTTCTAGATTCACATTTTTTAGATTTATACCATCCAAGTTAAAATAAACTCTTTTATGTTTCCCTATCATACAACTCTCAAATCTTACAAGGTTTTTGTGATCAAGTATAAGTATGCCTTTTTCCACTAGAAGTGTAAAATTATTTTCACTAAGGTGACCAAACCTATAGTGACACATATCTAGACCATATGATGATGTTCTTATAATCATTGAAACTTTATCCTTGTATCTAGTCAAGTAAAAGGTTTCATTCTTTACTTTATGAGAAATCACCATAGAACCTCTATTGATTTTCAAAACTCCATTAAAAAACTTCATTTAGAAACTAGCATTATCAACGTTTCCTACTAATATGAGGTTATTTCATAGACCTAAAATATATTTAAAATATTTAATTCTCAAGACACTTCTATTTTTCATTCGAATGTTAATGTATCCTTTCCCAAATATATCTAGAGATTAAATTTTTTACTATATATATTTTTCCCAATCATCCTAGAATATAATTTAACAAACACCCTCACTCACCGGTTTAATGAAAAGACACACCATAGTTAATACACCATGAATTTTCTTGAATAATCACACTTAGTTAGATACTAGTTACTTCATCTATTATACTTACCAAGTTTATATTTCTAGAAGTGGAAGCATGTATTTGGTTCATACAATATTTATTAATATGTAATTTCTTCCTAAATATATAACATGTAGGACATGGACCAGTTAAATTTTCTTAACCTTTTTCTGTGGCGCTTTTCATCTACAGACTTACTCTTCTAACAATCCTCCCATTGAGGTGACCTTCCCTATCTGGTAGTATTGAGAGCACTTCTAGATGGAGCTTGGAATTTCTTCAACCACAAATCCTTATTTGAGATCAAGTTTTTAACATCATAAAACACAATATCTATCTCCCCTAGAGTTTTTCACTTCTATCACCATGAAATCCCAACTTTTTTAGAGTGAAGAAATAATAAGCAAAGCCCAAACATTGTGTATGAAAGTTATGTCCAATGATTTGAGATTCCCTTGAAAAATATTGAATTCATTCATGTGATTCTAGATATAAATTCCATCTAATTAACAATAAGATTAAAATATTTTCATCAAGAAAACTTTGTTTATATCCATTTGTTTTTTATACATTTCAGCTAACACTTTGAAAACTATTGTAGTAGTTTTTATCGCATTAATTTTGAATGAAAAATTACTAGAAAGTAACATCCTAATCAATTCCAAACCCTTCCATATAATTTCTATCATTCCTTATTTTCCATATTTTTAGGACATTCATCAGACAAATGATAATCCAAATCTTTACGTATCAAAAGATCCTTTGGTTTCATTATACAAAAGAAATTTTATGTCCTATCAAAATTTATGATATGAACCTTACCTTATTCTAAATTAATTATTCCCAATAATTGTAAACTCAACTAAAATAAAATAAATTTTAAGATAATAATAGGATAAACTCGATTCTTGTGAGTGAAGTAGAACCAATACCTTGATTCCAATTTTTAAATGGATCACTAGTGGGGAGCACACCGTTTTTTTCACTGAACAGACAAAAAAATCACAATGTACACCAGAAAAATATGTTCTCATGATATTCTTGTCATTCAAAATAGAAATATCTAAAAAAATAAAAAAAATAGATATTTGTTTAGTAATTATCAAATTTAAGTCTGTGCATAGTAACTAGGGTGAACTCCAACCTTATGACCACAAAAACTCGATAAATTCACACCACACAAAAAAATAAGTGTAAAACATGATTTTGTAGTTTATAGAATTATCTTACATCTACATGATAACACTATAAACATTTTAATTACAAGAGATACAAGGAAATATAAAACTAATAGTTCACTTTATCTTGATTTACAATGTCACAATCTAAAAATATATAAACTCACGTCATATTTTTATAGGTATTCACTACACTTAAGAGTTGGGGAACTAAATATATATAAAGAGGTCTTTATCAGGTGAAAAGGTTGCATCGACATCTGATATTCATGGTCAAATTCATGTTAACCTAGAAAACCTATAATACACTATTGAACTATCTGATGAAACCACTAACAACTAGTAACTATGCTTATAACCAAAGCATTGAGATGATACCCTAGTGAACACCACCTATGAGGTATCTGTTTAATGTAAGTCAGTCTAGTGAAACCTTTCTACTGAACTACTCTAAAACTTTTCAGTAGGAAACCTATATCCAGTGATTTCTGTTTGATGTTTTTTTTCGAAAAATCTATTTAGTGAAACTTAAAAATTTCCAAACAAAAGAGTAGTTTTCATTATATATATTGAGTATAATCCTATTGAGTATACATTTTATGCTAACCCCTATATATATAAACTATTTTTTAGGTTTTAAAGCTGAATTTACTGATTTTATTGGACAATACAATCTTAAATCATGAGTTTTTTGTAGAGTCACTACCTAGGAGTTTTATTGGTAAATTATTTGGAATATTTATCTATCTAAAAATATTCACACACTATGAGATTATTGTGGTTCTGGTTTTATTTATATTATGGTGTTTATTAGTGTATTTTTCATTATTTCTAGGTTATATGAGGGTAATCCCCATCATTTTTATGCATTTTTTATCATTGGTGGTAGTCGCTAACAAGGGGCCTATTATAGGTGGGCCTCAAGGGGTAAATATCATCTTCATTATAATCCTAGGATGGGTTCCCAGTGGTGGTTCATTATGATAGAGTTGTATTAGAGATTTTTGTTGAGAGATAGTATGGAGATTAGAGTTAGGCACTAGTGAGGGTTACATTAGTTGGTAAGGAAACAATGGAAATTGAACATGGTTCATGATGTAGAATAGAGATACTGGTTAGAAAATGTGATTTTAGGCCCTCATGATTTGATATAAGGACCATTAATTTATCAAATAACCAAGTGAAATAGTTTTTCTTTTATGGTAAATACTTTGGATAGGTATATGTATCATGCATGTTTGATATTGTGTTTAAAATGAGGTGATTTTTGGGAATCAAATGAATCTAATTAAATGAACATGATTAAATGAATTATATTCTATTGGGATTATAATTTTGGTTCCTTACTATAGATATTTCATATGGTCTTTATCTACACATGGTTTAGGCCAATTATGTTTAAAAATATATCCTGGTTGACCATAAGAGGGTTAACCCAATTGAGGAGGATGAGCTACGGAGGAAGTTTCTATGAGAGTTCCAGCATTAGGGTATAGTTAATTTTGAGGGGGAGAATCTTTAGTTTGGAGACATAGTGACCACTCAAGTAAATTGAGATTATTTTTAGTTTGATCTAATCTAGGGCTGAGTACTATGTTTCTTTGTACATATGTCAAATGTGAGGAGTAGTGCGGTTGTGGTTAATCCTATATCTGGAAGAGTAGATGAAGGTAGATGGTTTCTGGGATGATTTTCAGCAGAATCTTTGTGATGAATTTATACTCATTGATGATGAGGTGAGTATATGGGTAGAAACTAATATCCATTTAGTAGGGGTGACTAAGCATGCCAGATCTTGAGATCATGTTTAAATACCTCATTTACTTCACCCCATATCTATTTCCCAATGAGGAATCTAGATTTCAATTCATAGAGGAGGCACTACATCCTATGATTCTCTAAGAAGTTACTCCATTTACATTGCATATGTACATAGTGGTGCAGAAGAATAAGAAGGTGATTAAGAGGATGAATGATTAGTCAAAATCACTTTGAGATGGTATCCATTAGGGTTACTCAAGGATTAGAGATGTTGGTGTAGGATATTATACATATAGATAATCGAGGTTTATTCTGGAAGGGAATCAACCTAAGTGGTTTAATTCCTCCCATTTATATGGGGAAAACAATTCCTATGAACATATATAAGGATATGGACCAGTGTTTTAGGCTTGTGGGAGGTATGGTCATCCGTGATTCTAGTTCCAAACCACTCTTAGGGATCAATGTGCTGTAGGGGGTTAGTTTTAGTTTTATCCCAAGTAGTAGTAGTTTCCTAGGAGGTTATATTAGTATTAGAGTTAGAAAGATTATGATCTACTGTGGGGTGATGGAGTTGGTAGAATAAAACCCTAATATTCCCCTCACATTGAGGGACATAAGGATAAATATGGCCTTGGAGGTGGTCATCAATAGCAGGTCATGGGATCTGGATGTGAAAAAATCTATTCTATGGATGCACTAGTACTAGAGGGAAAAAAGATCATCCAAGGTATCATATATTTTTCTTCTATTATAGTATATACATTAATTGATTCTAGATAATCACACCCTTTATTGACATTTCCAGGGTCTATGCCTTGGGACATATGGTGGAGAAGCTTATAGTTCCCCTGATGATGAGAATACTAGTTAGAGATAATAAGATTCCGATTGATGTGTACTAGGGGTGTGAGATGGTGATGGGGTATTATAAGTCATATGTGGAATTTTTTTTATTTTAGATACAACTATATGATGTCATTCATATAATCAATTGGTTATACTCTATGCATGAAATTATTTATTTATTTCAGTGGAGAGTTTTATTCTATGATGAAGAGGTCTACCGAGTGATGTTCATTGGTGAGTTTGTGTATAAGATGAGTCATAGATGTTTAGTGTCATAATTATTATAGTTAGTGTGTTTTTCATTATTTTTAATAGAGGTGTAGATGGTGGAGTTCCCTTAAGTCAGGGAAAATTTTCTTAAGGTGTTCTACCATGAGATTATGCCTTTACCGCCTAAACTTGATATCAATTTTGGGATCCATTTATAGCCTCATGCCTCTTTGATTTTTATGAATACTTATTGGATGGTGCCTTAAAATATGTAGAATTTTAGGATTCAAATTAAATATATGATCTAAAAGGGTTTTAACGATCAATGTGTGTTGATGTGGGGTGAACCCATGTCATTGATCAAGAAGGTGGATAGTGGTCTACAACTATGTATAGAATACTGGCAGTTGAATTAGGTTATGATCAAGAATCACTACTCTCTCACAAGGATTTAAAATATATTGGACCAATTGGAGGGAGATAATTGATTTTTTAAGATTGATATGTGTTATAGATATCACTAGATGAGATTTAGGTAGGAGGAAAACCCGAAGAACACTTTTGAGTGTTGGTATGAACATTTTGGGTTTGTAGACATGTAATTAATTGTCATAAACTCCCTAAACATATTCATGATAATAACAAAAATTATGTTCCATGAGTTACTAGATCAGTTTTTGGTCATGTTCATTAATGAATTTATCATATACTCAAGGTCTAAGGTGGAGTGTGCTGATAACCATAGGTCCATTATACATGTCATTCGACACCATAAACTTTATAAAAATATTTCCAATTGAATTTTTTCGACATGGGGGTAAAATTCATTCTATATTTTTTGTATCAGTAGGGATTGGTAGTGTATATATTATATATCAAATCAATTGTTTCTCGGGAAGCATCTAAGAATGTTATAGAGTTTTATAGAGTCCTTATTCTTATGATATACTATTGGAGGTTTATGTATAAGTTCTCTCAGGTCATGGACCCATTGAAAACCTTGACCATGAGTTACTAGACCTTTTTATTGATTAATCAGTATCCAGAATATTTCAACTACCTAAAGGAGAGGCAGATTAGTGTTCCCATTATCCAACTTCTAGAGCAGTGAGTGATGTTTGAGGTGTCATGTGATAGATATTGTCTTGGTTTGGTTTTTATTTGATATATAAGTGATAAATGATATAATATGGGTCTATGTAGTTACACCCTAATGAGTATAACTATGAAATATATGATATCAAGTTTGAGTTAGTGGTTTTTTCTATAAAGATGTGGTGAAATTACCTCATTGATGAGTGCTTTTTTATCTTCATATATCATAAGATATTGTTTTTATGTTTTCTCTCAATATGATATAAATATGTGATAATAGATATGGATGGAGTTTCTCAAGGATTATGTATTCAAGATCTAATACACATTGGGGAAGGGGAATATAGTTGAATATGTCCTGAGTAGGGAGTCATGAGGAGATATAATTTGGGAGTCTAGAGATTCTTTGAGGGTGATGGAGGATCTTATGGTGATATATCTAGAAATAGAGTAGGCTATTGGAAGAGATTTCCAGTTTCTGATGATAGTGAAATATTCCTTGAGAAAAGGAGTATAGGATTATCAGTGGGGAGACTCAGAGGTATAATTGATGTGGGACCATGTTATCCACGGAAATTCTATGAAGGTATGGTTGGAGGATGACTAAAATCATATGATTTTTCATGTAAGGTCATTTTTCCTTCAATAATTCATGAAGAGGTTTCTTAGGAGTTATATAGCTCATCATTGTTAGTACAAACTAGCATGACCAATATATATCCTTCCATGAAGTGTAAAATTTATTAGACTAGGATGAAGTAGAAAGTAAAAAAGTTCATATTGTGGTGGTTGTTCTATCAATAGGTGAAGGTGAATCATCATGTTTCAGAAAGTTTTTTATATCCATTAGATGCCCTTGAGTAGAAATTAGAGAAAATATTGATAAATTTTATCATTGGTATACCATGATCCCCAAGAGGTTGTGATACTATTTTTGTGATTGTGGACTGGTTTATGAAATAATCCCACTTTCTATAAATCAAGGAGTTAGATATTGTGGAGATTTTGGAGAGGCGGTATATGGATGAGGTTGTGTATCTTCACAGGGTGCTAAGAATCATCATTTCTGATTGGTATCTTTTTTTAAACTCATGATTCTAGAGAATATTATAAATTTATTTAGGCTCCCAATTGAACCTTGTCACAAATTTCCATCCCTAGATGGATTTCCAGATAGATTGGGTCATCCAGAAACTTGATGATATATTGTAACGCCCCGACCCCAAAAGCAAAGAGCCAATGCATTATTACATTAAATTGGAATTATTATAAGGAAGAAAATCCTGAAGGACAGTTCAATTTTGTAGTCTTTTATAGCCATATTATATATATAATACTCATAATACAATGTGAAAATAGAATAAAACATGATACACAATAAACTGAAATAAAATCCACCCTCTAAAGATTATTTAAAGTTATCTTATTCATAATCTGGGGAAAGAAACATAATAAGGGTGAGATAAAATTCTTAGTAATGGTAAGTATAATAGAAGAAATAATTAATCAATATATATGGAAAGGTAAATAACTGAGTACAATTTCCATAAAAATAACTAGATAAGGCATAAATAATGTGGAAAGTAAGAAACTAAAACACATGACATAAATCAATAAACTGAGAATGAACTACATCCATAGATATGTCGACACAAAATATCCTAGACAAAAAATAACTAATACTAAATTATGGAAATTACTTTCTCATCATATTTCATATCTCAGGCACATAAAAACCTATTTTCGTCAAGACCTCCCACAAGACGGTTTAAAATACGGATAGTAACCTGTTTAATTTGGACAACTTATTTGTCTCATGAGAATCTATCAATGCATTGAGGGACTATATAAAGTCTGGGATCCACTTGTCATTGCTAGTCTAAAGCATTAATAATATTGAATAATCAAAATGAATAATATGACTTATCAAATAACCGTATTTAATGATAAATATGGATTTAACAATAATCCCCCAAGTAATCAAATAATTGTCAAAGTAACCACTGTATGAAAAATGGTATACGATTTAGGAAATAATAACATCCATTGTATGAGAATATGGATATTAAATTAAATGAAAACTAAAAATGGTTACAATAAAGTGATTATTTCAATGGAAGTTAACAATCACAAAATTAAGTGAGATTAAGAACATTTGAGGAGAATAATATTTAAACATTCCAAAGTGTCCCATACCACTTTGAAACATTTAAATCATAATCACAAGAAATTTATGAAATTAAATGAATCTTAAAATATCATGACAATAATAGTATTCATGATATAATATATCAAAATGTTCATTAGGTATGGCAAAAAAAAAGTAGTGAATATGATATTAATCTCACAGATTTAAAAAGTGAGATGAAAATCCCTTACCTTATCCTTATTTTTTGTTGTGTGGTATTTAGCTTCCAGTATAGTGATTTAAAATATGTTAATAACTAATAAAAGAACCACAATAATTTTTTTAATATCAAATATTAAATTATTACAATATTTTATTACCCTTTTGTTAATACTCTTTCATTATTTTAACTGTTTTGGGTTTTAATTGCCTAATTTTCTCATGTACGTTTTGACATGTTATTTGTTTTTCTTATTAAATATATCATGGTTTAGTAATATCAATAATTTAAACCATGAATAAATTATCATATATATTCAGTACATATGTATTTATAATAGTCCATTTCATTTGGAGATTAGAAATGAAGTGCACCATTCATAGAGACGGTAGGCCGTATGTACGCATGAACAACACTTCCATTTCTTTGTAGAATTAAAAGAATTAAAACTAAATTATACATATGTATTTTATAATTTAAATTATTATATTTATGTTATATATGTTTAATAATTTTATTATAACCAACCTTTAAATGTCCCATGTATGGGATGAACAAGTCATATCGCTTTGAGGGGGCGGTAGTCCACACTTACTCAAACGAAATTATCATATATACACATGATGAAATAAAAAAGGTATGTTATAAATAAAAATTATAGATTAATAAATAAATTATAAATAAAATATATATTTTATATAAATATAGTTTCCATTATAAGTGTCACCATGAGAGGCAGTACAGAAAGTTGAACTATCTTTATTTCGTGGGGCAGTAGTTCACCGTACACAGAAACAGTATGTTCGTTACCCATTAGATGGATGAGTGTGTAAGCATAGGTAAAAATAATAACATAAAAAAATCCTAGTATATTGAGTATACTTTATTTTCTATGAAATAATATAATAATAAGAGTATAGGGAGTGGATAAGTGAAATGAAACTAGAGAGTTTGAGAGAAGGTGTTGCCTCTTAATCGGGTAACTTATTTTGCTGTATATCAAAAGAATAATTGGATTAATTTATGAAAAAGGGAAGGATTTTTGGTCTTGGGGAGGGATTTTGGGAGGAAATTTGGTCTAGTCTTGTCTTAACTTAATATGTTTGAGATGTGTGAGGAATGGGTAGTGGTGGCGGCCTTTTATAGGGAAAGAAAAGACTCACTTGGTATTTTTGAAAAAAGGTTAGGTGTACACATGTTATTACATACAAAAAGTCATAAAAAACCACAAAAACTCCTGAATAGAAGTTTCATGGTTGAAACATGTCCATAAAATGGGTTTTTGAAAAGTATCTAGGTTATTTAGGCTCTTAAACTTAGGGTTTTATTCCACTTTTAAGCTAAATTACACCTTAATCTTTGTAATTAATTTTAATCAATTTCACTAATCATTTTTGTAAAAAATTAAGTTGAAATTATTAGAAAAGAAATATCATATTTATTAAAATGGTTTATTCTGTATTTTCAAAATTCAAATCACAAAAGTGGAAAAATTAGGATTAATGCTAATCTCATAGAGAGATGGATTAACTAATTTTAGTAAAAAAAACGTTCAAATCATTATTTTGTTTTTATATTCAATTTGAAAGTTAAATTGATTATAATGAGCTAAATTTTATGAATATATGTATAATTGAACCAATGTGACTTTAAAAAAAATTAGGATATAATTTAATATTAATATTTATTTAACTA
Source organism: Viscum album (assembly GCA_963277665.1). Lineage (NCBI taxonomy): Eukaryota > Viridiplantae > Streptophyta > Magnoliopsida > Santalales > Viscaceae > Viscum > Viscum album. Next base: position 751,307,925 of record OY728136.1, on the reverse strand, counting down.
AAAAAAGAATTTTTTAACTAAAACACGGTATTTTTCACCATTCAATAAAAAATTGATGTTTTAGAGAAAAATCCATAAAATTCAACCTAAGATAATTTGGACATTATGAATTCAAAAATGTAGTTTATTTTATCAAATTAAATCCATACTTGTTTAAAAAGTAATATTTAAAATAGGTTATCCATTAAGAGGCGGAAAAATATCCTTAAAAAATATAGTATTTTATGTGTAATATTGAGATTTTTATTATCCTATGCTTATTAAATGAGGATAAAATTATTTTTTTGGATGTATAATATATAAATAAAATCTCTAAAATTGATATAATTTAATTCACTCTGAAAAACATGACTAAATAATGTTTCATTTAAATCTAGTGTTGTGTGTATTGAAAAGATATCTAAAGGTAAATATTGTAAGCCTTGGGGTGCTATATTCTTACCTCCTACAAAAATTTCTTCCTTGAAATTTTAAGGTTATTAACTTTAATAATATTTGGGTATTTCTCCTTCATATAAGCCTCTAGTTCCCATGTTTCTTCTTCCATTTTTGTGATTTCTCCATAGTACCTTTACTAGACGAGTTGTCCGCTTCCTTAATACTTGATCTCTAGTGTCAAGAATTCGAATAGGTTCTTCGCTATAAGAAATTTCAGGTTACAACTCTATTTAATAAAATGTGAGAACATGTGTGGGGTATGACATGTACTTCCTTAGCAGGGATATATGGAACACATCTTGCACCTTTGAGATATTAGGCAACAATGGTAATCGATAATAAATAACTCTAACTCTTTCAAGAATCTCGAAAGTTCTGATGTACCTGGGACTCATTTTCCCCTTCTTACCAAACTTGATAACACTCTTCCATGGAGATACCTTTAGGAAAACATGATCTCCCACTTGGAATTCCAAATCCTTTCTCTGATTATCAGCATAACTCTTTTTCCTACTTTGAGCCATTTTGATATGTGCCTGAATAGCCTTCACCTTTATAGTCATGTCTTCAAAAAGTTCTAGACCTATGAGTTTCCTTTCTCCATCTTCATCCCAAAAAGTTGAAGTACAACACCTCTTTCCATATAATTCTTTATATGGTTCCATTTGAATACTTTAATGGAAACTATTATTATAGGAAAACTCTACCAAAGGTAAGTGTTGATCCTACATACCTTTAAAATCGATTAAAAATGATCTCAACATGTCTTCCAATGTTTAAATTGTTCTCCTAAACTGTCCTTCAGTTTGTGGATGGTAGGAAGTGCGCAAATGAAGGTCAGTATCAAGGGACTTCTGAAGACACTTCTAGATTTTTGATGAAAATATGGGGTCTCGATCAGAGGCAATTGATAGAGGTATTCCATGATGTCATAAAACTTCATTAATTTAGAGTCTTGTGAGAAGATATAGAGGTTGGTATTATCTTATGGAAAGGAAATATGTAGATTTGGTCAGTCGATCAACAATAATCCATGACTACCAGATGGCATAGTCAAAATTGGAGTATTAAACAATCTTCTCTTTAGACCATCAATGTTTTCTTCACATTCCTTTATTCATACAAACTTAACTTCTTTACACATAATCTTGATTAAGGGGTTAGCTAATCAGGGAAAATTCTGAATGAATCGTCGATAATGACCTACTAAACCAATGAAACTACATACCTTAGTTATATTTGTCAATGTAGGCCATTCTATGAATGCCTTTATCTTTGCAAGATCAACCGATATTCCATCTTTATAGACAATATGAACAATAAAATGGACTTCTTGAAGCCACAAATCACATTTACTAAATTTCACATATAGCTCTTCCCTTCTAAGAGTCTTAAGGATGATCCTCAAAGGATCTTCACGATCCACATAGGTTTTTGAATACACCAGAATATCATCAATGAATACTATGAAAAAAAATTCAAGATTCCTTGAATACTCTATTCATTTGGTCTATAAAAATAGAGGGTGAATTAGTCGGCCTAAAGGGAATTACTGTAAAATCGTAATGTCCATACTTGGTCTGAAAAGCTATCTTCACAATGTCTTCCTTCTTCACTCACAATTTGTGATACCCAAAATGAAGATCAATCTTTGAAAAATATTAGGCTTCATGAATTTGACAAAACAATTCATCAATTTGAGGCAGAGGATACTTGTTCTTTATTGTAATTGAATTTATTTCCCTGTAATGAACGCACAACCTAACAGATCTATCTTTATTTTTAAAAAAGAGGATAGGGGCTCCACAAGGTGAGGAACTAGGGAGAATAAATAATTTATTACCCAAATCCTCTAGTTGTTTCTTCAACTCTACCAATTTCACAGTGGCCATTATATAGGGATTCTTTGATATTGGCCTTGAATCTGGGTTTAAATCAATAGAGAATTCAACCTCATGTTCTGGTGGATGTCCAGGTAAATCCTTAGAAAATAAATCAATGTATTCCTGCACAATAAGTATATCTTCAATTTTGAGATTACCATCTTCATCAATAGAAATTTTTTTCTCTTCCTCTCTAAGAATTTGATTTATTAGAGCTAATGAGGGTAGATCTAAATAAGAATTAGGTGAGGAATATTTTTCTCTAAATATTAGAGATTCTACATTATCCTAACAAATTGTAATTTCTTTCCTCTTGCAATAATTTTTTTCATCATATCTAAAGATCCAATCCATACTTAGGATAATATCAAAATCATCCATACATATGATAACAAGGTCAACACATAAATTACATTTATGTCTCATAATTGGGACTGATCGACACATCTTTGCTGCAATGATACTTCCCTTAGAAGTTTTGACCAAAAAATATCTTATTAAATAAAAAGGTAAGTGTCTAATTTTCTTCAAAAACTAAGTAGATATAAAAGAGTGATGATCCAAAATAAAATAACTCATTGGTTAAATTTGACGATATGATTAGTGTACCTTCCGCTATATCATTTGGATCCTCTAACTCCACTATAGTGATGGTATAGGCTTGGAAATTTCCCCTTAGCCTACTCTGTGGTAGATCTCCTGATGCTTGTGATAATAATTTACATAATGTCCCATTTCCTTAAAATTATAGCACTTTACATCAATGATCGACTTATTCCCCTTGCATTCATGATCCTAGTTACCCTTATCTCTACATTTATAGAAAAAATATAAATTCCTTCAAATATTTCCCAAGGTTCTTTTTTCCCACAGTTTTCAAAAGGTGAGAATCTATTAAACTAATTCTTCTTATTTAAATTAAATTTCTCATGATGCTCAAATGTCACGAACCAGGCCGGGTCGCCATCTGACCCGGTGCCCGAACTGGTCCGTGACATGGGCCGAAGGGCGTTCCCGATCCCCACGGGCTGGCACAAGTGCCCGGGTATCAAGAATAAACTGTGGGAACGGTTTACCCGAAATAGTATACACAAACACTAACAAGATAATAAAATGAAACTAGGAAATTGACAACCAACCAGACCTTTAAATTTGATTTCAGTTCAATGGTCTAGTTGGTTGTCAATTTCCTAGTTTCATTTTATTATATTGTTAGTGTTTGTGTATACTATTTCGGGTAAACTGTTCCCACAGGTTATTCTTGATACCCGGGCACTTGTGCCAGCCCGTGGGGTTCGGGAACGCCCTTCGGGCCATGTCGCGGACCGGGTCGGGTGCCGGGTCAGATGGAAACCCGGCCTGGTTCATGACATCAAATAACTTCTTCTTGTCTTGGTTTCCCTTGAATATATTGACTCTAGAAAATTCCTTCTCTGTCTTAATGGAACATAAAACTATTTCTTCATATGATGAAATTTTATGAGAAACCATTTCCCTTTGAAGATTTGGTTTAATACATTCAAAGAAGTGATCGGTCTTGCACTTAGTGCTGTGTATATAATCCAAAGTATACCTGGATAGCCTTATGAAGGTAGCGTCATAATATTCTATACTCTCTTCTTCCTTTTGGTTTAAGTTAAGGAAATTTCTCTTCATCTCAATTAGTTGATCATGAGAGAGGTATTTATCGAATAATGTCTCCTTAAAAGTCATCCATTGTATGAGTTCAATTTCTTCTTCTTCCCTTGTATTCTGGATTAAAGACCACCACCGATCTATATCACCTTGAAGACAATAGACCGTACATGTAACCTTTTTCCTTTCACTGCTTTCCAAAGCTGAAAACATCTTCTCTAAAGACTCAATCCATTGCTCTGATACAATTGGATTAGTAGTCCCACTAAAAAATGGGTTCTTCTATCATATCAAATGATCCATCATAGTTGATTACCTTCATGGAATAGGTTTCTCCATTTGGACAAGGTTATTTTTCATAACCTGATTAAGTTGCCCTAATATTTCCACGATTTTATCTATTTAAATACGAACTTTATTGGGTTCTTCAAGAGATGAATCTCTACATTTTCCAAAAGTGTTGAAATAATTATTCCTTCTAGGATCCCTTTCTAGACTATAAAATATACTATATTGGATCATAAAATTATTAACTCTTTATAACTCTAAACATGGTATAGAATATAACATAAATTTATTCATCATAAATCTCGGAATCTTAAGCTTTGGTTACTTTGGAAGAATATTTACTCTAAAATAATTCATAATGATAGGTAAAGAGAATATGAATTATACTAAGAGTATCCTCTAGGAATGTCATACCAGGTGTATAGTAAGGCCCATTTTCATGTACCAGGTTACCCCAAGTTGGGCCTAGAACACCTTGTCTGAGTTGTTACTCCTAGGTACATCTATGCGAGAACCATGTACACTTGTAGTATCTAGACATGGATGTATTGCTAGGAATACCAACGTAACCCATACCTTACCAGAATTCTAGGATATTATTGTATACTTATCTTTAATGTCTATCTTAGGTTTTTTCTCCATAATCTATGTTTTCTAAATGTATTTTCCAAGGATGTTTCTAAAATTCCTCTAATACAAACTGTAACGCCCCAACTCCAGAAGCCCAGATCCGGTGAATTATGACCTTAAATGGGAATTATTACAAGGAAGAAAATCCCAAAAGACCATTCAATTTAGCAGTATTGGAAAGCCAGATTACATACATAATACCCACAATACATTGGGAAAACAGAATAAAACATGCTACACAATAAACTGAAATAAAATCCATCCTTGAAAGCTTATTCAAAGTTCTATTCTTTATAACTTGGGGAAATAAATATAATAAGGGTGAGAATAAATTGTCAGTAAGGGTATGTAAAATAGAATCAATACTGAATCAATCTATATGGATAGGTAAATAACTGATTACACTTTCCTTAAAAATAACTAGATAAGTCATAAATAATGTGGCAAGTAAGAAACTGAAACACATTCCATAAATCAATAAATTGATAATGAACTATGTCCATAAAAATATCAATTAAAAATATCATGGAAAAATGATAAATGATACTAAATGAGGGAAATTTATTTCTTATCAGACGTCATGTCTCAGGCACATAAAAACCTATTACTGTCAAGACCTTTAACAAGATAGTTTAAAACATGGATAGAAAATCGTTTAATTTGGCCAACTTATTTGTCTCATGAGAACCTTTCGATGCGTCAAGGATATATATAAAGTCCGAGATCTACTTTTCATTTCCATTCCAAATATTTCCTCAAATTTTTTAATCAAAATAACAAATATACCTTATAAAATAATCGTATTAAATGAGAAATATATATTTAACAATAATTCCCCAAATAATCAAATAATTTTCAAAGTAACCACCGTATGAAAAATAGTATATGATTTAGGAAATACTAATATCCATTTTATGAAAATATGGATATTCAATTAAATTTCAAATTAAAAATGATTAAAATAAAGTAATTGTTTCAATGGAAGTTAATAATCACAAAATAAAGTGAGATTAAGAACATTTGAGGAGAATAATCTTTAAACATTCCAAAGTGTCCCATAACACTTTGAAATATTTAAAATAATAATCACCAGAAAGGTATAAAATTAAATTAATATTATAATATCATGAGAAAAAGAGGATTCATTATATAATAAATCAAAATGGGTAGTAGTTATGACACACAAAAGAAGTAAGTAGTGAATATTACATTAGTCTCATAGATTTAAAAAGTTAAATGAAAATCCATTATTGTATCCTTTATTTTTCTTGTGTGGACTTTAACCTCTTATATAGTGGTTTAAAATATGTTAATAACTAATAAAATAACCAAAATCATGTTTACAATATCATATATTAGCTTATTAAAATATTTTGTTTGCTGTTTGTTAACACTCTTTCATTATTTTAACTGTTTTGGGTGTTAATTTCTTATTTTTCCATCTAATGGCCTGAAGGCCTTCATTTTTTATTGATTTTTGATAATACACCTTTTAAAGGGCGAGGTGAACTTCATTTCTAATATCAAAATGTTATGGACTATTATAATTACATATGTACTGAATATATATGATAATTTAGTCATGGTTAAAATTATTGATATTTTTAAACCATGATACATATATATTTTATAATGTCAAATATCATATTTATGTTATATATGTTTCATAGGTTTATTATAACCAACCTTTATATGTCCCATGTTTGACATGAATGAGTCATATCGCTTTGAGGGGGCGGTAGTCCCCACTTCCTTAAAAGAAATTATCATATTTACACTTGATGAAAGTATAAAATTATGTTATAAATAAAAAATAAATTACAATAAAGACATTATAAATGAAATATATATTTTATATAAATATATTATTCATCATAATGGCCATCATGAGAGGCAGTAGTGAAAGTTTAACAATCATCATTTCGTGGGGTAGTAGTTCGCTGTACACAGAAATAGTATGTTTGTTTCCCATTATATGGTGGTGTGTGTAAAAGTAGGTCAAAATATTAAAATAAAAAACATAATAGTATATTTTGGATACTGGATTTTCTATGAAATCATATAATAATAATATTATATGGAGTGAATAATGGAAATGAAACTAGATAGCTTGAGAGAAGGCGTTACCTCTTAATCGGGTAACTTCTTTTGGCATATACCAAAAGATTCCTTGGATTGGTTTCTGACCAAAGGGAGGCTTCTAGGTCGTGTGGAGGAATTTTGGGAGAAAATTTTGGATTTTCTTGTCTGAAATTAATAGGTTTTATAGTTGTGAGTAATGGGTAGAGGTGGTGGCCTTTTATAGGGAAGGTAAAGGACTCACTTTGTATTGTTGAAAATAAGTCCGGTGTACACATGTTCTTACAAAGAAAATTCATAAAAAAAACCACCCAAACTAAATAATTTAAGTTTAAAGGCCGAGATATGTCCAAAAAAGTGGTTTTGGAAAAGTTTCTAGGTTATTTGTTCCCTTAAACTTATGGTTTTAGTCCATTTTAAAGTGTAATTACACCTTAATCATTGTAATTAATTTTAATCACTTTCACTAATCATTTTTTGTCAAAAATTAAGTTGATATTATTAGACCGCAAATATAATCTTTATTACAATGATTTATGTTGGATTTTCAAAAATACAAATCACAGAAGCGGAAAAATTTGGATTAATGCTAATCTCATAGATAGATGGATTAACTGGTTTTAGTAGAAAAATGTTCAAAAGATTGTTATGTTTTTATATTCAATTAAAAAGTTAAATTTATTATCATTAAGTAAATTATATTAATAGATTTATAATTGATCAAATGTGACTTTATAAAATTTAGGATATAATTTAATATTAATAATTATTTAAATTAAAAGTCATTTTTTAACTAAAACACAGTATTTTTCACTATTCACTAAAAAAATGACGTTTATCAGAAAAATACCAAAACATAACCTAAGATAATTTTGAAATTATTAATTAAAAAATGAAATTTATTTTATCAAATTAAATTCACAATTGTGTCAAAATTAATATTTAAAATAGGTTCCCCATTAAAATGCTGTAAAATTACCTTAAAATATATATCATTTTACATGTAATATTGGGTTTGTTCTTATCCTATGGCTATTAGACGAGTGTGAAATTATTTTTTTGGATATATAATATATAAATAAACTCTCTAAAAGTGATATAATTTAATTGACTATAAAAAACATGACTAAATAATGTTTTGTTTATGTCAGGTGTTGTGTGTATTGCAAAGATATCTAAAGGTAAATGTGGTAAAGTCTTGGGGTGCTACATATATTGTGGGCTTGGGTCATAGATTTTGGTGGATCCTAGATGAAGTAATTTACCTAGTTGAGTATTCTTACAACAATAGGTTCCACTCTTCTATTGGTATGGCCCCATTTGAGGGGTTGTATGAGAAGACTTGCTATTTTGTTTTTGGAATGAGGTTTGGGTGTCAACTAATTGTGGTTTAGATGTGGTGTAGAGGACAACAAGGAAGATTCATGTGATTTGAAAATGAATAAAGGTGTAATAGAACCATTATATGTATTTTTAAGATTGATGGAGGAGACATTTAGTGTTCAAGGTTAGAGACAATGTGTTCTTGATGGTTTCCCATCATCATGGGAAGTTTAGGTTCGATGAGGGGAGTAATCTATCTCCTTGATTTATAAGTCATTTATAAGTTTTTCAGTGTGTTGGTGATGTGGTGAATCAGTTTTTTCTTCCATCATAGTTGGCCAGGATCCATGATATTTTCCATGTTTTTCAGCTCTAATTATATCTTCATAATTATTATCATGTCTTCAACTATGTATAGTTAGATATCAAGGATACTGTGACATTCCTGGAACAATCAATTATGATTCATGATCATTGAGAGAAGGTGTTACATGGGAAATCCATTGCTTTGGTTTGAGTTCCTTGGAGAAATAGTAGCGTGGAGGAGACTATATGTGAATATGAGTCATATATGATAGATCAACATCCTAATCTATTTTTACTTTTCTTTCATTATTGGACATACATTTTATTTTGTAAAAAAATGAATGAATTGATTGGTTTTTGTTGTTTTCTTTAGTTGTTTCACTTAGTTTTGTTTCATGTTTGATTAATGGAGTTATTTTGTTTGAGAGGAATATCCCATGGAGTGTTTGGTTGGTGGTGTCAGTGGTTATTCCTTCTAGGTTTGGTTCTGATACTAGAGGATGAGACTCATTTGAGAGGTATCTAATGTAATGATCCAGACCTTCTCAACCTATTATTTTTCATATGTTGGGCATTGTAGATGCTAGGAGGAGGAGGCATGAATAAATATTAGTGTAGTTTTTGGTAAAATATCATCTGGGAGATAGTGATGAGGTATGAAGGTATACATTTCACCATGATAGGATATTTGGAAGGCCTGGATATGTCATGGTGTTGTAATTTGTGATGTAGGGACATAAGGATTATAATTCAATGGTTTTACCATCTCATGGACCTCTATAATGCGGCCCTTTTGTTGCAACATGGCCATGGTTGAAGATGATCTGGATAGATTTCATGCTTTGGGGTTGCAGTGTGGTGCTCGGGGCTACACCATATGGATTGAGGGATCAGGATTTGATATCTCTTCCTTCTGAAGGGTCTATGAGGTGTTTTATATTGACTACACCGTGGTGCTACTTTGGGTATGTAGAATCTATGAGAGATCTACGATGTGATTTCTAGGGGAAGTTGGTCCAAGAAACTTTACAACATAGATAAGTAGGATGTACCATGGTTTCATTGAAAACCAATTTATTATGGCATGGACCACCCTCTTGCACTATGGTTGTACAGAATAACTATGGATTATAGTGTGGTAATTAACCTTGCATCATGGTCTTTTATTTTATATATTATGTATAAATTTGGAAGTTATTTGGATTTAATTCATGTAACAATCTTTCCCTCTACTCTAGGGTGACTCTAATTCAGTTTTAGGAGATATTTCAGGCCTTCTCTTTTAGATTCATATATTGGGTTTGAAAGATCAATTATTGGTGATATGAGGTGAGTTATTTCAATTTATTCTTGGATTTATCTATATTCTTCATCCTAAGAAGGTTTTGGCTATGTGATATAGTTTGAATATGAAAGTATGAAGGTATTGAATAATGATGGGTGGCGTGGTTTAGGTTAATAAAGGTTTTCTTGGTGTTATCTTAATCTTGATACTGTCTCTTCCCTACCTTATCATTTTGTAGTGGAATGTGAAGCTCCCGTTGAGGCATAGGATTCAAGAACTCCCCCTTGTTTTATGTGAATATTGGGATTAACATAATTTTTCCTTATTTGGGTAAATATTATAGATGATATTAATAAATATAATAAACATGACTAAATACATTGATAGTAAAGGGTTGATTCACATTTTCTTTCTTGATTTATGATATTTCTATAAAACTTGGTACATATTTGCAGCTATTTTTGAAAACCATTGATTTTGATTGAGAATTGTGTGTCATTATTGTGAATTTTTATTGAATCACATTTTATAAAATTCCAATAAATTAATTATGGTAATGAACCAATTATGTGAAAGAAATAATTTGATAAGACAGTAAGTGGAATATGAAAAAATGTTATCATGCTTAATATTGAAATTGTTTCTATATATTATGATAAATCTTGTTACCATGGATTTGTTTTTTTGATTTTTGTGAGATTATTTCATGAAGTTTGTGCACTGGGGGATATGAATAATTCCATGGGTGGCATAGTAGGATATTGTTAAGGACGTGGTTATGCAATGGAGTTGTGACTACCTTGGTAGGGTTGAAAAGAAAGGATGAGTGGGTTATTGTGGGTGATGGATTGGATGGTAAAATGTGACTATTTTTTAGTTTCCCTAGTATTATGAAATATAAAAGGTATTTATAAACTTGATATGGGGTTTACTAGAATTGATTAATGGCTAAACATGAAACACTGATGCTTGAAATGGTTGATTAATCATTGAAAATAATATGGGTGATGGATTGAGTGGGGTTTTATTAAATATGGAGTTGAATGGATTAATGAACATAAATCAGTGGTTAATTGGTAAATATGGACATAAAATGGTGTATTTATTAACTAGAAATTTCACATGTTTGAAGTGGTTATGTTCATGGGATGTGCTGATGGTTGTGGTGTCACAATTGGGAATGATGGTAATACGAGGAAGTGGTAGTGTCACAATGTTTGTGAGATGAGGTAGTGTTGTTTGGGAATGATCCACTAATGTTGGGATTATGTGAAGTATATATATATATATATTATGAATTTTCCTTGTGATTTAAATATACACCCCATTCGGGGAAGATAGTCTTACCAATTCCCAACATACTTTGGGTATTGGGTGTTCTCCCTTAACATTCATATGGGTGAGGGAATGGATGGTTAAATTCTCTCTCTTCCCCACTCTTCCTTCTAGGTGTATTATAGGTCGTGATGGGTCGAGGTAGGTATGATCATACCACAATAGTATTTGGAGCACTAGAATCCCCTATGGGGTATTGGTGTGATGATGGGAACATGATGTACTGGAAGACCCTATTGGGTATGTATAAGGAGGTACAACTACACTGGTAGACCTTACGGGGTACTGATGAGATTTGATGCGGTGATGTTGAGGTGAGGATATATGGTGGGGGTAATTAATATTAGGAGGATGGTACAAGGTTTATCTCCATCACGTTCATGATACCCAACTTATTAGATTCGAGATTTGGGGATGATACTTAGTGTGTTGATAGAGGGACATAGAAGGAATTTGGAGCACAAGATATTTGACGTTGGGAAATTAGAGAGAAAAACTAGTGTGTAAGTGGATGTGGGGTACCTTATTATTATATCCTTTTATACTATTTGATTATTTTTAGATTCAATATTTGTTGAGGGAGCCTTGGTGAGGTTGGTATTATTTGACCTGATAGGTATGTGTTGGTTCTTTTATTTGTTCAATGATGCATTAGTATGCTCCTTCCATGTTTTTATGAGAGATTTAGAGTATTATCCTAATGAGTATACATGTTATGATAAACCCAATATATATAAAATGTTTATCAAGTTTCTATAGTTAGTTTCATGAATGATCTGGATAGTACTATCTTGGAGTTTGGGTTTTTCTATAGGGTAACTACCTCATAATTTTATTGCTATTTTATTTAGGATTTTTTTTCTATCTAACATTATTCATGCACTATGGGATTATTATTGATCTTGGATTATTTATATTATAGTGATGATTTGTGGTTTATTTTTTCATTATTGGGTTGAATGAGGTAAATTCCTCTAATTTTAATGTTTTATACCCTCAGTGTTAGCCACCAACCTGAGGCTTATTAGAGGTGGGCCTTAGGGGGTTACCCTTGTCTTCACTATAGGCCTAAGAGGGGTTCCCAGTAAGGGTGGGTCATGACATGAGGAGATCCTAGTAGGTTTAATGAACATGTATGTGGTTTAAGATGTCTCATATCTATCAGTGTAACAACATTACATAATGTTTTTACGTTGTTTTTCATGACAACATACAATGATGAATTTTTTTTGTGTGTTTTTTGAATCACATGTGCCACTAACACAAAAAAAGTTTAAAAACAACCCCTTTATTAATGTTTTTTAGAAATCACACATTAAGGCCCCCAATATACACCCTTATTTTTGCTTTTTAATAAGAATTGATAAAAAGGTTCCCAATGTGCCCCCAATATCAACACTTCTTAAAATTAATTATTTAAGGTTACCATTATTATTTAATATTTATAGTGCTGATAAAAGGAACCCCTCATATATATATATATATATATTATTAAATATAATATTTTAATATATGAATACTTTTTTGATGATATAAATACAGTTCATTTACTTAAATATGATTTATATAATACTATATATCTATTCAAATTGAATATATAATACATTCACTTAAATATGATTTATAAAGTAATTAATAATTAAAAAATAATTAAAAAATTTCAAATTAGCATCTAGTAATTCATATTTATTAACAATTTGGTAATAAACATTATAAATTAATTATTTAATAACCCAAGAGAAGTTGAAAATTGGATTTGAAATTCAAATAACTATAAATGTTTTATCTTGAGTTGTGAAATCCAAGCTTACGAATTGAACTATGATGAATTCTAATGGGGGACTCTATAAACCATTTTTCATGGTTAAAAGAGTCCTATAAGAGCTCCAAAACTGAATTTTTGGTTAGATCACCCTAATTTTCACTATTACATAATCCCCTTTTATCCATGCTCAAAACAAGCTTTATCAATGATAAAACATCATTTACATTCTAAGTGCATTTAAGAACCTTCCACTTTTATCAACACTATTTTTTTTTGATAAAATCCCCCTTTATCATCACTTTTCACAGTACTAATAAAAACCTCCATTATTAGTGATTTTTTTAACAATGATAAATGGGGACATATTGGTATTTTTTAGTACTCATAAAGGGTTCAATTATTAGTTTTAAAAATGTATTGATAAAACTAGAAAAATATTTTTTTCAAATATTTAGGTATTATCACTCACACCCAACCCACCTTTATAAGTATTTTCTCCCCATTTTTTCAATGCTCCCCCCTGTTAGTGCACGCCTAATACCACCCTCCCTGCTCACCCATACTCTCCTGTATTCAAACATGTGACCATTATGTGCAAATCTAATGCCTTTAACACAACCATATCTTATTTTATATTATATTTTATGATATTTCTATTTCATTATATAAATTTAATGATATATTTTTATCAATATATATATATATATATAATTTTTTAAATACATTTATAAAATATATGTATCTCTTTGTGTATGTATATATACATATTCCAGTGTATATATATATATATATTATATTTATACTTATTTCAATAAATTATATATCAATATTAACTTACGTATAATAGAAATGTATATAAATATATATCTGTTTATTAATACACATACACACACATATTTATATATAGACATTATATATACATTTACCAAGGTATATATATATTTCAAAAAATTTATAAGGTAAATAAAATGGTTAAATATTTTTTTAAATAAAATGGATAATAATTATTACCATACGGTATATATATTTAAAAAGGTGTTGTATATCTAAATATATTTAAATATTTATTTTATAATTAAAATTTTATACTTAAAGATATATAAATATGTATATATATGTATATATTTAATTGTAAATAACACTACAATACGAAAAACAATAAAATTTAAACACCATAATATTTTTATGAAAGTAATTCATAGGAATAAATTCATTCACTATAAAAAAATAAAATAATAGCCTCTTAAAGATAACTGATATTCCATAAAATATTCAAAAATTAGAGTATCTCAACTAAAAACCCAGTTTCAGAGACCTTTTGAGACTTTTTAGTAAAAGTAAAAAAAGAGACTGAGGTATCATCAATTTAAATGGTGTATATCTCTTCACATGATTCTATTTCATGTCTCGTGAAGCCTAAACGGAAACACGTATCAAAAGTTATGGCCATTTAGAGTTAAATTCATGTTTTAAACTTATCTAAATAGATTAATATGTTTATAATTTTTTTCTATCACAAATGTTTTCATAAATGTACAATAATTATTACTAGTTTTCATATTATTATTTAATATTAATTTATAATTATTTTATATACCATTTTCACTAAATATGTTATATATTAAGTGAAAATACATATTTAGTATTATATAAATACTATTTAATAAAATATATTATAAATATATTAATAAAATAATATTTCTATAACAAAATATTATTTTTAGATAATTTATAAATTTTATATTTTATTAGTTATTTTTTATACATTGATAAAAGACGCCATTTTCAGTGTTTTTTGTTAGTGCTGACAAAGGTGAGTTCTTAATAATGTGAAATATGTATTAGTGTTTAAAATATTCAATGCAATTTCAAGTTAGTTTAAGAGAGTATTCTTGTCCATTTTGGATAAAGTTTGAATGTATTACTTGTTTATAAATTTATTTATACATAAATACATAAATACATAAATACATAAATACATAAATACATAAATACATAAATACATAAATACATAAATACATAATTATATTTACATATAAAATATATTTTTAAAAATATAAATCATATTAAATTATAAATTTATAATCCATTTTATTTAAAAGAAAAATTTGACCGTTTTATATACCCTATAAAAATTTATACATATATATACACATATACTAATGAATTTAAATATTTATAAATATATATGTAAGTATATATGTGAGAAAACCCTAATATAACATGTATATTCTCATAATTTCCACAATTTAACTATTAAATCTCACAAATGAACACAAAATCACAGAACCCAAAGGTTTCGTGTGTTAGGAGATCAGCTCAATAAATATTTTATTTCAAATTATTATTTCAACATCTCTTAAAAACTTCTCTGCAAATATTTTCCTATTATACATATTCCTTTATATAGTATCCTTAGTAAATGGGAAAACATAAGGAGTGAGATCAAAAGTTTAGTAAGGGAAAACCATATCAATGAGTCATATAAGATTATCCCATAAACATGTGAGAAAACCTCAATAAAAGAAAAACACTAGATTAAAAATAATACCAAATCATAATAGTTTTCCATAAGGCATGATTGAATGACATATAACCTTAAAAGGATCATTAAAAAATCATTACATATACCATGGTATATGAATGAGGAAACATGAGATAATAATCTTGTGCCATGGGGCATAACAAAGGCATGTGGCATAAACATTAGAATTTGAAGTCATTACATTGTGAACATGGATAACCTCAAACACGTCCATGTATAAAGTTGTGAACATAGCTAACAACAATCATGTCCACACATAAAGTTGTGAATATAAATAACTACAATCTTTCGTATTCATAAAACACTGAAAATAACTAACCATAATCATGTCCACACATAACATCATTATCTCATGAGATATAAAACATTATCCAATACATTAAAGGTCTATATCAGACCCATCTATCACATAATGATAAATAATACATATGTATGCTACCTGAAATCCATCATAAATCTTATCACAAAAAACATATGGAAATAATATGGATTACATAACATTTTCAAATGGTATATCATAAAATGAAATAAATAATTATATCGGTTAATAATAAAAATTTAATCTACCAAAATAATTATATATTAAGAGAATTTAGAAGGAGATTCTTAAAATATAACTCCATAATAGATTTTTATTTTTAGGATAGAATATGAAATCTAAGAAAAATCATAAAAATATTCCTTAAGACTCTTGTAATGTTATCATTAAAAACAATTAATTTACTTTCAAAATCATTTTCTCGAAAAGGGGAGTCAAGAAGTCTTTTAAAACCTCAAAAGAACCCCAACTAATGGAACCATGAAATGAAATAAAGATAAAGAAGAATAAATTTTGATTAGAATATAAAATATACATGGAAGTGAAAAGAAATACCTTTTTAAATATTTTTGGTAGTTTTAAAGAAATCCACATTGATAAAACTTCATTTTTAATAGAGATAATGAGAAATATAATTATTATGATAGATATTATATATTTGAATTTCAAAATAAGAAAATATGTTTTTTGGTAACTTTCATGACCTGTGCCCCAATCCATAACACATCCTAATAAAATAACACAAAACCCCACACCATCATCAACAATTTATGGTGTGACACACCAGAACACAAAAATAACCTTTCTTCTAGATAACTCTTTATACTATGACAACAAAGTCGATGCCATGACATACTCCTCCTAGTTAAAATATCATCTCCAACTCCACCTCCCTTCCTCTAGTCTTCTCTTGATGACTCCAACAATCAAAATGAAAAATGTAGTGATCTGAGAAGGGCCAAACCATTAAATTAGACACCTCTCAAAAAACAATTATCACCATAGAGAGTAAAAACCCCTTATAAAAAAAACAACCACAGAAACCAAACAATTTTTGGGAGACACATTTCAAATAGATAAAACACCACTACTTAAGAACAAAACAACACAAGAAATAATCAACCTCAATCAAAATATACAAAAAAAATATTCTTAATAATTTTGGTTAATAAAGGTTAAAAAAATATTGACATACTGAGTGTGAATTATAGCATCCCGCCATTTTATAACATAAACTTTCATTACATTACACAAAACTGAGGATCTTTAAGGTCTAGTGTCTTGGAAACTAGGAACATAATACATGAAAACAACATAAAACATTCTTCTTAAACACTTGAAAGGCGTCTCCTTAAGTTCATTCTAGGTTCATTACTGCATCTCATAACCTGGGGACATACATAAAAAGAAAGGGGTGAGCAGAAGGCCCAGTAAGGGAAACAAGAGGAACATTTTACATGTGAACTTGAGATACTTCAATAAGGACATGAAAAGAACTTTAAGGCATGAGAAAGAAATCATGAGGCATTTCATAATAAAAATAACATTTTTCATAACTTGAAGATGTTGCTACATCATTTAACATAGAAAATCATGAACATATCACCAAGGTCCATCCCCAAGGTGTCATTTGAAAATTACCAAGGTTATTCACCGAGGTATCGTGAAAATTGTAATCTTTAGTGGTTACATCATTACCCAATGCATTGGAGCGCTATCAGGGAACACCCTTAAATTTTCCTTTATTATCATGTGAGCCACATATATCATCATCAAACATTTCATAAATAACCCATATATCATAAAGGAAATGGGTTTCATTTCATAATCATAACTTTTTAAAAACTGCTTTAAAGACATGATCTTTATATCACTTTAAAACCCACAGAAAAGGAAGGTGGGTCTCATGTATGTAAATCCCAGAATTTAAAATAGAATATTTTGGTATATATGTGAATACCCTTGTAGAAATAGGATCTTTGAGTATTCACTTTATAACATAAAATAATTTTTGAGAAAAGAGAGAGGCATTTTGAGGGGAAAATTCTGCAGCATAACGGCTAAGTTTCGGGGTTTTAGAAAACATTGAAATGAGAGGGGACATGGGTCACCCACTCATAAATGATCCATAAAACAGTATGGTTAAAGATTAAGAAGGAAATATGGACATGGTAATGAAATTTGAGGGACATACCATTTGAAATGAAAAACATGGAAGGAAAAAAGATTAGATTTCTCTTACGAAAATTCGGCAGCCTTACGGCGTCACTTAACTTCAAAAGAAAATAATTTGACAAGATCAAATAGGGTACCTCATCATATGATCATAAGAGATCAGTATGATAGATATAGAGATCATACCCCAACATAATAAAAAGGAACTTGAAAGACTTGACATGAAAATCGAACTTGAAAAATGAGAAGGGTGAAAGAATCCCTTAAAAATTCGACAGCCTAACGGCGTCACTTAAACTTTCATAAAATGAAATGATGAGAGTAAGAGGGGATATCTCATCATATAAACCTGAAAGGGCAGTAAGAGGAATATAAAAGAACATCCTCTCACATAAAAACATGGAGCATAATAGGAATGACATAAAAGAGATTACATGAAAAGAAAGAGAGGGGTCGGATCCCTTACCTTAAAACGTGACTCTTGAAACTCAAAGGATTGGACCTTGAGGGCTTGGGGGCACCTTTGGAGGACTCCTTGGAAGGTAAGAAGACCAGAACTTAGTTGGGGGAGAGTTGGGAGTGAAAACTAAGGGAGGAAAGGGTGGGTATTTATAGGGAAGGTGAGGGGACAAAGCATTAATGGCCAAGGGACACCTCACATGTGCTTTTCTCAAACCCATGTGCTCTCCCTTGGCATTTATCATGGAGTTAGGCCACATGGGGCCCCCAAAACAATAATTCATCACCCTTGGCCGGCCAACCCTCAAAAGATCTCATGACATCATCATGACACCGTTATGATGTCATTAAACATACTGAATCCCTAAAACTGTATTTTTACTATTCACTGAAAATTCAACTTTCTCAGAAAAATCCCAAAATTTCACCTTAATCAAATATCAATGCTCTGATTTCAAAAATGAAATCCATTTTATAAAAATAATTTTCTAAATATTTTTAATTTAATTTTTAAATAAAAACACTATTCATCGAAAATTCATTTTTTTCAGAAAAAACCCCAAAAATTACCATAACATAATATCGATGTTCTGAGTTCAAAAATGAAGTCATTTTTATAAAAATAATTTTCTAATTATTTTTAATTAAATTTTTAATTAAAAAACACTATTCATCCGAAAAAACTAATACTTGAATAATAATTTATTAAACCGTTATTTACCCATTTTATTGAATCACATTACTTAATCTAGGTGTCTAAATTATATTAAAACTTTCTTTGAGTGAAATTACTAATCCATTTGGTCACATTACTAATCCTAAGCGTAAAATCACTATTCATAATTTACTATTCATCAAAAATTAAGTTGATCTTATTAGACTCCAAATTCCTTACTGAACACTTTTGTAGAAGACCATTTTTTGAAAATCATTACACATCATTAGTTATTTAGGGTTTACATAAATATTTTAAAATATCCTTTTTTCGAAATTCATCAATAAAATACATTCTAAAATTATCCGGACATTTGAAATTTCACAAACATCACTAAAGGAAGAAATATCAATTTATTCACCCGAAAGGACTACACAAGGAAGCTAGGGTCTCGTCACATAGCCCCTTATAACACCGGCATAAGACCTGAGTGTAAGTTGTGCTATGGTGAGAGAATCTGAGGGAGGCTCAGATAACATTGCCCTAGTAGTAATCTCTACTAACTTGAACTTCTCCCGCAGGCATTTCCGTTCAAGCTTGACACGCTGGAGTTCGGCTTGGGCTTGGTCCAAAGCGAAGCCCACGGATGCTACCTCCATCCCAAGCTCTGATAAGTGGGCTTCATAAGGGTTGAGTCTACTGGATGAAGCCATCGACTCCTCTTTCTGCATTAACCATTAACATCTTATTAAATCAATAAGAGTAAGTTAATATACTACTCAAAAAGATTGGGTCGTTACATGAATACATGAATCACATTTCTAAATAAATTTATGTATGCTACTATGCCTCTATAAAATGAAAACCAAGGGAATTATGTACTTGTACAAAATATTCTCTTGATGATCCTAAATCTCAACCGAACACTCATTCTATCCTTTATATCTAAGGATCCCCAATAAATGACATATAAGTCATTATAAAGAATTAAATAAAGTTTTAACACATGGAAGACATCATGGATCTGGTCAAACTATAGGGGAAAACTAACTAATACACCACCTCATAGATGTTCCCTAACACCTCAAAAGGAATGATAAATTGAGAATAATTCTCACTCTATTAAACAAATATACACTATACATAGTGATGATAAATAATCAAGAAGACATGATATCCAACCTAAAACTCTAGTGGTCTCATCATATTATTAATATAAGACTTTTGATGATCCTATACTACCCTAATCTACTCCTAAATTATCTGCACATTTTTTATCATGCTCTACACCACATATAGTTCAAGGATCACTGACTCCCCAAGTTTGACCCAACAAAATGAAGATCTAAAAGGTTTCCATAAAATGCCTTGAATGGTTCCATGAAAACTGAATAGTGGTATCCATTATTATAAGAAACCTCAACCAAGTGTAGGTGCTTCACCTATGATCCACCAAAATCCAAAATTCATTCACACAATATATCCTCAAGTGTTTATATGGTTTTCTCTTTTCGATAATCCATTGGAGGATGGAAAAAAGCACTAAGGAATAGATGGGAGACAAAATCATGTGGAATAACTCCCTATAATCATGATTGAAAATGAGGATATTGATTAGTGATGATGTTTATTGGTGCCCCATAATGTTTCATAACCGCATCTATATATCTCATCTCTAAAAAAACCAAAAAACTTGAATCCCTGATCACCAAGAAATTATATTAGTTCATCAAACAATCCAAAATCACCCAAATATCATCACATCATCCTTGGGTTCAAGGAAAGATAATAATTAAATCCATAGAAATATCCTACCACTTCCACTTGGAAACATCCAATGTCTACAATAAACTACCTAGAACATGATCTCTCCCCCTTCACCTACTAGCAAGCTATGTAGTGGGATATAAATTATACTACAGACCCCTTCTTCAACATCAACCAAAATTGACTACTCAAAGAATAATATATCATGTATTAACCTAGATTCACCACTAAGAGTGATCTAGGAATCATAAAAAGGACCCCTCATACATCAAAAAAAATCTCTCTCAAAATAAAATCATATATTGGTAATCCTATGCCTATTATATAAGAGAATCCCCATGAATGATATGATCTCACTTCACCTATAACTTTGAGTCTCCTCATTAATAATCCTCTACTATTTTAAATAAGGATGATAACATTTCTATCTAGTATAAGAAACCTCTACCACTAGACTTCTATATATCAATATATATCATTATAAGCTCCTACATCACTTTATAATAATATCTAGACCCCCAAAAAACATCTAATAAAGACTTATTACTTAGTGCATCATCCACCCCATTCCTTTCCCCGGGGTTTAATAGATCTAGAATTCACAGTCTTAAAATAACACCATCCACCTCCACTGATACAGATTTAAAACTCTCTAAGATAAAAGATACCACATGATATTATCACATGTGAGATCACCAAAGCATTCACCAATGAGGTAATTTCACTAAAAATTTATAAGAAACAAAACTTCTGCCAACTTGAGATCATGGGTGGTATAATTATTATCATGGGGATGTAGCTTCCTAGACCCATATGATATCACTTCCCTATACTACATCAATAAAAAACCCAATCAAAAATGGGAAGCATCACAAAAAACTTCAAACATAACTCCCTCCTCTAAAAACCAAAGTATAAGTGAACTGATCTAATTCCCCTTCAGGTAGTCAAAGGATGACCGACACTGATCAATCCATATTTAATCCTTTTCCTCCCTCATAAATTCTATTAATGGATCTATAAGATAAGATAAATTAGACACAAACCATTGATAATATCCTATGATATTAAAGAAACTACATAAATTTATTACATTATTGGGTACTTAAAAAATAACTACCTATTTCTTTGAAGTATTGACTTCCACTCCCTTCTAGGACCCCAAATTTTTGAGAAAATATACATCTCACATCCAAAAGATTCAATTTTAAAACTTACCATAGAGTTTAAGGTGATGAAATAATTGTAAAACAACCCTAAGATACTTTGCACGATCCTCCTTTGACTTCAATTCTACAAGTATATTATGGATGAACAATAATATTAACTAATCCAAGAACTCAAGAAAATAGAGTTCATGAGTCCCATGAATACAACTTAAGTTATCTCTCCTGGATCACCTTCTCTCACTCTCATCGCCTCCTAAATTTTTTCCTAAGACCCTTTTTTATAATGTTGGAAGCATGTATGAATGCCAAAATCCATCTTCTCCTTCCCTTTATTCTCCATTCTCACCAACCCCTGTCTTTTTCTAGTTTTAGTGCACTATTTTTTACTCAGGATTTCCCATATTTTGGATTTGTGGTCTACCCATGATTGGTTTATTTTCTTCATTGATAAATCATTATCTTAAAAACCTTACTTTTATATGGATCTCATGTGATGTTTTATCCGTTCTGACTCCCTTATTTTATTATAGGTTGAGTGAAAATACTTTAAAGGTGGCTAGTGTTATAGTTGTCTTAGGTGTCATACTCAACTATTCCCTCATATCTCTAAGATGGACCTTCTAACCCAGAATGATACTAGTCTACCTCACTTAATTGGTGGTCCCAGATACTTCTCTAAACCCATCCTTGGCTTAGATCATGGGTGAGAGTATTTTTGGGGATTATTCTTCTTCAACTTGGTTTTGGGTTTTATTTAGGATTTCAGATGTTCTTGGTTCTTTATCCTCAAAATATACCCCCATCATTCCTTACTTAGTTACCCCTGATGTATTTTACTCTTGATAGTTCCAATATTCCCCCATTTTTCTTCCCCAAATAGTTATTTGGTTCTATAATTCTGAATTACTCTTAGGGTATATATGTGTCAGGATTAACCTCAGGTGTTTTTCTTTGCATAATTTTCATTTTAATATTTTGAAAATATTACAAGAAGTGAAATTACGCAATTGGAATTGGGATAGGACTTGAGGTTTTATTTAATGGTGGTTTTTTTCTTTGAGTGCTATATTTTTGTTCTGAGGTGGTTTATTATAGTGGATTTCCTCAAGATGCGATGATGGAATATTCTTTAAGAAGATCTAGTTATGGGTTTTAGTCTGTCTATCTCTTTAAATAATGTAGTTATTGATTGGAATATGGTATAAATTCATAATGTGTCAACATGTAGTGTCATTGGTGGTGATGGATGATACTATGATTTTTTGGATAAGGGGGTTCTAGAGGCAAAAAATGCAACACATGAGGTCTAACTTATGTCACTATACACTTCATGCTTCCCACCTGCCTTGATCAACCCAGACCACAGTTGAATATTGAGTAGCAGTGAATATGGTTTCTTTATTTATTTGGAACATATTATATTTATTATTTCCTTTTTTCAACTTGTATTATTTCCCACTCAACCCCTCCCAAAAATTAAATTTCTTATAAATACAAAAACATAGTTTGATGGTAAAAAAATATAGCTAGGGATTTTGTGACATCAAACGATATAATTATGAACTTTAAGTGCCCATAATAAAATATAAAAGTAGTATTTGGGATTTCATTCGCCTTCACCCTCATATGATGGTACCCATACCATAGATCAATATTCAAAAACTAGTTATATCCCTTTAACCAATTAGACAAATCCTCTATACTTAGAAGGGGATAATGGTTCTTTATCATCACCTGATTCCATCAATGATTGTATATGAAAAAAATTATACCACCATACACCTTGGACAACAACACTATGGAACCCCATGATGTCACATTATGTCAGATTAAACCCTAATATATTAAATCATCAATCTAAATACTCAAATCTCATAGATCAGAATGTTTCATCTAATAAGTAGCCAGTGAAATATTAAATCATCAATCTAAATCCTCAAATATCATATCTCGGAATGTGTCATTTAATAAGTAGCCAGTGAAATAAAGGAGAAACCAAACTATAACTCTATCGCAAACATGATATCACGTTGAGGGGTCACATTAAAAAATATTTGTGGAAAACATCTAAAGATTACTCAATGACTATAGGAAACCCAACTTATTCCACCTCTAATATACCCAATAATAACTTTTCTTGCTCAGGAATAAGAGGCTCTAAATTCCTATGACCCATATGATAATACCTATCACTAATGAACACCACATGATATCCTTAAAAATCATCAAATGTAAATTTACTCTAAAAGAAATTGATGAACACACAAATAGAATATAACTAATACATTAAAAGGATTAAATCATATAGTCTTACCAATGATAAAAATAAACCCCCTTCAACTGATGATTCTCCATCATCAACTTATAACCGTAACACACATCAAGAAATTTAAACTGAACTCCAATTATTGTAGTTAACACTAGTGGAACTAGAAGTATCTCCAAATTGAGTCCCAATGTGTGGAACATGGATGTTTTAATGAAGGAGTATGAAGATATGAAATCAAACAAATAAAAATCCAAGGTTGAATATTGTCACGACCTGACCCTACTAGTCTTGAGCCGAAACTACCCCAAGCCCACATCTATAGGCCAAGAGCTAGCGATAAGCACCGAAGGCATAACAATCTCAGGGAGGCCTTTGCCTAAGTACCTGTACACACTCACACAACCCACTAAATGCATAAGTGCAGAGTAAAAAGAAAACCAAATTACAAAACACTATAACCCAACCACAGTCATGTATCAACTTCTAAATAGAACAAGTATAGTGCTAAAAAGTAAACTGAATAGTAAAGGGAAAAACATGAGCCCAACTAGAAAGGTGCCACAACCCGGCAACAGGTAAATGAAAGTAAATAGCTGGTGAGTCACACACCCAGAAATTCTCTTACGACCACTGAACACAACCCAAGCTCATGTGTCCTCTACGCTCCTCCATAGTCTCGATCGACCTGTCCGTTGTCTGCAAGGGCACACCAAGTGCAGGCAAATCCTAGACAGGGGTGAGTATAAAGATACTCAGTAGGATTCCTGAAATCTTGAGGGAGAAACAAAGGAGATACTAAAATGGTGAGAAGTAGACAGAACAAGAACAGTGTGAGGTTACAAAAGAGAGAGTGTAGCTCAAACCAGCAAGATAAAGGAAGCAGAATCGTCCAACCAAGAGGAGATAGACACAGAAAGCACGTGGCATACCTCGTGCATCTTCGCCCCTCCTAGAAAGAGAGTAACTAAACCTAAGGAGTGGGAACAAAAGTAGGGTGTGTATATATTTATATATATATATGCTCAACAAGAAACCTGAAAGAGTGTGTAAGGGGATCTCCATCTCCAAGCTCAGCCTAGGAAAAGTCACCAACAATTCTAAGGATATCCACCATTGATGCCCAAAAGTCCCCCATGCCAAAGCTATCTCATCACTAAACCGTACAACCAAGGGCCCCGCTCCGATAACCATGGAGAAAAGTCACTGAATAGCCTCATAGATGGTCTAAGTCTCAAAGAAGTTGTCGGGTAACCCACTACCCAGCCCAGCTGGAGGGTAAACCCCAAGAGGTCGTCGGGTAACCCACTGCCTAGCCCTGCTGGAGGGTAAACCCTAAAGTCAGCTGGTAATCCACTTCCCATCCCCGATGGAGGGTAAACCCTAAAGTCAATGAGTAACCCACTACCTAGCCCCACTAGAGGGTAAACCCTAAGGTCAATGGGTAACCCACTGGTCATCCCCACTAGAGGGTAAACCCTAAGGTCAACGGGTAACCCACTACCCAGCCCTGCTGGAGGGTAAACCCGAAACTGGTCCGATAACTTTGCACTGCCCGTGCCGTCACTGGGTGTCACAAACACCGCTACCGTGTGTAGGTTTGGAGTGCGTCAAAGGAACCTCCAACCAACGCCCTTTCATGTTTCCACATTCAACGATATATCGAAAGAGGCTCTGCACACCAAAATAGATAACACCGTTGTAATCCTTGTGTAAAAACATGTGAGATAGATTACTTACTTGCTGGAAACAGACTCCCAATGAAAACGTTATTCAACACCGCTTTATGCCCATACGGTGTCTCATGGGGCCCACACCTCGGTCTCGAAAGAGGTCGCACAAACTATGCCATCGCGATGCTCTCAGAAAAACACACCGAATTGATTATTCATATGCCCCAAACGGACATCTGATGAAAAAGTCGTAGTACGCTACACACAGCTTAAAAGACAGCCCGTTGGGCCCACACCTCAACTCCAGATTCAATGCCTGAAACCACCCTGGTCAACTTCATCTTGATTCCAGGGTCATAACGCCACTGACGGTGCCTAAAATGGACTCCGGATGCAAAAAATACAACTCCCCGCGTTATGCAAACGGGGCCCTGTGGGGCCTACACCTCGACCCCGAAACACGCCACGCAGATCATACCATTGCGTTCCTTGTAGATAACCATGAGGCATAAGCCATTCATTTTCCCTGAATGGAATTATGAAGCAAAAGTCATAAAAACACAGCATACGTCCGAAAGATGACTCGGGGGGCCCACGCCTTGGGCCCGAATTTAGGCGTGCGGATTGCGTCATCGCAGTCCGCTCGGAAGAACACTCAAAAACAAGTACTCAAACACCCCAAACAGATGCCGGGTGAAAAAGTGGCGTTTCACCGTAAAACGTGTGAATCAGGCCCTCTAGGGCCCACACCTTCTCTCCAACCTGAACATTTCGGAAAGTATCTCAAAAATTCTGCACGAGGACTAGGATCACGCTGCCACTGATAGCACATCAATCAGACATCCTAATCAGGAGTTAGGTCCGATGTAAGAATAATTAATTAATTAATTAATTAATTAATTATTCACAGTAAGTGCTTCGTGCCACCGAGCAACAAAACCAAACCGCAAGGGTTCCGAACCAACTTTGGAAGGACCGTCTCAACTCCAGGGCCACAGCGCCTCTGACGGCACGTCAAACGGATGTCCGGCTCACGAAGCACGTCCATTTAAAGCTTTAATAATAATTTAATATTATTAAATTAAAGCAGTTTGGGTCACCCAACCTCGGGTGCAGAACCCAAAAATCACAAAACTCAAATCGAAAAGTCCGCCTCTCCGACACGAGACCGCAACCATAGACATCACGTTAAATGGACGCGCCAATTAGAAGTTACGGCCCCCAGAACGCAAGGGGGCCCAACCGGGCCGGTCCGAATTGCCGGCCTGTGGCCCAACCGCGGGTCTAGCCCGACTCGCCAGGGCCTGCCGGCCGCAGCCTACTCCAACAACACCGGACCCCCTCGGGTCTGGTTCTTTAAGAATACCAGCCCTTTGGCTGGTCTTCGTCGCCCAGCAGGACCCACAAAGCATGGGTCCTTGTATTCTCCACACACCCGAGGTTAGTGCCTCGGGTGCCCCCCGTGCCAAGCATGACCGACCACCGCCGGACACCGACGCCTCCGCTACCCACAACGCACCGCTGCACTGCCCCGGCTACACACAGCACTGCCCCGGCTACACACAACGCCACTCCTCCAGCCGCGCACCACCCACTCGACACCGCCCGCGCCACCTGGTCCTCCGCGCTCTGCCGTCTTGTGCTTCACCACCCACACGAACCCGCATCGGTGCTACCTATTGCACCGAAAGAAGTCGTCGGCGCTCCGCCGCTCGACCATTCCCCGACCTTCCGCTTCCGGCCGAAGTCATCGGCTGACACCCGTCGTCCGCACCGGCGACACCTGACACCGCCACCTCGTCTGAACCCCCGGCTAAACCTCACCTGAGCACTGCACTCCCGGCCGCACCCGCTGTCTGACGCTCGAACCCCGCTGCGCCACCCCGACCTCTGTCCACCGCCCTTTACAGAGCCGAGGCTTTCGATGGCCACCGCCACCGCTCTGATAGCCCAATTTCAAAGCCGAATGCGGGTTCGAGATCCTCAGGACGGGGCCTTCGTAGCACCTGCCCCCAATTGTCGATCCGACAAGATTCGCGCGTCCGAAAATTCAGACGAAGAACATCTAAGAAAAAGATTTATAACGGGGCTCGGACGATGGTCGTGTTCATTTGGACATCATCCCTATTCCAAAATTATAGAATTGAAATGACAAAAATTGACAAAAACTCCAGAAATTGATGAAGGGGCGGAAAACCATCAAAAAGCCAACCTCGAATCGGTCGTGCGTCGTTGGCGGCATGTCCACAATGCTCCTGCTTCGATCCTCCAAGGTTCTAGCTTTGGTCGCTCCTCGATTCGGTGAAGAACGGTGAAAAACTCCAAAGAAAATGAGAGAGAGAGAGAGGAAGAGAGAGAGAGAGAGAGAAGAAGAAGAAGAAGAAGAAGAAGAATGGGTTCTCCCCCCTTATCTCAAGTGAATTTATAAAAACTCGCTGAAACGACACCCACGATCGTGGATTCCAAAACCTCCACGCTCAGTTATTTTATATCGCGCCTAGGAAAAACGCCCCATCCCGAACTCAACAGAAGTATCAGATTTCCATTTTGAGACTTCGTTTGAAAGTTATTTGAAAAGAACATTAGTGTTAAAAAATAACTTAGTCATTATTTCAAAATGATGATTTTTCCCCTGGGTGACATATCTCATAACAGGCCCACGCCCACAACTTTTACACCCCACCTAGGGTAAACGGCATGCTCCGGACGCAGCCGTTCCCTCGGATTTCTGATCTGAGCTACCATTTAGGAGGAAACACAACCCCGACACGTTCATAGTATAAAAAAACTTAATATTTTTATAAAATTTATTCCAGGCACACCGGACCTCGGAATCGCACGCTGTCTTAGCTCCTAGCTCTGGAAATATATGTAAAAATATTACAAAGTCTTATAGGGAAAAAACTGGGTCTCTACATCATTCCATCCTTCAAGATTTTCATCCCTGAAAGGAAAAACTAGGAAAAAAAACTCGGGATACAGAGCTCACACCTAGCTCTCTCACTCCCAAGAAAATTGTACAACACCACGTTGGCACAACACGCGAACCACGAGGATGGTTCATACTCATAAGGTCTGCTACTTTCGATGAAATGCGTAGGAACACGCATGCACCTCATTAGTTGCGACATGTGGAGGACGTCGTGCACCCACTCCCACTATTGGGAGGGTAGGGCAGGATGGTAGGCAACCTCTCAATCGCTTGCAAGATTCCCGAACGTCCCAAAGAAACTCAGGGGACTTCTCCGGCTGAACCCCAACTTTCCATGTCATGACCGAAATCATGATTTGTTCCTGGAACATGGTCTCGTGATTCCCTCCTACAGAATACCCATCTGGTGAAACACCCAAGGATATCTGGTCACACAAGTTTTCATAGTCGGTGCATCACAACTGAGGCTATCGGCTAAGGGAACATGCTACAACACTTCCATTTTCCCGAAACATAGACTACCTCAACATCATAGTCATGCATAAATTTCATTCAGCACCGTCGTCTCAGGTTCAAGTCTCTCTGGATGAGGACACACCTGAGAAACTAGTGGTCTGAGCAAACCACACAGCGATCTACCAGAAGATAGCATCTCCACATTCTCAAAGAAAAGACTACCACTACCAGCATCACATAGTGAAGCGCGTAGTTTTGTTTATGGGGTTTCCATCACCTCAACCTGTACTTGATAATGGTATCAAGATTGACGTTGACCATGCAAGGTACCAACGAAGAGGGCAGGCGAGCAAACTCATCCAACTACTAGAGGCTAGACACGGAAAGCTCGTGGCATACCCCACGTGTCTTTGCCCCTCTTGGAAGGAGAGTAATCCCCAAAACTGGCACTCTGCCAAACCCACTAGTGGCACCTCGAGCGAAGGGAGGTCAAGCAGAAAAGCCCCACTGGCAAATCCATAACCTGCTCTGACACTCCACCGCACAACCCCTCCATGAATGTACATGTCATAAGGACTCATCCACCACACCTCAATACTATCTGCTTTGGGTGGTACTGACTCTCCCTCATGGTTTTGATCGCATCACAAAAATGTGTCTCAGTGGGGGGGAGAACCCCTTTTTCTTGTGCATTCAAAGCTACGTCGGACAACAGCAACACAAGGTTACACTGACGCCCTGCGTCACCCTCGGTAACCCCCCGAACAAGGAGTTAGATGAAAAGAGTACCTCACGCAGCATCTAACAAGTTCTACTGAGAAAAGTAGAAAAATACATAGAGCGTACCTCTTATCATCTCATGCGTTGTAGTATTATAGACATCCATAGCACACAGCCTCCCACGGCCCAATCCGTCAGCTCCCCGAGCCTGACATGGGCCGCCTAGTGGTGGTGGAAGGACCTCGAAACGTCGTCCTCCAACCACAGTTCTTCCTGATTTTCTGCCAACACCGCCTCCCTGGGGACCACCCTATCCTCACATGGGAGTTCTCTGATCACGACACCACCTCTGTCGTGGCGGTGCATCTACCAATTATCTAGAAGACTCAGCACATTTGGTTAGATAGTCTCACGCCATGTGACCCTACACATCACAACCATAGCACTAGTCTTCCCTAGTCCATCTCGGTGCTCTACGCTATCTCTAGACATGTGCCTGAGTCTCATCAAGGGAAGAGCTCTGGTGCCGAGGCCATACAAATTGACGTTCCTATGACAAAAATTTCTCTATCACCAATGCCTGCTCCAGCACCCTGATATGGGAGAGGATTCACTAGGGCACTATGCTAGCACAAATATCTTCTACAGAGACCTCTCTCAAACTTCTGTGCTCAGAAGTTTCCGTCATGGACCACGTCCAAAGGGTAACGAGTAAGGTTTGCGAACCTAGTCACATACTCAGCTACTGCCATCACTCCCCGCTGAAGCTCCAGTAGCTCCTGAAACCAAATAAAGCGTAAGTAGGATGGGTAGTACTCCTCACGAAATAGCTTCTAAAAGTCATCCCATGAGAGTACCGACTCATCGTGCATTTGAGTAACCCTATCTCTACTAACGCCAAACTTCTTGGTGGAAAAAGTCTGACTGTGAAAGCCACCATCAAACTGTCAGTGTCTAAAAAAGCCTGAAGAGGCAAACCACTGACTCTAGAAAACCCTTTCACTGTCTAAGGGTATGGCTCACCATGGAACCTTAGCGGTCTCTGATGCTAGAACTCACATAGCACACCCATCCCGCACTCGTCATCGACCTTTGCTACCAGTACTATCTGCTACTCCACAGGTGGAGGTGCTACTGCCTGTCCTCTTGGAGAAAAGGTAATTGTATGATGGATCTTGAACTAAGGCCTTGTTTCTCACAGAGTCGTCATCACGAACCGAAGCTAGTATCCTAGCTGGATATCATCACGGAGACATCCCGAATCTGATCAAGGAGTACCACGGTCAAATGATCATATATATATCAACAACGATGGGGAGTTGAATCAATAAGGAAAGTCAATGACTCAATCCTATATGATGCACGAACCAAATTCCCTGCAACAAGTATCTCAGTGTCCTGAGTCGACAAGTGGGTTATCAGTGTCCTGGTGAATGGATATATCGGCCGCCACACCATCACTAGACTCCCTAGCCTGAGAGCCTCTCTTAAGACACGCTGACACTATTTCCCCAAAACTCAACCAATTCCTTTTTAGGGACATCCAAACAACGCTCCAAGGAATGAACCACCTCTGATACCACTTTTTCACGACCCTACCCTACCGATATCAAGCTGCAACTACCCCAAGCCCACCTTCATAGGCCAGGGGTTGGCGACAAGCTCCAAAGACGTAACAATCTCACAGAGGCCTTTGCCTAAGTACCTGCACACACACACACAACCCACTCAATGCAGAAGTGCAGAGTAAAAATGAAACCAAAGTAAAAACCACTATAACCCAACCACATTCATGCATAAACTTATAAATAGAACAAGTACAATGTTGAAAAGTAAACTGAATAGTAAAGGGAAAAACATGCACCTAACTAGAAAGGTGCCACAACCTAGTAACAGGTAAACGAAAGTAAACAGCTGGTGAGTCACACACCCATAAATCCTCCTACGACCACTGAAACCATAGGCAAGTTAAATGGGGTAACCACATACTATAAAGTTAGATATAGTTCATCCTCAAAATTATATACTATAGCCTTAGCATATGGGAAATTATTAGGGGAAAAGAAAATTATATCATTTTACCCAATCCCAAGACCCTACTCAAGTTACCCAACTAGAGGGAGAGAAAATCTTACCTCTTCACCTCCCTCTTCATTGATGAAATGGAAACATAATAGAATTGCCTTTTAAAATCATCCCTTCAAATCTTTGCCTCATTTATCTCTCCAGGGAACAAGATATACCACTAGCATGAAACCCCTATCATTTGAATAAAAACCAGTGGGACTCGATACACTATCCTTGCATGGATCAAACTAAAGGCGATCTCTATCCCCTTTAACTGGTTATCTATCTAAAATATAGAGACACTCCCCATATACTTCTCCAAACCTTAACACTTAAACTCACATAATTTCTTCCTCTAAGACATATCTTCATCAATCGTGTCAACCCTTCTATGCATAATGTAATCTTCTAGTCAAACCTCACCAACCCAAGAAACACATGAACATCAACTAGGATCCATCTCCATAAGAAATAAAGGAATCGCCTAAGCTTGGTATTATGGAATTCATTATGACTCATTTAAACATATTTATTTGAACTTTACCCAAAATCACATGAACTTAAACACAATCACAACTAAGTATGAAGAATATACCCCTCTTAGGTCACTAACCCACAATTAACATTACATCCCCTATGGTTTTCATTTAGCTTATGGCCCTTACATTAGATCACATTGGTCCCTAATAACCTGTGTCCAAGAGTATCTCCCTTATAACATCACACACTAGGTTTAAATAATGTTGTATTACTACCAAACCCATGGAATCCTCAATAGTTACTAACTATAGTCTCCATAAAAACATTCATACATAGATCTAATACGATTTTTTGATGACTTTACCCAAATAGTAACCCTTACAGGTTTGGTAGTGAAGACAAAAATGACCCATGAAGCACCCCTCTGATAATCCATGAGTTTGAGATTAACATCGAGGGTATAAAATATAAAAATGGGAGGCATTACCCATATAAATCCTAAGAACATATAAATAAAACAACCAGTAAACACCATGATATATAAAAAAACCTATATCCTATAATGTGTGTAATGTTAAATAGAAAATATGTCTCTAAAATAAAATACCAAAAAGATACTCTTAAGGTGGTGACTTCAACCAAAACTCCCTGCCACGATCTAGTCTTTTCCTGATTTATCCTTGACTCCATTTTTAAAACCTATAAAACAGATTTATATATATTGGGGTTAGAATTCATGTACAATCAATTAGATCCACCTCAATAACTCTAGTGTAATATGGAAAAGCATTCTAATGTTTCAATGAATAAATAGTATAACCAAAACACACATATTCCAGGTCAATTATCACCCAACCTCACTAAGGATCTCTCACCCAATATTGAATCCATTTATAATAAAATCATATCAAAATAATACAGAAAAAGGTACCCCACAACCACTTCCCCATTGGTTTATTTATCTCATACACCAACAAAAATATCCTATGTA
This sequence comes from Viscum album, assembly GCA_963277665.1. Lineage (NCBI taxonomy): Eukaryota > Viridiplantae > Streptophyta > Magnoliopsida > Santalales > Viscaceae > Viscum > Viscum album. The sequence goes on along the minus strand of OY728136.1, from coordinate 751,274,284 downwards.
TCTATCATATCCACATCCATGCCACCACACATCACATAAAATATCATAATCATATATTACATACTGTAACCCTATCATTACTATCATCATCACATATCCATCAATACATACCATAGCATAACCACAATATCATAATCATCACATACCATACCATAACTTCATATCAAAACCTGACCACATATCCATCAGAGAAGGGTATCATTAACATTAAAAACATCAACCTCATGCCCCCCTACTACCATGCACGAACCTCACCATATATAACCACCACCACTACATAATAGAGTAAGATATTATATCATATACTATAGCTTTAAGCTATTATAACCTAAATTCTTACACCAAATTTAATCTATCAAATACCATACTACACATAGAGGAGAGAGCATGTAAAAGAAAGTAGTCTACCATCCATTCCCTCACCAACCAAGTTATTTAGGGAAAACACTCGGAACCCAAAAAAATTGGGTGTTAGTAAGGTTATCCAGATCAGATGGTGCGTGTAAGAAATCATAAGGAAAATTAAATACAAACACACACACACACATATCCATACAGAATCCCAACCCAAGGGTTTATACCAACTAGTACTACCAATGCCCATAACCACCACTACACTTCCACTACCTAATTCTATCAACTATTTCCACTACAATACAATAAACCAGCTCCACCTTCCACAAAAAAACCATAAAAAATTTCCGAGTTCTAATTTAATAACACCATTTATCCATTTCAATATTTAATATTTTACCATCCACATTTCTTTTATTATGGAATCCATTTCCATGTTTCTTTTGAAACTATTTATTATCCATGAACTAAATTTAAACCAGCCATTACCCATTCATTTTAATCATGAATAATTCATTATTATCAGTTTCTTAACAAATCCTAGACCACACATATTACAAAATTCATTATCAAAATTAACATCATATACCATAGTGAAACTAGATCACATCCACACAACAATCAACCAAGCACCGAACAAACCACCACATAATACATTCCAATAACCCACCACAACTATCACAAAACCATCCCTTTTATACACCACTAGTCATGCTACATAACAAACCATAAACCTTTTAAAACAAAATAAACACCCATCCACCACTACCACAACAAAAATCACATTACTCTTTTACCAACTAGGGAAAACCAGCTACAGAACCTACTATGAAATACTTTCTAATAGCCGAAAATAGTGAAAATATTCACAACTAAGACCACACAAACCACAACACTATAAAAAATCATATTGGTAGAAATCAAAACTCAAATTTAATAATAATTCACTTCCCCAATTACCTATTTAAAACACACCTTCATATTAATTCAACACCACTTGGATGAGTAACATCACCAAAATTATAGATTTTAAAAAATCATTTTGTTACCATATATAAGTAATTAACCTTTTATGAAAGTAAATAACAACAACTTAATTATAAAAAAAATACACATATCACAATAGGAAGCATCCATTATCCATAACAATATCAAAAAATACATCAATCATAAAAAGTATCATAGAATCACATCAACACATTCAAATCACCCCATTACCTTTAATTTACTTTAACCAATTTATTTTATTCATTTGGTTAATACTTTACATCCACCCATATAAAACAAAATAATGGAAATTCTATAATTTAACATCAATAAAAGTGATAAGTATCAAATCCTCTACCTCACTTGAAGCTTCAACAACTAATGCTCAAGAATAGGGTGAGGGAGATCATCACAAGGCCAAGAACACATGGGGAAAACCTCAATAACCAAGATAATAAAGAACTCCATCAAAACCATAACCCAAGGAAAAAAAATAAATATGAAATGATTCAACAACCTCCCTTAATAGAAATTATAGGAAGAAAATCCCAAAATCAGATAAGATAAGACACCACGTATCAAAAAATATTGATCTCTCAAATATAAATAAAAAATCAAATTGAAGGTCAGTCAATAGTTTCCAAAGAATCAGCTCTAGACACCTGAGTCTTGGGGGAAATTAATAAATAAAGAAAAACTTAGATGGATTAAAATTTTATATTAAAATTTAAACTTTATAAAGTCATGAAATTATAGTTATGGACATCCCATGATGAGGATGTATCAAATGAAACCCAAAAATATACACCATGATATACTTTCCCTTCCCCTATTTAAACTTTACCAAAATACTTAATTAGATATGACCAAGGGAGGTCATAAAATGGAAACTACCACCTTTCCATGGCATTTTAATTATCAAATATCATGGTAGAAACCACAAACCAAGCCTCACTAAAACCCAAATTCCATGATGTGATGAAACCTAAAAGGAAAACGTGAGGAACTCAATCCCCAGGTCTTTATAGCACGACTCTTATGATGATCCAGTGAGAAAATAATATATATGGCTATTTAAATTTTTGAAAATACACTTTGATACCCTTTACACTATGAATAAATTTACCATGTTAGGAAAAGACTTATAAACCCAAAATAGTGTGGTGCCTAACTCTCATGGCCCATGAACCCAAGCAATGGAAGAACCTCCCACCGTGAAACAAAACCCCACTTCGTGACTCAACCCTTCATAGGGAGACACATCAGACCACATAACTCATCTTTCTTATAGAAAAATATTCATTCCATGACACCCAAGTCCATTTTGTGACACACTCTCATCTAAAATATCATCTCCAAACCCACCTTTATTCCTCCAACCTTATCCTGATGTCTCCTACACAAAAACGACACAAAGTAATGATCTCAGAAGGTAAAAACTATTAGAATGATATTTTTAAAATAATTTTATTAAATTTATTAATTATATTTAAGAAAAGGAGGATATAAAATATAAATAAAAATGATTTGGTAGAGGGTAAACTTATGTTGAAAACTTGAATCATCTCTTAAACAACCTCTTTGAAATAAAGGATTTGGGACACCTTTTGACTAGAAGTCAAAAAACATGGGTGTTTCTTTTTATGGAGAGAATTTGGGAACATATTTAAGAGGAAACTTGATGATATTTTTTCTTTGAGGTGGGTATAGACAGAATCCCTTTATAGGTGAACATGAGTGGTATTTTCACAAATTCCCATTCCTTAATGAATAGGGAATGTAAAATTCCTTATAAAGTGCATCCAAAGTGAAAAAATAATGTAGATAGGATAAGGGGATGCCAATAATTCCCTCATATACACATTTATAGATATATTTCTATGATATTTTAAGAAATTGACACTTAATCTAACACCTTTACCTCATTTTACCTTTACCATAACAACTTAATTTTTATCTCTGTAACTTACTTTTATTCTTTAAAATGAAATTAACCATATTACCTAATTTAAACATGAATATTTAAAATATGAAATAAATTTTATTTGATTTTATTTCTACAAGTGATAAAAAATAATCTTAATAAAACTACACAAAACACATAGTTTGTTTTAGAAAAATGTATTTTTAAGAATAAAAATGGATTTATTCTTATTCATTACAATTTAATAAATGTTATATGCATATTAATTTATTTCATTATATATATTATTAATAAATTTTATTAAAATAATACTTTAGTAGTTATTAATTAAATTTATTAATATAAAAATACCTTACACATAAAAAAATTATGTGAAAAAGTATCTATTTTTAATATTAAAAAAATTTATTAAAATTTATTAAAAATTGATTATTTATTTAATAAAAAATAATTTAATTTTATCAATAAATTTATATAATTTTTTATTTAATTAAAATAAATATATAGAAGTACATTTTATAAAAATTCCAAACATATAAAAATACATATAATAATAAATAAATATATATATATCATTTATTAAATATATAATTACATTTTTATATCACCTTAAGTTATAATTAACAAACTCCTTAATAACTTTTATATGACCTTGGGGTAAGATAAGCAATGGTGGTAGTCATGGGTGATGATTCAACTAACAAGGATCATGTAGTGAATTACATGAGTTTGAATTTCTCCCATAAAATATTTCACTCAAGACGTACTTATTGAAGTTAATATTTGGATTGGTCTAAGGCATAATTTAGTGACGATACCTCATTTTTAAGCTGAGAAAAATGAGCCTCACAAGTAATAATTCTACTACATGATTCCACTTTTTCTCTTTTCTATATTGATTTCATAAAGAGGTTACTTCTACTTATAATTTCCAATTCAATTACTATTTTATAATATTCACATTTTATTTGAACACTACATACAATAAAAATATTTTTTATCCCATTAAATCTTATTATTTCTAATGATAGTGTTAACTACCATATAAGTCTAATAACCATATAATCCCAACATCCATATAAGCTCAATGACTATATATATAATGGTAATATTTCATTCCTATATATAACCTTACATAATTTATGAAAATAATTTATCTCATCCTTATATTTATATTATACATATGTTTATAAAATTACTAACACGTTTCATACTTTCAGTAGCTACTATTAGGGAAATGATCTGTAATATAGATCAGGATGAGGAATATTTCAATCTTCTTGTATGTTTATTTATTCATGATTTTATTTTATTTGTAATTTTTATAATTATGTTTCATTTATATATATTGTAATGTATTAAAAAATTTATTATAGTTTTTACCCTAATGGTATTAATAAAATTTAATTTTTGTTCAATGTTGAATGCAAGACATGCTATTATGACGTTAAAGGGAAAGATAACACTATAAGTTTGGGATGTTATAATAAAAACATAAATATATCAATAAACATATATTTATTTAACTATATATATTATAATACATGTATATAAATAAATAAATATATGTATTAAAACTAATATATTTTAATATATATATATATATACATATACATATAAATATATAAATATATCATTTTATAAAAAATAAAATCATTTGGTCTAGTGGTAAGGGTGCTTGTTTGTGATCTTTTGTGTAGTGGTTGGAATCCAAACCATTTTGAATTAATTTAATATTTCAAGGGTGGGTTTCATGTGTATGCTGTGGGGATTGATAGGTCCCATGTGTGGTTGTGTTTCCATTATTATGGATCAATATTCCATTTTTATATCCACATTTTTTAAATAATTTTAAATTTTTTATCAGTGTTAAAAACTGGAAGTGATAAAATCAATATTTTATAAGTGATATTTTTTAGCGAGGATAAAATAAACTAAAACTTATATCAGTTTTAGAAAAATCAGTGCTTTAAAAGCATAAAAAAAGACCATTTGAGCATTAATAAAATCCATATATACTGCAGTGTGTTGAATGAATTCATTTAGAAAATGAATTCTCATTATGAATCATTGTGGTTGATGGTGTGATTCAATTTAATTATTTCATAATGTTAATACTGTGATCATTTGAGTTTTTATAGGGATATGATGTTATATTTTGATAATTAATATTTTTCTCTCTTATTCTCTAATATAATTGTATAATATGTTCAAAGTGTGGGTTTATGTTAGGTGAGATCTATACAATAGTTCTACATAAAATTATAATGAGAGAAAATATATGTAAGTGTCATCAGATTGATATTTAATTTTGTTGAAAAATTTGATGGATAATAGGTGATGAATTTGTGAATATATTATCTTAATATGTAAACATTGATAAATAGGTGAATTATTACCTTGAGTTGAATATTATGGGAGATGAATATGTTATTTTGATCCTTCATATTATGAATTTTGGAATTGGTGTGTGATTCATGATAGATTCTTATTATTTTAGAGACAAAACTATAGTGGACCACCACCTAAAGGTTTTTTCATAGCATAAATTAACACCAGGATGAGGTTATTGGTGGCCATGAGATGGGAATTTGGTATACATCTGGGGTCTGGTACTTCCTCATCTGATCTCATTACTTACAAGGTTAAGGTGCTCAATGTTAGTCATGGGGTTAAGAACTCCCCTATATAACACTACCATCAATAAGGAACATGTCCCCTATATGATAGATGGGGCCAGTAACGCCCCTAATTAACATTATTGTGATGTACCCAACCTATTTCTCCTCTACCGGGACTAAACTGGAGCACTACATACCATAATCACTCCCCCCATATGCCAGAGGTTTCTGACGGATGGTGAGGTTTTCGGATACTGTGGGGAGAATATAGCATATGGTATTGATAGACATAAATAATATCAAAAGAAACAATAATAAATAGTCATACTAATATAAAAGTATCATATATACATTCAAGTTACAATCTAACCACAAATAAATAAAAATCGACATGCTGTATCAAAATGGATATTGTAATATCATACTAGTCATATAGAAATAAAAAATATTTCCCATGGGATGATCCTATACAAACAAGGTACAAAAATAAAAAATGATTGGAGTCATATAAAAAATAGACTTGAGTTATTTATTATTCCCACATCATAGTTTCAACCTAGCATCCATATCTCATCCATCTACAATAGGACACTTGTCCTTACATATGTTACGGACCATGAAATCTACTCAAGTGCTAGGGAACCTGAGTAGAGTGTAGGTACTACTATGGGAGTGGGTTTTCTATACCAAACTTGATCAGTATTTTTCAGTTACCATATCATGTATATATAGAGTTATTCATGATTTTATCTTACTATAATAATGTTATGAATTCTTCAGACATTATTTACATAGAAATTTACTTATATTATTTATCCTATCAAATGGTTATAACAATTCTTAACTATAATGAGAACCTTGAGATACTATGAAAACCAACTTATATATATGTTCTATAGTCTTGATACATAATATTGATGATTCATTGATGATGTCTATATATCAGGTATTCAAGGCTTATAAGAATTGATATTTATTCTCATAAAGTTCTCACTTGGTGATATCAAGTAGAGAAGATCTTGAGGACTGGCCTGTCAATAGGAATACCACATGTTTCAGGTGTCATTGGATGTTACTATTTATGAGCACCTATATTGGCCTCTATAATTTAGATAATTATCAATGGGTACCATTTTATTGCTTACTTTGCTGCAAGATATAAACCAAAACTTTTATGTTTTAGAAAGGTATCTTACATTGGTTGCATTACCGGTAGTATAAAATTGGTTGGATGATCAATATAGTATTTGTCACTTATATAAAGGAAGAGATATCTTGATCCTAGATGAATTGTATTGTAGTATAGTGATTAAATCCATGGAAATAGTAGAAGAAGGTTTTTATCTCTAGTTGATACCTTAAAAGAATTTATAAAGAAATAAAGAATGATGATACAAAGCTTGCATCCTTCTTTTTTAGATATCAAAAGACAAAGAGACTATATTAAAAAACATGTTTTCATATAAGATTTTCATTTTTATAAATAAACAATATATACTTAGGGTACATGATGTGTTTCTAGATAATAATCAAAGTTTTTGAATACAAATAACTACTACCAAGATAAGGGCATAGGGGGTCGCACAAAAATAGTATCCAAATACTTTTCTAATTCTAGTAAATTGTAGTTTAAGACATGGTGGGATCCAAATTGGGGGTCAAGATATTTCCATGTTTTAATGATACAAATAAATAAATAAATTCACTATTATTTGAGTTTAGAATAATTGGAACTAAAATTATTTTATTAGTCTATTCACATGTTTATGTAAATAAAAGGATTAATATTGTCCCTACCATGTTAAATACCGTGGGGGAAGGGGTGAATCAAAGTATGACCGGTTAAAATGTTTCCCCATATGGATCTTATTTCATTGTTAAAAAAATATCTTCTCAATTCTTCCCTTATAAATGATTAAATAGAAATTAAAACTTTCACATGACATAATAATTTTACTTGGTTCACTCTCACTAGGATAAATCCAAGGTGAATAAAAATAAAATGCGATGATATTAAAACCCCACCATAGTGATACTATTAAAATGTTTATATTGTACACACTATCCCCTTGGTCTACAACTATTAATTATTTGAACGATTACTACTCTTCCTACCAAAATGAATGCACTTATCCTCCAAAAGACTATTCTGATAACCTTTATCATCTTTGAGTTGATTCACTCTAAAATGGGGTTGACTTTATGGCCCTTTTTCATCAAATAGATCAATATATATTTCTCTCTTAACTTATATTTCATATAAACTCCCTCCATGTAATGCTCTTTCTTCACTATGAGATATTTGTGTAGATTTTACCATTCACTGTATAACTCATTGATGTTTATGTGTCACATTTTTCACTACCAAAATTAGTGATGTTTAAATTCCAAACTGTTCACAATATTACTTCTTAATTTTTATACAACACACTATTCACTGTACAACTTCGTCATGTTTATATGTTTCACTGTTCACCATGTGACTACTTAATGTTTACTATTCAACATGTGACAATATGATGTTTATGTAGATCACTTACATCTATTAATTATGTGTATCTATTTTTCTACACACTTCTTTTGAATCAATGGAATTCCCAATACTAGTCACCTCTCATTAAATTTTTGGGCTCCCAAAATGAAATGATTAGGGGTCTATTTATATTCAAGTAGCCCCCAAAAACCTAAAAAGAAAAAATTATCATTCAATTGTTTAGATAAGACCATCATTATGAATTATTAATCCTTAATTGGTATACATAATCCCACTTATATGATTATCATGATTCTATAGGACTTACATAGTCCTAATGGGACACCCTATCGATGATGGATGAATATTCCCTCATTGCTACTAATGTGACGTGCTTGAGATATGTGATCCGTTTATGTGCCTGAGAATTTAAAGATCTTTATGGGATACATTTTCAATGATAGATGGATCTTTGGTTACTTCTAGTCATTTGATATTCCTAGGATGTGTGATACAATCATGCACCTAGGGCTTATCCACTCCATGTGACTCTTTAGGACTTCTGCACTCCATGTGATTCTTTAGTACTTACACACTCTACATAATTCTTTTGGACTTACGCACTAATATTTCCTTTGATAAAGTTGACTAAAAAAATCAAAATAAATTTATAACCTCTTTTTCAACCAATTTTTTCAACAATTTCAAACCTTATCAATAAAAAAATATCCTAATAACTCCACCAAGAGATATTTTTTTCTAACCATCTTCCTTCTTCGGTTTTTTTAAAAAACTTCAAAATCCTTTATCCAAATTTAAAAAAATATTAAAATAGAGATCAATGAATTATGTAACACCCTGTGATTTTATGAGAATTTTTTTTATGTCTTATGTTATATGCAACACCAAAGGAATCTTTCACTGCAAACAACACTGACTTGGCTTGCGTTACACGTAATCACGACCTTCCTCGATAGCGTGTGTAGTACGCAATACTGGGTTTCGGTAAACAATGATATATTGTTATAATATTATTATGGACTAGCCGTTATGAATAGTATTAACTAAAATTTGAATTTTATAACATTAATATTCATCTTACACATTTTCTAGAACATGGTATGAGAACAAAGTAATTTTTTCAGGTAAAATAAGTATTTTTCAAAAAATGTAGTTTTGCCGCCTTTTGATGGTGAACCCACTTTAAATCTAGTTTTGACATGTTTATATGTTCAATTTTACAAAATAAAATTCTTATTTGGAATAAGGATATAAAAATTTACTTTTTATAAATTTTTCATATTATTCTGATAACTTTCATATTTTAATGAATAGTAAAAACACGCTATATTTTAATTAAAAACAACTTTTTTCATCGCAATAATTTATATGGTTAAATTATAATATTGAATTATTTTAAAGTATAAATAGAATATATTTTTACCATTTAATATAATGTATGTCATTATCATTAATTTTACATTGAATTCATAGGTAAAAACATTTCAATCTTTGGCAATGTTTTAACTTTTAAAACCCGTTTTCTTAAAAACAAGATTAATTTTAAATTAATTACTGCATATTATGTGTTTATAATTTTGAAAAATGGATTCCATATTTGAATTCAGTGGGTCCAAATTATTTTAATAGGTTATTTTTATTTTTTTTGATATTATGAATAGTAACTATGGTAATTTTTATTTACTGCAGTTAAAGGTAAATCAGGTAATTAAGGGTAAAAATAAGATTATAAAATTAACCTAACACCTGAAAAAATTCTATTTGATGACTAAAAGGTGACCCATATCACCTAAGGGTCAGAATAGATTCATTTTATGGAATTTTTACCATGAAAATAATTTAATTATTATTAAAACCAAAGAAAGTGACAACATGTCACTCTCTTAAATCTTATAAGTATAATAATTTTAAGTTAGTGATAAACTTCATGAAACTTCGAACATGAATAGTTTCCAGAAATATAATAAAATTATCTGCACTATGTGAATTTATTTAGAATTTTTAGGGATTAAATAATTATCATTAAAGGTGACACAATAGTGATGTTGAAATTATTTTATTGATTGAAATATCAAAGAAATGGGTTTAAAAATATTAAAATAAATATAACATAAAATATTTAATGTGTTCCACTAATTTTATAGATAAATATGACATGTTATGAATCCATTAAATCTTTTAGTTTAAACATATCTTCTGTGTGTATTTTATTTAAATTCAAATAAATGAATAGTGTAAAAATTCACACTAGTGTTATTTTATAAAAATAACATAATATAAAATTGTTTAAAAATCACAAAAAAATTTAAAAATTATAAATTAAAATTTATATGGTCGAAAATGTCATAAATTATCCAATTATGGACAATTAAAAATACACAAGTAATTATTTATAATAATTTATAATTTAGAATCTTATTACCACAAATAAAATTAAATAGATTAAATAAGGATAAATCAAGTTGATAATGTTTAAAATGAATTCCCAACATGTCTAAATTTTATTTTTTGATGATATTACAACCCTATATCATCTAAGATTCGTATTTGGGTCATTTTGGAAGTTTTTAAGTGGGGTTTGAATTTATTATAAATTAATATTTTTGAGGTTTCCAAAGGTGCCCCTCTCCTCCCTTATAAAAGGGCACCTCCTCCCTCTCCTCTTTACACAACTTTGAGCCTTCAAGATCGGCCAAAACCTTCCCATTACTCTTATCAACTTCCCTGTTAATTTTCTAGAGGTCATGGTCTTTTTCAAAGACCAACATTAGTGCCCTAATAGGATATTTAGAAGACCCACGTCGAAGAAGAGGTAATATCCTTTATCAATCCTTTCAAATTTATTTCTTCTTCTACTTATTCTTATCTTCTTTTTTCATCACAAATTAATAACATCAGTATCAATCATATACTGATATGTTATTATAAATATGAAACAACCCTATTTAATCTTCTATCCATCATACAGAAAATGAAATCACCATGCGTGCGTACGTACGAAATACCGTCTCCACGCCGTGGTGTAATCTGTTTTCCACCACCACCTTACTTGGATGGTTATAATGGTGTAAATAAACAACTATATATGATTATTTTAAATTTTTGTTGATTCTGAAATATTATACATACACTTCAATACAATTTCACGATCATGGGAATGATATCATCGCTCGTGCGTACGTACGGCCTACCGTCTCCACGATGTGATGTGACTCATTCGACATGATCTTCATTGAATAATGATTATATAAATGAATTGAATGAATAAATATGATATATATTACACTAAAACCATTCTTTAAATGATATATCTATAACCTAAAAATATTAATAAGAATTTATTCGACTACACACGCATAAGAATATAAAGTAGTGAACACCCGAATAACGAGTAACAATGAAATATTACCAATAAGAAGATAAGAAAATGACCATATATGATATCATAACAATGAATATGATTCTTGAATAAGTAAATGACATTATTTAAATCATTATACAAGAGTTTTGGATACGTATGAAGCATATCAGACCTAAGGTAAGGGAAAATATTACAATCTCATTTTTATCCGAGATTGTTTATACTTCAGAATTTACTAGGGAATATTTATCATTGACATCCATGTTTCCTCAATATCTAATATTATTTCTATCCTCCTAAAATTTTCTAAATACAATTTTAACTATTGGTGATTTTTTTGTAAAATATATGAATGGAATCTTTTTTCGTTTTCAGTATGAGATACTTTTGAATTTTCCGGCCAAAGTATGAGAAGAATGTTTTTTTAACTTATACGGCATGAATGGATTTTTATGATTGCATAGAACATTATTTCCATGAATATTCCTTTATAATATTTCAAGTTTATTTTTAATTAACTTCTTTTAGTTTAAAATTGCATGACATGTTAAGAAAGGAAAAAAAATTGATGTAGAAAGGGTATTTTCCTCAAGAATGGAGTTCAAGCGTTTTATAAAAATTATTTTCCATCTAAGATAATATAGGGTTCTATTTATATCCCTATTTTTACATTGATTTGATTATGTTATGATGGAATTATTTTTATGAAGTCCTTTTATATTATATGGTTTATGTTATGATGGCATGATGTTTAAGAATCCCATTTTTATTACATGGGTTATGCTATATTATTTATGATTTTGTGGCACACATAAGAATGGTTTCATTAGGAGATGTGTGAGACCTATATCCCCCTCCAATTAATTGGGTAAAGAATAATATCTCATGAGATAAACATGGATGTAATGGCAAGTTAATCCGGTTTAGTGATACAGGACTGGAATGAGGAGTGAACTCAGTTTAGAAATGGACTTTTTCCACTATGATAGTCTTGGAAATGAGTCTTGACTAATAAGAAATGATTTTATATGATTATGTGTGTATGCCACAAAGTTTCTTGTTTTATGTTATGATTATTGGTATTACATTTCACTACTATTATTTATCCCATGTTATGATATTATGATCTCTTTTGCAGGTTAAGATTTTCAAAATGTTATGTTCTTATGAATATGATATGATTGATATTTCCTTTTTTACCTTTACTGAGCATTTGAGCTCAATATTTTGTATGTTTTATTTTCCCCAGGTCTGGAAGAATAGTATTAAGTAGGATATGCCAAAAGGGACTCTAGATATGATGAAATAAATGGGAGACAATGTAGATGATTTATAAACTAGTTGTTTATGTTTCCTAGTTTCTAAAGACACTATACCTATATGGTCATACATGGTTTTGTTATATGTTGTAATAAGTATGCTTCAATTCTGAAGTAATAACAATGTATGTAAAGTATGGGTCATTATAGTTGGTATTAGAGGAAAGGTATAGTCAAACTTTGGAAACTAGGATGTGAAAGCCTTAGTAAGAACCCTAAGGATATGTCTAAGCATAGAACACAATATTAGTGTTTTAGAAATGGACATGAATAACCTATGATAATACCTTAAGTGTGAAGTTTTATTCCTGATTATGTGGTTTTCCTGTTATTATTAGTGTTTCTCACACTATGCTTATTGGTTTTAGTCAATGGATGGAACCCGAAGGACCCGTGTTATTGGTGAATGCAACGGGCAATGCAATGATTGTCCCCCTGAGCAACCAAACATTATGGGAGATGGAATAAAAAATCTTGTAGCCATGCTCACACAACTTTCTCAAGCTATGAATCATGCAGGACTTCCAAATGAGAAATGGAAGGAGCAACATTCTATTGAATCCTTCATGAGGCAGCGTCCACATTCATTCAGTGGGTCTTCTGATCCATTAGTGGCTGAAAAATGGATTAGTACCACTGAAAAGATATTTTCAGTTCTACAATGTTCTGAGCATGATAAAGTCATCTTAACAGTATATCGTTTGGAAGGTGAAGCTGATCAATGGTGGAATCTTGTCAAGAATACAAGGAAAAGGGATGAAATTGAGTCCATGGAATGAGACGAGTTCAAGAACATATTTTTCAATAAGTAATTCCCTCATATTCTTCAAACAAATATGGAGAAGGAGTTTCTTGAACTAAAGCAAAAGGATGATGAATCAGTTGGTACCTACGAAGCAAATTTTACAAGACTTGCAAGGTACACTTCCAGAATTATTATCCAACCTGAGAGTAAGATCGATTGATTCTTTAGTGGCTTAAAACCAAGTCTTCAAAGGGCGTTAGCCATAAGGGACTTCAATAGCTATGAGGAAATTTTTTGATGTGATCTCAAGGTTTAGATGGAAATTTGAGTAACCCATTGGTCATATGGGTTTGATAAGAAGAGGAAAATGGAATTCAAAGGGAAATCTAAAGACCACACTAAAAAGAAGATTAGTTTTCCCTTATGTTCAAAGTGTGGAAAGAAACATGGAGGGAATTGTCTTAAAGGTACAAGTAAATGTTTCAAATGTGGGAAAGAAGGTCATCAGGCATTTGAATACCGCAATGATGGGAAAAGGATGTCTAGTGATGCGAACAAAGAAAAGGCTACACAAAATGCACCTCCTACACTTCAATGTTACAAGTACAAGTAAATGGGGTATTATTCCAATAAATGACCAAATCCAAGGGTTGTTGATGATGATCTACGTCAAAAAACTCTTAAGTCCAAAGAAAAAGGAAAGTCACATGCAATTTCTATCGGCAATGTGGAGTACGATAACGAAGTGGTGAAAGGTAAACTTACCATCCACTCTGAAGTAGAAAATGTTTTATTTGATTCTGGATCCACCCACTCTTTTATTTATGAAGAATTTTCTATGGGAATTGCCATATTACATCAGCAATTAGATATTGAGTTAGCTATGACAACCTCTAATGGCACAATAGTCGCATCAAAAGTTTACAATTCTTCTCCTATTGAAGTCGGTGGGAAAGTGCTTCCTGTAAATCTTGTGATCCTTCCTATAGTGGAATTTGATGTGATTCTTGGAATGGATTGGATTTCTTTATATGGAGCTCATATCAATTTCCAAAGAAGGGAATTGACATTTAATATTCCTGATCAATCTATGATCATCTATCGATGCAAGGATGAATATAACCTTCCAGTAGAAATTTCTTCCATCTTATGGGTCTCGATTCTAATAAATGAAGGTTATTTATCTCAAATGGTTGGAGAGAATATCACAATTAAGAATATTTCCATTGTATGGGAGTTTTATGATGTCTTTCCAGAGGAATTGCTAGGTCTTCCGCCAAATCATGAAGTTGAGTTTTCAATAGAACTAATACCGGGTGCTATGCCTATTTAAAAGACACCTTATAGAATGGCCCCATTTGAGTTACATGAATTAAAGAAGCAACTCAAAGAGAATCTTGATAAGAGATTCATATACCCTAGTGCATCACCTTGGGGATCACCTGTTCTGTTTGTTAAGAAGAAAGATGGATCAATGAGACTCTGCATTGATTATAGATAACTTAACAAGATCACTATCAAGAACAAATATCCTCTCCCACACATTTATGACTTATTTGACCAACTATGCGGAGCTCAATACTTTTCCAAGATTGACCTTCATTCAGGGTATCATCAATTAAGGGTCAAAAAGGAGGATATACCAAAAATGGCTTTCCGTACAAGGTATGGACAATATGAATTTATAGTGATGCCATTTGGTCTTATTAATGCCCTTGCTATCTTCATGGATCTAATGAATAGAGTCTTTAGATACCATCTTGATTAGTTTTTGGTAGTCTTTATAGACTATATTCTTGTCTATTCAAAGAGAAAGGAAGAACATGAAGATCACTTAAGAATTGTATTCAAGACTCTGAGAAAGGAGAAGCTTTAGGCCAAATTTACCAAGTGTGAATTTTGGCTTCAAAAAGTTTCATTTTTGGGTCACATAATCTCAAAATAGGGGATATCTATGGATCCAGCAAAAACAAAGGTTATCGAAAGATGTTCGAGACCAACAACAGTAACTGAGATCTGAAGTTTTATTGGTTTGGATGGATATTATCGACGTTTTGTGAAAGATTTTTCATGATTATCAAATCCACTCACCAGGTTGACTCGAAAAGGAGTTATGTTCGTGTGGACCGAGGAGTGTGAAGAGAATTTCCAGGAGTTAAAAATAAGTTTATCCAGTGCACCTGTACTCACACTTCCTTGTAGTGGAGAAAGGTTTGTGATCTACAGTGATGCATCCAAGAAGGTACTGGGGTGTGTTCTCATGCAAAATGATATGGTGATAGCTTATGCCTCATGATAGTTTAAACCCCATGAGAAAAATTACCCAACTCATGATTTAGAGTTAGCTGCGGTAATCTTTGCATTAAAGATTTGGAGGCATTATCTTTATGGTGAAAGGTGTGATATTTATACTGATCATAAAAGTTTAAAGTATATTTTCACACAAAAGGAGCTGAATATGCATCAAAGAAGATGGTTGGAGCTGATTAAGGATTATGACTCCTCAATTCATTACAACCCTGGGAAAGCAAACAAGGTGGCGGATGCATTAAGTCGACAAGACCATGCTAGCTTATTCATGATGAGGATCACAAAAGATCCAATATTTATTGATTTACAAAGGATGTATCTTGTAATTATAATGGAAGGGGAAAAATCTTATCTTTCTCAAATGAATGTTCAACCATCTATGCATGTGAAGATTAAAGAGGCACAACAAGAAGATGTAGAGTTACAAAAGAAGGTGAGAAATGTTCCTAAATTCCACATTGATTGTGATGAAATAATAAGGTTTAGGAATCGGGTTTGTGTTCCTCCCATCCCAGAATTAAAGAAGGAAATATTGGATGAATCTCATAGTTCTTCATTCTCTATTCACCCTAGAAGCACGAAGATGTATAGGGACCTGAAGGAGTACTTCTGGTGGGATGACATGAAAAGAGATGTTGCTGAATATATCTCTCGATGCTTGGTTTGTCAGTAAGTTAAAGATGAGAGATAGAAGTCTAAGGGGATGTGACAACTATTACCCATACCAGAATGGAAATGGGAAAACAACAATATGGACTTTGTCCCTGGACTTTTTAAAACATCCAAAGGAAATAATGCCATCTGGGTTATAGTTGATCATCTTACGAAGTCGGCACACTTCATTGCTATCAGAGAATATTTCTCTCTTGATCATCTTGCTAGGATATATGTGAAAGAATTGGTAAGATTTCATGGAGTACCACATTCCATTATATCTGATTAGGATCCGAGGTTTACCTCAATGTTCTGGAAAAGTATTTAGCATACTCTAGATACAGAGTTGAGTTTCAGCACTGCTTATCATCCTCATACAGATGGTCAGTCTGAGAGGACAATTCAAACTCTAGAAGACATGTTGAGAGCTTGCTCTATGGATTTCAAAGGTGGTTGGGATCAACACCTACCTTTGGTGGAATTTTCTTATAATAATAGCTTTCACTCCAGTATTCAGATGGCTCCTTATGAAGCTCTCTATAGAAAGAAATGCAGAACTCTAACTTTCCGGGATGAAGTTGGGGAAATAAAGATATTAGGACCTGATCTTGTTGATGAGATGGCAGAAAAGATCAGATCTATTAAACAACACATAAGAGCAGCTCAGAGTTGACAAAAAAGTTATGCCGACAACTGAAGAAAAGACCTAATGTTTGAAGTGGGTGATAAAGTGTTCTTACAGATATCTTCTTGGAATAGAGTAATGAGATTTGGAAAGAAGGGCAAGCTGAGCCCTAGGTATATCGGTCCATTCAAAATACTGGATCGTGTTGGAAAGGCAGCTTACCGATTGGCGCTTTCACCAAATCTCTCTCAAGTTCATGATGTATTCCATATATCTCTCTTGATAAAGTACATACTTGATCCTTCACATGTACTAAGCTCAGAAGTTGTACCGTTGGAGAAAGATCTTTCTTATGAAGAACAACCGATAGAGATTCTAGATCGTAGAGAAAAATTTCTACGAAACAAGACCACTCCCTTGGTTAATGTTTTATGGAGGAACCACCAATTAGAATAAGTTACATGGGAACTTGAGGATATGATGAGGGAGAGGTATCCTCATCTATTTGTTACGAAGGGATGAATTTCGAGTGAAAAATTATTTTTAAGGGGGGTAGAATGTAACACCCTGAGATTTTATGAGAAATATTTTTTTTATTTATTATGTTATACGCAACACCAAAGGAATCTTTCACTACACACAACACTAGCTTGGCTTGCATTACACGCAATCACGACCTTCCTCGATAGCGTGTATAGTACGCAATACCGGGTTTCACTAAACAATGATATATTGTTATAATATTATTATGGACTAGCTGTTATGAATTGTATTAACTACATTTTGAATTTTATAACATTATTATTCATCTTAAACATTTTCTTGAACATGGTATGAGAACAAAATAAATTTTTCAGGTAAAATAATTATTTTTAAAAAAATGCAGTTTTGCCACCTTTTGATGGCGAAGCCACTTTAAATCTATTTTTGACATGTTTATAAGTTTAATTTGACAAAATAAAATTTTTCTTTGGAATCAGGATATAAAAATTTAATTTGGATAAAATTTTCATATTATTTTGATAACTTTCATATTTTAATGAATAGTAAAAACACGCTATATTTTAATTAAAAACAACTTTATCATCGCAATAATTTATATGATTAAATTATAATATTGAATGATTTTAAAGTATAAATAGAATATATTTTTACCATTTAATATAATTTATGTCATTATCATTAATTTTACATTGAATTCATAGGTAAAAACATTTCAATCTTTGGCAATGTTTTAACTTTTAAAACCCATTTTCTTAACAACAGGATTAATTTTAAATTAATTACTGCAACTTCTGTGTTTTGAATTTTGAAAAATGGATTCCATATTTTAATTCAGTGGGTCCAAATTATTTTAATAGGTTTTTTTTTATTTTTTTTGATATTATAAATAGTAACTACAGTAATTTTTATTTACTGCAGTTAAAGGTAAATCGGGTAATTAAGGGTAAACATAAGATTATAAAATTACCCTAACACCTGCCAAAATTCTATTATATGACTAAAATTCGACCCATATTACCTAAGGGTCATAATAGATTCATTTTATGGACTTAGGACCATGAAAATAATTTAATTATAATTTAAACCAAAGAAAGTGACAACATGTCACTCTCTTAAATCTTATAAGTATAATAATTTTAATCTTGTGATAAACTTCATGAAACTTCTAACATGAATAGTCTCAATAAATATAATAAAGTTATATAAATTATGTGAATATATTTATAATTTTTAGGTATTAAATAATTATCATTAATGGTGACACAATAGTGACGTTGAAATTATTTTATTGATTGACATATCAAATAAATGGTTTTAAAAATATTAAAATAAATATAATAGGAACTATTTAATGTGTTCCACTAATTTTTTAGATAACTATGACATGTTATGAATATATTAAATCTTTTAGTTCGAACATATCTTCTGTGTGGATTTTATTTAAATTCAAATAAATGAATAGTGTCAAAATTGACACTATTGTTATTTTATAAAAATAACATAATATAAAATTGTTTAAAAATTAAAAAAATATTTAAAAATTATGAATTATAATTTATATGGTCTAAAATGTCATAAATTATCAAATTATAGACAATTCACAACACATAAGTAATTATTTATAACAATTTATAATTTAGAATCTTATTACCACAAATAAAATTAAATAGATTAAATAAGGATAAATAAAGTTGATAATGTTTAAAATGAATTCCCAACATGTCTAAATTTTATTGGTCGATGATATTACAACCCTATATCATCTAATCTTCGGATTTGAGTCATTTTGGAAGTTTTTAAGTGGGGTTTGAATTTATTGTAAATTAATATTTTTGAGGTTTCCAAAGGTTCCCCCTCCTCCCTTATAAAAGGGAACCTCCTCCCTCTCCTCTTTACACAACTTTGAGCCTTAAATCTCATCCAAAATCTATCCATTACTCTTCTCAACTTCCCTAGTAATATTCTAGAGGTCCTGGTCTTCTTCAAAGACCAACATTACTGCCCTAATAGTAGGTTTAGAAGAGGCGCGTCGAAGAAGAGGTAATATCCTTTACCAATCCTTTCAAATTTATTTCTTCTTCTACTTATTCTTATCTTCCTGTTTCATAATAAATTAATAACATAGGTATCAATAATATACTGATATTTTATTATAAATATGAAACAACCATATTTCATCTTTTATCCATCCTACGAAAAATGAAATCACCGCGCGTGCGTACGTACGGAATACCGTCTCCACGCCTTGGTGTAATATATTTTCCACCACCACATTAGTTGGATGGGTATAATGGTGTAAATAAATAACTATATATGATTATTGTAAAGTGATATTGATTCTGAAATATGATACATACACTTCAATACAATTCCACGATAATGGGAATGATATCATCGCTCGTGCGTACGTACGGTCTACCGTCTCCACGATGTGATGTGACTCTTTCAACATGATCTTCATTGAATAATGATTATATAAATGAATTGAATGAATAAATATTATATATACTATACTAAAACCATTATGTAAATTATATAACTATAACCTAAAAATATGAATAAGAATTTATTCGACAACACACGCATAAGAACATAAAGCAGAGAACACCCGAATAACGAGTAACAATAAAATATTACCAATAAGAAGATAATAATATGACTATATATGATATCATAACAATGAATATGATTATGTAATAAGCTAATTACATTATTTAAATCATTATACATGAGGTTCGGATACGTACGAAGCATATCAGACCTAAGGTAAGGGAAAATCTCACAATCTAATTTTTATCCGAGACTGTTTATACTTCAGAATTTACTGGGGAATATTTATCATCCACATCCATGTTTCCTCAATATTTAATATTATTTATATCCTCCTACAATTTTTTAAATACAATTTTACCTATTGGTGATTTTTTTGTAAAATATATGGAAGTAATCTTTTGTCGTTTTTAGTATGAGATACTTTTTGATTTTTTTCCGTCCAAAGTACGAGAAGAATATTTTTTTAACTTATACGGCATGAATGGATTTTTATGATTTCATAGAACATTATTTCCATGAAGATTCCTTTAAAATCTCTCAAGTTTATTTTTAATTAACTTCTTTTAGTTTAAAATTGTATGACATGTTAAGAATGGAAAAATGTTTTTGAATTAGAAAGGATATTTTCCTCAAGAATGGAGTTCAAGTGTTTTATCAAAATTATTCTCCATCTAAGATAATACAGGGTTATGTTTCTATCCCTATTTTTACATTGATTTGATTATGTTATGATTTAATTATTTTTATGAAGTCCTTTTATCTTATATGGTTTATGTTATGATGGCATGATGTTTAAGAATCCTATTTTTATTACATGGGTTATGCTATATGATTTATGATTTTGTGGAACACATAAGAATGGTTTCATTATGAGATGGGTGGGACCAATATCTCCATCCAATACATTGGGTAAAGATTAATATCTTATGAGATAGACATGGATGGAATGGAAAGTTAATGCGTTTCAGTGATACAGGACTGGAACGAGGAGTGAACTCAGTTCAGAAATGGACGTTGTCCACTATGATAGTCTTGGAAATGAGTCTTGACTAATAAGAAATGATTTTCTATAATTATGTGTATATGCCACAAAGTTTTAGGTCTTATGTTATGATTATTGGGATTACATTTCACTACTATGATTTATCCCATGTTATGATATTATGATCTCTTTTGCAGGTTAAGGTTTTCAAAATGTTATGTTCTTATGAATATGATATGATTGATATTTACTTTGTTTACCATTACTGAGCATTTGAGCTCACCCATTTGTATGTTTTCTTTTCCCTAGGTCTGGAAGAAGGGTATTAAGTAGGATATTCCAAAAGGGACTCTAGATATTATGAAATAAATGGGAGACAATGTAGATGCTTTATGAACCAGTTGCTTATGTTTCCCAGTTTCTAAAGACACTATACCTATACGGTCCTACCATGGTTTTGTTATATGTTGTAATAAGTATTCTTCAATTCTGAAGTAATAACAATGTATTTAAAGTATGGGTCGTTATAAATTACTCAAAATTAATCCATGCCCACCTGAGACAATATCAGTGTGAGAAATAAGAGTAACATGAAAATGTTATCAACGAACCAGTTAATTATCAATACCAACTATTGAAATAGGATCTGCCCTCATGATAAATTCACTAAACCATACATTTATATTCTTGCATCAAAAAAAACTTCCATAATTTATCTTCATTAAATGAAATTATTTACTTTCTTTAGATGTATTGAAACTCCCCATGTTTCCTATTTCACAGCTCCACCTATCCGCTTATCCCCTAATCATGATTAAGAGTTCTCTCCCTTTGCTAACAAACCAAAATGTCACTTTTTTTTGTCTATAACATGGTAAAGAACACATATCCTCACAAAAGAAAAACACACCATACATCAGGGAGAGTGGGTCCCACATACACATAGTTCAAGTGTGGGGATTCGACTAGAATAAAAGAGCCAGTCAGTGCCATTCAAACATTTATTTAGGTAAGGACTTTATCTGGATATCTACACCTTGTAGTTCTATTTTCACATACTCCATATTCACAAGCCTATGCTCCACTTTCCCCTTGGTAAAATGAAAATTGATTTCAGTGTGATTCATACGTGACTGATGGATAAGATTTTTTTCTAATATGTATAGAAATTTTACTATAATAATGGATTCTAATAAGAGAATTCACTTCAACTCCCATATCTTCAAGCTACTTCTTCATCCATAGTAATTTCCTAAAACCATGTATGTATATAAAACATTTAACTTCTATGGTGCTAAGAAAAATGAAATCATATTTCTTAGTAATCAACGAATTACATAGTCCACTAATATAAAATACACTAGTTGATGTTGAATTTACATCATCTACTAAACTGGATCAATCTGTATCTGTATAACCCAATAGCTCTTACCAAGTTTTTTTATTTGTACAAAAAACCAAAATACAATATACATTTGATATACTAAAGTATAATTTTCAATAAAAGTGGATTTAATTTTGATTAATTTGATATTATGATATCTAAAATGTTGTAAAAACTATATCGGGTTGTGTCATTGTTAAGTATAATAGGATCCCAATGATCAGCATGTATTCTATGATATTGATTTCTTTTCCTTTATCATCCCTGGACTTTTTCATTTGAGTAGAAAATGAAGTTTTTATATCCTTGTAATTATCCATTCCAAATCTTCTCAAAACCTCCTTGGTATATTTTTATTGAGAAAAAATGTGTGATTCCTTCCTTACATCACCTATAAGACAAGGAAATTTTTTAGCTCTCCAACCATTGGAATTTAAAACTTGCATTTCATGAATTCTATAAACTGTTCGCACTGTTCTTTGTTCAATAAACAAAAAAATTGGTCATTGAAATAAACCAACACCATTATCCTTTTTTTCTATCATTGTTTACATAGAAATTATAATCAAATCCACTATACTAGAAACCAAGAATCTTTAAATACTAATTGTGTTGTGAATACTAAGCTCTTGGTACATGCTTCAGTACACACAATTCCTTCTTTATCCAATAAAATTTATTTTCATCTTCATGGAAAATAAAACCATTTGAATGTATGATATTCACCTCTTCCTTTGGAACTCCATTCATAAATGAGTATTTGAAACCCATCTGAAAAAAATTTAATTTCCTTTACATTGCTATGACTAAGAGTAGTTGAATAGTATTTAGACTTGGAATGGGTGTAAATGTATCAATGATATTGACTCCCCCAATATAGTATTATCCCTTATACACCAGTCATGATTTCTTTAAAATAAAAAGGACATATTCAATCAGTTTTTTTTCAAAAGACCCATTTTTTCACTCTGATGTTATTATCTGTTATAAATGAAACAATCTCCCAGACATAATTCATTTCAATTTTTTCAAGTTATTCATTCATTACCTAAACCCAATCATCATCTTCAACCCTAGAAGAGGATTCAAGTGTAGGGTGCATCCACCAGAGCAGGGATAACATATTTGGAAGAATGAGAGGGTATGGCTTTGCCATCTGTACCAGGCCTGTACATCTCTGCACAAGACAGCTAGCCGAACAGCCATGCAAAGGTGGAGAGCTGATCACAATGCAGATGCTGGGGAGGGCCGGTTTCAAGTAGTCACAGTTTGTATGATTTCCTTAAGACCTATGGGTCCTGTAATGTATCCAAGCCTACGGGCAATGTAATATCTAAGCCTATGGGCCTTGTAAAGGTTCTACATCATCCCTTGAAAGGGCGGTTATCAAAAATCAATAAAAAATAAGGCGTTCAGGCCATTCAGGCTATAGATACTTAATTATCCTTATCAGCACTAGTCCTATCTAATCACAGATTATATTCTGCCTATGAATTTCATCTTTTCTCTTTTGATTCAATGTAGGTATAGGTCAGAATTTATCCTACTCATTATTCAAATATTTTTTTAATCTGTTTCAGACACATGAACTCCCTTAAACTACTCACCACTTCATCACTATTATCAGAGTTATTTATTTATTTTTTGAATATTTTTTCATTTTACACCACAAAAAAATATCATTTCTCTCCATAATTGCAGTGACCTAAACTTTTATAAATGATTTTCCATTTTTAATGAATAAATTCCTTAAAAATTATTGTAGTTATAGAAAACAAATGTACTAATTTGGGTATTTGGATAGTTATAATTTTTTTATATTTAAAAGACCATTAGTCATCATAACCTTTGATAATATATCCCTTGTATAGTGACTATCATGATTAGTATATATTAAGGGTTGTGATAAATTCCAATTGACACATAAAAAAAAGAAGAAATGGCCTTGGCTAGTAGGATCGTATCCTATGAAGCCAATTTGTTGGAGCTCCTAAGGGAGATAACATCACTGGTCTTTTCCCTTGACCAAGACTAATTTGGGTTTCAATAACTAATGCCTGATCAAAATTATTTATGAGATAAGTTCATTATTATGAAGATCATGACCCCAACTATGTTCACCAAACCCCCCCAAGAAAGCATCACCATCACACACCATACGCTTAGGGCATACACTAGTGTAATAAGGGGTTATGTATCTAAAACCTAATAGTATGATTTTTTAAATTTTTATTTTTAATAATATAATTATTATATTTATATTTTTTTATTACTTTATAAATTATTAAATAATGAGTTTGATAAAAGGAAGATTTTGATATTATGAAATAAAAATTATATTTTTTGGAAATATATAGTTTCAATCAAGATGTTATTTTTTATAAATTCAATAATTTTTTAAATAATTTTATTTCAACAAAATATTAATTTTTAATAATATTAATTTTAAATATAAATGATAATATAATTTTATGAAGTTAAATTTAATTTTTATAAAGGCTATAAACTGTTATCATTATAAAAACCCATATTTATCAATAAATTGGGATTTTTGATTTAAAAGCGTAAATTTTCATATTTATAGATTTATTTTGATAAAAATAAATTCTATTTTTCATATCATCATTTTAAAATTATCCAATGGTAAATTTTCATAATTTTCTGAGATAGTTAATGTTTTGGGTAAATTTTTTAATACGGTAAAAATATAAAATATGTATTATAACATAATAAAATCCCAGAAGTGATGTAACAATTACTATAAAGAGTATCTATGACCAAAATAATGTTTTACCTTTAAAATAATTTTTTATGTTATTTGATTAATTTAATGAACACTTAATTAATCTGCCAAAACCTAAATTATATTTTAAACTTATAAAATTTATTCTTTATGAATATGACTCACTTCCACATCACTAGGGATATTATTTTAATGATTTTAGCTATTTGAATTATAAATTAATGAAACCCACTCAACTTTGACATAAATCATGGTAAAAAACCATGATATGGTTTGTGGTTTGGGTTAATATATCATATACACTCCAAAAACCATGTTTAGAAATTAATAAATAATTCCCCTCTCTTTTTCAATAAAACCCACCCAATCTCCAATTACTATTCACTAAAAAACCTTTTATCATGAAGTTACTCTATACTTACCTACCTATAGCTCTCCCAATGCATTACAAAAATTTTATGAAGCTCCTCAAAATCTTTTAGAAGTGCTATCCCAAGGTAAGGGATCCTCTCCTTATCCTCTTTATTCAATCACCTTCATTATATTATGCCTTTTGATTTCAAATTTTTCATGTTGGTATATGTTTTTACACATAAATATTGCTATAATTATGATTTAAAAGTGATAATAGACCCCTTTAACTCTTATTAAACCCTTCCTTGAACTGTTATGTACCTTAGTTATGCTGCCAAAATTATCCTATGATTTTCTATGCTAAACATTTATGTAGTGAATACCCATCCTAATTTCCACTCAGGGGTATTCACATAGATGTAAATATACTTACTTGGTTGGGTAATTCCATGTATGTAATCCACAATCCACAATCATTTGATTAAAAGTTATAAAATACATCCTTATGTTTTATGATCAATTTTTAAAACTTATGCAAGTACATGATATCACTACTAGAAATTTAGTCTATAGCCACAGATCTATAGCCATGGTTTTATAGACCAGTGGTTAAAGATTATTTATAGCCACGAGTTAGTATATACTACCATAGCTAAAAAATTTCCCTGTATTTTTTTTCCAAATCACGTCAGGATCCTCCTCCATCCTCCCCTGATCGTGACCATCCAAACCCTTGATGTCTCTCACGGTGGTTCCCTCCTCCCTAATAGCCTTTATGAGTGACCCTCCACCCCCGACCCATCATGACCTCTTCTCTCCTTTATCCTCCTACACCAACAATGCCCCTCATGACCCTATGAACCCTTGACGTCTCTCACAGCAGCACCCTCCTCTCTGATATCGTATGTGCATGACCCTCCTTCCATGACCCATCATGACCTCTCATCTCCCTTATCCTCCTCCACCGACTGTGCCCCTCATGATGGTGCCCCTCGCTGAGATAGAATAAGGAAACACCACAGTGAGACACTACCACTGAACGCGGGAAACCTCACCTCCCCCACTGATGCTTCTCCTAGGTGGCCTCCACACGTACTCTGGCGTGCCTCCGACGTGGCCAACCCCTCCAAGCGATCCTCCTCCTATTTGTTATGAACAATTATGTGTTCATTATTTTTTTATCAGTGTGTGTATAATTAAACTAGAATAGTTTCACATGTTTGAGTATGCTAAAGATGTTTTTTAATTAGATACATTATTCTAATTATATAGGAAATGTGTGGAGTGAGGGACAAGTGGTTTTTGGTGAAGAGATAATTAGACTGGATTAGGAATATTCATGGTGGAGTTGTGGATAGTTGGAATTGATAAAAAGTGATGGTATCAAATTTTTATTGTTAAATTATGAATCATGGATCATCCTGGATGCTTCTAAAGGATTTTAATTCTTATGGTTGGGAGTTTTTAATTACCCACACAATTACAGGGTCGGTAATTTCAGACTAAATTTGATTTTTTTTCCAGATGCAGGGATATTTTTGAGAATTAGGATATGAATTGGAATTTCAAGAGTTAGTTTATCTCTGGGATGTGTTTTCACTTGAGGATAATTGTTATTTAGAGGGTTGGTTTCTAAATATTAGGGTGTTGGATAACTGCAAAAAACTACAGTAGTCCTTGATTATTCGATTGGGATGCACTAGGTGCCTCTTAATGGGTTTTTAAAAAACTAAAACTTTTATAAGGTAACCGATGGAGGGGTACCAGGTACTCGGTGGGATGGAAAGTATAGTGGACCTTTTATAAGGGCCATCAGGTACATAGTGCAGGTGGATTAGTTACCCAGTAGGGATGGGTGTTGTTTTTTAAGGATAAAAAAATAGTTATTCTAGATTCCACATTCAAAAATTCCTTATTGGGTTCTTCTACTTTAAATAGATAGAGGTAAATATTACTCTTATACCTCCATTATTCTTTCTTATTCATATCTTTTAATATTTATTTTTTTAGGGTATGGTTTATGTCAGATTTCCCCAAGAAATTGTGAAATTGTACCATTATTATGGGGCTTCATAGAGTGGAGGCATAAGTGTAATTTTTTTAACACCCCCCAGACCACAACAACTAAGTAATGCATAGATTAGAGGATTAGTCACTGTGAACTCAGACGGTCCTCCCCGTACGCCAAAGGGCTTCCATCACCAAATAGGGTAATGTTTCCAAGATTTATTTATCCATTTACATGATAGAAATATTTTGGCACATAGAAAAATTGTTTTCTTTTTCTCATTATGTTAGATACTCTAATTTTTATTTACTTATTAAAGTTATCCTTGATGAAATCATTACATTGTCACCATTCCCTCATAGAATGTGGTGCAATGACATTAAACTTTCAAATTCACATCTTTAACCAAGATTTCATGTGATCTTATTCTTTATTATCTTTTGATATCTTTACCCAAAAAAATTACCAGTTGATATATTATATGTTTATTAGAATGATTATTATTTATCATGGTCGAATCCATGAATAAAAATTCCCACAACATTGTTTCTTATAGATTTTATGTTAATACAATTCTAATATTTCTGGGATTCAGGTATGAGAAAACATGACCAAGATGTATTATGATCAGATTTTGGTGTTATATTTAAAAATATAGATGTTCTAGAATCATCCCCAAGCTAAAGGTGAGATCATGGAATTTATAGATCTATCCTATAGTAATAAAATGAAATATTTATCCACTGATTTTTCTTTGGTGGTTCTTCATTATTAGATTTAAAATTCTTACTAGTGATAATAAAGTTACTATCATTGAAGCTACTATGTGATGACATGGGACCAATGATATTCATCCCAATAGGAAAATTTTAAATGTTACATATTTCCCTTTACCTCTAGTTATCAAGAATACTATTTTTTTATAAAAAAATAAGTAATTATATAATTCTAAAACTAAACCTCTAAAAATGTCAAAGTGAATTGACGTTATTCAACTTGTTCAATTTACTACTTTCATAAATAGTACTGAAATAAAACATAGTAGAGACATAGTATCTACTAACTATACTAATCCTAGGTTCCTATCCATTCCATGTATCCAACATTCAAAAACCCACATTTCTTTTCTACCTAACTTCCACATACCTTCTCCACATTAATCCCTTCCTCTCCCTCCCTCCCTCTTCCACACGTGGTTTCCCTCAGATTTTCCTCTAGCTCAGGGTTCATCTCTTATCGACCTATGGTTCATCGTCTTCCTTCACGTCATACTGTTTCTTTTTCCTCACTCCCTCTTCCACACATGGTGTCCCTTGGTTTCTCCCCATGCCTGCACTTCTTCTCCTATCGACCTATTCTCCCCGTAGACCCCAGTCGTCGTCTTCCTCCTTATCCCAGTTCTCATCCACTCCTCCTGATATTCCTGTACTCTATTTCCACCGTCGTACTTAGATACCATCCTTCTCATCAATCCACCCTAATTACTTCCATTGACTATGACGTCACCCTCTTTTTATGGTTCCAGAATTTGTTCACATCAATACTGACTATCAATTTCCATCAGTTTCTCCTCCCGCTCAATTATCACCTCCTATCGAGCTAGGGTTCCTACCTACCATGGCCAACATCTCCCTCTATCACCCCGTTCCCCTCCGCTCCTCCAAGGGTTCCCTATATTATTTATCTCTTATGATTTCTACCTCGGTGAAAAACATCCTGTACCCGCTTCTCGTTTCCATTCACCATCACTATAACCTATTACTTTATTAAAAAATCTATCTTATTGTTGCTTCATATAAATATATGAGAGGGTATAAATTTTACCTAAGCACAGATTTATATAGCTCCCGATGAATCATGCATATGGTATTTTCTCATTTGTAGCATCTCAGTATCATTTTTCTCGGCTCTATAGTTTCATATTTCACTATGTTTATACTAATTTTTCAGGTTGTAATACAATATAGTACTTCACAAATGGTGGGTTCTCATAAGTTTCTGGAAATAAATTCATTTCTCTCCAAGATTTAGTTTTTCCAGCTATATATGGTTTTTTCAAACATCAAAATAATACATCTCCTATTTTGATTCACCAATTACTGCTTGTACTTATTTTTCTTGGTCAATATTTCTTCATCTAAAATTTCTTCCATGGTTGATATATATTTCTTCCACCGCATCAATGTGTTCTCTATTTTAGGTATGCTAAACTGATTTGATTCAATACACATTTTTTGTAGTTTCAATCATGCAGATTTCCTATCATTTTCATTGTTTTTTTATAAATTTATTCGATTATATGAATAATGGACTCACTAAAATTGGGTATGTTAAATAGTCATCCACTCTTGTATATAATTGTACTTTTGATTTACTTTTATTTTTATTCAAATATTATAATTGGAAAATATGCATTTTTTTGCTCATTTTAATTTTTTCTATAACTAAAATATACAATTCATTTATTTTTTTCAATTGGATATAAATTGAAAATATTTATAGATTTCTTATACATACATGTTTGGAGTTTTATTATATATAAGTGTTTTCATATTTCATCTTTCTTAAAAGGATTTAATACGTAATTTTTTCACTCATTCACAGTTTCAATTATTGGCTACTTCTTCATGGGTTCTCCTTGGCATAGGTTTTTTTTGGAAATTCCATGTATATAGGGATGTTCCAAGCTTGAAATTATATCCTTAGAGAAGAAGGTATACATGTATCCCTTCCTTTATGTTTTTTATTTTTCTTTATGGTGTATTTATAGTGAAATATATATGCATTATTTTAGGTTTTCTTTTATCAAAAATGTTCTCTTCAATATTTCAATCTAATTGACTCTTCAGATGACCAAGAAAATGACATAGAGAGGTTCTCAGATAAGAATGAGTTGAAGAAAAAGAGTGGCTAGGTTGTCCTTCAGGATTTTTTGGAGCTCCATATAGATAACTTTACTCCTGAACTGATTGGTATATGATCTGAATGTTATATGAATATTGGGAGTTGAATGACTGATTTAGATGTGGCATATGCTGTTTTTGGTTTGAAAATTTCCTTTCTCTAATTTGTTAATTCTTTAATTATTTAATTCTCTATCTTCACGACTCTCTCTTTCTAATTCCTTAATATTCATGAACATTATCCTTAGAAGATAGATTCTCAATATAACTATTTGAGGGTCTCCTGTGGAAACATGAAAATATTACTTGGATGGAAGATTCTGAAAAAAAGGTCTTCCTTTCTAGGTTTGGAATTGTAAAAAAAAACCATCTTTATATGTTTTAATGTTTTCATTATTTTAGGTTTCAATATGTGGAAAAACAAAGAAGATGGTTAACTCTTCTATATAGTTTGTATTTGGAATTTTGATAGGCGTTTCCTCAATGATTTTCATTCTTCAAATGGTTCATCTATCCCTGCTTTTATCTTCATTCTTTTACTTGTTTTAATTTTGATGAATTCTCTTTTTCAACAGGTAAACTCTCTATCCCCTATAGATCTTTAAACTCAACATTTCTTGAAACCCCCACATGCTGTTACCAAAAATTTAAACACCACCACATAGTTAATTCTCACACCTATAGATTACATTTATGAAAATATATTTCTTTATTATCTTATATCAAGGATTGAATATCTAAATTCTAATATTTTTTTAATATATCATTGGAGATTTTAAATAAAATATATTTCAAAATCTATATTGAAAAAATCCACAAATTCATGATCATTAAGTAGATATGGGTTCCAAAAAATCCTAGAGGTGCAGAGAGGCTGGTGCAGGGGATTGTTTCACCATAAAGGTGTATTCTCTATTTATTCACACATTTTTAGTTTTCTTTGGATTAGGTGTGAGTTTTTATTGTTGAAGTTAACATAATTATAATAGAACATGCTTTCAATTTTTTGTTTGTATTTTCAATTGAAAATATCGTTGCATTTTTTTATCAACAATTTCAATGTTACATATTTTTGTGTTAATGAATTTCTTATTTATAGATAACAGAACAAGTGTTTTATTGAAGTTTTTTTAGTTGATCTACAAAAAAGTGTATTCTATTTTGATTTTTTTATTTCAAACTAAAAATTCAATTGTAATTATTGAATAGTAATTAATTTTTATTCTAATGAAGTTGTTTGCATCTGGGACAACTATTAATGATATTCACATGGAGAACATCATCATATCTATGGGCGGTTGTGATCTTATTTCAGATGGTTCTATTACACTTTCTAAACATCCTTCTTATTTATCTTCAATTTCATGTTCTTGAATCATCATACATAAGAATATTTCAACGTTTTCATTAATTAAATGTGTTCTCATTTGTATGAATTATGTTTATCAGAGTATTTTATTGGTAACATAATGATATTATATGAATCACCATATAAACATTTAATGTTTTCATTAATTAATTATGTTATTATTTGTATGAATTATGTTTATCAGGATTATTTGTTCCTTCTACTGATTTAGGTGCATAAACCAATGAATATTTTAATGATCATGATGGTGGTGGTGGCGGTGGTGGTATAAGAGGAGGTGATAATGATGTTGGTGTTTCTATAAGAGATGATGAGGGTCATGATGGTTCTAGTGATGCTGATATTGAGGTACATTTCAGATGTAAATTTTATTCTTAGTTTATACATTTAATTTAATCAAATAGATATTTCTATTATGATGATATTGATATTGAAATTTAATATTGTTTATATTGGAGATAGTTTGAATTCTTATGATATATATTGAATTATGTTTGAGTTCAGTTTTATTTGGAAGGTGGTGTTTTTTTGCTCGTAGCTAGAGTATGTGAGTACTGATATAAGGTGAATCTATTATCAAATCATTTGGTGATTAATTATAGCTGGTTAGGAATCAATTTACATGGTTACTAACTATGACTATAGGGTCTATTTTAATTTTTTTTTAAGTGTTACTAGGGACCAAGATCCATAGTTTCACCATGGGTGTCGTTAAAAATTACCATTGTTAAGGTCATGGATTTATCCTATAATTTCCATGGGATTAACCATGGTATTATACTCAAATTTACATGGATAATTTACAATGATAACCCAAAGCCATATGTGTACTACTTACATAGTTCAAACCATTTCTATACATGTAATAATTCCATCGATTAAAACGCGGAAGTTGAAAACCCCTACTACAATAGATTTGGTGCAGATCGGGTCATGGGGGGATGGCAGGGTGAGGGGGGTGTGAAGGTGAGGGGGGTGGAGCTGGGGAAGAGGGTAGGGGGTGTGTAGGGGGAGGGGAGAGGGTGGTGTGCAGTGGGGGTGTGCAGAGTGGGGGGGGGGGCTGTCTAGGTGGTGGATGTCTAGGGGTGGGGGCTGTCCGGGGGGGGGCTATCCGGGGTGGGCTATCTAGGGTTCATATAATCCATATGTTGCTGGTTACTGCTCAAGGAAGGAAATTATTGCAGTTTATATGGTGGAAATGTCCTCTAGATTTTACCATGGGTGATTGGGTATTCTAATGGTTATCAACTTGTTTAGGGAAAAGGAACATTAGGAAACATGGTAATTTTGTGCCATTATTTTTTGGTATATTCAATATTGTGGATAAGATCAGAATTATTCCTTATAGGTTACCTTTCCCTATATAACATTAGGTGATGAAAATTTTATTTCATGTATCATATCTCTTGAAGTATGATCCGGATCATCCATATGTGGTTGAAAATGATGATAGTGAGTTGAAGGTGGACACATCATTTTAGTAATGTCTTGTTTATTTCATGGATTGAAATAGGAAGGTGTTATGAGGTAAGATAATGCCTCTTGTTCAGGTGTTATGGCATCATTGGTATATTGAGGTGGAGAATTTGGAATATGGGTTAGATATATGAGATCAGTGGCTGAATTTGTTCATAGAGGAGCTCTAGAGACACTTATCTAGGATGAGAATCCATTAAGGGGAGTGTGCAAGGTGAGGGGGGAGGGGTGTGTGCAGGGAAGGGGGTGTGAGGGGGGAGGGGGTGTGTAATGGGGAGGGGGTAGTGGGGGTGTGCAGGGTGGGGGGTGTGTTTACAAGTATTTAGGGGGGATAGTGCTGGGGAAGGGGGAATGGGGTGTGTAGGGGAGGGGGTGTGTAGGGTGAGGAGGGAGGGGGTGTGCAGTGGGAAGGGGGTAGTGGGGGGTGTGAAGGGTGAGGGGTGTGTGCAGTGGGAGGGGGGGTGTTCCAGGAGGGGGGGGGGGTTCTAGAAGGGGGGGGGGGGTTGTCAAGGAGGGAGGGGGTGTCCAAGAGGGGGGTTTAGGAGGGAGGGGTGTCTAGTCCAAGATGGATTGTGTAGGGTACAAGGGTAGGGGTTGCAGTGGGTTTGCAGGGGTGGATGTAGGGGGTGTGCAGGGGGTGGATGCAGGGGGTGTGTAGGGTGCAGGAGGTAGGGGGTTTTCGGGGGTGTGCAGGGGGAAGGGGTGGATGGAGTGTGTAGGGGGCAAGAAGTGTGCATTGAATATGGTGGATGGGTTGTGTTGGGGTGTGTAGGGGTTATGTAGGTGTGTTAATGGGCAAGGTATCTACTTTGATAATTATTAGGGACATGAATTAGATAATAGAAATAAATTAGATCATTGATGCTCCATAAAACTTATAAAAACAATGTCTTAATGACCATAGTTTGTAGCCTAACCTCAATTATAGTATTGATTATATAAGATGAGAGGAAATGGAAAGGCACAACACAAAACATTCCTTCAGTACATAACATACATACATTCATATTTATTCTTATCACTTTTCTGTCATTTGAACTATAAATTCAAATATTTCATTAATTATTAGTATGTATTGTTAATTTTAAACAATATTATATCTACATATATACATGTGGGATGATTTTTTATGTGGTGAACTCCTGGATTATTACCAATAATTCACAAATAAAATTCCAGGTAAAGCAAGAGCTGTATTTTCTTGAACTATTTTTAGTTTGGTATTCAATCTTTTTTACATCCATATGTCACACATAATTATCAAAGTCTACACAGAATGTTTAAAAACATTTATAAGGCACAAATGGACCCTTTTTGACTGTACATGTTCTAATTTTTTTCTTTTTTAGAGATTTTATACAGTTGAGGCAGATTATCTGGAATTGTTTGGTTTAATTTTTCTTCTAGAAGATGTTCTATTTTTCTACTCTTATCTAGGGGGGTGCAAGTCAAGAGGGGTATGTATAAGGGGTGCAATGAAGGGGGACTATTAGGGGGGTTCAAGGTGCGTCAGTAGGGGGATGTCCAGGGGGTGCAAGGTGGGTTAGTAATGGAGGTGCAAGGCAAGGAGGGGGTGTTGTCCAAGGGGTGAAAGATGGGTCAACATGGGGTGGGAAATCTAGGGGGTGCAAGGTGGGTCAGTAGGGGACTATCCACGGGGTGCAAGGTGGGTCAGTAGGGGGTCTATCCAGGGGGGTGAAAGGCAGGGGGCTATCCTAGGGGGCTGAAAGGTGGGTCAGTAGGGGGGGTGTTCAGGGTGGTGCAAGGTGGGTCAGGTGGGGGGGGGGGGCTATCCAGGGGGTGCAAGTTAAGGAGAGGGGTCCAGGGGGTGAAAGGTGGGTCAGTAGGGGGTATTTAGGGTGGGGGTGTAGGGTGGGTCAGAAGGGGGGTCTAGGGGGGCTATCCAGGATGGGTGCAAGGAAGGGGGGGGGGGGGGCTGTCCAGGGGGTGCAAGGTGGGTCAGTGGGGGGGGGGGGCTTTCTAGGGGGTGAAAGGCAAGGGAAATCTGTCTAGGGAGGTAGATATCCATGGGGTACAAGGGGGCTCTATCCAAGGAGTGGGGGGAGTGTCTATGGGGTGAAAGGTGTGTTGGTAGGGGGTCTGTCCAGGGAGGGTGCAAGGGGGAGTTGGGTTTGTTGGGGGGCTCTATCTATGGGGGAGTATAGCATCCCGTCTTTTTATGACATAACTTTCATTTCATTACACGGAACTGAGGATCGTTAAGGTTTAGTGTCTTGGAAACAAGGAACATAATACATGAGAAAAACATAAAACATTCTTCTTAAACAATTGAAAGGCTTCTCCTTTAGTTCATCATAGGTTCATTACTGCATCTCATAACCTGGGGACATACATCAAAAGAAAGGGTGAGCAGAAGGCCCAGTAAGGGAAACAAGAGAAAAATTTTACATGTGAACTTGAGATACTTCAATATGGACATGAAACGAACTTTAAGGCATGAGAAAGAAATCATGAGATACATCATAATAAAAATAACATTTTTCATAACTTGAAGAGGTGGCTGAAACATTTAATATTGACAATCATTTCGTTTCACCAAGGTCCATCCCCAAGGTGTCGTTAAAAATTACCAAGGTTATTCACCAAGGCGTCGTTAAAATGGTCATCTCTAGAGATTAAGTCTTTACCCAATGCATTGGAGCGCTATCAGGGCGCACCCTTAAATTTACCTTTATTATCATGTGATACACATATATCATCATCAATCATTTCATAAACAACCCATATAGCATAAAAGAAATGGGTTTCATTTCATAATCATAACGTTTTAAAAAACTGCTTTAATGACATGATCTTTACGTTACTTTAAACCCACAGAAAGGGAAAGCGGGTATCATGTATGTAAATCCCAGAATTTAAAATAGAACATTTTGATATATATGTGAATACCCCTGTAGAAATAAGATCTTTGAGTATTCACTTTATAACATAAAATAATTTTGAGAGAAGAGAGGCATTTTGAGACGAAAATTCTGCAGCATAACGGCTATGTTACAAGGTTTTAGAAAACTTTGAAAAGAGAGGGAACATGGGTCGAACAATCATAATTGACCCATAAAACAGTAGAGGGACATAATAATAAGGATATATGGACATGGTGATGCAATTTCAAGGACATACCATTTGAAATGAAAAGCATGGAAGGAAGACAAAAATTTGATTTCTCTTATGAAAATTCGGCAGCCTAACGGCGTCACTTAAACTTCAACAAAAATGATTTGAACAGATAAAATAGGGTCTCTCATCATATGATAATAAGAGATCATTATGATAGATATAGAGATCATACCCCAACATAATAAAAAGGAACTTGAAAGATTTGACATGAAAATCGATCTTGAAAAATGAGAGGGGTGAAAGAATCACTTAAAAATTCGGCAGCCTAACGACGTCACTTAAACTTTCATAAAACAAAATGATGAGAGAAAGAGGGGATCTCTAATCATATAAACATGAAAGGTCATTAAGAGGAATATTAAAGAACATCCTCTCACATAAGAACATGGAGCATAACGGGAATGACATAAAGGAGATTACATGAAAAGAAAGAGAAAGGTCGGATCCCTTACCTTAAAATGTGACTCTTGAAACTCAAAGTTTTGGACCTTGAGGGCTTGGGGGAACCTTGGGAGGACTCCTTGGGAGGTAAGGAGACCAGAACTTCGTTGGGGGAGAGTTGGGAGTGAAAAAAAATGAGGAAAGGGTTTGTATTTATAGGGAAAGTGAGGGGACAAGGCATTAATGGCCAAGGGACACCTCATTAGTGGTTTTGGCAAAACCATGGGTTTGCCCATGGTATTGGCCACTTGGTACACCTCATACCTTATATTACTATTCATAATTCGACCATATTGAATATATACTTAATACATCATTTAATGATGTCATTAAACACTCGTAACTTAAAAACTATATTTTCACTATTCATCGAAAATTCAACTTTCTCAGAATAATCCCAAACTTTCACCTTAACCAAATATCAATGCTCTGATTTCAAAAATTAAATCCATTTTATAAAAATAATTTTCTAAATATTTTTAATTTAATTTTTAAATTAAAACACTATTCATCGAGAATTCATTTTTTCCGGAAAAAATCCCCAAAAATTACCTTAACATAATATCGATGCTCTAAGTTCAAAAATAAAGTCCTTTTTATAAAAATAATTTTCTAATTATTTTTAATTAAATTTTTAATTAAAAACACTATTCACCCGAAAAACTAATACTTGACTAATAATTTATAAAACCATTATTTACCCATTTTATTGAATCACATTACTTAATCTAGGTGTCTAAATTATATTAAAACTTTCTTTGAGTGAAATTACTAATCCATTTGGTCACATTACTAATCCTAAGCATAAAATCACTATTCATAATTTACTATTCATCAAAAATTAAGTTGATCTTATTAGACTCCAAATTCCTTACTGAACACTTTTGTAGAAGACCATTTTTTGAAAATCATTGCACATCATTAATTATTTAGGGTTTACATAAATGTTTTAAAATATCCCTTTTTCAAAAATTCATCAATAAAATATATCCTAAAATTATCTAGACAAAAGAAATTCCACAAACATCACTAAAGGAAGAGATCTCAATTTATTCACTTGAAAGGATTACACAAGGAAGCTAGAGTCTCGTCACATAGCCCCTTATAACACCGGCATAAGACCTAAGTGTAAGGTGTGCTATGGTGAGAGAATCTGAGGGAGGCTCAGATAACATTTCCCTAGTAGTAATCTCTACTAACTTGAACTTCTCCCGTAGGCGTTTCCGTTCAAGCTTGACACGCTGGAGTTCGGCTTGGGCTTGGTCCAAGGCGAAGCCCACAGATGCTACATCCTTCCCAAGATCTGATAAGTGGGCTTCATAAGGGTCGAGTCTACTGGATGAAGCCATCGACTCCTCTTTCTGCATTAACCATTAACATCTTATTAAATCATTAAGAGTAAGTTAATATACTACTCAAAAAGATTGGGTCGTTACATTCTTCCCCCCTTAAGAAATTTCATCCCCGAAATTTATACTTGAGGCCTAGTCAAAAAGGTGAGGGTACTTTTGCTTCATTGTTTCCTCAGGCTCCCAAGTCACTTCTTCATATTTATGATTCCTCCACAACACTTTCACAAGGTGGGTAGTCTTGTTTCGTAGGACCTTGTCTCTACGGTCCAAGATCTCCACTGGCCGCTCCTCATAAGAGAGGTCATGTTCCAGTTGTACCACCTCTGGGTTCAGTACATGCGAAGGGTCGGGTATGTACTTCCTCAAGAGAGATACATGGAAGACATCATGAACTTGAGCTAGGTTCAGTGGAAGTGCTAGATGATAGGCCACTGCTCCTATGCGATCAAGAATTTCATAGGGGCCAATGTACCTAGGGCTGAGCTTCCCTTTCTTCCCAAACCGCATGACTCTCTTCCATGGAGAAATTCGAAGGAAGACTTTGTCACCAACACCAAACTCCAAGTCCCTTCGATGATTGTCAGCATAGCTCTTCTGCCGACTCTAAGAAGCCTTTATGTGTTGTTGGATGGCATGAACCTGTTCTGTCATCTCTTGCACAAGATCAGGCCCAAGAAGCTTTCTCTCACCAGTTTCATCCCAACAAGTGGGAGTTCTACATCGCTTTCCATTTAGAGCTTCATAGGGTGCCATCAGAATACTCGAATGGAAGCTGTTGTTATAGGAGAACTCAACTAATTGGAGGTGTTGATCCCATCCACCTTTAAATTCCATTGAGCATAATCTCATCATTTCTTCGAGTGTCTGAATAGTCCTTTCAGATTGGCCATCAGTTTGAGGATGATAGGCCGTACTAAAATTGAATTCAGTATTCAGAGCATGTTGAAGACTTCTCCAGAATTTTGATGTGAATCTTGGGTCACGATCAGACATGATGGATAGTGGTACCCCATGCAACCTTACCACTTCCTTCACGTATATCTTGGCAAGCTGATCCAGAGAGAAATCTTCCCGAATAGAGATAAAATGGGCTGTCTTGGTGAGATGGTCCACAATAACCCATATCGAATTGTTTCCTTTGGATGTTTTCGGGAGACCAGTTACAAAGTCCATAGTGATATTATCCCACTTCCATACTGGTATGGGTAGTGGTTGTAATACCCCCTTAGGAAGTTGTCGTTATGCCTTTACTTTCTGACACACCAAGCACCTTGTAGTGTAATCAGCAATCTCCCTCTTCATGTTATCCCACCAATAATGATCACGAAGGTCTCTATACGTCTTAGTGCTTTCTGGATGTATAGAGAAAGTAGAGCTATGAGATTCATCCATCAGTTCTTTCTTTATCTCCGGAATAGATGGAACACATAGTCTTGTATGAAATTTCAATACACCTTCTTGATCAATATTGAAATCAGGTAACTTCCCATATTTTACAGCCTCTAACTTCTCCTGCAACAAAGGATCTTCTTTTTGAGCCTTCTTGATCTTCTCTAGTAATGAAGGTTGAGAAATCATTTGGGATAGGGTTGATGATGTCCCTTTCCTTATAATTACCATGTCCAGTTTTACTAGATCTTTAATCAAGGGATCTCCTAGGATCCTCATTGTCGCCAGAACAATAGGATATTTTCTGCTTAACGCATCTGCGACTTTGTTTGCTCTTCCAGGGTGATAATGAATTGAACAATCATAGTCTTTAATAAGCTCAAACCATCTCCTTTGTCTCATGTTCAATTCTTTCTGTGTGAAAATATACTTTAGACTTTGGTGGTCAGTGTATATATCACATTTCTCCCCATAAAGATAGTGCCTCCATATCTTTAGAGCAAAAACAACTGCCACCAGCTCTAGATCATGCGTAGGATAATTCTGCTCATGAATCTTCAACTGTCGAGATGCATAAGTAATTACCTTGTCATTTTTCATGA
The DNA here is from genome assembly GCA_963277665.1 of Viscum album. NCBI lineage: Eukaryota > Viridiplantae > Streptophyta > Magnoliopsida > Santalales > Viscaceae > Viscum > Viscum album. Next base: position 751,233,692 of record OY728136.1, on the reverse strand, counting down.
GGACGCACCCAAGCCCTTTCAGAGATGCATCGCTAAAAATAACGAATCCTTCTCCGATAGAGGGTAGTGTTAACACAGGTGCAGTAACCAATCTCTTCTTCAGCTCTTGGAAACTTTCCTCACATTCCTTTGTCCAGATGAACTTAACCCCTTTTCGAGTCAACTTGGTTAGTGGATTAGAAAGCCGTGAAAAGTTTTTTACAAACCTCCTATAATATCCTGCTAAACCAAGGAAACTACGAATCTCAGTTACTGTTGTGGGTTGAGGCCACTCCTCCACAACTATTGTCTTTGTAGGGTCAACCGAGTTTCCTTCATTGGTTACGATGTGCCCCAAGAAAGCCACTTGTTGTAACCAAAACTCACACTTGCTGAACTTCCCAAAGAGCCTCTCCTTCCGCAGAGCTTTCAATATAACCCTTAGATGATCTTCATGCTCCTCACTACTTTTTGAATATATCAAAATATCATCAATAAAAACTACCAAAAAGTTATCAAGGTAGTCCTTAAAGACTCTATTCATCAAATCCATGAAAATAGCAGGAGCATTAGTCAAGCCGAAGGGCATAACCGTAAACTCATAATGCCCATATCTTGATCAGAAGGCAGTCTTTGGAATATCTTCCTTCTTCACCCTCAGTTGATGATAACCCGATCGAAGGTCAATCTTAGAGAAGAATTGAGCCCTGCGAAGTTGGTCAAATAAATTATCAATTCTTGGAAGAGGATATCTGTTCTTCACGGTGATCCCGTTCAGTTCTCTATAATCAATGAATAGCCGCATTGATCCATCCTTCTTCTTCACAAAGAGAACTGGTGCTCCCCAAGGGGACACACTCGGTCAGATAAACCCCTTCTCCAACAAGTCTTGGAGTTGTTTCTTTAACTCTTCTAGCTCCACATTTTCCATTCTATACGGAGTCTTTGATATCGGTTGAGACCCAGGTACGAGTTCAATGGAGAACTCTACCTCTCTTTCTGGGGGAGGTCCAGGTAACTCCTCAGTAAATACATCCATGTATTCCTGAACAATCGGAACATCTTCTATTTGTATGCTCCCTTTTCCTTCTTCATCATCACCGATTAACTCCATAAATAAAGCTATAGGAGGTGCTTCTAGATAGGGATCAGTTCGGGATATCTCTCCTCGGAAGATAACTATAGGTCGTTCATTCAAGACTACTGAGATTTCCTTACTTCTGCATTTGATCTTAGCATTATACTTTGAGAGCCAGTCCATCCCTAGTATAATGTCGAATTCCATCATGGGAATGACTACTAGATTTGTGATAAGATTGTTCTCACCAAAGTAATCACTAGAGTCTCTAAATACTGTTGATGCAAGTATAATCCCACTTAGAGTCTTGACTGACAACTCTACCTCTAGCAGTTCGGGGATTGATTCTATATTCCTTGCAAACTTGGAGGAAATAAAGGAATGCGTAGAACCAGAATCAAATAACGTACTTGCTAGTTTTGAGAGGACAACAAGAGTACCTGCTACCACATCGTTCGGAACTTCAACTTCAGTTGTTGTGATAGAGAAATCACGACCTTGATCCCTTGGCCTCTGCTGAGGTTGATGGTGATTCCCCTCCACCGCCCTCGGATTTGGACATTGGTTAGCAAAGTTCCCAAGCTGTCCACACTTGAAGCATGTGACTTCGGGTAGGGCCAGAACCATCTTTCCTCTGTCATTAGTGTTGGGAATCTGAGGCTTCACCTCACTATGACAATTCCGAGCAATATGGCCTCCTCTTCCACACTTGTAGCACTTTCCACTTCCATTCAAGAAGTTCCCCAGATGATTCTTCCCACATTTATTGCATATGATAAGTTGCATTTGCTTTCCACCTCTTCCCTGATCAAAAGACTTCCCTAAACTGGGCTCCAACGATCTCTTCTTTTCATTTGGTTTGTGAGACCACTGTGTCTCACCAAACTCCAGCTCGACTTTCATAACACTTCTAACTATTTCTTCATAGCTATCATAGTCCATATTGGATAGATTCTTCTGCAGATGAGGTCGTAGTCCACCAAAGAATATATCAAACTTCCCATTAGGGTCCATGACAAAGCTTGAGGTATAACGGGAAAGCCTTGTGAAGTTCATCTCACAGCTTCCGATAGATTCGTTCTCCTTCTGCTTCAGCTCGAGAAACACTTTCTCCATTCTCATTCTCATGGAACGAGGGAAATACTTGTTAAAGAAAATTCCCTGAAATTCTTCCCACTCCATATCTTCCATCTCTCCTCGTGGCTTCGTGTTTTTGATCAGTGACCACCACTGATCAGCTTCTCCCTCTAGGCGGTAAACAACAAGGGTGACTTTTTCTTGTTCCGAACAATGAAGTACAGAAAAGATCTTTTCAATGGAGCTTATCCATTGTTCCACAACCAATGGGTCAGTAGATCCACTGAATTTTGGTGGTCGTGGACGCATGAAGGACTCAACAGAGTGTTGTTCCCTTCGTGGTGAGGTCGGCCTCTTAGCTAGATTCAAGTTATTACTCATAACTTGAGTCAGTTGGTTCATCATTTTCATGAATGTTTCCATTCCAGCTTCCATCAGAGGTCCGTCAGCACATGGTGCATTGCGGTCACCATCGGAACGGTTCCTCCTATTGCCCTCCATTTTCTAAAAGAATAAAACCTTAGTAAGAAACTTATTTCATTTATGAATCTTTTAACTAAGACTTCATGCTTATACAATTACACTTTTCTATAATTCCTTCATAATGATTCATAAAAATCTTGTGATTAACCCTAACATATCCCCCGGGAGTGTCGTAACCAAGAGTGCAGCAAGGCCCGTTATCATGCACCAGTTCCCATTAGAGTCTATCTCAAAGCGGTGTTTTCGGGTTTTACCCCTATGTACATCTGTGCTAGAGCCGCCTCTACCTGCTCTTATCCATACAGGGATGTATTTGTTTGATAAACCACTTACTCAATACTTACCAAAATACCAGGAATTTTTCCTATATTTAAACTTTTCTATATGGTTCTTCCTAAAGTTTTTATATCCTAATTTCCACAAATAACTAAACCATCCTTTGATACCAACTATAGCATCCCGTCTTTTTATGACATAACTTTCATTTCATTACACGGAACTGAGGATCGTTAAGGTTTAGTGTCTTGGAAACAAGGAACATAATACATGAGAAAAACATAAAACATTATTCTTAAACACTTGAAAGGCTTCTCTTTTAGTTCATCCTAGGATCATTACTGCATCTCATAACCTGGGGACATACATCAAAAGAAAGGGTGAGCAGAAGGCCCAGTAAGGGAAACAAGAGAAACATTTTACATGTGAACTTGAGATACTTCAATAAGGACATGAAAAGAACTTTAAGGCATGAGAAAGAAATCATGAGATACATCATAATAAAAATAACATTTTTCATAACTTGAAGATGTGGCTGCAAAATTTAATATTGACAATCGTTTCGTTTCACCAAGGTCCATCCCCAAGGTATCGTTAAAAATTACCAAGGTTATTCACCAAGGCGTCGTTAAAATGGTCATCTCTAGAGATTAAGTCTTTACCCAAGGCATTGGAGCGCTATCAGGGCGCACCCTTAAATTTTCCTTTATTATCATGTGAGCCACATATATCATCATCAATCATTTCATAAACAAACCATATAGAATAAAAGAAATGGGTTTCATTTCATAATCATAACGTTTTAAAAAACTGCTTTAAAGGCATGATCTTTACGTTACTTTAAACCCACGGAAAGGGAAAGCGGGTATCATGTATGTAAATACCAGAATTTAAAATAGAACATTTTGATATATATGTGAATACCCCTGTAGAAATAAGAGATTTGATTATTCACTTTATAACATAAAATAATTTTGAGAGAAGAGAGGCATTTTGAGACGAAAATTCTGCAGCATAACGGCTATGTTACAAGGTTTTAGAAAACTTTGAAAAGAGAGGGAACATGGGTCGAACAATCATAATTGACCCATAAAACAGTAGAGGGATAGAATAAGAAGGATATATAGACATGGTGATGCAATTTCAAGGACATACCATTTGAAATGAAAAACATGGAAGGAAGATAAAAATTTGATTTCTCTTATGAAAATTCAGCAGCCTAACGGCGTCACTTAAACTTCAACAAAAATTATTTGAACAGATCAAATAGGGTCTCTCATAATATGATCATAAGAGATCAGTATGATAGATATAGAGATCATACCCCAACATAATAAAAAGGAACTTGAAAGATTTGACATGAAAATCGAACTTGAAAAATGAGAGGGGTGAAAGAATCACTTAAAAATTCGGCAGCCTAACGACGTCACTTAAACTTTCATAAAAAGAAATGATGAGAGTAAGAGGGGATATCTCATCATATAAACATGAAAGGTCAGTAAGAGGAATATAAAAGAACATCATCTCACATAAGAACATGGAGCATAACGGGAATGACATAAAGGAGATTACATGAAAAGAAAGAGAAAGGTCGAATCCCTTACCTTAAAACGTGACTCTTGAAACTCAATGTTTTGGACCTTGAGGGCTTGGGGGCACCTTGGGAGGACTCCTTGGGAGGTAAGGAGACCATAACTTCGTTGGGGGAGAGTTGTGAGTGAAAACTAAAGGAGGAAAGGGTGTGTATTTATAGGGAAAGTGAGGGGACAAGGCATTAATGGCCAAGGGACACCTCATTAGTGGTTTTGGCAAAACCATGGGCTTGCCCATGGTATTTTCCCATGGTATTGGACACTTGGGACACCTCATACCTTATATTACTATTCATAATTCGACCATATTGAATATATACTTAATACATCATTTAATGATGTCATTAAACACCCGTAACTTAAAAACTATATTTTCACTATTCATCGAAAATTCAACTTTCTCAGAATAATCCCAAACTTTCACCTTAACCAAATATCAATGCTCTGATTTCAAAAATTAAATCCATTTTATAAAAATAATTTTCTAAATATTTTTAATTTAATTTTTAAATAAAATCACTATTCATCAAGAATTCATTTTTTCCAGAAAAAATCCCCAAAAATTAACTTAACATAATATCGATGATCTGAGTTCAAAAATAAAGTCCTTTTTATAAAAATAATTTTCTAATTATTTTTAATTAAATTTTTAATTAAAAAACACTATTCACCTGAAAAAACTAATACTTGACTAATAATTTATGAAACCATTATTTACCCATTTTATTGAATCACATTACTTAATCTAGGTGTCTAAATTATATTAAAACTTTCTTTGAGTGAAATTACTAATCCATTTGGTCACATTACTAATCCTAAGCGTAAAATCACTATTCATAATTTACTATTCATCAAAAATTAAGTTGATCTTATTAGACTCCAAATTCCTTACTGAACACTTTTTTAGAAGACCATTTTTTGAAAATCATTACACATCATTAATTATTTAGGGTTTACATAAATGTTTTAAAATATCCCTTTTTCAAAACTTCATCAATAAAATATATCCTAAAATTATCCGGACAAAAGAAATTCCACAAACATCACTAAAGGAAGATATCTCAATTTATTCACCCGAAAGGATTACACAAGGAAGCTAGAGTCTCGTCACATAGCCCCTTATAACACCGACATAAGACCTAAGTGTAAGGTGTGCAATGGTGAGAGAATCTAAGGGAGGCTCAGATAACATTTCCCTTGTAGTAATCTCTACTAACTTGAACTTCTCCCATAGGTGTTTTCATTCAATCTTGACACACTGGAGTTCGGCTTGGGCTTGGTCCAAGGCGAAGCCCACAGATGCTACCTCCTTCCCAAGCTCTGATAAGTGGGATTCATAAGGGTCGAGTCTACTGGATGAAGCCATCAACTCCTATTTCTGCATTAACCATTAACATCTTATTAAATCATTAAGAGTAAGTTAATATACTACTCAAAAATATTGGGTCATTACAGGGATTGGTGGGGGGGGATTTTTAGGGGGTGAGTGGAGGGGCTGCAGGGGGAGTGGTGGTGGTGTTGGTGGGGGGGGGGGGGGTACTACAGGGTGGGTGGTGGGTGGGGGGGGGGGTTTATGAAATGAGAAAGTCTTTATCCATGGTTTTAAACTGTGGCTATAGGCCTTATGTGGATTAATGTTCTTCCACTATTTAAACCATGGCTATATGAATATAACCATAGTTTGAAACCATGCCTATATGGATATATCCATAGTTTGAAACAATGGCTATAAGTATTACCCTATAGCTTCACCAATACCAGTCATGGTCTATTAAACCGTGTCTATAACCTATAGCCATGGTTTTTGGGTTTATAGCCACAGTTTCAAACCATGTCTATAGCCTAAATTTCGAATAGTGTTTGAATGTGATAGATGAGACCATAATTATATATCCCTCCAATGCATTGGGTAATTTTTTCATCTTATGAGATTAATTTTATGGTTCATGGGAGGTTATACTAAGCACACTATGTTATTATTTCTTGGTGGATATCCTTGACTTAGGTTTATGATGTCATATTTTATATTATTTCAACAATTCCATGTTGCATTTATATTATCATATTATATTATTATTTGATTTTAAATGTTATAAATCTCACCACTGTTATGTTACCTTGATATACCTCTTCACTCACATGTACTACTTTACCTTATGATATTATTTATTTATTCCCCTATTGGGATTTATTCCTCACCTCTTTCTTATGTATATCCTAAGGTTATCCCATGAAATTTTAAAAGAGAAACAAAATTTTAGGTTCTTATTGTGGAGTTTTTGAATAAATTTATTGTACCAGTGTTTCATGTTTTTATTCTATATACCTAATTTTCTAAATAATCTATTCCTCAAAAAATCTTATGGGATGATATTATGTATTCCTTTATGTAATAAATCAGGAATTAGAGTTTATTAAAGACTCGAGTTTTCATAGTTGGAATTAGATCAATGTCTAGTTATTTTGGGGGATCAGGATTAGAAAACCATAATGAAAGCCTTAGGGATAAGACTAAACATAGGAAAACATCCCTAAATTTTATTGATGTATAGAGTAATTACTTTACAAAAACATAAATTCCTTCCTATATAAAATAAGTTGATATAGATCTGGAATAGTTGTACATAGGGGTTATAATCCCAAAAAGAGTGCATTGGTATTTGACTCGATCGTCACCTGGTGTATCAAAAAGAGGACTTATTGTACACATAGTTTAACACTATGAGGGGATATGATTTGTAAAATTTACAAGTTCATTATGAACCATTATTATGGGAATAAAAAATAGCCATAATATTTTATATTAGGAAATAGGTATTGGATAACTTATATTGAAACATATAAATTCATAGGTTAATGAATATATGTCACTTAGGGATTATCCCTTTAATGTTTATAGTATCCATTTTAAATGGTTAATAGTTTCAAAATTCTCATGCCTAAGTCAATTTTGGATGAAGTAAATGATTAGAACCAGAATAAATTAGTAAAAGGTGGGATAATCATCCAACCAAGGACTTCAAATATCCTATATGATTATGGTTATATGAATTATTTCATATCACACATGTTTAGTTAAACTATTCAGACACCACCTTAATACATGGAATTAGAGTTATCATTGAAGATTGAAATTGTGTCAATTGTTTTATCCCACTCATATAACTCATCCAATATCACACTTTGGGGGCTAAATTTCCTAGAAAACCTTGTGATACTCCCTTCAGCAGAATTTGAAACCATTCTAGGAATGTATTGTCTTTACTTGTATAGTTCCAACATAATTTTTTGAGAGAAGTAAATAAAATTCCATATAACAAATCACCCTATGATTCCATACAAGTGAAAGGAGTATGGTGAATATCCTTTGGTATCATCATCTAAATAATGGATATTAATTCCTTGAGAGAAAGCGTATCTAGATCAAATGATTGAGACTAAGGAAAAGATCATCCTTGATGATATGCCTATTATAATGGGATTTTATAATGTGTGTCTTGAATAATTTCCTGGTCTTTCATTTAGACGAGAGGTTGAGTTCTCAATCGAACTTATACCTGATGATTTTCCAATATCCAAGAATCCATATAGAAAGGATACTATGGAACTTGAATAACTGAAGAATAAACTACAGGAGAATCTGGATATAGGGTTTATACACCCAAGTGCTTCATAATGTGAAAGTTGGTTATTTTTTGAAGAATAAGGATGGGTTAATGCACATTTTCATTGATTATAGTGAGCTCAACAAGACAAGATAAAGAACAAGTATCATATTCCACAAATTTAGGACTTGTTTGATCAACTATGTGAAGTATAATACTTCTCCAAGGTAGATATTTGGTTCAGATATTATCAATTAATGGTGAATAATGAGTTTATCCCTAAGATTAATATTCATACAAGGAGCTAACACTATGAGTTCATAGTTATTCCATTTGGACTCACTAATGATCCAACAATATTTATGTGATTAATGAATAGTGTCTATGAATTGGCATAATTTTTTTGTAGACTTTGTAGTTGATATTCTTATATACTCAAAAAATCAAGGAGGAACATGAATGGAATTTGAATTATTTACTAAATACTTTGTTAAAGGAAAATTTATTTTTTAAGTACAGTAAATGTGAGTTTTGGATGGAGAAAGTAACATTACTAGGGCCTGTTATCCCCAAAAAATGAATCTATGTGGATCCTTCAAAAATAGAGGCAATTGAAGGATGACTTAGACTAATATCTGTGATGAAAATCCATGGTTTCTTTCAATGATATAGGTACTATCATTGATTTTTGAGAAACTTTTAACTATTTTAATGACAACTGAACAAGCTAACTTAGAAAGGAGTCAACCTATTATATACCGATGAATGGGAAGAGAGATTTAAAGAGTTTAATAAGAGGTTATTCACTACACATGTTCTCACATTACCCAATAGTGGAGAAGGATTTGTGATCTAGAGTGATGCATCCAAAAAAGGATTGGGTTGTGTGATCAGACAAGATGAAAAATTGATAGCCTATGCCTCTCAATAATTATAGATTCATGAAAATAACTACCCTACCTATGATCTTGAATTATTTACAATGATCTTTGAACAAAATATTAGGATACATTATCTCTATTGGGAAAAGTGTGACATATATATGAATCATAAAAGCCTCATGTATATATTCAAACAAAAAGATATCAATATGCACCAATGAAAGTGGTTAGATATGATCGAGGGTTATGATTATTCAATCCATTACCATCTTAAGAAGTCAAAAAAAGTGGAAATTCTCAAAGTTTAAAGGATCCTAAAACCCTATCCATGATGAGGATTGAAAGGGATCCAATCTTCTTAGACATACAATGAATGGTAATGGGAATAATAAGAGGACTTTATCTCTCCTTACTCAAATAAATACTCAACCATCCATTCTTAAGAGGATCAATGAGGCTCAGAATGATGGTGATGTGTAATAGAGAAATGTAACAAATATTTTGGATTTCAAATTTAATAAATATGGTTTTATAATGTTTGAAACCCTAATATGTGTTATATAAAAAATAGAACTAAAGAGGGAACTTCTGGATGATTTTCATAGATCATCAATCTCTATTTATCTAGGAAGAATAAATATGTATAGAGATATGAAAAAAACTTATGGTGGGATAATTTGAATAGGTAGATTGCATAATTTGTATCTTGATTCTTGGTATGTCAATAATTCAAGGCTAAATGAAAAAATTTTAAGGGTATAATGAAACCATTTCCCATACCAATATGGAAATGGGAAAACATAACCATGGATTTTTTAATAGGAATCCCTATAAAATCTAAAGGAAATATTACTATTTGGGTGGTAGTGGATCACCTTACAAAGTTGGTGCATTTCATATTTATCAAGGAAGATTTCTCTCTTAACCAAATCACCAATATATAGATAATGTAAGTGGTAATAATTCATGGAGTGCCACTCTACATTGTATCTAACCGAGATCCCAGGTTTTTCTCATGGTTTTGAGGAAGACTTAGGCAAGTGTTGGATACTTATTTATGTTTTAGTACTTCTTATCACCCTTAGAAGGATGGTCATTCTAAGAGAACCATTCAAAATCTTGGGGATATGTTGAGATCATGTTTAATGGATTTCCAAGGATGTTGGGATCAACAACTTACCCTAGTGGAGTAATCATATGACAAAAATTTCTATTATATCCTTCAAATAGAACCTTATAAGGCTCTGTGTGGGAAGTGGTGTCAGACTCTAACGTGCTGGGATGATGTAGGAGAGAGTAAATAGATGATATGTGATCTTTTCCAAGAGATGATAGAGGATGTTCAAACCATTCAACATCATATGAAATCCCCAAAAAGTAGACATAAAATATATTAAGACAATTTTTGATATAATCAAGAGTTTTAGGTAAGAGATAAAGTGTTCCTTAATGTATTAATATGGAATAAAGTCATGAGGTTTGGGAATAAAGGAAAGCTTAGTCCAAGATACATCGACCCCTTTGAGATCCTTGATTGCATCAGATTCGTGGCTTATTGACTAGAACTCCCACCAAACCTATCTCAATTATATGATGTGTTCCATGTATCCATATTGAGTAATTATATACTAGACCCCTCACATATCCTAAATCTAGAGGTATTACCATTGGAGAATTATCTTTCATATGAGGAGTAGCTGGTGAAGGTATTTGACGATAGAGACAAAATTCTATGAAACAAGACATCTTACCTGGTCAAAGTATTGTGGAAGAACCACAATTTTAAGGAAGAAACTTTTTATTAAGAATAAAAGATGAAAAAAAGTAGCCTCTTCTATTTTAGTGTATGAATTAAAATTTCAAAGGACTAATTTTTTAAGGGAGGAAGAATGTAATGAACCAAACTTTTATAAATAAAATTCTCTTTTGAATGAGTAAGTTCCTTATTAAGTAATTTAGTCATATAAAAAACATGCACTAATTTTTCTATTTTGGATAGTTATAGTTTTTCAGATTTAAAATTCCATTATTCATTATAACCATTGATAATATATCCATTTTACAATGAATATTATGATTAGTATATATTAAGAGTTATAATAAAATCTAATTGACATGAAGAAAGAAGTGATGGCCTCAACTAGTAGGATCTTACCCTATGAATCACATTTATCAAATCTCACAAGGGAGATGACATCCCTAGGATTTTCCCTTGACCAATCCCAAGTTGAGACTCAATAATTAAATCTTGATTGAAACCATTTACAAGAGAAGTTAAATCTTATCGAGATCATGGACCAAACCATGTTTGCTGAACCACCTCAAAAAAGTATCACCATCATAATATTACCCTAAGGAAATATAATGGCGTAATAGGAGTTCTTCATCTAGACCCTAACATTATGATTTTTTTATTTTTTTATTTTTAATAAAATAATGATTAAAATTTTCTTTTTTATCATTACTTTATAAATTATTAAATAAGGATCTTGACAAAAATTAGATTTTGATACGATGAAACACAAATTGAATTTTTGGGAAACATATATGTTCAATCAAGACACTATTTTTGATGAATTATAGAGTTTTTTCAAGAAATTTTATTTTAATTTAACATTCTTATTTAATAATATTTATTTAAACATAAATGTTAATATAATTTTATGAAGTCGAAATTAATTTTTATAAGGGTGAGAAACTGTTATCATCCTAAAAACTGTATTTTTAAATAAATGGGTATTTTTTATTTAAAAGAATAAATTTTTATAATTATAAAATTATTTTGATAAAATATATATTATTCTTGATATCATCAAATTGAAATTATCCGATGCTTAATTTTTCATAATTTTCTGAGACAGTCAAATTTTTGGGTAAAAAAAAATGATATAAATATATGGTATGTATTATGACACCATAAAAGTCCAAAATTGAAGTAATAAATACTATAAAGAGTATCCATGAACAAAATTATGTTTCCCCTTTAAAATAATATATTTTTGAAGTTATTTTATTAATTTTATAAACCCTTAATTAATCCTCCAAAACCTATATTATATTTTAAGGTTTTCAAATTAATATTTTTTGAACATGACACACTTACACATCACCAAGAGTATTATTTTATTGATTTATTTTCTTAAACTTATAAGGTAATGAAACCCACTCCAATTTTTTAGAAACCATGGGAAAAAACTATGTAATAGTTTGTGGTTTGGATTAATTTATCATATAGAATCCAAAACCTAAGTCTAGAAATTAATACAGAATTACCCTCTCTTTTTCTATAAAAATTCTCCCAATATTCCATTACTCTTTTCTCAAAGTGATTGTATCACAAATTTAATCTTCAGTTCCCTCTATATATCCCTTCAAATATATTCCCAATCTCTTAAGAAGTTTCTCTAATGCTTTTAGTAGTACCATCCAAAGGTAAAAGATCCTTTCCTTCTCCGGTTTGTTCAAGAACCTCTTTTATATTATGAATTTTGATTTAATTTTTTTATGTTGTTATATATTTTAATACATAAATATTAATATCATTATGATTTAAAAGTGATAACAGACCCTATTCACTCTCATTAAACCCTTCTATGAACCATTATGTACCCCCGTTATGCTGTTGAAATTATCTAGCGATTTTCCATGTCAAACATTTGTGTAGTGAATACCCATCCGCATTTACACTCAAGGGAATTCACATAGATGTGACTATCATACATTTATTGTGGAATTACATGTATATAACCAAAATAATTAATCATGGGATTAATTTTTTTAAAAAATATCCTTATTTTTTTATCTATGTGGAACACTTATGCATGTACATGATATGAATATGACATGTGGGATCGAAATGATATATCCCACCAATGTATCAAGTGATGTTTTTATCTCATGAAATTACATATATGGTGAACAAGAGGTTATTATAAGCACACAATGTTATTATTTATTAGTGGTTATACTTAACTTATGTATATGATATCATGTTTTATGTTGTTACCAAATTTAAATGATTCCTTTATGTTATCATCTTATATCATGATTCGATGTTAAATTTTATGATTCTAAACCCTCTTATGTTACCTTGATATAACTCAAGACTCACATGTATTTATTTACCTTATGATATTATTTGATTATTCCCTTATTTTTCTTTATAGTTCACCCCTATATTATGTAAATCCCTAGGTCATCCCTTGCATTTTTAGAAGAACAGTGATAATTTAAGGTCATGTTATAAATATTTTGAAAGATGTTATTATACCCTTGTTTCTTTTTATTGTGTTATGCATATAATTTCCCAAAGAAACTATACCTAATGATATTTTGGGATTTTATTATGTGTACCGTTGTGTAAAAAATCATGAATTGAGGTGTATTAAAGACATGGGTTTTCATAATAACCTTTCCTAGCTGTTTATTAAAACATTCATATGACTTTATTTTTTTTAGTAACAAATAAATATACCATCATATCTAAAGGATTCAAAATTTCTATGTTTCTCCTTATTCTGAATAAAAAAATTACTTATAAAGACTCTAAAGTAAATCAAATATTATTTATTTATATACCATAGATCATATGGAGTATTCTCTTCCCTTGGACACAACAAATATCTATTAGAAATGTATACTAGTGTCAATAATTATTCTTTAAAAAACTTATATGGTATGACTTTCCCAATAATAATGTTATTAGATGTGTTATTTATGATCCAGTTTCCCCTCTTAACCACACCATTTTTCTAAGTTCTCACTATTAAGACTTGGTGCCTTATCCCCTAATTATTGAGATAATAGTCTACTTGGATATTTGTGAACTTCATCCAATTTTTTGTTAAGAAATATTTAATTTTTTTGACCAAGCATATTTTAAAATTCTATTTGATATTTTGTTATGAAATTGAACACCTCATATTTGTGGGTGATTAGTGAAATCCATGCCATCCTACTATAATCATCAATGAAAAGAACATAATATCTCTTCTCATAAAAACCTCTTGGGGATATAGTTCCACACACATAGACATTAAATAGTTCAATCAATCTTGTTGAAATTTTCACTTCCAACTTTTATATCTTTTGAGTGATCTTATCTTGTTGGAAATAATTACATGGGTGGGTATGATCACATAAAATCCTAGGGGGATCTTGAGATGAATCACATTTCCCCAAATCTTCTAAATATGGTTAACTAAAATAATTTTTTTATGCCACAATACATTTTCTTCCTCCTTGGATATAAATCATATATCTTCTTCACCAAAAACATGTTATATATCCCCCTTCATGTTTTTACCTTTCATCACATATATAACATCTTTTACATTGATGATACACATCTTCTTGGTAATTATAATTTCATTTCCTAAGTCACATAGTTGAATAACACTTATTAATTTTTTACCGTGACCTTCAATGACTAAGACATCTTCACTTATCATATATTTTTCTCCAAACATGGATTTTCCTAACCATATAATCTTTAGGAATTAATTGTTTCTAAATTTTATAACACTATAATTTTTGTATTTGATTCTTATTAATGGATATTTATCACCCATACCATGGGAAGTTAATCCACTATCAAGAATCCTTTCAAAAACACAATATAATTCTTTAGAAAAAATCTCTATAACCATTTAATTGTCATCTATTTTACTTTTGTTCCATGTCTTAAACTTCATGACATATTTTGATTTTTATTTTTGATCATCCAAAAAGATTGATGGAAAAGATTCATCCTTTAAAGCTGAAACTTTATTTTACATTTTTATCCCACTCGATGACACCCTTATATTCTACTTACCATCAACTTGGATCTTTGTTGTCACTTTACCTTGAAACATTGATGAACAATATCTTTCCATATATCTAAATCCTCTACATAAAAAAGGTTAACATCAAATGCATTCTTAGAATACTTAATTATGTTTAGTTTACTTTGTTTCTCTTATTCAATTTGAAATCTTTTGGATTTGGAACAAACATTTTTTGAATGTATTATCTTTATAAAAAAATTAAACATAATGAGAGGTTTATTTTTGTGTTTCATTACTGTAGCACTAGTTATCCCTTGGGTTATCTGGATCTTTTTTATTTTGATTCATACCAAAATTAATCTTAGTCCTCAAATTGGGTGCTTGTGGTCAGGAACCAATAATCATTGCTTTATATTTTTGATCAATCCTTATACCAACTATGTCATTCTAATGTGTCATTTTCTTCTATTGATAATTATTTTACTATTTTTCTGGATCCATGTGCTCTAATTTCCCTTTTTCTATCACCTATATGAACTTGCTTCCTGATGTCATACTGAGGGTCAAAATTCTCTCATGATCTTTTAATTTTCTTCATATGTTTACAACTTCCTCCTAATTTTCAAAGATACATATGAATAAATATTTCATTATATTAGTGAAATCATTGATAAACCTTGTTTGTTATTCAAAATTGAGTTTGTACTCAAAAACCTATTATGAGTTCTTTGGAATTGAAGAATAGTTATTTTCAATTTCTTTCTTAAGATCAACCTTCTCCTATTGTTGTTGTTTCATTTAGATTTTGGAATCATGAACTACTCTGTTGGATTTCATTGTTTTATCTCTCGAAAAATCTCTCTCTTCAAGAGAATCTTCAAGTTCAACCTAGATATCAACTCTTTCTTATAATTCTCCTTTATCATTGTTACTCTATTTTCTTATTTAGAAATTTACTACAAGTAACACTATATAATTTTCTCTATGGTATTTAAATTATTTAATTTTACCCACCTTAGTTTCTCCTAAATAATAATTTTATTATTAAATAATGTTATTCTTCTTGGAGAAATTTCTCTTAGTGATTTTTTAACCTTTCACATTGGATAAAGACTTATTCATGGTAATTTCATCAACATATTTATCATCATCTTGAAACATCTTGGGACAAATTATGGAAATGTGTAAAACCTTTACACATAGACATCATAAAAGTTGAAATTTTACTTTTAAATTTTCTATTTACATTTATATATTTGAGTAAAGGAATGACATCACCTCATCAACTTATCCTTCTTCCTGGTCATCCATTATGGTGATATTCTTCATGTCCTTGAATTCCACCTCTTTAGACTTATCCTTTTCCATAAAATTATCATCACCATTTTTTATCTCATATGTGACAATTGTTTTGTGTAAACTAACCAATGTTAGATAATTTTTATTCCCCCACAATAGAGACTTTTGGATTAAACCGATGTTGAAATATTCTCAATATTTCCTTGATGATATTTATACCATTGAGGATTTCTCTAGGACTGCACATGTCTTATACAACAACATTAACCTCATCAAATAATTCATCACCATACTCATTATGTTGCATCATCATACTTATAATAAAAAAATAATATATATTCTCATACTTTTCGGTTACCTTCACAAATATTTAGAATCTTTTCCTACATGGAATGAGATGAATTACATGATATCACCTTCATAAATATTTTATCGGATAAGGATCCCCCTAAAACATTTATTCCTTTAGTGTTAGAACCAAATTATCTTTATTATACATATAATAAAGATCTATTATATAACTGGATGAAATAACATACATCATAGCTATAAAAATATATAAGCCTAATGATTGTAAGTAGTGCTACATCAAATTCTTCCACAATTAAAAATTATTTCCATCAAATATTGGAATCCCCTTATGATTAAAAACTTACATTAATTTCACCAAGAAAGAATAACTTACTTTATAATTTCTCTCTAATACCAATTTGTTCCCCTACCATTTTAAATACCTTTAGTGTGTGTGGGGGGGGGGGGGTGAATTAGGTTTTGAAAGATTGAAAATTTCCCATTATGGATCTTATTTTGTTGTAAAAAAATCATCTTCTCTATCCTTCCCATTGAAATGAATAAACAAATATTGAAACATGATCATGATACAAGTATTTTACTTAGTTCTCACTCACTATGAGATATGCAAGGATCATACAAAGTTAATGTTCCAATGTACTAAATCCACTACATCATACTACTATTAAAACATTTGAAACAGACTCACTATTCTCCCATGGTTTACAACCATTCACTCTTTGAAATATTATTACTCTCTCTATTGAAGTGAACACATTGCTCCTTAGAAAGACTCTCCTAATAATTTTTTTTATCTCTAAGTTTATTCAAACTTGAATTGATGTGACGTTATAGTCCTTTTTCATTAAGGATATAAAAAAATTCTTCCAACTCGACTTTGGTTTCCGAAAACCCCCTCCGCATAGTGCTCATTATTCAATGTTAGATATTTTTATAGATTTTAGTGTTCACCATGTGACTCATTAATGTTTATACACCACAATATTCACCAAATGACCCCTTAATATTTACACACCACACCTCTCACTGTGTGACTTCTTAATGTTTATGTACTATACTATTAAAAACATGAATCCTTAATATTTTTTTAAAATACTATTTCCTATGTGATTCATTGATGTTTATTAAGACCACTTATGCACATGTATTATTCATATCTCCTTTCATGTACACTTATTTTTGAATCAATGGAATTAATAACAATAATAACCTATTGGTAATATTTTGGGTCTCCTCAATGAAGTGATTAGAGGTCTATTTATAATAAAATACCCCCAAAAAACATGAAAAGTTGAAATTACTAATCATCCATTTGGTTAATTCCATAAATTTGAATAATTCATGTTTACATGATCTACTTGACCCCACTTACATTCTCTATCTGATTCATTATGACATAAATGATCTAATTAGGATACGTTAGCGATTATGGATGGATCTACACATGTTGCTACTCACAAGATGAACTTGATATATATAATCTATTTACATGCCTAGTACATATGTGGTACTTATGGGATATGATTATGATTATAGATCTATCTATGCTCATGGTTGGTCACATGATATTCCTAGGATATGTGATCCACTTATGCACTTGGGTCTATGCACTCCACATGACTCTCTAGGACGTATGTTCTCCACATGATTCTTTAGTACTAAATTTATTTGGTTAATTATTTATGATTTACACATACATATTTCATTTGATAAAATTAAATGAGAAACTTCAAATAACTTCATAACCTATTTATCAAATAATTTTTTCAATAACTTATTATGTTGTAAAAAAGCCAATAAGCTAAGAACTCTAACAAGATTTATTTTTACGAAAAAATAATATTTTACAAATGAATAGTTTTATTCAAGGTTTATAAAATATTTTTAGGTGACACGGGTAAAGATAATGCCTTTTATTTTGTCACATAATACAGTTTATAAGTTACAAGAATGTGATAAAAATATTTTTTATGTTTGGGACACATTTAATTCTTTATTTTTAGTGGATATGTTTTGATTTATAGGGATTCTTTTATAGAAGAGAAAGGTAAAATTTTCATAAATAAAACCAACCTATTTATGGAAATTAATGCCAAAATTTGTAAATACTATTCACCACATGATTTTTATTGATTATCTATATACTCTTCTAATTTCTATAGAGATAAAGGAGAAATTAGAGCACATTGATCTAGGTTTCACTCTAGGATCAAAGTTACAGTGCTCATACGATCATTATAATATCAAAGGCATCATTGGTTCTCTACACTAGCACTTGAAAATTAACTACTGATGTATCCACAAGAATCTAGAGTGTATATGGATGGTATATATGAATCCAACGTTTGTTTCTTCAATAAATGATCACCAAAGATGATCCAAACATGCCTACATCTTCAAATATAATAAGGGAATATTTCATTTTTATTTTTTATTATTCTTAATCACATGGTATTCTTGAGTTATACTAAGTTGTAGTTATAATGGTGACAACATTACAACATCAATACCAATATTTTTTTTAATTTTTCGTGATTTCATACTTCAACTACACACCTGGTACCATCAATTAGTATCAAAGCATCCATGGGACTATTTAATACAAATTAAAATTTTATTTTCATGAATTCGTTTATAGGGAGTTGACACAGTCCTAATGAATATGACTTCAATATGAGGTCGGGTGGGCAAGAAATGGCCTTCAAAGATTGAAATAAATTTTTTTAGGATTATATATATATATATATATATATTCCGTGGAGGGAGGTATACAATACCATAGATCCTTAAGAGATCATAGTTGGTTTTTGTCTTTTGGTCAGGTATAATATGTTCATGTGTAATATAAAGTTTCCATGAAGTTGTGGAATTATTAGAAAAAAAGACCTAAAGTATGAAGGATAAATTATATCTAGAGAAAAAGTGGTTGGGATGGGATATATCATGTTACACATGATAATATATATATATATATATATATATATATATATTTTTCTTATTTGGAATCCACATGTAGTTTTCAATCCCCCTGTATTGATTTTTGGAGTGGGGGTGATGGGGGACAACCACTAGAAATTGTGGGTGGTGATATTTTTTTTAAAATGAATTAATTTTTTAAAACTTCGACCGTTTTGTGAACCACACTCTCCCCTACCTCATGTGATCTTCAAATGGGGTGAATCACCCATCCAACCCTAGTAGATCTAGGTTAGGTCATGCCAAACCCACTCATCCCTTTTGGACTTAGTTAGGGTCTGAAACCCCTAGGGGTGTTTTAAGGTCCAATGGGTTCAACAAATTACAAAATAAATTCCTAGATATATTTAAAAATATTTAAAATGTAAAAACAATTCCAAGACCATGTGACTTATAAATAGTGAATTACAATTAAATTAAATTATTTTAATTTATAATTAATTCCCTCAAGTAGAATTAATTGAAAATTTAATTATATAATATAAATATATTACATGTCGACTGGTCCTGATTAAGACTAGGCAATATTTCTTCGATATTTTTTTTTTATTTAATTATTTCAATATACGTGTGGTATGTAATAATTAAATAAATAGTTATGGTTTGTGTTTCATACATATATCTATTTATATATATAAGGGCCTATATATCCCTGATTGATAATATTTATATGTATATCACATTCTTAAGACCCCTTTACATGTGAGTGAGTATTTATGTATAATGGTGAGGATTAGAAAAGACAAAGATCGTGACAAGACTTGGTGAAGTACCAGATAAGACATATACACATTGGATGACGTTGATCACTATGACTTGAGTTCGAAAAAACTTAGGGAGATACCCCTTGGGTATCAATTGATCCATTATCCAATCAAAGGATCAACCAGTAATAAGCGCTCCTAATTTTCCATTTTATTTATTTATTTATCCATGGTTTATTATTATTTTGTATATGTATTTTGCATGATCACGTATAATAATAAATGAGTAGTTATAGATAAAATAGATATATTCATGTTGATTGTTTACATTTAAATCATGTTTCGGTTTTTAGTGTTACCATATAAAACAAGCATGTTAAATAGAAAATTATTACATTTGTTGAGAGAAACTAAAAACTACTCAAAGAAAATATTATGTAAAATGCCTTCCATAACCTAATATTGAATAAAATTGTACATATGAGATACTCACTATCCCTAGGTGATGGTTCCTCTTACTACTGAGGTATTATTTTAGAGTAGGTGGGTTTACATAACTAAATTTGTCAACCGAGAAGTATCTATAGTTATCTTATTGGATATATAGAGATAAAGAATTGAGTAAATAAAAATTATGATTTGTAGGAGATGTGAGTCCACTCAAGGGACCAAGGAACCATCTGTTAATGTGGTGGTCCTACAAAAATCATACCCTGAAATTCTCTTAGTAGTGGTTTATACATAACATGGATAATGGGGAGAGGTTTTAAATATCCTTTCCATTAGAATACTCAAGAAACTGGGTATTATAAATCTAGTAGTTTAGGGATACTAGGATTTGATAAAATAGGATGACACACTTAATTTTAATAAATCTATAAGGTTTAACAATCAATAATCAAGATTAAATTATTAATATACTAATTTTTTTTGTATACAAGTGGAAAGTCACACCACATGTTCAATGCGATCGATACTTGATAACGATCATGTCCAAACTAATACTAATTACCAAGAGTGATGAAAGATATTTCACATTTAAGTACGATATAAAAGAAAATATTGTGTTATGGAGTCTCAAACACCTAATGAGAAACCTTATTATGTAATTGAGGGTAAAAATGAAGATTATATAAGACTCATGGATTTTACATTTTATCTTTACATTATAATTCTATCATAAATTTCTAATGAGTTTTGAATGTAACCTGAATACAATGATGGTTATACCATGATGTCTCATATTTGAAAATTTTGTGAGAGGAAAGTGATGTGTGAGATTAATGAGATTATGATCACTCAGATAAAGTGTAAATTGGAAGATTGAATTTGGGCTAGTCCTCATGTACTTAGGATGATTGAGTAAATTGACTGATTAGAAGAATTGTGATTCAAGTTGAATAATGAACTTTAAATAGATCTCATTATGTTATCCTTATTACCAAGTTACTCTAGTTTTATAGGGAATTATAAAATGAACAATATTGAGAATATTATTCAATATATTTTGGGTAATATTCTATACAAAAATAATAAGTTAAAAAAAGTAGTTCTTATGGTGAATGAGAATAATAATATGGGAAAAAGAAAAATGGAAAGTACACTACTAAAGGTACCTTCAAAACGTCCTTTGAATAAAACAAATATATAGAGGGAGTATATATAATAGGATTCTATATGATCCACATGTGGTATTATATGTCACTATAAATAAAATTACATTTAATAGAAAATTAAGAAATCAAAGGCTTCTAATTTAGTTATATGCATCATTGTTTCTGAGATTTCTATTTTAATACATGGGTATTAGATTAAATATGTGACATACACAACTATATTCAAATAAAATTAATAAGGAAGAATGAAGAGATCACATGAATAAATCAGATCATAAAGTTTCAAATAGAGCTTGACTCTAACATCATCTATAAAATTTCAAAAATTTATAATTACAATCAGATAAATTGAAAATTATTTTATACAATGTGTGTCACTAAAACACTATCTTGTATTAAGTTTATACACAATGAGAGTTTATTTCAAATTTTAATATAATTTTGTCATGGTATACCATACTTAACTAGAATTTTAATTATATAGAAATATGAATTGACCTATATTGAAAATAAATGATGAATATAAAATTTAAAATTGAATAATACCTAGTTGTGGTAAGTTGATTCTTGGTTAAGTAATTCTAGAATAAAATTTCAAGGAATTAGCAAGAAGGGCATTTAGACTCTTCATGAGATAAAACTCTTAATTATTCAATAACATTTCTTATTAGGTTAAAAATTGACCAATGAACTTTGTTACATTAAAGGTGATAAATCACCAAAGTTTTTAAACTAGTTCAATATGATTTGTGGGGACTATTTTAAGTAAAATAAAGAGGTAAATTCATATACATCTCGAGGTTACTTAAAAAAATTTAAGGAATTTAAAAGTGAAGTAAGTAATATAATTGGTTAGAACATATGAGATTCTTTGGGATGGTAAGTCAAAGAATATTTTAACCAAGAATTCATTGATCCTAAAAATATAGATTGGGTTTATTCCAAGACTCAAATTTCTTTACACACATAAAAAAATTAATGTAAGTAGAAGTTGGATTAATGATGAGTCTTATAAGTCTTGTAAGTCTTACATTATATATTCAATAAATACTACACAAATATAAATGTCAACCCTTAACCATATGACAAGTAGAATGATAAATGGAAATAATATAATCTATAGTATGAAATAAAAATATAATTCTATAATTCATGTGTTAAGATGGAAAGTGTTTGTTAAGGCTATGTCAAATAAAAAAATGAATTAAAAAAAACAAAAAGTGCATATTAGATTACCATATTTAATGTTTCCAAGGATATTACATAAATATCCAACATAGAAAAAATTTATTCAAGTGAATGACTATATTTCTACAGGAGGGTGAACATATCTATTTGAGATAGTGGGAGAAAGACTGAGTTGGATAAAATTCAAGTATTGATATTAAAAATTAATTGGAATAGGAATGAGTTCCACAATATCTGATAAAAAACGAATGTTTTAGTGACACATACTTTATTGGAAAGATAGAACCAAGGTTAGATGTTTTTATGATCACCAAAGAAAGGTGATACATTATTCAATCAGGATAATAAATCTTTAACCCACAAAGAATTATTAAATGGATGTAAGATATGATTGAAAAGTTCATATGATTTTAGAAAACTATATTACATTTGGAAAAACTAAGTCAGTATCTTGGTAGTATCTCTAATTGATGTAAATTCATTGGTCAGTATTCAAGAAAAAATACACATGGGTGGTACAATAATGGTTCCAATATAAGTCTTGATTGGTTATAATAATTCATCATTATTAAATCCATTTGAATTAAAATTGTAATATAAACTTTATATGATCATTTCATTGGGAATTGGCTATCGAGGCAACCTTCATTGAAGGAAATATTAAGAAATATGTCTATATAATACAACCAGGAAGGGTTGGTGACAAAATAAAATTAAAAAATCGAATGAAAGTTAAAAAAGATCCATTTATAAATTAATGAGAGCATCATGATCATAGAATATTAATTTAAAACAAAATTTTTCCATGCATATATAAGGGAGAACCATGTTTTTATTGGTAAAATATTTTGATTAAATATAGGAAGAATTTATTAGTCATGTAGTTAGTTATGACTAGAGTTAAATAATTTCTCTAAAAACCGACTTAAAGTAGTAACCCAAGTCTGATAGAATAAGATATACTAAGGAAGATCCAATGGATTCATGGAAAAAGTGAAATTAAATATACTAAAAATGAATTGAAAATACTAGTTGGAATAATTAGAGAGAGAATTATTGCCAATGCCACATGGAATATATCTCTCTAAGGAGACATGTGTGAGACATAAGAGGAGATTAAAATATTTTCTAAAATTACATGTGCTTTTGTGATGGATTTATCACACATTCAATGTTATGTAATATATATGATCTTGAAAAGACATACATTATAGTTGTAAAATATTATATAAATCTAGGAAAAATGTATGGGAAGTTGTCAAAGATATTCAATAGTGCTTGAAATGAGTAGAAAGTATATGCACCTAGTATTTGGATAGGAAATAACACTAGTTATAAGGAGACACAAACTTGTCTTATTATATATCTTTTTGATCTAATATCAGATTTAGGATTAGTAAATAAGCATGAGACACTCATTAAATTTTGGTAATTTTATGAAAATGGTACTAGGTATGGTTTCATTGTTTTGAAAAAGGAAAAAGGGTATTTAATTAGGGATATAATCTCTTGATAATTTTTACTTATGGTAGTAAAGTAAAAAATAATAGAATATCTATGTAGGAAAACATGACAGTCCTAGTGAAAAAATATATAACTTACAAGAAGGTGGATCTTTTAATGTGATAGTTTGCAGGTTGATTATTATCAACTTGAATCTAGTACAAGTGGTAGTGTTCTAAAATAGGTGACATAGACCCAACTTGAGCATTATTTCTCAATTACCACATCTATTATATAAATATTTATGCAAGATTTTATCTTACCATAATAGTGTTATTACTTATATATACACAATTTACATGGTAATTTAATTCTATTATTTATCATATAAAAATGTTATAATAATTCCTAGCTATAATGATAACCCTGAGATTCTATGAAAATAATATTAAATATATTTTTTATGTTATAGATACAACATACTGATGAGACGTGGATTATTTTGGACTATCAGGTGCTAGGGTCTCGTAATAATTGAAACTTATTCTCATGAATTTCACACTTAGTGATCTTGAGTAGAGGAGATCATTAGGACTAAACTACCAATAGAAGCACCATAATTTTCAAGTGTCATTGGTTATTCCTATTTATGATCACTTTTATTAGTCTCTTGAGTTGATATCATTATCAATATGGACCATTTTATTATATAATTTTATGAAAGTTGAAAGACATGAAATTTATGATGTAGTGTTGTAGTTTGAGATGGGTGCATCACTAGTGGTATGAAATCTATTGGATGATCAAGATAAGATTTTTCACTTCCATAAAGGAAGAGATATATCATTCCTAATTGAATAGGATGGTTGTAAATTTTTTCAATCCATTTCCATGGTATAAGAAGATTAGTCCATCCATTATGGTCATTGATAAAATTTATAATGAAATAATAGATAATGGAATAATGCGTGCATCTTGATTTATGAGATATCACATGAAAAAGAGACTATATTACACAATGTGTGTTTAAAGGAGATTTTCAATTCTATGACTAAAACTTATCACTTAAGGGGACATGATGTGTTTCTAGATACCACTCCTGGTTTGTGAGTACAACTCACTTATATTAAGAAAAGGGACTAGGGGGTCACACATAAAGCATATTTAGATGCTTAGACAATTATAGTAAATTGGAGTTTATTACATGGTGGTATCCACATTGGGGATTGAGATATTTCATAGTTAGAATAATCATAAGAAATAAATAAATTCACTATTATACATGTTTAGAATAATAGGAACTTAATTTATTTTCTTAGTGTATTAACAAGTTTTAAGTGAATATGAGGAATAATATTTTACAAAAAAATATTTTTATTTAAGGTTTGTTAAATATTTCTGAGAGATATAGGTTGAGATAATTCCATGTATTGTATCATGTAACACAATTTAGATGTTATAAGAAATTGATAAAGTATTTATGATGTTTGTAAGATGTTCACTATATCATTCACCATAGATAAGGTTTGATTTAAAGGGTTTCATTAATTGAAGGTCCAAAGTGAAATTTTCATAAATGAAACCCCCTTATTTAAGGAAACAAAAGACATTATTTTTTTACAACTATTAAGCTAAAATTTTGTGATCTTATCCGAGTACTCTAGTAATTCTTAGAGAGAGAATGGAGAAATTTGAGCACCCCAATCCATGTTTCCTTCCCAGATCAAAGGTATGGTTCTATTAAAATCATCAAAATGTATAAGTAATCATAAATTCTATGTGATGGAACTTATAAATCAATGATCGGTGCATCTACAAGAATCTAGAGCATATGTAGAAGATCTAGAGGGATCTGATGTTAGTTCCTTCCAAAGGAAATTACCAATGATTGGGGCAACATGCCTAAATCTTCAAATCAAATGATGTAATAGTTTAATTTTATTTATTTTTGTTATTATTAATCACATGGGATCCTTGGGTTATACTAGGTTCTAGTTATACTAGAAAATTCATTACGGTTTTGACTATATAATATATATTTTTAATTTCCCAAGATTTCATGCTTCCAATATGTGCCTGATATCATCAAGTACAACTAAGTAGGCCATAACTAATGGTTCCCCTAACACATCTAGTAAATATAATTCATGTATATTATGATATTATTGTATGTACAAAATGGTAATAAAAATAAAAATTATAATCATTACAACCATGTGTGTTGTATAATCAACCCACTATTGATCATATCTTCTTAGTCCAGTACTTGGGGTATCATAATATATCAAAATTCATATCAACTTGGAATCATGTACCAATCCATAATCTTTGGGAATATTATCTTATCAAAAAATAACATCTGGTATATGAGTATTTATCCTAATAATGAGTCCAAATCAGTGCATATAACATCTCAATGGCAACAAATGACAAGTGGGAATAACATACCAATTTAATAACACAAAAGTGGGCATCACATCCTGACTATGACATCATTATAGGGGATAACATCTATTATTGTGGCTAATCTCATAAAAGGGAATGTCTTCCTTTCCTTAATCCTCAATGAACAACATCCATCCTATCCCATATCATAAATACCTATGCACATATGGGATTTTCATCCTCTTCAATGGAGGTATCACATCATAGGATGTGAATCCCCCTTTCATTATTTACACTATTAGATGATAGAGTGTCCCATGCCTCAATCAACATCGGTCTAAGTGGGAATTATAATACATAGCCTAGTGATAATTACATACCTCTATATTAGGAATAATTTTCCGAGTTATGAGTTCATCACATAATAGGAATAGATTCCCCCATTAAACATATCACATGGTAAATGGGTCATATGTCCCTTTCCATATCCAATAACACATATGAAATGTCATCCCATGCCATAGATGTCAAAAATATAAACGGGAATGTCATCCCATGCTATAGGAAATACTTGAGTGAATGTGTAGGTTATCCACCAGTCGATAAATTACATGGATAAGTGTAATTTCATTCCACTTAATAACATATTCAGAATAATTGGGCATGAAATTCGACAACATAACCATAATCAAACAATGGAATTAAAAAAATTAAAAAATATAATATAATCAATTCACATTGAGGTTGAAAAAACCCACAACTCACTTTAAGTATTGGATTGGTTGGTCCTTACATTCCCAACCCATGTACATATTCTAAAACATAGTTATAACCTACCAAAATATGGGAAAGTAAGAAGTAGGTGACACACTCACCCCATATACCATTCAAACCAACCCAAAAGGCTTTAAGGAAACCCAAAAGTTCCAATGGTCAAGAATTTAGCTAACCTCTATCAGTTAAACACATACCCTACCGAAAGGAGGCGAAGGGAACCCATTTAAGGTCATTAAAGTTTCAATTTACCATTGGTACATATCTATTGGATTCTGGTACAATAATTCCTAACACTTTAGATAATCTTACTTACCATTGGTGGTCATTACATAATAATAAATTACATAATAACCCATTCATGGACATAATTAAGTATATCCACTATCAAATCACTGAAATAAAATCTTTTCAATTAATTTAGGGTTAAGGTATTATTGTTAATGTGACCACATATCATATAAATCATGAAAAAATGTACAAATTTTTGGGAAAGGTTAAGGAAAACTCACTTTGGTAAGCTAGAATCTCTCTCGTCTAATATCACTATGAGATTATTATTTAATAGAACATTTCCCCAAAATTAGGGAATAACTAGGGATGATTATTGAAATATTGAGAGAAACCAAGAATGAATGTAATAGAAGTGATATCCTTACCATGAGTGATTTACAAGGATAGATAGTTATTGAATTTGATAAAAAAACAAGGGATAAATCATTTGGGAAGGTGAAGACACCAAGGAGGGGAGGTTTCCAGTCATATGTCTACTAAGAAAATGAGAGGGATTTTATTTTAATTAGGCTTTTCAATTAAAAAACACTTAATTAAATGATTTGAAAAAAACTAACTAGTAGGATATATAGTGTGAACACATGGGTCATGATGCAATTACCTTTACCAAGATCGTATTGTGGCATGAACCTATTGGTCACAATGTAATTCCTTTCTCTATAGTAGATCTAGAAAACCTAATGAACCCTAAACAAGTCATGTCGCGGTGTAATCCTTACAATCCTGGAACAACACACCATTAGTCAAGGTTTTATAGTGAAATCACCACCACTATAGCATAAAACCTCCCCCTTAAGAAGGTCTTCGTAGTGAAACATATGGATTTTAGTGTGACCAATGACTTACTATATATTTTCAGAATGAACATAGAAAAAAATCCCCCAAACCATCCCCCAAACCCTCATAAACACCTAAAATGGACAAAAATCATCTGAACACACATGATTTGGAAAAAATTAAAACAAATTCATACATAGAGATTCATAAGGTGTCACAAAATCCCATCATATAGTTCTTCATCCTTGAGATGTTTCACTTGGAATTATTGGTAAACAATTTTAGATAATATGATCACATGTTATCATACATCTCCCAAGTATCCTCCTAAATAAATTTTTACTACCATTTCATTTATATGACATATACCATATTCTTGTGTATAATGTTTTCACTCCATTTTACTATACATACTCTTCATTACTTGAATGATGAATCAGCATATAGATCATGTTTTTCTAGATTGACCATAGGAGAATGCCCGTGTGGTATCTCCTAAGGTAAGATACATGAAATATATCATTCACATGAAATAATCTCATAGGAAGGGCTAACTAGTGTTCCATGGTACCGATCATACTGATAACCTCAAATGACCCCACATTCATAAGCACCAATTTTCATTAAATTTTAATATGATGATATCTCAATGAAGGCTACACTCTTAATAAAGTTTATATCTGAATCAAATCATGATAAATATTTTGTAGAAAAAATTATCTAAGGTGAGATAGCTCTCCCAAAAACCACTAAAATAAAGGATACACACTCACAAAATGTCCTCTAAAATTTAGATAGTATGCTCAAACAACCCATCAGTCTAAGGATGGTATTCCATGATCAAATTAACCTAAGTATCAAGGGCCTTTTTCAGACCCTACTCGGATCATGATGTAAATTGTTTGTCCCAATCTAAAATGAGACTCTAAGGAAAACTGTACAACTATACCATCTCTTAGACATAGAACCTTCCCAAATTGGGAATTATTCCCCCTTGGTCTGTTGAAAATACATAAACTTAGTAAACACGTTTATGATAACCCATACATCTTTGTTGTAATGAGGTGACCTCAGATTACCCATCATGAAATCCATCATTAATTATCTCAATTCCACTTAGGAATGAGTAGTGTTTGAAAACATTATGTAGGTCACTAATGCTTGAACTTTATCCACTAACAGAAAAATCATCATGATGCAAACCCTACTATGTCATTCTTTATACCTACCCACCAATACTTACTATAAATTTTATTTTCCATCTTGATAATCCCTATGTGAAAAACCATATCAAGGAATGTGAATCTCACATTAGCTTCTTATGAATGTTCATAAGGACCACAACTCTGCCTCTCACATGTTGGATCCCACCACTATCTTTTTATAAATCTAGTGGTGGATCCCCAAAATATATACCATACCTTATAACTACATAGTTATAGTTATAAAATTAACTCTCTTTCACCCTCTAAAGGAGTGAATAGGTAATAATTAAGGATTTCAGAGTCTCCCTACCCTAAAAATACTGAATGTTGAGATGAAACTTAGTGAAGAGGCTCATAAATTTTCAATCACTGTAGTATTTATACACCACCTAATCATGAGTATTCATGCTCAGTGTAGTAATCATGAAATTCCTCTTATTATAAATATATGGAATCATGAAGTTGAAGTATTTTAGTTATTCAGTAGGACCTATCTGTTTAGGTTTCAAGTCATACTGAGAGAAGTTATACCTAAGACTCTTGTAAATAATATATACAAAATCTTATCACCTAAGTAATAATGATGCCAACATCTATGTGCATGTATTACTTCCCCTAGCTCTAAAAATTGAATTGGATAATTTTATCATGTGGACTCAACTACCTAGATCCATAGGCAACCACATACCCATCTTGTATCTGGGCCACTCTAAGGACTATGACTTATGTGTTACAATACACAGTATACTTCTTATTCAGAATAGGTATAGTTATATCAATGTATATTTCATTTTTCACAACCTGATCCCCGTGTTTATTGTATTTAATTATTTTCTTCCTTAGATATTTTTTTCTAGGGTTCAGGTTGAGTCCCAAACAATTTTTTTGATCTTAGGTTAAAAGGTGTTCTTTTTGAGTCGACTTCATCGGGATCATGAGCCAAGCGCGATACCGTGCAAATTTTCATAAACAACTGTGTGGTCTGTTTATCTCCGAAAAATTAAAATGGGTAATTTTTCTTATGATTAAAAATAAATTTTAACTATCGTGTCATTTAAAATTTTTATTGTAAATAATTTTATTATTATTAAAATGAAATAAATAATTTTATTATTTTTATTTTTATCATCACGATTTTATTATTATTATTATTATTGTTATGATTTTTTGTTTATATTTTATTTAGTTCTTTTTTGGGTGTTTTTTTAGAAACCATAACATATAACCTACACTTCCATCTATTTTCCCCTATGTATGGTGTGACCCTAGACGCTGCCTCCTCCCTCACTACAACCTCGACCCTCAGCTTACCCCTACAGTGCCTCACTGCCTGACCACCTACCCATTCCCATTCTAGCATCAAACCCCCTCATCCCTCCTTCGTACCAGCACCCTGTCATTCTACCCTATGTGTGGCGCGGCCCCGAACACCACCTCCTTCCCCTGTAGCACTGCCCAACCCTCGACCTATCTTGCAGCATTCCCTAACACCCCCCTTGGACTCCCTGCTTCTCAGAGCCTCTTCCCTAGTCGGCCAGCTACCGCTACGCCTCCCACGTGCTCCTCCACCTTAACAACATCAACCCCCCCTGACGCGGCCTTCCTCCCACTCAGCACACTCAGGTTCCATCTGGCGGTTCTTATGGCTATACTACAGCCTCCGTCTGGCCTACTCCCAGCCATGCAAACCTCCCTCGGCCAGCTCTCCCCGATGCCGCCCCACTCCTCTGGTTATGACCACTACATCAGTGATCTTCGGTGCGCCTCTACTGTATTTTTTTTGGTGCCGACCCCCGCCTCCTACTCCCATGTTCACCGGCACCGACCAGTCTCAGTTTCCACCTCCTCCGGTGAGACCTTCTTCCTGCCTGCACCTCCTTCTGGAGAGATTCCATCTTCCAACCGCTTAGGATGACTTCCCTTCAGTGCATGTAACCCCTGATAGTGCGTGCCCGACCAATGACTTTCTTTCAGGTGTGCACAACCCCTCTTGTATACCCTCCTCCTGCCCGACACTCCTATGGTGTGTCGCCTCTACTAGCGTGATCCTTTGTCGGTGCGCTGCTCTTTCTGGTGGAAATATCACTCTATCTGGTATACCCTGCTCCCTTGGTTGTGTTCTTTCCCTTAGTTTTTGTTAAGTTTTTTGTTTATTAAGGTTTTGTTGGTAGATTTGGTGGTTTAGGACCTGTGTGAAGAATTTTCAAACATGCATTTTTTCATCACGCCACGGTTCCGAGGTAGGTTCTCATTGCACTTCCTTTTAGAATTTAAGATTCATCTATTTGTTTCTATTCACACCCTATATATATGCTAATTATTATTGAGAAACTTTTGGTTAATTTATTTATTATGCTAATTGGTAGTTCAATTCTGGTATTGTGAAAAATGAGGTCATTTTATTATAATTTCACACATTTATTGTTTAATTAAATGTTTGATTAGTTTTTCACTAGTTTTGTGACTTTTAGAACCCAGTTTAACAATTTAAATAAGTTTATGGGGTGGAATTTGTTTTTGGTACCTTGTTGAGTGTTAATTAGAAACTATTTTGATAAACATTGCATGTGCCGTAGATAAATGGCCCGGTTGTCATTTTTGTAAATAATGTTTTGTTTCAAGGTGTTTTGGTGTGTTTACACCCCCTTATAAAAAGTGAATGTGTATGTTGATAAATGTTTTTATAGTGTTTTTAAATGGTTTCAAATTAAAAGGAAGAGTAGTTTTGTCTTTAAACGAGATTGATGTGAAATGGTGGTCTTGGGTTTCTTGAAAGTGTTCGAGTAGTTTTATGTTTAAAGAAAGTGTGTATTTCGCTTTTACAGTGGTTTGACTTGTGATGATGGATTGTTCCCTATTGGTGTTTACGTTCTAAGTGTAATATAAAATTTTTTGTTTAAATTTATCAAAGTATTATTAGTGTTCAAAATGATATTTTAGGGGTCCTTTTTTTGGATTTTCAAAGTGGGTTTTGGTGTTATAAATAAATGGGTGTTGAGTTTTAGGGTTTTCTAGAATGTGTTGTCAATAAATGGCCATTTGAAACTTTTATAAAAATGTTTTTTCCCTGGGAAGTGTAATCTGAATATTTTGTGATAATTTATCAATGTTTTGGTGTGGATATGATGTGTTTTCCTTCTTTTGAAAATGTGGATTTTTTGTTAATGATAAATGTTGGTTTTGGAAAAAGAAATGGTTTAAGGACCATTTGGTAACCTTGTAAAATATTGTGATTTTTTTTGTTATGAAAACCTCATGTGGATGTTTCTCATTCCATGATTATATGTATATAATGGATGGAATTTCCTTACTAAGGAATCCTTGTTATCCATTATAAGGGTGCCTCAGATTGGAATCATTATGTTCTTTTGATTAATGGCATGATATCGGTCCTTAGAGTGACTCAGGGTGATGACTGTTGTGATTTATTACTATATATATTGTGATTGTATGCTAGGATGTCATCAGTTGGACCACCCCCTTTTTAAATACATGAGACATAGGAACCTGGAAAATTGAGAGAATATTCTAAGAATGATTTCCGCACTGATAGGTTATGGTACTGACCAGTGGCCCATAGTAGGAGGATATGTTTAGATTCATTACTATGGTATTTTCCCTCACCCTACCTGAGATAGGATGGATGAACATTTTGAGCATTCTGATTTCATTGTCTGTGAAATGTCAACGAGGAAGAGGTCTCATGTATTGGTGTCTTATGGATTATTCTTGATCTCTTGGGTTCACCTATGTCTACTCGTTCTTAGTGTTTGTAGTGTTGAATGTGTTACTTGTATATATATTTTCTTTATAATTCCCTTGTAGTGAAACTATTGTAGTGCTTTCAGGTGTAATTTGTTTACTGTAAAGTGATGTGTGGTTTTAATGTGGATTATGAAAACTATATTAAAATTAAAGTGTTTTATTCTTTTTTGTGAAAATTGAAAATGTAAACATCACTTTCCCTTTGAAAATGCTAATGTCTCACTAAATGAATGACTTGGGTTTTTGAGAAATGAATGAGGGAAATGACTCGTACTTTGTTTTTGAGTAACATGTAGAAAAATTACTTTTATAGATTATAGTTAAAACTTGAAATGGTGTTTCCTTTATTTTAAAGGTAGTGCATTGAGAAATAGTAGATCGGGCTAGCCTACTGAGTTTTAATACCCATGCCTATAGATCTTTTCTGTTTTTAGTTCTTGTGTAGGCTCCAGCTTGGGTATGCTCCCCTTGGGAGATGCTTGATCATTGAGTCAGGGAGTGACCTATGGGGTCACATAGAGATAGTGTTTTCCCATTCGGTTAGTTTTATTTCATTTTGTTAATGTTTAGTCATTTTATTTGGTTTATTTATTCTGAGCTTATCTTTATTATTTACTATGCTTTTATTTATTTTTATTGGGATAAATCATTCCCATCATCTACATCGATTACCTGGAACTTGTCTCTAGACCAGGAGGATCATGAACACCTCTTGGTCCTTTCCGTAGATTAGCTTGGGTGACTGGTTTAGGGTCAACACAAATTGGTTCATGAAAAAATGATATCAAAGGAAGGTTTTCTCTTAGAGGACCTTTCTTTTTAGATCTCCCTTTTCTATTTGAGAATATCAAGGTAGATGGAGTGGGATTTTCAGGACTCTAGGGGTAGTTATAGGAAGTGCATCATGAAATCTTTCTCATTCTGGTCCTCATGTTTCTATGGGAAGTCCTACTTACTTAATTTCTATAGGGTTTAGGGTATGTTTTTCAATTGGGATATGACAAAGGGAGTTGGGCTAATATTCCTCATGTTCCCGCACATCTTGGAAAGCCATGTGGAGCTAGTGGCATGGTCCTAAAAGGCTCTCTGTGTTGGTGATGTGTTTGGAATATGGCCGCCAACTATATGGTCAATTCACCCACTGAAACAAGTTCCCTGTTTGAGTTTTTTTTGGGTTTCCTCCGACTTCTGAAAGTGGTTTGAATTTGAAAAAAAATTGGTT
Organism: Viscum album; assembly: GCA_963277665.1. NCBI lineage: Eukaryota > Viridiplantae > Streptophyta > Magnoliopsida > Santalales > Viscaceae > Viscum > Viscum album. Next base: position 751,198,993 of record OY728136.1, on the reverse strand, counting down.
TTGAAAAATGTTTGTTTGAAATGACATATTTAATTTGTGTATTTTTTTAAAATAAATGGGGTGAATGATTTGTTTCTTGAAAATGAAGTTGTTTTGTTTTTTCCTTGGTGTTCCTAGGGGTGCTCACATGCATAGTGGTACATTGTAATATGAACAGATGTCAAGTATGTAGGATGGATGCCCAGGGTGGCAGGGAAACACATATGTTAGTGAGACTCTAAAATACACCAATTTCAAGGGTTTAACCCACCAATTTTTTTTAAATTAATGATTCTTTCAAAAGAAAATCTTTGATGTTATGATTGATCATTTTCTTATGTTTGAAGTTTGTCACCTAGGAGGTGTTTGATCTTGAGGATTTTATTTATTGAGTTGGCCTTGATTGGGTTATTATCTTTTATCGTCCAACATTTGCCCCATTTAAGCTTCGATTGGTGATCGTAGTGAGGTTGATCAACCTATATATTTTATACATGAGTTTTGGAAGCCAGATCCACCTCTTTTTATGGTTAAGAGGACCCTTCTGTAGTGGTGGAGTGGATGAGAAATATTGAAAGGGAATTTAACCTCATTTATTTTCCGGATTCATTGATGGTTAATTTTGAAACCTTCATCCTTTAAGGTTCACCATGGATGTGGTGGAAGTTAGTGTCTCAGATCAAGCCCCATCAAGAGCTTACTTGGGAGATTTTCAAGGCTTTTTTCATTCATCAGTATTTCTCTGAGTGCAGTTGGGTGATCGATTAGTGTTGGAGTTTTTCTAGTGCTTTTTGGAGCTAGTCCCATATGATTCAGGGTATGCCACAGATGACTCCATGAAGGCTCGATGTTTCTAGGTGGGTCTCCACCCTGATCTATAGTTGAAGGTGTCAAAGTCCAACCTATCTTCATTTGCCAATGTGGCGGGATAATCTTTTCATGTCGATGATGTGATGGAAGGAGTGTTCAAAGTAGTCCTCCCTCCTTCAATCCCTATGAGTAGTGGTGAACATTCTTGAAAGGAGATGAGTAAGCAATCAAAATTTAATGGAGGAAGTCATGGGATTAAAAGGCATGTGGATCTTTCATCAACCTCTTTGGAGCGAGAGATCTTTGTGTGTTATTAGTACGGAATTACAGGTCACAAAAATTCATCATGTGAAAATGCTTCAAATCCCTGCCAAGTGTGTGGGCACTTGGGTCACTTGTAGTGATTTTGTTGCGGCGTTGCTAGAAAACGTTGTGGAGGAAGTTCTCAGAAGTGATTTGTTGTTGGGTTTTTGTTTAAAGTTTTTTGTGCATGTTTCTTTTCAGTGTAAGGCATATCTTATCATTGTAGTTGTACTGATCGTGTTTGGGATTTTAAAATGTATGAGAATTTCGTGGGTCTTTTGATGAACTTCTATTTTTAGTGCCAGTGTGGTTTTTATTTCAAAATTTTGTCCTTTCATTTTCCAAATAAAAATATGTATGTTTCTTATTGGGATTATCGAAAAATGGCTATGAGGTAGGAGACACTTCATCCATCAGAGCTCCATCCAAAAGGCCATGGAGTGAAGCCGATGTGTAGTCAGGAAACCCAGAGGAATTTTAAGAAGTTTGGTTAAGGTTGTGCCTCTATCATTACGGTGAGGTAGTTTTAGCATTTATCTTGTGGTTTATCCATCGTTTTAAATTTCCTCTTGTCACAAATTGTGTGATGGACTTATCCCTCACACAATGCTAGAAATGGTTCCTTTTTTATGCTAGTTGTCGATCAGTGTCCTTTCATGGACCACCTATGAGAATTGGGTGATGTCTTGGTTTTTATTCATCCTTAGGCAAAAAGGGAGTTTATGGTTTAAATGTTCATGTTGTATTTCTTTTAGCTTGGGTAAGGCCTGGTTCATGTTCATGTTGGAAATATTTTTGGATACTTTTAGGTTGGTTCTTTATGTTATCAGATGCTAGTTGAATTATTATGGTGAGGAGTCTGTCTGAGCCTCCCCTCTACTGGTGATTTATTTCGGGCAATGATGTTGAGTCCTATTGGTGGTTGATTGGATGTCCTTAGATTAAGAGGTTTGATAGCGTTTTTTGTGGAATCCTTTGGTGTTGATCAATCAGCTAGATAGTGTTATGGATTTCTGGGGGCGGAAAGCGTTATGGTGGGGAGAATTGTCACACCCTAATCCGTGTGTTTATTATATTTAATTATATTCTACCTTAAATATTTTTTTATTGGTTTGGGTTGAGTCCCGGAATTTTTTTTTTGAGATTAGGTTAAAAAGTGTGGTTTTTTGAGTCAACGTCGTCCAACGCAAGAGCAGAGCGTGATACCACACTGCTTCACACAAACAATTGTGCGACCTGTTTGTCTTCAAAAATTAAAACAGGTAATTTTTCTTGTGATTAAAAATAAATGTTAACTATTACGTCATTTAAATTTTTTTTGTTAGTAATTTTATTTTTATTAAAATTAAATAAATATTTTTATTATTTTTATTTTTATCATCATGATTTTTTATTATTTTTTTTATATTTTAATTAGTTCTTTTTTTTACATGTTTTTAAGAAACCCTAACCTATGGGCTACTCTTCCCCCCATTTTCCCCTCTGTGTGGCATGACCCCAGATGCTGCCTCCTCCCTTGCTACAACCCCAACCCTCAGCTCCCCCCTATAGCGCCTCACTGACCAACCTTCGTCCCATTCCCATTCCGGTGTTGAACCCCTTCGACCCTCCTTCGTACTAGCACCCCATCACGCTCCCCTGTGTGCGTTACGACCCCGGAATCTTCCTCCTTCCCCTGTATCACCACTTGACCCTCATCCTCCCTTGTAGCATGCCCCAACACCCCCCTCGGACCCCATGCTTCCTAGAACCTCTTCCCCGACCAGGCAGTTGCTGTCATGCCTCCCATGCACTCTTCCTTCTTGACAACATCAACCCCCCCCCTCGAACGTGGCCTTCCTCCCGCTCAGTACACTCAGGCGTCGTCTGGTAGTTCTTTCGGCTAGCCTACGACATCCGACCAACCTACTTCTAGCAGCGCAGACCTCCCCTGACCATCTCTCCCTGATGCCTCCCCGCTCCTCCGGTCATCGCCACTATCGCAGTGACCTATTGTGCGCCCCTAATGCAGTTTTTTTTGGCACCAATCCCCACGTCCTGCTCCCCTGTTCACTGGAACTGACCAGTCTCAACCGCCACCTTCTTTAGCGAGACCTTCCTCTGTCCAACACCTCCTTCTTGAGAGATTCCATCCGCTGAACACTTAAGAACGACTTCCCTCTGGTGTGCGCAGCCCCTGCTCGCACATTCCCGGCCAGAGAATTTATTTTAGGTGTGTGAGGCCCCTCTGGTATGCCCTCCTCCTACCTGACACTCCTATGGTGCGTCACCTTTGTTAGCATCATCCCCTATCGGTGCACCACTCCTTCTAGCATGAATAACACTCCCTCTTGTATACCATACTCCCTTGGTTTTGTTCTTTCCCATACTTTATGTTACATTTTTTGTTGATTAAGGTTTATTTTCTAATAGTTAGCTGTTTATTACCCGCGTGAAGCATTTCCAAATGTGTGTTTTTTCATCACGCCACAGTTTCGAGGTAGGTTCCCATTTCACCACCTTTTAGAATTTAATTTTCATCTATTTTCTACCATTCATGCCCTATATATGTGATAATTATTATTGTGAAGCTTGTGGTTAATTTATTTATTATGCTAATTTGTAGTTCAATTTTGGTTTTATGTAAAATGAGGTCATTTTGTTAAAATTACGCAAATTTTTTGTTTAATTAAATGTTTAATTAGTTTTGAACCTAGTTTGTGACTCTCAGAACCTGATTTAACAATTTAAATAAGTTTTTGGGATGGAATTTGTTTTTTTAACCCTGTTGAGTGTTATTTAGAAACTGTTTTGATAAAAATTACATGTGATGCTGATAAATGTCCAAGTTGGCATTTTTCTAAAGAATGTTTCATTTCAAGGTCTTTTTGTGTGTTTATACCCCTTTATAAAAAGTGCATGTGTATGTTGATAAATTTTTTTATAGTGTTTTTAAATGGTTTCAAATTAAAAGGAAGAGTAGTTATTAATTTAAACGGGATTGATGCGAAATGGTGATCTTGGGTTTCTAGAAAGTGTTCAAGTAGTTTTATGTTTAAAAGAAGTGTCTGTTTCTATTTTAAGGTGTCTTGACATGTGATGATGGATTGTTCTCGATTGGAATTTATGTTCTAAGTGTAATAGAAAATGTTTTGTTCGAATTTATCAAAGTATTGGCAGTGTTTGAAATGATATTTCGGGGGACCTTTTTTTGTATTTTAAAAGTGGGTTTTAGTTTTATATATAAATGGGTGTTGAGTTTTAGGGTGTTTTAGAATGTGTTGTCGAAAAATAGCCATTTTTCACCTTTATAAAAAAAATTGTGCCCTGGGAAATGGTATATGAATATTTTGAGAGAATTTATCAATGTTTTGGTGTGAAGATGATGTGTTTTCTCTCTTAAGAGAATTTGGATTTTGTGTTAACGATAAATGTCGGTTTAAGAAAAAGAAATGGTTTAAGTCCTGTTTGGAAACCTTGTGAAAAATGGAGAAATTTATTATTATGAAAAACACCTATAGATGTTTCTCATGCCATGATTTTTTGTATATAATGGATGAGATGTCCTTACTAAGGAATCCTTGTGATCCATTATAAGTGTGCCTCAGATTGGACTCTTTATGTTCTTTTGATTAATGGAATGAGCTCGGTCCGTGGAGTGACTCGGGGTGATTCTTGTTGTGCTTTATTACTATATTTACGATGATTGGAAGCTCGGATGGCATCGGTTGGACCACCTCCTTTTTAAATACATGAGACACATGAATCTGGCATATTGAGATAATATTCTAAGAATGATTTCCACACTGGTAGGTTATGGTACTGACCAGTGGCCCATAGTAGGCAGATATGTTTGGGTTTATTGCTATGTGATTTTCCTTTAGCCTGCCTGAGAAAGGATGGCTGAGCATTTTGAAAATTTTGATTTCATCATCTGTGACATGTAAACGAGGATGAGGTCTCTTTTATTGGTGTCTTCTGTATTATTCTTGATCTCATCGGTTCACCTATGTCTACTCATTCTTAGTACTAACAGTGTTGAATGTGTTACTTGTATGTATATTTTCTTTACATTTCCCTTGTAGTGAAACTACTGTAGCACTTTCATGTTTAATGTTTTTATTGGAATGTAATGTGTGGTTTTAATGTGGCTTATGAAAACTATTTTCAAAGAAAAGTGTCTTATTATTTTTGTGAAAATTGAAAATGTCTCACTAAAGAATGACTTGGTTTTTTGAGAAATAAATGAGGGCAATAAATCATACTTTTTTTTGAGTAACATGTAGAAAACTTACTTTTATAGATAGTATTTAAAACTTGAAATGTTGTTTCTTTTATTTTAAAGGTAGTGCACTGGGAAATAGTAGATCGGGCTTGCCTACTTAGTTTTAATACTCACACATATATTTATTTTCTATTTTTTGTTCTTGTGAATACTCCATCTTGGGTGCATTCACATTGGGAGATGCTTGATCGTTGAGTCGGGGAGTGACCTGTGGGGTCACATGGAGATAGTGTTTTCTAGTTCAGTTAGTTTTATTTTCCTTCAGTTCTTGTTTAGTCATTTTATTTTCTTTATTTATTACGATATTCTCTTTATTATTTCCTATGATTTTATTTTTTATTGGTAAAAATCATTCCCATGGTCTCTGCCGATGCCCTGGAACTTTTCGCCAACATGTGAGGATCAAGAATGCCTTTTGGGCCTTTCTACGGATCGGCTCAGGTGACCAGTTCAGGGTCGACCTGGGTTGGTTCATGATACCATACTTCTATTTAGTTTCTAGATGGAACTCTAAAAAGGATCAAACCAGCCAACTCCATCTCTTACTTGGTTTGGTCCATCATCATTACTTCTAGTTGAAATAATTCCTTAATGAATCTCTCATTATAGCCTAATAATACTAGAAAGATATAGATCTATAAAACATTATTAGGCCACTCACAAGAAATAATGACCTCGATATTCTTAGGTTCTACTGATATACTAACCTTATATATCACATTCCCTAAGAAGTTATCCTCAATGATCTGGAACTAACAATTTAATAGATTGTAATAAATTTGATGCGCTTTCAGTGTATAGAAGACAATCTTTATATGTAGAATTTGATCGTCCCTCAACTAAGATTACACTGAAATATCACTTCGAAGATAATAATTAATGAATCCAAGTATGGATGGAAGACTCAAATCATAAGGGATATAACCACTATAGTTTCATTATTTAATTAAAACAAAATCACAAGATACTCATATAGGCCATACCTACTATTGAAAGCTATATTATGAATACCAAATACCCTCACAAATATCTAATGATACCCTAATCTCAAGTTGATCTTATAGAAACACTTGGATCCCTTTAATAGGTTAAAAATATTTTCTATATAATGGAGTGGATACCAATTGTTGACTACCACATAGTTCATCCTTTGGTAATCCTCACATGAATGTAAAGATTTGTTTCCCTTGTTAGTAACCAAAATAGGAGAACTCTAAGGGGATATACTTGGGAAAATAAATCCCCTCACATAAATTTTATCTAGTTAAACCTTTATCTATTTAATATATAAAGTATAATTCATATAAGAGGAATAAATTTGGGATATTTACTTTATAGCATCCCTCCTTTTTAACATAACTTTTCATTAAATTTTACAAAAAGGGGACTTTTAAAGTCTAGTGTCTTGGAAATCAAGAAAAAAATACATGAAAAATTAAAAAACTTTTTTAAATACCCTAGAAAATCCTCTTGAAAATTTCATCCTATGTAAAAATACTGCATCTCATAACCTGGATACATACATCAAAGGAAAGGGTGAGCAGAAATCCCAGTAAGGAAAGCAAGGGAATCAGTTTACTTGTGATATCAATAAGAACTTGATGAAAAACATAAATACATGAGAAATGGAAGTATAGGAATTTAATAATGAAAAGAACATGAATTATAAATTTAATTTGTAGACACAACATTTAATTTAGATATTCATGAACATATCACCAAGGTTCATCCCCCAGGTGTCATAAAAATCACCAAGGTTATTCACCAAGGTATCGTGAAACTTGTCATCTCTAGAGATTAAATTATTTACCCAATGCATTAGAGTGATATCAAGGCTCACCCTTAATATTTATTTATTTTCATTCAATACACATATATCCTAATCAAACATTTCATAAATAACCCATAAAGAATAAAAGTAATGGGTTTCACTTCAAAATCGTGACATTTTAAAAGTGCTTAAAAACTCGATCATTATGTCTTTTATAACCCATGGAAAAGGAATGAGGGTTTCTTGTATGTCAATTAGAGAATCAAATAGATCAATTTTATATCTTGATTAATACCTCTTAAAATGAAAATATATCTTGGTATTCACATAAATAAAACAAGATAATTTCTTTAGAAAAAGATAGAGATTTTGAGACGAAATTTCTGCCTTATAACGGCTATATAACATGGGTTTAGAAAACATTAAAAAGAGAGATTACCAGGGTCAAACACTCATATATAACTCATGACATAGTATAGGTATAGAATAAAACTTAAATAAGATCATGGTATGGATGTTTGAATGACATACCACATAAAAAGGAAACATGAAATAAAAGAGAAGATGCGGTTTCTTTTACCAAAATTCGGCAGCCTAATGACGTCTCTTAAAAAATTCAGAAAAAATGTTGATGATAGGGTAAAGGGTATCTCATCAATTGAACATGAAATGGACAGTAGTAGTGATATATAAGAACAAACCACCACATAATAAAATGGATACTATAAGACATAACATAAAGGAAGTCATGACTTAAAAGAGGAGGGTGAAATGTTCCCTTACCTTGAAGAGTGACTTCGAAAGATCAAAGGTTGAGACCTTGGGGGGCTTGAGGGAACATTGGGAGGACTACTTGGGAGGTAAAAAGACTATATCTTCATTGAGGAGGATTTTGGAATCAAAGTAATGAGCGAATGGCTTGGTATTTATAGCAAAAGTGAGGGAATATTTTATTAATTTCCAAGGGACACCTCATCGGTGGTATTTGAAAAACCATGGGCTTGCCCATGGTATTTTACCATGGTATTGGACACTTGGGACACCTCATATCATATATTACTATTCACGAGTCTACCAGAATTATTACATCATTATTACATTATTAATGATGTCATTAATCACACCGAAACTCAAAACTGTATTTTTACTATTCATCAAAAAACCAAAAATTTTATAAAAATCTCATAAATTAACCCGAACATAATATCAATTATATGAATTAAAAAATTAACTCCATTTTATGAAAATAATTTTCTAAATATTTTTAATTTAATTTTTAAATAAAATCATTATTTATTAAAGAAAAAAAACTCTAAAACTATAACTTGTTTTGCAACACCTTGAAAAAGTAATCAAGGTCCCACAAAATAATTGTATAACCATAAGACAATAAATTAAAAATTTATTATTACATTTTATGAAAATAAATTTCCATTTTAAATTTTTAAATTAATTATAAAATTTTAAAAAAATTATTTATGACATACAAAAATACAAAAACTTATACTATGATCGTTATTTCACTTTTAAAATGTCTAAATTGTACATTTACATTCATGGGTGAAGTTTCTATTTTTTGGCTGATTTACTATTCATTACTATTCTTAAGGGTATATTACTATTCATACTTTACTATTCACTAAAAATTAAGTTGATCTTATTAGACTCTAAATTTCTAACTGGTCACAACTGTAGAATACCATTTTTTGAAAATCATTTCACATTATTAATTATTTAAAGTTTAAATATATATTTTAAAATACCATTTTTTTCAAAATTCATCAATAATATTCATCCTATATTTATCTGAACATTTGAAAATCACAAATTTTTTCATAATAAGAAGTAACAATTTTTATTTATACAAAAGGATTACAAAAAGTAACTAAGGTCTCATTACATATGCCCTTATAACACCTACATAGGACTTAAGTGTAAGGTGTTCTATTGTGATATAATATTGGGGTGGCTCAGACAACATTGCCCGAGTGGTGATTTCTATCAGCTTGAACTTCTCCCGTAGGCGATTCTGTTCAAGCTTCACATGTTGTAGTTCAGCTTGGGCTTAGTCCAGAGCAAAGCCCAAGGATGCAACCTCCTTCCCAAGCTCTGACAGATGGTCTTTGTATGGGCCGAGTCTACTGGATGAGGCCATCAATTCTTCTTTCTCTATTAATTAACCAAGATCACTTGTATTTATAAAAAATAATTGTAACGTTAAGGGTTTAGTTTCCAACGGTCATATTGACCAACGATCATATGAAAGTCAAAACCCAATGGTTTCATTTCACTAATTGAAGTATATAGTTTTGTGGAGTATAAAATGAAATAACACACAAATTTTGGAAACAAATATTATTCAAAAGTTCAATTTGTGACATTCTTCCCCCATTAAGAAATTTCGTCCCCAGAATTTTAACTTGTACCCGAAGAAGAGAAAAGGTGTGGGTACTTCTACTTCATAGACTCCTTTGGTTCCCACGTGGCTTCTTCACATTTTTTGTTCATCCACAACACCTTAACAAAGTGGGTAGTCTTGTTGCATAAAACCTTGTCTCTATGATCCAAGATCTCCACCAGATGATCCTCATAAGAGAGTTCATGTTCCAGTTGTATGACCTCTGTATTTAGTACATGTGAAGGGTTAGGTATGTACTTCCTCAAGAGGGATACATGGAAGACATCATGAACTTGTGCTAGATTTGGAGGAAGTGCAAGCTGATGGGCTACTGCTCCTACACGATCAAGGATTTCATAGGGTCCAATGTACCTAGGGATGAGCTTACCTTTCTTCCCAAACCTCATGGCTCTCTTCCAAGGTGAATTCTGAAGAAAGACCTTATCACTAACATCAAACTCCAAGTCCCTTTGATGGTTTTCGGCATAGCTCTTTTGCCGACTCTAAGCAGCCTTAATGTGTTGCCGGATGGCGTGGACTTTTTCTGTCATATCCGGCACATGATCAGTCCCAAGAAGCATTCTCTCACCAGCTTTATCCCAACAAGTAGGAGTTCTACATCACTTCCCATATATAGATTCATAGGGTGCCATTTGAATTCTCGAGTGGAAGTTGTTTTTGTAAGAGAACTCAACTAAATGGAGATGTTGATCCCATCCACCTTTAAATTCCATTGAGCATGTTCTCAACATGCCCTTGAGTGTTTGAATAATCCTCTCAGATTGGCCATTAGTTTGGGGGTGATAGGCCGTATTGAAATTCAATTCATCACTCAAATCATTTTGAAGACTTCTCTAGAATTTTGATGTGAACCTTGGATCATGATCAAATATGATAAAAAGTGGAACTCTCTACAGCCTTACCACATCCTCCATATAAATCTTGGCAAGTTGATCAAGGGAAAAATCTTCCTGAATAGAGATAAAATGGGCAGTCTTGGTGAGAAGGTTCACAATAAACTATATCGCATTGTTTCCTTTGGAAGTTATCGGGAGACCAGTGATGACGTCCATAGTGATATTGTCCCATTTCCATGCTGGTATGGGTAGTGGATGCAATACCCCTTTCTGAAGTTGTCAACATGCCTTCACTTTCTAACATACCAGGCACCTTGAAGTGTAGTCACCAATCTCCCTTTTCTTATTATCCCACCAATAATGATCATAAAGGTATCTATACATTTTCGTGCTTCCTGGATATATAGAGAAAGTGGATCCATGAGCTTCATCCATCATGTCCTTCTTTATTTCCAGAATATATGGAACACATAGTCTTGTACAAAATTTTTAGCACACCTTCTTGATCAATATTGAACTCAAGAAGCTTCCCATCCTTCACAACCTCAAAATTCTTCTATAACAAAGGATCATCTTCTTGAGCTTTCTTGATATTCTCTAGTAATGATGGTTGAGAAATCATTTGGGTTAGGGTTGATGATGTTCATTCTCTTATAATTATCATGTCCATCTTTACTAGGTCATTGATCAAAGGATCTCTTTGAATCCTCATCATGGAAAGAACAACTGGGTCTTTCTTGCTTAATGCATCAGCGACTTTGTTTGATCTTCTGGGAAGATAATGAATTGAACAATCATAGTCTTTGAGAAGTTCCAACCATCTCCTCTACATCATGTTCAATTCCTTTTGTGTGAAAATATACATAAAACTTTGATGGTCTGTGTATATATCACATTTCCACCTATAAAGATATTTCCTCCATATCTTCAGAGTAGAAACAACCGCAACCATCTCTAGATCATGAGTAAGATAGTTCTACTCATGAGTCTTCAACTGTCGAGATTCATAAGAAATGACTTTGTCTTTTTTCATGAGGACGTGCCCAAGCCCTTTCAGAGATGCGTCGCTAAAAATAAAGAATCCTTCTCCACTTGAGGGCATAGTTAACAAGGGTGTAGTAACCAATCTCTTCTTCAGCTCTTGGAAACTTTCCTCACACTCCTTTGTCTAGATGAACTTGAACTCTTTTTGAGTTAACTTGGTTAAAGGATTAGAAAGTCATGATTGTTTTCACAAACCTCATATAATATATTGTTAATCCAAGTAAACTACGAATCTCAGTTATTGTTGTAGGCTAAGGCCACTCCTCTACAACCTTTGTCTTTGCAGGGTAAACTGTGATTCCTTCATTGGAAACAATGTTCCCCAAGAAAGAAACTTTTTGTAACCAAAATTCACATTTGATGAACTTTCCAAAAAGCCTCTCCTTCCATATAGTTTTCAAAATAACCCTTAGATGATCTTTATGCTCCTCATGACTTTTAGAATATATCAGAATATCATCAATAAAAACTACCACAAAGTTATCAAGGTAGTCCTTAAAGACTATATTCATAAGATCCATAAAATAGCAGGTACCTTAGTTTTTCCAAAGGGAAAAACAACAAACTCATAATTCCTATATCTTGATCAGATGGTAGTTTTTGGAATATCTTCTTTCTTCACCCTTAATTGATGACAACCAAATTGAAGATCAATCTTAGAGAAGAATTGATCCCCATGAATTTGGTCAAATAAGTCATCAATTCTTGGAAGAGGGCATTTTTTCTTCACTGTGATCCCATTTAGTTCTCTATAATCAATGCATAACCACATTGACCCATCCTTCTTCTTTTAGAAGAGAACAGGTGCTCCCCAAAAAGACAAGCTTGGTCCGATAAACCCCTTCTCCAAAATATATTGGATTTGTTTATTTAATTCCTCCAGCTCCACATTTTTCATCTTATAGGGGGTCTTTGATATCAGATGAGATCTAGGTACAAGTTCAATGGAGAAATCTACCTCTCTTTCTGGAGGAGGTCTGGGTAACACCTTAAGAAATACGTCAATGTATTCTTGGATGATGGGGAAATTTTATATCCTTAAACTCTCATTTCCTTCTTCTCCACCAATCAAATCCTTAAAGATAGAAACATGAGGTTCTTCTAGAAAAATATCAGATTAATATATCTCTATTTGGAAGATAACTATAGGTTTTCCATTCAAGACTTCAGAGATTTCCTTGCTTCTGCATTTGATTATAGCATTATACTTTGAGAGCTAGTCCATCCCTAGTATAATGTCGAATTCCAGAATGGCAATGACTAATAGATTTTCGATATGATTGTGCTCACTAAAGTAAATACTAGAGTTTCTAAAGACTAAATATGATTGGATAATCCCACCACCAGTCTTAACTGATAACTCTACTTTTAAAAAATCTAGGGTTGATTCTAAATTCTTCACAAACATGGAGGAAATAAAGGAATGCGTAGAACCAAAATAAAAAAAAGTACTTTCTAGCTTTGAGAGAACAACAAGAGTACCTACCACCACATCATTTGATGCTTCAACTTCAGCCGTAATGATTTCAAATGTATGGCCTTGTTCCCTTGGCTGTTGCTGAGGCTGATGGCGATTCCCTTCCACTACCCTCAGATTTGGACAATGATTGGAAAAGCACCCAAGTTTTCCACACTTATTGAATTGGACATCAGGTAGGGCCTGCACCATCTTCCCCTTGTCTTTAGTGTTGAGAAGTTGTGGTTTCACCTCACTATGACACTTCCGTGCGATATGGACATCTCTTCCACACTTGTAGCACTTCCCGCTTCTGAGCAGGCAGTTCCCCGAATACTTCTTCCCACATTTATTATACGTGGGACATTGTACTTTATTGCCTCCTCTTCCCTGACCAAAGATCCTCCCTAAGCTTGGCTCCATCGTTCTCTTCTTTTCATTGGATTTATGAGACCCATGTGTCTCACCAAACTGTAGTTCGACATTCATCGCACTCCGCATGATCTCCTCATAGCTGTCATAGTCTCAGTTGGCTATATTCTTCCAAAAATGATGTCTTATTCCACTAAATATTCTATCAACCTTGCCACTAGGATCCATAACAAAGCTTGAGGTATAATAGGAATGTTTGGTGAAGTTCATCTTGTAGCTTCCCACAAATTCATTCTTCTTCTGCTTCAGCTCCAAAAACATCTTCTCCATTCTTGTTCTCATAGAAAGAGGGAAATACTTACTGAAGAATATCCCTATGAACTCTTCCCACTCCATTTATTCAAACTTCACTCTTGAAATCTTGTTTTTAATCATTTACCACCACTGATCAGCTTCTCCCTTGAAGAGATAGATGGCCAGGGTGACCATCTCTTATTCCTAACAACAGAGCACAAAAAATATCTTCTCGATAGTGCTGATCCACTATTAAGTAATCAATGGGTCAGTAGATACACTAAAATTTGGTGGTCGTTGACACATAAAGGACTCAACGTAATGTAGTTCCCTTCGTTGTGAGATCAGTCTCTCATCTTGATTCAAGTTATTTCCCATAACTTGAGTCAGTTGGTTCATCATTCGCATGAAAGTTTCCATTCCATATTTCAACGGAGGGTCGTCAACGCATGGTCCATTGGGGTCTCTATTTGCGTGGTTCCTCCTATTTACCGCCGTTTTCTAAAATAATAAAACATTAGTGAGAATATTATTTCATTTATGAGTCTTTTAACTATAAAGTTTTTTATTTCTTAAAACTTCATGCTTTAAACAATTACATTTCTCTATAAATCCTTCATAAGGATTCATAAAAATCTTATGATTAACCAAATATATCCCCCAGGAGTGTTGTCACCAAGAGTGTAGTAAGGACCAATGTCATGTACCAGGATACCCTAGGTCAATCCCAAAACTACTTGTCGGAGTTTTCACTCCTAGGTACATCTGTGCCAGAGCAGCCTCTACCTGCTCGTATCGAGACAGGGATGTATTTGCTTGATAAACCACTTAATCAATACTCAAAAAAAACTTAGAAGTATTCCTATATTTAAAATTTTCTATAGGGTTCTTCTTAAAGTTTTCATATCCTAATTTCCATAAATAACTAAACTATCCTTTGATACCAACTATGGTATCCCTCATTTTAAACATAACTTTTCATTACATTTTACAAACAGAGGACCTTTAAAGTCTAGTGTCTTGGAAATTAGAAACAAAATACATGAAAAATTAAAAAACTATTTTAAATAACCTTGAAAATACTCTTGAAAAGTTCATCATATGTACAACTACTGCATCTCATAACTTGGAGACATACATCAAAGGAAAGCGTGGGTTGAAATCCCAGTAAGAAAAGCAAGGGAATCAATTTACTTGTGATATCAATAAGAACTTGATGAAAAACATAAAGACATAAACAATGAAAGTATAGGTATTTAATAATGAAAATAACTTGAATCATAAATTTAATATGTGGATACAATATTTAATTTATACATTCATGAACATATCACCAAGGTTCATCCCCAAGGTGTTATAAAAATTACCAAGGTTATTCACCAAGGTATCGTGAAACTTGTCATCTCTAGAGATTTAATTCTTTACCCAATGAATTAGAGAGATATCAGGTCGCACCCTTAATATGTATTTATTTTCATGTTATCCACATAGATCATAATAAAAAATTTCATAAATAACCCATAGATAGTAAAATTAATGGGTTTCACTTCCAAATCGTGACGTTTTAAAAGTGCTTAAAAACATGATAGTTATGTCTTTTATAACCCTTAAAAAAGGAATGAGGGTTTCTTGTATATAAATTACAGAATAAAATAGATCAAATTTATGTCTTGATTAATACCTATGGAAATGAAAATATATTTTGTTATTCACATAAATAAAACAAGAGAATTTCTTGAGAAAAGGGAGAGATTTTGAGATGAAAATTCTACAGTATAATGACTACATAACATGGTTTTAGAAAATATTAAAAAGAGAGAGTAAAAGGGTCACCCACCCATAAATAACTCATTAAATAGTATAGAGACAGAATAAAACTTAAATAAGATCATGTTATGGATTTTTTAATGACATGCCACATAAAAAGGATGCATGAAAGAAAAGAGAAGATGCAATTTCTTTTACAAAAATTCTGCAGCCTAATGGTGTCTCTTAAAAATTCATAAAACAAGTTGATGAGAGAGGAAAGGTTGTCTCATTAATTGAACATGAAATGGAAAGTATTAGTGATATATAATAAAAATCCACCACATAATAAAATGTAAACTAGAAGACATAATATAAAGGAAGTCATGACTTAAAAGAGAAGGGTGAAAGGTTCCCTTACCTTGAAGAGTGACTTCGAAAGCTCGAATGTTGGTACATTGGGGTGCATGAGGGAACCATGGGAGGACTCCTTGGGAGGTGAAAATATCAGAGCTTAGTTGAGGAGGATTTTTGAATCAAATGAATTAGGGAATGGCGTGGTATTTATAGCAAATGTGAGGGAATATTTTATTAATTTCCAAGGGACACCTCATCGGTGGTATTTGAAAAACCATGGGCTTTCCCATGGTATTGGCCACTTGGTACACCTCATAAAATATCATACTATTCACAAGTCAACCAGGATGATTACATCATTATTACATCATTAATGATGTCATTAATCACACCGAAACTCAAAACTGTATTTTTACTATTCACTAAAAAACAAAACATTTTATAAAAATCTCATAAATTCACCCTAACCTAATATCAATGCTCTGAATTCGAAAATGAACTCCATTTTTTGAAAATAATTTTCTAAATATTTTTAATTTTATTTTTAAATAAAGTCATTATTTATTCAAAAAAAACAACTCAAAAACTATAACTTGTTTTGTAACACCTTAAAAAAGTAATCAAGGTCCCATAAATTATCGTATAACCATAATACAATAAAGTAAAAAATTGTGATTAAATTTTATAAAAACACATTTCCATTTAAAATTATTAAATTAATTATAAAATTGTAAAAAAGTATTTATGACATAACAAAATTCCAAAACTTATACTATGATCATTTTTTTCACTTTTAAGATGTCTAAATTTTATTTATACATTCATTGGTGATATTTCTATTTTTTTGGCTGATTTACTATTCATTACTATTCATAAGGGTATATTACTATTCATACTTTACTATTCACTAAAAACTATGTTTATCTTATTAGACTCTAAATTTCTTAATCTTCACAACTATAGAAGACAATTTTTTGAAAATCATTTCACATTATTTATTATTTAAAGTTTAAATATATATTTTAAAATACCTTTTTTTCAAAATTCATCAATAATATTCATCCTATATTTATCCGGACATTTGAAAATCACAAATTTTATCATAATAAGAAGTAAAAATTTTTATTTATACAAAAGAATTACAAAAAGTAACTAAGGTCTTGTTACATAGCCCCTTATAACACCTGCATAGGACCTAAGTGTAAGGTGTGCTATGGTGATAGAATCTTGGGGTGGCTAAGAGAACATTTCACGAGTGGTGATTTATATCAGCATGAGCTTATCCCGTAGGTGATTCCGTTCAAGCTTCTCGTGTTGGAGTTTGGCTTGGGATTGGTCTAGAGAAAAGTCTAGGGATGCAACCTCCTTCCCAAGCTCTAACAGCTGGGCTTCGTATGACTCGAGTCTACTGGATGAGGCCATCGACTCTTCTTTCTTTATTAAATAACCAAGATCACTTGTATTTATAAACAATAATTGTAACGTTAAGAGTTCAGTTTCTAACAGTCATATTGACCCATGGTTATATAACAGTCGAAACACAATGGTATCACTTCATTAATGGAAGGATATAGTTTTGTGGAGTATAAAATGAAATAACACAAAAATTTAGGAAACAAATATTATTCAAAAGTTTAGGTCATTACATACTTGGAATAATCTCAATCATAAACTCAACCTCTCTCTTAGGTGGAAACCCCAAAAGTCACCAGAGAATATTTCCTAGAATTGTTCATCAATAAGAAGAAATACTTACTTACACATTTCCCAATATCATAAAATAATACTAGAAAACAAGGCTGAAACCATCCCTAGTTTCTTATTTAAAAGTATTGAATATAATTCCTATAATTATCCCTAACCAACATGGGTATAGAAATTTTCCTCAGTTTAAATAAATGATACTTATCAACATGTTCCTAATACCTAGTCAACTAATCTATTCCACCATATCAAAGTTGTGTATCTCTAACATGAATAAATATTATAGAATCCTATACCACTAATCATGATTGTAAATTTTTACATCTTTGAATACCCTATTATCACACCTGTAAGGGTGTATCAATTGACATCACCCCATATTGGTTCTCTATTATAAGTCTCAAATAATCAACTATCTAAAAAGATATAAACTAATGTAAAGCCCTGAGCCCAGTTACCCAGAGTCAGTGCATTATTACATAACATTAGCATGATCACAAAAATCAAGTCTCAAAAGACCAATTAGTTTAGTAGCCTTGGAAGTACTAGATACATTCATAAGGTTTACATTACATCATAAAATGAAAAACTATAACAACATTTTTTCCATAGACCACACTCATATCCCCTCTGACTAACCCTAAAGGTCAGTCATAAAATACTTCTTCGCATTCTGGGAAAAATAAAACATAGAAAGGGGAGAGCTCAGATTCTCAGTAAGGATAAAAATATAGCAGAAACATTCATAAATAAGCATAAACATTTAAGGAAATGTATAGGACTAGAAAAAAATCCTTTTAAACTTGTACTTCAGCATAATATGGTAAAGATAAAATCAAATAATTCCATTTACTTACTCACATGGATATTTTACTAGTTGAATAATCACATGAAATATCAATAGACACTTTCATAATGATGGAATGCATAATGCCAGACTTTCATAACCACATAGTCAAGGACTTGTGCCAAGACTACAAATAACATTTTGTCAAGGCCCTGTTCCAAGACACTAGTTTGTCTCATGAGACCTACCGATGCATTGAGAAGTTATAGCGGGCTCCACCCGTCACTTACTAAGTCCAATTCATTCCTCGTATGAAAAGGTTGAAACATAACATAAACATTCATATTAAAATTGGCATACGAAATGTCAATACTTTATACATAAACCATGAATGGTATGAAATAACACATCCAAAGTCAAACATATCACAAAACCTTCAATACAATATGGAAGTTTTTTATTATAATAAATCAAATTCAAACAAACATAAAATCCATCAAAGGATGTTGACATAGATGAAATCAAAACCTTTTTATAGAAAAATATCTTTCTATTTTGAAATAATTTAAATGTCACATAATTATAAAATAAAAAATTTATATTTGAAAATATTATTATAAGCTTTTAAGGGAAGCTTTGATGATGTTATAACGACAGAAAATAGCCGCACACGCTGTATAAGTTAAAAAAAGACATTCTTACCTTAATTTTGTCATAAAGGTTATAAAGGGCCTTGTCTGGAAAACGACAGAAAGATTCCTTTATAAACATATTATAAAAAGTAAAACAAGGGTATAAATGAATTTAAACCATAGTCTATAAAATATTAAGAATTTTTTGAAATAGATTTTTGAGAAACATGGATGTGGATGATAAAGAGGTCTCAGTAGATACTTACGTAAAAACAACCTCAGATAATAAAGAGATTATGAAATTAACCCTTACTTTGTACTTTTCCTTTGTCGAGGGTAGTTTAACATCCGATATAATGGTGAAGTAATTTTTATTAAATTATAAAAGAATCATATACATTAATATGATGTCATATATGATCTGTTAACATTGCTTTGTTAATAATATCTTAGTATTATCTTTGTTTCGGGTGTTAACAGGTTCATTTTCCTTTATATTATTTGTTATGTGAGTCATATTTGTTATGAATGGGATATATATTATTCAAATACAGAATGATATCAAGTCTTTAAAAATTATTTTGAATCATCTAATTAATGTTAGTCTTGAATAGATACAACGGGGAATGAATCTCATCGCATTCGTGGAGACGGTAATCCGTACGTACGCACGAGCGACAATGTCATTCTTTTGATAATAAAATAATATATAATTGGATGTTATATCATATATACAGAATCATTATCATATTATATTTATTATTTATATCAATTACACATCATTATTATACCCATCCAAATAATAATGTATTGAATAACAATTACACCACGACGTGGAGACGGTAAGCCGTACGTACGCACGTATGGTGACATTTCATTCAAAAGATGGATAGAATAATGAATTTTGTTGTACCATATTTATAATAACATAAAAATATATAGAATATACTGGAGTTATTATTTTATAATGGAAACAACAAATAAAAAGGAAGTGGAAGAAGAAAGTAACTTGAAAGAGGTGGTGAGATATTTATCTCTTCTTCGGGTTCTTCCTTTTGATTTGATCAAAAGGGATCCTTAGGTTGGATTTATGACTAAAGGAATGCCTCTAGGATGAAGGTAGGAAATTTGAGAGGGTATTGGGGCCGTATTTGTCCAATCCAAATGGCTTTGAAGGTGTGAATTAGAGAGAATAGGGAGTTCCCTTTTATAAGAGGGGTGAGGGGCACCTTAGGAAAAGCTAGACATATTATTTTATAATAAAATAATTTTCGGTTTATAATGGCTCGAAAATAGATTATTTAAAGGATAAGGTGGGTATGGGTGGAAAACCACTAAACCAATAGGTTTTAGACAGGCTTGGGTCACTATATTAACTTTATCTTTTAGATTTAACTCTTAGTTAAATAGTTTGACATTTACCATGTCACTTTGTATTTTTATATTATATAGTTAATAAACATAATATATACTTCCAATAGAACCCCAAGTGGTTCATTAATTATACACCTATCATTATATAAGTCTTTTGGAAGAACCTTATATTTTTATGAATATAATATCAATTAATAATATAATATTTGTTTTAAAAACTCTTTTATGTCAGTTTTGAAACTATTTGGTATTTTGTTTTTACTAAATTTATAAAAGAATTATTACTTCGAAAAAAATTCATCTAACCAACTCTAACATGTCATATTAACCTATAAAATTAGTTTAATTCATAAAAAGTCTCTAATTACATTTATTTTGATATTTATAATATCAATTATTTTAATATTTCTTTGATTAGGTAATTAATGCATCATCATTATGTCATATATAAATTAAATTATATAATGTCTAAAAAATATAAATAAAATACCATTATGTAGGAAATAGTTTTATCTTTCTAATGAATATTTATAGTAGAATTTATCTTATGTATAACCCAATATTAAAAATGTTTTAGTTATTAAACTTTGAATTTAACACTTTTAACTCTTCTTTGAATTAAATAATAATAAATGTCCTAATCTAATCTAAGTGGACCAAAGAGGTTCATATTTTATTCCTAAGTTTGTTTTTTTCTAATTACACTCATCTAATAGAATTAAGACATGTTTTAGGGTAACAATAATTTAATTTTTACCCTTAAATACCCTATTTACTTTTAACCGTGGTAAATAAAAGTAAAAAGTTACTATTCACCAAAAATTATTTCCATCTTATTGAACCACATTTTTCTTACTGATATCAACCGT
This sequence comes from Viscum album, assembly GCA_963277665.1. Taxonomy (NCBI): domain Eukaryota; kingdom Viridiplantae; phylum Streptophyta; class Magnoliopsida; order Santalales; family Viscaceae; genus Viscum; species Viscum album. Next base: position 751,177,976 of record OY728136.1, on the reverse strand, counting down.
GTCTCTCAGATTTTTGAAGTTCCACTCACAAAAGTGGTAAAATTAAGTTTTATGTGAATTTGAAAATTCTTCTAGGAGGTGGGTAAAAGACGGTGAAATGTTCAATAATTTTTTTTATATCTAAAATTATTATAAACTAGCTCCAATGAATTAAATTGAACCTATATAGGTATTATGTATCTATTTTGACCTAAAATAAAATAAAATAAATAATTATTTAAATAAAAATTCGGTTTTAAACTATAACTCATTGTTTTTCACTATTCATCAAAAATTGAAAGTTTTCAGAAAAATAAAAAAAATTCACCCTAAGATAATTTCGGTATTCAGAATCCAAAAATGAAGTCCATTTTCAAATATAAAATTTATAAAATTTCAAAAAGTGGGTATTACTATTCATAATGGCTAGTTTGAGTGGTTGTGGTGTTTTAGAACTCAAATTTGCGTACAACACACACTATTGTATTATTCAAAGAGAAGCGTACCATGGAAGCTTGGGGTATAACATTCCCCCATCCTTCAAATAATTTCATCCTCAAAATTTCTTGAGTATTACTACATAAAAAGACTCGGGTGGTTCTTCATCATAAATTCCCCGGGTTCCCACTTTGCCTCTTCCATCTTATGGTTTCTCCATAGAACTTTTACCAGACGAGTCTTATGATTTCTCAGCACTTGTTCTCTTGTATCAAGAACCTTGACAGGCTCTTCGCAACAAGACATATCGGGTTCCCGTTCTAATTTCTCATAGGTGAGTACATGCGTTGGGTCAGACATGTATTTTCTCAACAGTGATACGTGGAATACATTGTGAACTTTGGAGAGACATGGAAGAATTTCCAAACAGTAAGCTACATCCCCAATTCGTTCTAGAATTTTGAAAGTTCCGATTTACTTGGGACTCAATTTACCCTTCTTACAGATTTATAACACCCTTCCATGGAGATACCTTCAAGAAAATATGATCTCCTACCTAAAATTCCAAATCCTTCCTTCGGTTATCGGCATAGTTATTCTGCCTACTTTGAGCTTCTTTGATGTGGTTTTGGATTACCTTCGCATTTTCCATCGTTTCCTTCACAAGTTCTGGGCCTATGAGTTTTCTTTCACCAACATCATCCCAATAGGTTGGTGTGCGACATCTCTTTCTATATAATGTTTCATATGGTGCCATCTGAATACTTGAATAGAAGCTATTGTTAAAGGAAAATTCTACCAGAGGTAAATATTGATCCCACATACCTTGAAAGTCAAGTGAGAAAGATCTCAACATGTCTTCTAAGGTTTGAATAGTCCGTTCTGATTGTCCATCAGTTTGGGGTGGTAAGCAGTGCTCAAATGAAGTTCAGTATCCAGGGTTTTCTGAAGACTTTTCCAGAATCTTGATATAAAACATGGATCATGATCAGAAACAATATATAGTGTTACTCCATGAAGTCTTAAAACTTCATTAAAATATAGTCTTTCTAATCGTTCAAGTGGTAAATCTTCTCTAATAGCAAGAAAATGTGCTGACTTGGTAAGACGATCAACAATGACCCATATTGTATCGTTCCTTCTAGAATTCTTTGATAGTCCTATGAAAAAGTCCATCGTGATGTCATCCCATTTCCACTCAGGTATGGGAAGAGGTTGCATCAATCCTTCATGTTTTTTCCTTCTAGCTTTCACTTATTGACAAACCATACATCTTAACACAAAATCAATAATCTCCCTCTTCATGTTGTCCCACCAAAAATGTTCCTTCAAATCTCTATACATCTTAGTTCTACCAGGGTGTATAGAGAAATTGGAACTATGAGCATCATCCAAAAATTCCCTTTTTAGATCAGGTATATAGGGAACACAAATTCTCTTCCCAAATTTCGAAATTCTATCTTCATAAAAAAGTCACTCAATCTCCCATCATTCACAACATTAATCTTCTTTCAAAACTCTTCATCACTAGTATAAAAACTCTTTATCCTTTCTAGTAAAGATGGTTTGGAAACCATTTGAAAAAGTATTGATGTTTCACCTTCCATGACGATTCCCATATCCTTCTTTACTAGATCTATATATATAGGATCCTTTTCAACTCTAATCTTGTTCAAAACTCCATGATCCTTTCTACTCAAAGCACCTTACACCTTATTTGCCTTCCTCGAGTGGTAGTGTATAGTGCAATCATAATCCTTGAGAAGTTCAAGCCATCGACTTTGCCTCATGTTGAGTTCTTTTTGTGAGAAAATACACTTCAAACTCTTTTGATCAGTATAAATCTCACATTTTTCAACATATAGAAAGTGTCTCCATATCTTTAAAACAAATATTACAGCTGATAAATCAAGATCATGAGTAGGATAGTTTTGATCATGAATTTTTAGCTGTCATGATTCATAGGCAATAACCCTATCATTCTACATAAGGACACAACCAAGACCTTTCTTTGACACATCACTATAAATAACAAACCCATCATTCCCCGATGGTAGAGTCAAGATAAATGAATTAACTAATATTCTCTTCAATTCTTCAAAAAATTATCCCCACTCTTTTGTCCAAAAAAATTTAACCCCTATTCGTGTGATCTTTGTTAATGGGTTAGACAACTGGGCAAATTTCTGGACGAAACGTCGATAATAACTTGCTAGACCAATAAAACTACGTACCTCAATTATACTTGTCGATGCTGGATATTCTTGGATTGCCTTGATCTTAGAAGGATCAACAAAGATTCCATACTTAGAGACAATATAGCCAAGAAAAGAAATCTCTTGAAGCCAGAATTCACACTTGCTAAACTTCCTATATAATTCATGACTTCTAAGAGTCTTCAGGATAATGCGCAAGTAATTTTCATGATCTTTGTAGATTTTGGAGTATACCAAGATATCATTAATAAATAACACTAAAAATTCATCAAGATATTCCTTGAAAACTCTATTCATTAGATCCATGAAGACATAGGGTGCATTATTCAATCCAAAATGTGTTACTGAAAACTTGTAATGCCCGTACCTGGTTCAAAATGTTGTTTTCAAAATGTCTTCCTTCTTCACACACAACTGATGATATCCAGATCAAAGGTCAATATTTGAAAATTATTGATCTCTATGAAGTTGTTCAAATAAATCATCAATGCGAGGTAGGTACTTGTTCTTTGTTGTTATAGCATTGATCTCCTTGTAGTCAATGCACAACCTCATAGATCCATCTTTCTTCTTAAAAAAAGGAAAGGGGCTCCCCATGGATAAACACTAGGGAGAATAAATCCCTTATTACTCAATTCCTCTATTTGTTTCTTTAGTTCCACTAATTCCACAGTGGCCATTCTATAATGGGTCTTCAATATGGGCTTTGAACCAGGAATTAAATAATGGAAAACTCAATTTCTCGCTCTGGAGGATGTCCAGGTAAATCCTCTGGAAAAACATCAACATATTTTTTCACAATAGGTACATACTCTATTTGAAAATTACTTTCCTCACCCACAGTTATTTCATTCTCTTCCTCCCCAATAATTGAATTTAGTTGAGCTATTGGGGGTGGATCTAGATAAGAACCAGGTGGTGACAATTCTACTCTAAAGATAAGGTGTTCTTTATCATCGTCATCTAAAATAGTAACCTCCTTCTTCTTACAATAATTTTTTTCATCATGGTTTGAAATCTAATCCATACAAAGGATTATATCAAATTCAATCATCGGTATGATGATGAGATCAGCAGATAAAGAACATTTATATGCTCTAATGGGGACCGATTCACAAAACTTTGATGTGATGATACTTTCCTTAGGAGTTTTGACTGAAAAATCCCTTGTTAAATAAAATTGGAAATATCTAATTTTCATACCAAATTGGGAAGATATGAAACAATGTGATAATACGGAATAAAATAAAGCATTTTATAAACTTAAGGAAACCATTAAATTACACGTCACCACGTCTTTTGGAGCTTCAACCTCAGCAGTAGTGATAGCATAAGCTTTTCCTTGATCCCTTATCCTTTTTTGAGGTAAGTTCCCTTAACTCTTAGGACATTCATTTTCAAAATTCCCCCTTTCTCTACAATTGTAGCATTCAACATTGACCGCCTCTTCTTCCCATTGCAATCTTGAGTTTGGTGGCCTTTTCACCACACTTGTAACAGACTCCCATTCCCTTCAGGCAAGTACCAGGGTGTTTCTTCCCACATTTACTGCATGATGGATATTCAACTTTTCCCTTATTCCCCTTATTTCCATTTCTTGAGTGTTTAGCAGATCTCTTCTTCTCTTGCTTTGTTTTAAAGTTGTAAGACTTAGAGAATTCTTTTTCTATCTTGATTGCACATGAGACAATATCTTCGTACGGCGAGAAGGATTGTGAGACTAATTCTTGATAGAGAAATGGTTTTAACCCATCAAAGAAACTATCAATATTACCTATTGGGTTATGTATATAATCTTCTTCATGCCTTGCTAACATTGTAAAGTTAGTTTCATACTTTGTGACATTCTCATCCTCCTTTTTCCTCAGCTCAGAAATTGTCTATCTATATCCACTTGATGGTCATGAGGAAAGTATTTTTCTAAGAAAATATCTTTAAACTACCTACATTCCATATTTGATACTTAATCATCTTCCTTTGTGTTTTGGATTAATGACCACCATTGATCAACATCTCCAGTGAGGTAGTAAACTGCCAGGACAACCTTTTCTCTTTCGCTACTCCCCAAGGCATGGAATATTTTTTCTAAGGAATTTATCCATTGCTCAGCTACTAGTATATTTGTACCCCCATTGAATGGTGGTGGTTGTTTCCTCATGAAGCGATTTAACATTGATGACCCATGTTGTGGATAAGGGTGTGCCATACGGGTACGGTTATTATTCATAACCTGAGTGAGTTGTCCCAGTATGCTGATTAGCTAATCAACACTAGTTGCATCACCAACTCCACTATAATTATCTTGAGTAGGAGGGAAATCCCTACATGGAGTGTTTGCATTGATACGGTTTCCATTCCTTCTACTAGGCGCCATTTCTAAACAATGGCATAAACTGGATTAGTTTATGAATCACAATACATAAATCCAAACTTGTAAAACACTTAACATAAATTGAACAGTTTATGGATATAATCCATAATCATAAAAAAAAATTCTTTGAGGAATTATATACTCATAAACCCTTCATAATGGTTTTTAAATAAAATGGGAATTATCCTAAGCATATCCACCGGGAGTGTCGTAATCAAGAGTGTAGCAAGACCCGTTTTCGTGCACCAGTTCCCATTCGAGTCTTTCTCAAAGTGGTGTTTTCAGGTTTTACCCCTAGGTACATTTGTGCCAGATCCACCTCTATCTTCTTGTATCCAGACATGGATGTTTTTCTTGGAAAACTCAAAAAATCTCTACAATACCAAAATTCTAGGAATTTCTTCTATACTAATCCTCAAAGTCTATCTTAGGGATATGTGCTCTAATCAGAGTTTATCTAAATCTAGATTCCAAGGTTTGTACTAAACTTACTCTGATACCAATTGTAACACCCTGACCCCAGTTACCCAGATTCGGTTCATTATTACATAACATTGGCATGATCACAAAATATCAAGTCTCGAAATACCAATTATTTTAGTAGCATTGTAAGTACTAGATACATTCATAAGGTTTATATTACATCATAAAATGAAAAATTACAACAACATTGTTTCCATAGACCACACTCATATCCCTTCAGACTATCCCTAAAGGTCAGTCATAAAATACTTCTTCACATCCTAGGAAAAATAAAACATATAAAGGGGTGAGATCATATGCTCATTAAGGATAAAAATATAGCTGAAACTTTCTTAAATAAGCATAAACATTTAAGGAAATGTATAAAACTAAAACAAAAGCCTTTTAAAAATGAAATTTAGCATAATATGGAAAAGATAAAATAAAATAATGCAATTTACTTACTCACATGGATATTATACTAGTCTAATAATCACATGCAATATCAATATCCACTTTCATAATGATGAAATGCATAATGCCAGACTTTCATAACCACATAGTCAAGGCCTTATGCCAAGACTACAAATAAGATTTTTTGAAGCCCTTGTGCCAAGACACTAGTTTGTCTCATGATACCTACCGATGCATCGAGGAGCTACAGTGGGCTCCACCTATCACTTACTAAGTCCAATGCATTCCTCATATGAAAAGGTTGAAACATAACATAAACATTTGTATTAAAACTGGATTACGAAATGTCAATACTTTATCCATAAACCATGAATGGTATGAAATAACACATCCACATTCAAAAATATCACAAAACCTTCAATACAATATGGAATTTTTGTATCATAATAAATCAACTTCAAGAAAACTTAAAATCCATCAAAGGATGTTGACATAGATGAAATCAAAACCTTTTTAGAGAAATATCTCTTTCAATTTTGAAATCATTTAAAAGTTACGTAATTATAAAAGAAAACATTTATATTTGAAAATATTATTATAAGCTTGAAAGGGATGCTTTGATGATGTTATAACGACCGAAAATAGCCGCACCTGTCATATAAGTTAAAAAAAGACATTCTTACCTTAATTTTGTCGAAAAGGTTATAAAGGACCTTGTTTGGAAAATTACTAAAAGATTCCTTTATAAACATCTTATAAAAAGTCAAAATGGGTATAAATGAATTTAAACCATAGTCTATAAAATAGTAATAATGGTTTGAAATACATTTTTAAGAAACATTGATGTGGATGATAAAGAGGTCCCAGTAGATACATACGTAAAAACAACCTCGGATAATAAAGAGATCGTGAAATTAACCCTTACCTTGTACTTTTCCTTGGTCGAGGGTAGGTTAAACTTTTGTATAATGTTGAAATAATTGTTATTAAATTATACAAGAATCATATACATTAATATGATATCATATATGATCTTTTAAAATTTCTTTGTTAATAATATCTTAGTATTATCATCATTTTGGGTGTTAACAGATTTGTTTTCCTTTATATTATTTTTTATGTGAGTCCAATTTGTTATGGATGGGATGTATCTTATTCATATACAGAATTATATAAAGTCTTTAAAAATTATTTTTAATCATCTAATGAAAGTTATTCTTGAATGGATACGACGGGGAATGAATCTCATCGCGTTCATGGAGACGGTAATCCGTACATACGCATGAGAGACAATATCATTATTTTGATATTAAAATAATATATAATTGGATGGTATATCATATATAAATAATCATTATCATGTTATATTTATTATTTATATCAATTAAACGTCATTATTATACCCATACAAATAATAATGTATTGAATAACAATTACACCACGACGTGGAGACAGTAAGCCGTACATACGCACGTATGGTGAAATGTCATTCAAAGGATGGATAGAATAATGAATTTGGTTGTTACATATTTATAATAACATAACAGTATAATGGAGATACTGGAGTTATTATTTTAGAATGGAAACAACAAAGAAAAAGTAATTGGAAGAAGAAAGGAACTTGAAAGAGGTTGTGAGATATTTACTTTTCTTCTGGTTCTTCCTTTTGATTTGATAAAAAGGGATCCTTAGGTTGGCTTTCTGACTAATGGAAGGCCTCTAGGATGAAGGTAGGATAGTTTAGAGGGTATTTGGGCAGGGTTTGGTAGATCCAAATGGCTTTGAAGTTGTGAATTAGAGAGAAGGGGGAGTACCCTTTTATAAGAGGGGTGAGGGGCACCTTCGGAAAAGCTAGAAATATTATTTTATAATAAAATAATTTTCAGTTCCTAATGGATCAAAAATTGATTATTTAAAGTATAAGGTGGGTATGGGTCGAAAACCACTCAAACAATAGGTTTTAGATATGTTTAGGTCACTATATTAACTTTATCTTTTAGATTTAACTCTTAGTTAAATAGTTTGACATTTACCATGTCACTTTGTATTTTTGTATTATATGGTTAATAAAATTACTATATATTTCCAAGAGAACCCCAAGTGGTTCATTAATTATAAGCCTATCATTATATAAGTATTTTTTACGAACCTTAGATATTTAGGAATAGAATATCAATTAATAATATAATATATGTTTTAAAAACTCTTTTATGTCAATTTTGAATCTATTTGGTATTTTATTTTTTCTAAATTCATAACAGCATTATTACTTAGAAACAAATCCATATAACCAAACCTAACATGTCATATTAACCTAAATAATTATTTTAATTCATAAAAAGTCTCAAATTACATTTATTTGGATATTTATAATATCAATTATTTTAATATTTCATTAATTAGGTAATTACTGCATCATCAATGTGTCATAAATAAATTAAATTATTTAATGTATAAAAAATATAAATAAAATACCATTATTTAAGAAATATTTTTAAATTTATAATGAATATTTATAGTCGAATTTATCTTATGTATAACGATATATTAAAAATGGTTTAGTTATTAAACATTGAATTTAACACTTTTAACTCTTCTTTGAATTAAATAATAATAAATGTTCTAATCTAATCCAAGTGGATCAAATAGGTTCATAATTTATTGCTAAGTTTTTTTTGGTCGAATTACACTTATTCAATAGAATTAGGACATGTGTTACGGTAATAATAATATCACTTTTACCCTTAAATAGCCTATTTACTTTTAACCTTGGTAAATAAAAGTAAAAAGTTACTATTCACCAAAAAATTATTTTCATCTTATTGAAAAAAAATTTCTTACAAATATCAACCGTTTCTATTGTATTTTTAAAATTCCACTCACAGAAGCTGTAAAATTAAGTTTTATGTGAATTTTCAAATTCTCCTAGGAGGTGGGTAAAAGACGGTGAAAAGTTCAATAAAATTTTTATATATCTAAAATTATTATTAACTGGCTCAAATGAATTAAATTGAACCTATATAGGTATTATGTATCTATTTTGAACTAAAATAAAATAAAATAAATAATTATTTAAATAAAAATAAGGTTTTAAACTATAACTTAGTGTTTTCACTATTCATCAAAAATTGAAAGTTTTCAGAAAAAAACCAAAAATTCACCCTAAGATAATTTCAATATTCCAAATCCAAAAACGAAGTCCATTTTGAAAGATAAAATTTATAAAATTTTAAAAAGTGGGTATTACTATTCATAACGGCTAGTTTGAGTGGTTGTGGTGTGTTAGAACTCAAAATTGCGTACAACACATGCTACTGTATTATTCAAAAAGAAGTGTACCATGAAAGATTTGGGTGTTACAACTAATGTGATAAAAATGTATCAAATAAAGTAAATATAAGGGTATATTATACTAATATCATACATTAAATTCAAATGGTCCCTTTCTAAAAAAAGTATATATTAGCTTGATAGCATGGAGTTATACTGACCCTGAGTATCTGTGTCAACCTTCATATCCCTGGATAATTTGAGGAGAATTAATTTTCTACCTTTCCTAACCCTATGAACCAAAACCTCCTCCATGTAATGAATGGGTGGATGAACTATAAATATCACCTTGCGATAGAGAAACTGATCCTTCTCCAAAACCTTGATCCCATCCATTACAATGACAACTAGATAGTTGAGAACAACTCTAATAAAAATTCTGAAAATGCCCCATATACCCTAATGAATGAAACTTCATAAGATTTTAATAGAATTATGCTCAAGTATAACCCAACATTTCATTATGATAACACATTAGATAAGTCATCCCCTACTATAAATAAAAATAACATTGTACTTAATTGGATTTTTTATCTCTACTTTGATAAGAATAACCAAAACACCACTTCTAGTTACATAAAGATCCAATCTTAAACCCAACATAAGAACTATGCTGATAATAAGGAATAAAATAGACTAGGTTTCTCTTTATAAAAATGTATTGATTCATGGAATCAGAAAAAGATATAAGATAATGGATATTCCCCTATGAGAAAATTAATGCCCATCCTTAAAATAGAGAACCATGGTAGTCTCATTTCCAGCCAACAATGGTGAAAGAAAAATAAAATCATAAAAATGACTAGAATATTCCATCACCTACATGATTCCTTGAAATAAATACACAAAATTATGATCTATATAAACTTATAATATCGCAAGGAAGAAATTATTTTAGAAACAATCCTAGAATTACTTCCAAGAAAACCTCACTTGCTGATCTTCCTATATTAAAACATCTCACCAGTGCTTCACTGGTCCTTGAAACATATATTGAACAAGATTAACCTTACCCTCAAGGGGACCTAAAGATTGAAAAAGATAGTATACATAGAATTCACCCATAACATCATAGCTTAAGTTCCACCGTATCTATAAAAAGTTTTGGATGCTATAAATGAAATTCAATGCTTATATATAACATTTTATCCACATCCTAGTGAGATCCTAGTATCATAGAGAAAATAATGTTAAGTAGAGTCTCTCAAATACGGTACCCAATGAGTGGTATAGGTGAAAGCATGGGATCCATAACAACCATTTGTGGGACATTCACACATTCTCCCTCCTGGTGCTTAAAAATTAATGGTCACTATGGAATGTCACTACAATGTCGAATGCTTGACTCATAAAGATATCTATAAAAATTATTGATATAATGAATAAGATAAGAAGTAACATGCATTTCCTCTAACTATTATATACATACACCCTAGTATACAATGGTATTATATAACTTAGGTACTCTCTTTATCCACAACAACCAATCTCAATGTAGACATCAGGATACATATAAGAATCAAATAATCTACCAAAAAAAGTGAATAACATACCCATAATTATAATAATTTTTAAGAATAATTTCACTATTAAGTTATATATGTAAGAACAATATAAATTTTCATCCATACTTTAAATAACTGAACCCTACATCAAAATCAAGGTCCTCAATCATTAGTATGGACAAAAAATGTTATGTGAATCCTATGTACCAATAATGATGCATAAATGAAACACTCTTTGTACCCCATTCGATGTATAGAATCCATAAACTATAAATTACACATCATATTTCCTTGGAACATAAATTCATAACATTAAAAACTAATAAAAAAAATATTATCCTCGATAACTTGGATTTTCCTGATATATGGGTCAACTAAACCTTGGCATAAAGTTTATCAAAAATTCTGACCATGTAATATCTCTTATTTACAATATCCCAAATATAAATATGAGAAAAAAGGCCCTAATACAACTTTATAATTTACCAGAATTGATTTACCACCACTGTGATTGAAATAGAGCACTACCTACCCCCAACATTCCTCCCCATATGGTAGAGCCAGGCAACTTGTAGTAACGATCTGTTGATATGACTAGGAGACTATATCATCTGGTATATATAACCATAAATAATAATTGATGTAATGATAAATAGTTATCCCAATATAAAATCAGTATATAGAAATTAATTTTACAAGGTAACTATAAATAAATAAAAACCAATATGCTATATCAAAATGACTACAATAATTCTATATTATACATAAATAAATAATCAAAGATCACTCAGGGGATTATCTTATACAACAATGTCCCAAAATAAAAAAAAATATTGTAGGAATTTACACAACTGGACTTGATTCTTTACTCAGTCCTCCTTCTAAGATCCAACCCACCATCTCTAGCTCACCCATATATAGAAGGTCCCTTTCCCTTATCCTTGTTATAAACCATGAAATCTACTCAGTTACTAACCTACCCGAGTAGGTTGTGAGTAAATATTTGTAGTCTAACTCCAATGGTGTCGCTAAAATATCCATAAAGTATAATGAATGTATGTTTTGATATGATCATAAGTAAATAATAATACTAATAGAAACAATATTAATAATCACATCCATGGGTACTGCACAAGCCACTCAAAAGTGATCATACCTACTTCATCCAATACTAGGAGTATCTAAACATATGAAAAGTAATATCAACTAGGAATCACATCTCAAGTCATAAAAAGTGGGAATATCATACCTTCATAACATAATATCTAATATATAGGTAGTACATATTGATAACAAGGTCACATCAATGAGTATAACATCCTAGTGTAAATAAACAATAATTGAGTAGAATATCCTAGAGAAAAAACACAAACAGACATCACATCCTAATTACCACATTAGGAGAGGGTATAAAATATTTATCCATTAGTAATATCACTAGAGTGAAATGCATACCTAGAACCATAACTTAATGTAAGAGCGATTATATAATCACATATAATAAGTTACCATGCACATGTGGGCATCTCATCCCCTTCCATGGAAATATCACATAATAAGAAGGGCATCCTGCTTCTAGGGGTAATATATAAAATGGGCATATTATTTCATGCCTTAGTCAATATCAGGCCATATAGAAATTATTTTCCAAATAATGGTGGGTATTACATCCCACTATACTAGGAATAACATCCTGAACAACGAGCTTATCACATAATGGGAATAACAACCCTCATCAATCATATCAGAATTTAAATGGGAATTACATCTCATACTATATCCCAAAACACACTAGGTATCCTTTCCCACACCATAGCCATAAAAAATATAAATGTGTATGTAACCCATACCATTGACAACATCTGATTAAATGGGTAAGTCATACCCCACTTAAGCAATTACATAAATAAGTGGATTTTTTTCCACCTCATAACATTTTCAGCATAATTGGTATAAGGTCTAACAACATAACAATATTCACATAATGACCTCATAAAAAAGTTTAAATAGAATAATATAAGAAATCCATATTAATGTTGACATAACTTCCAACCCACTTTAAGCTTAGGATAGGTTGGTCCTCACACACCAAACTTATGTACACATGCAAAAAATAAGGTATATCCCACATGGATAAAAATAATCCATAGGAGGGAGGAACACTCACCCCATATACCTTTCAATATAACTGAAAGGCTATATTAAAGCACAATGGTTCCATATGGTCAATCCTTGAACCATATTTTCTTGAATATGCACATCCCTTACTCAAAGGTGGATAAGGGCACCAATTTGAGGTGCACTAAGTTTCTATTTATCCATTAGACATCTCTCTTGGTTTATAATACAATAATTTCCAACACTATAGATAAACCTCATGGCCTTCACTAGTCATAAAATAAGAATAAATTAATGTATCACCCATTCATGGACATAATTAATCATTACCAATCTTAAATCAGTGAAAGAAAATCATTTCAATTAATTTAAAGTCAATATATCGTGTTTGGTGTGACTATATATAAAAATAAGTATAGAAACATGAATAATCCATCATGAAATGTTAGATACCACCCACCTCAATATACTAGAATCCATCTCATTGAATATAATTGGGTTATTTAGTTTAATTGAAAGGTATACCCAAAATTTGATAAAATCACAAAATTAGGGAATAACTGATGAAGAACACTGAAAACATAATAGAAACTAATAAATAATAGATGGGGAGTGATAACCTTACCATATAAAATCAACCAAGATAGAAAAATCGATAATTCAAGAAAAAATGAGGGAGAAGTAACTTGGAAAAGAGAAAACATAAAGGAGGATAAGTGTTTGGTCATGTGACTGTTGAAAAAATGAGGGATATCTCAATTTAATTAGGTTTAAATTTAAAATATATATATATATATATATATATATTTTAAAACATCCCAGGATTATAGTTCCAATGTGGTGTTACCACATGGGTTATGATTTAATGTCCATACATAGGGTAATGTTTCAATGTGAACATTCAGTTTATGCTGCAATTCCCCACTTGAGGAAAAAACTAGAAATTCCAACCAACCATACCTAGGTCATGTTGTGGAATGATCCTTATCATTATGATACAGTTCCCCATCATTCTGGGATTTATGATGCAATTTAGACCACTATGGTGAATTTAATGTTCTGACCTAGATCACTCTACGATAACTAGATCAATGTGCCACTAGACCTTTGGCATGCCTTCCCAAAAGAAAAAGGTTTCCGACTAACAACAAGGCTCTATGGGATGATAATGGGGAGAAAATACCCTCTTAAGATAATAGATATGTATAGAACAATAACATTGTAATCATATTTAAATAACAAGAATAAACAACCCAAAAATTATATATGATAATCCATATAAAAATATACAATTCCATTCCAATCATATAAGAGTAAACATGATCTTCCATAGGCCAACAACGTATGAACATGCATGAATTTACCAAAATAAATCAGTAGGACAACACTGATGAACCACTCATTTTTTTAAAAACTATATCATCCAAACTGTTAAATATCATCACATCTATCTCAACTAGTATATTGATGATATGGCCTTACCCTTACCTATACCAAGAGATATAAAGCTTTCACACCTTCTAGATGGACCATGCATGGTGTTAGTATGAATATAGTAGACCACCCTCAATGGTATCCCTATCTAATATCCATATATAATCTAGTTAATACAAAGAAAAATAAAGGGATACAAAAATAAACCACAATATTTTCTCTACTCATGATCAACCAACCTCAAGTTAGTCTTTACCCACCTTATCAAGTGTCAAAGTAGAATAATTCATCCACAATCTATCATATCAAAAGGTTACATAACCTTCTCAAATATTTCATGTCACATATCATAAATATCTCAAATCAAACATCACATCCAAAGGTATGTCCATAATCCACACCATAAGATCTATGTTCTCTCAAACCCTTTACCAACTACTATCTCAACAACCCAATGAAACCCAAGGAACAATGAAACCCATACCTTACCAAGCCTAACTCATTATCCCTAACATATCCCATATATATGGTGATCATCCTACTCCCATCTAGTGGTACCACTCACCAACAAACATGTATAACTATGATATATATTCCTCTGTATCCATGGACCTATTTACCATCCACCCTATGTTTCTTAGCTATAAAGGATACCAGTTAGAAACAAATGGACAAAACCACTTCATGGTCCATATCATGTGTGCACACAATCCAAACGACCTCATCCGCTATGGATAATAACATCACAAAAATACTATGACCATAACTCAGTGAACCTCCATCACCACCCATGTCTATTCTCAAAACTATCCATATCATACCAACGTGCCTACATTTCCAACCATGTCAACACCATGTTAATCATGAAAAAAAAACCTCTATGACCAGCCATTATTGGTGATCAACATCACCCACAATCATAAAATATTACACCAATCATTTTTTCAAAAAACCACATCAATCAACACATCTCATGATTCACCACTTTACAATATATAACATCATTCCCATCAAAACCTAGAACTGAAAAACTAAAAAATACTATTATACAGCCATAATTTCCCATATAAGACTATTATTAGGTATCTCTTATGAATAGAAAAAATCATAAATGGTTCCATCCTCAATATCCCACATGACCCTACCCACACACATTTATTTCATAGTTCTTAGATAAATGTATAAGACATGAAATAGCTTGGCACCATCAACCTAGAGTTAACAAGACTCCTCTCATCAAAGACCACATTATGATTCAACTCCAAATAGTAGATTCAATAAAATCTAAAAAAGCCTAAAATTAAGTATTTCTAAAAATTAATAAGTTTATATAAATAAATATGAAAATTATTTTCACACAAGACACTAGCCTCACCAACGACTACTCCTTTATTCAGATCATTTTATGTTT
The DNA here is from genome assembly GCA_963277665.1 of Viscum album. Taxonomy (NCBI): domain Eukaryota; kingdom Viridiplantae; phylum Streptophyta; class Magnoliopsida; order Santalales; family Viscaceae; genus Viscum; species Viscum album. The sequence goes on along the minus strand of OY728136.1, from coordinate 751,162,298 downwards.
TGGTAAAAATTTATAATGATATTTCCAAGAGTGAAAAAGAGTGAGAGAGAATGGATTTAGGGTGTTCTTCTAGACTACTTGAAAAAATGATTGCAAAACTCTCTTGTAATTTTTAATTTAACTAATCAAAAAAATAACCAATTAATTATTTAATATATATATATATATATTAGGCCCTTCACGGTGTAACCCTTTTGTATTATGGATTGATTCCCCCATGAGGCACTCCTCATTGAGTGGTCCAACTTAACATGATTTGACACACTACCCTAAAATCCCCAAAAGAACCCAGACTTCACTACATATGTTCATTTTATGGCATGAATATTCCATTAATGGTGTGATTTCACCACATAGATTGGCCTTCATGGAATGTATCTCTCCCACAACACCCTTATCAGAGTGCCACCCCACTCATCATGATGTGATTCCCTTTCACTAAATTTTTTACAAAGTAAAAATCTATATGCTTTATCATACCCATGTGTATTAATCATACATACAAGGTGACCCTTACACAAGGTATCATCACAATGTGATCCCCTATGTCATGGTGCAACTTACCCCTTTTTACCCAATTTTTTCACATAATATGGAACCCTTATATTTTATGTGAAAACCCTTATGTGTCAAATACTTATACATGATATGACCTTTACAAACACCTATCATGATATGATTTCCCTTAGCCACTACGTGGTCCTTAATCCACTAAAATCCAAAATCTAAACTCAATCCCACTACATCATTATTACCCTTGGATATGGCATGACCTTCAACCCACACCATGATTATCTAAGTCATGGCATGATGCAACACCATTTACCACATCTTGATACCTTGTGTCATGACTTGGTATTATTCCCAATATATAATTCAATCCCAAATCCAGGTTTAACTCCCAAGACTGAATTACCATATTACACTAATAACCCCGACACCATGATAGGGTATAAAGACACATGGTTGATTTAAGATACAACATGGATTACCATTCCCAAATACCCAAGACCTTTAATCACAAAAACTACCCCATGAGCAGTCCATTATGGTGTAATTCATGGGTTATAGTGTATGTAAGAACCTGAACCTTCTTTTCAGGTATGTTTTTTTCTTTTTCTAGAGTTTCTGAGAAAAGAGGAGTTTCTGGAAATTTTTGAGGTACACGCCGTGTACTTCGATGACGCGCAAGGCCGTGTGCTGGCCATGTCCGGGCCACACACAGGGTCATGTGGGGTAATGTAGAGGCCGCTTAAAGTGGAGTACGGAAAATTCTAGTTCACACTGTGTACTCCAAAAGTACACGTCGTGTACTTTCTTTTTTTTCATTAAACGGACCGGGGTGGCGTCTAATTGTCAGAACATGCTTCTTCTCCAGCTTCTTTGACCGAGAGCATCCTGTACGGCCGTGAATCTCCTCCGAACCCCCAAGCCTCCTTCTGTTCAATGAATCGACCACCGTCTATTGCATTGGAACCACAACGGTAAGATCTTCCTTCTTATAGAGAATCATTTTCCAATTCCTACTCTTTTTCAAGTTATCATGGGTTGAATGTTTTATGAATTTTTGTAGATCTACGATGTTCTATGGAGATTAAAGCCTCATGGCTCAAGTATATCGATCTCATGGCATCAAGGTAGGTGGTTTGTTCCATTCCATTCAAAGTCATTGTGTTTTATGCGAAAATTCCACCAATACCCTTGAATGGGGTATTGCGTGTTTACTGTTTTCCCCTGTTGTTTTCCTGCCTTGCATGTATGCTTGTGTAGAGGTATTTTGGATATGTATAAGGATAATTTCTATGCTGGATGTTTTTCCCATTCCTTGTTCTGTTTACAAACTTTTGGTCTTGTTCATCATATTGGCCCTTATACCTGTTTTCCATGCCTTGTGACCGTATGATGGATTGATGTTCCCTAACATTGCTTGTTATGCTGTAGACTGGTTACCCAAGTAGATCTGTAGGTTTAATTTGGCCTTATAGAATTATTATGCACTGAATGGCATGGTACCGTGAGAACCTGGTGCTATAGACTATAAGAGGATAGACCGAGTGAGCTTCCTCAGAGAGACTTGGACATTATAGACTATAGGGGATTGACCGAGTGAGCATCCTAGAGTGTCTTGGATATTATAGAATATAGGAGGATATACCAAGTGAGCTTCCTCAGAGAGTCTTTGTTTTTTTTGAATTTCCTTAAACCACTCCAGGCTATAGGAGGAATTGACTGAGTGAGATTCCTCAGAGAGTCTGTGATTGACCTGAGGCTATAGGAGGAATTGACCGAGTGAGCTTCCTCAGAGAGTATCTAGACCTTGGGGCTATAAGAGTAATTGACTGCATGATCTTCCTCATAGATTCCTTGAATACCTTAGACTGTAAGGGGAATTGAATGATCATGCTTCCTTAGAGAGTCTTTTAATTTTCATATGACCAAATGAGAGGGGTTAGGATGAGTGTATTGCCTAGAGGGTTGTTGGTAATTCTTGGATAGGACCAGAGGGGATGGCTGTAAGTACTTCCCAAAGGGGATTCCTATTTGTGTTTAGCTGTTTGCTTCACTACTGCTTGTTGACCTGTGGATTGTTTACTATGGTGTATCATCCTATTTACTTCCTACTATTTACTACTTACTGTACTATTACCTGCCACATACTCACTGACTGTTAGGCACTGATATTCTAGTGGTTCCCTACTGGGATTTAGCCTCACACCCTGTTTGGGTCATGCTTTTGGGCCTAAACAGATTATATTGTTACAGGTATAGATAAGGGAAGCTCCCTTCCACTTCAGGTACTTGACTTGCATTAGTGTATGAGAGCCTGGGACCAAGCTGCGACTTGCGATGTTGAGGAGTTTCTTATCTGTTTTCTTTTGTACTTTGGTTTAGTATTGTATTTAGCATTTTTACTTGTTTGGCTGATTTCGTAGACATATGTATCATGCATCATTTCCATATATATATATTTGTGTTCCAGTTTTTTATTGTTTTAGTCTTCCGCGGTTTACTGTTGTTGGATATTTACTGCTTCTGCTATTGTATGTGTTGTTTACTTCTTCTGTGTACTCTGCCAATGAGGGCATAGTTTCCCCACTATCACACCCAAGGCCATCATAGCTAGTCGGCAGCCTCTGGTGTTCGGGGAAATGCCCTTGAGGCCATGTGACTAACCAGGTACAGGGCACCTCTGGGTGGATTCCAGAACTGGGATGTTATAAATTGGTATCAGAGGATGTTTCTTTTCTCTTGACTTACTGTTTGGAGCCTATATCCAGGGATAGGATGGAATAGGTACTTGGTAATAAGCTGTTCCCAGGAGTAGCTAACCCGTGTACAGGGAAAATCCATACTACCTCATTTATTATAATTTTACTGGTTTACAATTTTACAGTTGATTTGATTTCACTGTTGGGTGATTCACATGCTTTATGTTGTTACCGTTTTTGTTATTGCGGTTCTATTTCTGTCGCAACCCGATGAGATGAGGGTGTTCCATCTCATTCATCATATAGGCACTTGTTAGAAATCACATTCCATGCATTCTTGACATGCCATCTAGGATGCATTAGCAATTGCATGTTTTTGTGATAGACTTTGTGTAAAGTATGCATGCTATTGTGTTAGATGTTTTGGTAGAATCTCTACTATTTGATAGAGAATTTTTTGTATAGTGATTTGCTTATATGGGTGCCAAAATTTGGTTCTTGAGGTGTTACGGGCCCTCCCAGACCATAATTTGGTGGATCATCGCTTTTTTCCCTTGTATATGATATGTATGAGATGCTAAGCTTTGATTCGTGAGGCGTATGGGCCCTCACATATTATAATTTGGCACCTTAACTCTTGATTTCGGTGTTTTCTGGGCTTCAAAGCAGTTTTTGAGCTACTGCCCAGAAAACCTAGAATACACGGTGTGTACTTTATTAATACACGTCGTGTAGTTTTTAAACCGTGTCACTGACTGTATGGGAAGAAATACGGGGTTATGAAAAATCTTCAGGAACATGTCGTGTATTATAAGTACACGTCGTGTTATAGTGACTGCGTATCTACCCATGTGACTAACAACACGGATGGTTGAAATTTCGACTATACACGCTCTGTCCTGTTATCACATGCCATTCCATGTAACCTAAGTACCCGACCATGTCACGAACAACACGGGTCGGGGAAAACCTCCATGTACATGCTGCATTCTCAGGGAGCACGCTATGTAGAGTGAACTGTGTAGCCGGCCGTGTAACTAACAACACGGGTCGTTGAAACCTTATCTAGTACATGCCATGTGGAGGTCATACATGTCGTTTAGTCTAGGATTAAGAGGATCGTGTGGGTTAGCCGTGTAAGGAGACCCGGGAAGGGGAATAGAGTTCAAGTACACACCGTGTGTGGGGACGACATGCCATGTGTTTGGGGCGTTACATGACCAATTGTGGCAGAAGTACACGCCCATGTGAATGGATTAAAAGAACATGTTGTGTAGTTTTTATACATGCCGTGTAGTCGTGTTTTATAAAACTTGAATGTTTCTTTCTCTTATTCCCCTCTTGTACTCTTGTGTTCTCAGTCTTTGATAATCCTGATCTAAGGTGTGCTTTTGACCTTTCCAAATTATTCCACTGAGACATCCTCCAGTTGTACGTCAGCTACCAGACGGTGATCAGACATCGGATATGACCGATCAGGGACCTCTTGCAGATCCTTCTGCTGTTCTATCCTTGGAACTAGTAGTTATACCAGTTGTAGGCGTCGATACATATTTTAGGGATGATTTTATGAGGATGATACAGACCTTCCAGGGAGCACCGCCTCCTGACCCATCGATGGCTGAGTTGACATGGGTTTTCCAGCAGCAGCATCCTCCCACCTTCTTAGGGGAAGGAGGACCTCAGGCTGCAGAGTCATGGATAGAGGCCATGCTGTCATTTTTCGAGCATCAGGAGATACCTCCAGAGAATAGGGTGAAGCTCGCGACCTATATGCTCCGAGACTCCACCAAGAGGTGGTGAAAGGTGATATCACAGTCAAGACGCCAGCAGGGTATGACTTGGGATGAGTTTCGGCATATATTCTATGATTACTTCTACCCGAAGACCTTGAGGGCCGATCGATCCCAGGAGTTTATGAGTCTGGAGCAGGGTACTCTTTCTGTTATGGAGTACTCATCTCTCTTTACCGAGCTTTAGCCTTTCACGCCGATTCCAAAAGGTGATGAGTTGTTTCTGGATAGGAAGTTTGAGGATGGTCTTAGGAAGAATATCTATTCCCAGGTAAACATCTCCAGGTTGACTTAGATATCCTCTATCGTCAACCAGGCACTAATCACTGAGCACAATCTGAGGAATTCTGGAGCAGTGATACAGGGTTGTTTGACATCCAGAGTCAGTGTTCCTCCTATTGATAGCAGGAAGCGCCATAGGGAGTCTGCTCGAGGAGATCAGAGTAGGAAGAATTTGTCTTCAGGCAACCATATAGTATGCTACGAGTGCGGGTGGAGTAGGCATACTAGGCCTCAGTGCCAGAGAGACCCGATGGAGTGCTGATCTTGCGGCAAGATGGGCCATCTTCAGCATTTTTATCATATCTTCTTACCTACAGCTGGGGTTAGGGGTTCTTCTATGACCCCACGTATAGGAGATGCCTTGCTAGTTTCTCACCAGTCTGGGAACTGGAGTTATTCCGGCCATTCGGGCCGAGGTGGAGGCCGCGACCATGGTGTTTAGTCACCAAGCTACCAATGACCGCAGAGTGGATCAGCTCAGAGTGGTTAGTCAGGGTCACAGGGTTGCGGTACATGCCAGACTATTGTAGTGGAGCAGACCCATCAGGAGCAGGATCCCGACTTTTCTACAGTTTGAGGTACGATCTTAGTATCCTCAGTTTTATCTTTATCTCTTTTCGATACTGGTGCTTCTCCTAGCTTTATCTCTATTACTATTGTGGAGAGCCTTAGGCTCTATATATTTTCTTCTCCCAATACTTTGATGCTAGACACACTATTTGAGACTAGAGCAGTTAGTGTACGTCAGTGCAAAGAGTGCCCTCTTGAGGTTGCAGGGTGTCACTTCGTATGGGACCTCTATGTCCAAGAGATGACGAGCTATGATTTCATTCTCAGAATAGACTGGTTAGTCCCCTTCTAGGCAATTGTTGATTGCTATCGCCACAAGGTGAGTTTTGTATCACCAGAGGGTGGATCCTTTCTTGATAGAGGCAAGTGGGATGTCCAGGCGGGTCGAGCATGACCCGAGCATCATGGATTAGGAGGAGTTACAACCCAGATTACTAGTCTATATATGGATGACCAGGGGACTTCACAGTTATACATTTCTCCAGTGGTGGAACGATTTAGATATTTCTTTCCAGAGGACTTTTCAGGTTTTCCTGTAGACCATGAGGTAGAATTTTTTATTGAGCTTGTTCCAGGAGTGGTACCAGGGTCCATTCCTCCTTATAGGATGGATACACCAGAGTTGCAGGAGCTTAAGAAGCAGTTGGAGGAGTTTCAGGAAAAGGGTTTCATGTGACCCAGTACTTCTCCTTGGGGTTCACCAGTTCTGTTTGCGAAGAAGGTAGACAGTACCCTTAGGCTTTTTGTGGACTATCGGAAGTTGAACCAGCTGACGGTCAAGAACCGATATCCCTTGTCTAGGATCGATGATCTCTTCGATCAGCATTAAGGATACCAGGTGTTCTTGAAGATTGATTTGAGATCTTGTTATCATCAATTGCACATTATACCATTTGATATACCTCTTATAGCCTTTAGGAGAAGGTATAGTCTATACGAGTATATGGTTATGCCGTTTGGCCTCACGAACGCGCCTGTAGCTTTCATGGCACTAGCGAACCGAGTGTTACAACCATACTTGGATTCATTCTTGGTGGTTTTTGTTGATGATATCTTGGTGTACTATCACACTCGAAACGACCATGCAACCCATATTGAGATCATTTTGAGTACACTGAGATAGCATCAGTTATATGTTAAGCCCTCGAAATTCCACTTTTGGATGGATCAGATTCACTTCTTGGGTCATGTTATCTCAGAGACAGGAGTATCAGTAGACCAAGAGAAAGTGAGGGCAGTAGTTTCCTGGGAGTAGCTGAAGAACATATTTGAGGTATGGAGTTTCCTATGGATGGATGGATACTACATATGCTTCATATAAGACTTTTCACACCTAGCAGCACCACTGACAGGCCTAACCAAGAAAGGGGAGAAGTTCTTATGGTAAGATTCTTGTGAGTCAGCCTTTTAGGATTTGAAAGAGAGGTTGACTTAAGCACCGATACTAGTCTTTCTAGAGCCAGGAAAGGGATATACTGTCTACTGAGATGCTTCAGGTATCGGTCTAGGAGTCGTGCTTATGCAGGGAGATAGAGTCGTTGCGTACGGGTCTCGGCTGTTGAGGCCACACGAGAGGAATTACCCAACACATGATCTGGATTTGGCAGTGGTTGTTCATGACTTACACTATTGGAGACATTATCTTATGGGAGATTAATTTGTGGTGTTTACCGACCATAAGAGTCTCAAGTACATCTTCACTCAGTGTGATTTGAATCTGAGACAACGCAGGTGGGTTGAGTATCTTCAGTCCTTTGACTTTGAGATTTCCTATACACCTGGGAAAGGCAACGCAGTGGTTGATGCATTGAGAAGGAGAACTCAGATCCAAGAATTTCAGGAGGCCAACAGTGAGTGGCAGTTTATGTCTCTGTTCTCTATGAAGCATTTGGAGGTGCATGATAGTCAGGGGAAGACGTTTTTTTCTTCTGTGGTTGTTACCTCTACTCTTATCCATCTGGTACGGATGAGGTAGCTATCAGACTCAGAAGGGATAGTCATGCGGGAGAGTGTGTCAGGAGAGGACCCTATTCCTGGATGGATAGTAGGCAAGGATGAGATCTTGCGTTTCCAGGGACGCGTATGGGTGCTAGCATACATACGTGAGGAGCTGATGCAGGATTTTCATTCCTCAATTTGGGCAGTTCATCCTGGTGTCACCAAGATATATCATGATCTACACTGCCAGTATAGGTGTCCAGGTATGAAGAGAGATGTTGTTGGTTTTGTCATGAGGTGTTCCAATTTTCAGTAGGTGAAAGCGGAGCTTCAGCGACCAACATGCCTTCTACTGAAGTTACCCATTCTGGAGTGGAAGTGGAATGTTGTCTCGATGGACTTCTTGACTAGTTTGCCGAGGTCTCCTCAAGGGAATGACACAGTGTGGGTTGTCATCGATAGACTCACGAAGGTTGCTCACTTCTTGCCGATCAAGGAAACCTTTAGTGTTGATGATTTGGGCGATTGTACATCAGAGAGATTGTACCTATTCATGGAGTTCCGCACTCCATTGTTTCAGATAGGGATGCACATTTTACTTCTCGGTTATGGAAGGGGATTTAGAAGGCTTTGGGTACACAGGTACTTTTGAGTACAACATACCATCCCCAAACAAATGGCCAGTCTGAGCGCATGATTCAGCTGCTTAAGGATATGCTCCGAGATTGCATTCTGGACTTTGGAGGTTCTTGGGAGAAGCATATACCTCTTGTGAAGTTTACCTATAATAATATTTTTCAGGCGACTATTCAGATGGAACCTTATGAGGCTTTGTACGGTAGACCATGCCGATCACCTTTGTCCTGGTTAGAGGCAGGAGAGGCAGCTTTGTTGGGATCTCGTCTTGTTCAGGAGACTTCAAAGTAGATTGAGTTGGATCAGAAGACGATGACTACAGCACAGTCTCGATAGAAGTCTTATGATGATCAGCAGAGACGACTCTGGAGTTCATGGTCGGGGATCAGGTTTTCCTGCGTGTCGCACCGATATTGGGACACAAGAGGATTCAGAGATAGGGTATGCTTTCACCATGGTACGTCAGACCATTTGAGGTTTTGGAGAGAGTTGGGCCGGTTACCTATTGATTTCAGTTACCTCAAAGGTACCGGGATATGCACAACATCTTCCACTTTTCTCAGCTCCAACGTTACGTTTCAGAACCGTCTCATGTCTTTCAACCTTAGAAGGTTGATATCAAAGCAGATGCTTCGTTTGTGGATAATCCTATCCAGATTGTCGATCGCAGTACGAAGGTTCTCCGTGGTCAGTCTGTTCCTCTGGTACGGGTGCTATGACAGCACGAGCGAGTACAAGACGCGACTTGGGAGAGGGTGGTCGATGTATGATCGTAGTGGCCGGAGCTTTTTAGGGTTTCATCTTCCACACCTCACTAAGGAAATTCAGGGACAAATTTCTTTAAGGGGGGAAGTTTGTAAGAACCTGGACCTTCTTTTCAGGTATGTTTTTCATTTTTTTGGAGTTTTTGAGAAAAGAGGAGTTTCTAGAAATTTTTTAAGTACACGCCGTGTACTTCGATGTCGCGCGAGGCTATGTGCTGGCCATGTCCGGGCCACACACACGGTCATGTGGGGTGATGTGGAGGCTGCTTAAAGTGGATTATGAAAAATCCTAGTACACGCCGTGTACTCCAAAAGTACACACTGTGTACATTCTTTTTTTCATTAAACAGACAAGGGTCACGTCTAATCAACAGAACACGCTTCTTCTCCATCTTCTTCGACCAAGAGCATCCCGTATAGCCACGAATCTCCTCCGAGACCCCGAGCCTCCGTCCATTCTCCGAATCGACCTCCATCGATTGCGTTGGAACCACATCGGTAAGATCTTCCTTCTTCTAGGGCATCGTTTTCCAACTCATCCTCTTTTGCAAGTTATTGTGGGTTGAATGTTTTATACGTTGTCATATATCTACAACATTCTAAGGAGATTCAATCCTCATGGCTCAAGTATATAGATCTTCTAGCATCAAGGTAGCTGGTTTGTGCCTTTCCATTCAAAGTCACTGAGTTTTATGTGCAAATTCCACCAATACCCTTGAATGGGGTAGTGCGTGTTTACTATTTTTCCACTGTTGTTTTCTTGCCTTGCTTGTATGCTTGTGTAGAGGTATTTTGGCTATGTATAATGATAATTTCTATTCTTGTATTTTTTTTCCATGCCTCGTTCTGTTTACGACCTTTTTGGTCTTGTTCAGCCTATTGGTCATTAGACCTGTTTTCCATGCCTTGTGACCGTAGGATGGATTGTTGTTCCCTGAAATTGCTTGTTATGTTGTAGACTGGTTAGCCAAGTAGATCTATAGGTTTACTTTGGCCTTATAGCATTATTATGCACTGACTGGCACGAGACCGTGAGAACCTGGTGCTATAGACTATAAGGGGATAGACCGAGTGAGCTTCCTCAGAGAGTCTTGGACATTATAGACTATAGGGGATTGATCGAGTGAGCATCCTAGAGAGTCTTGGATATTATAGACTACAGGAGGATAGACCGAGTGATCTTCCTTGGAGAGTCTTTGTTTTATTTGAATTTCCTTAAACCACTCCAGGTTATAGGAGGAATTGACCGAGTGAGATTCCTCAGAGAGTCTGTGATCGACCTGAGGCTATAAGAGGAATTGACCGAGTGAGATTCCTCAAAGAGTCAATAGACCTTGGGGATATAAGGGGAATTGACAACGTGATCTTCCTCAGAGAGTCCTTGAATACCTTAGACTATGAAGAGAATTGACTAAGAATGCTTCCTCAGAGAGTCTTGTAATTTTCGTATGACCAAACCAGAGGGGTTAGCCAGAGTGTACTGCCCAGAGGGTTATTGGTACTTCTTGGATAAGACCAGAGGGGATGTCTATGAGTACTTCCCAGAGGGAATTCCTATTTGTGTTTAGATATTTGATTAACTGCTTCTTTTTGACATGTGGATTGTTTACTATTGTGTATCATCCTGTTTACTGCTTACGGTACTTTTACCTGTCATATACTCACTGACTATTAGGCACATATATTTGGGTGGTTTCCTACTGGGATTTAGTCTCACATCCTGTTTGGGTCATGCTTTTGGGCCCAAACAGATTATATTGTTGCAGGTATATATTAGGTTAAGCTCCCTTCCACTTCAGGTACTTGACTTTCATTGGATCAGGAGAGAATGAGACCAAGATGAGGCTTGCGATGCTGAGGAGTTGCTTATCCATTTTTTTTGTAATTTGGTTTAGTACTGTATTCATCATTGTGACTTGTTTGGATGCTTTCCTAGACATATGTATCATGCATCATTTCCATATATATATGTGCTCCAGTTGTTTGTTGTTTTAGTCTTTCGCTGTTTACTATTGTTGGATATTTACTGCTTTTGCTATTTTATTTGTTGTTTACTTCCGCTGTGTACTCTGATAATGAGGGAATAGTTTCCCCACTATTACACCCAAGTCCCTCACTGCTATTCGGAAGCCTCTAGCATTAGAGGAAATGCTCTTGAGGCCATGTGACCAACCGGGTATGGGGCGCCTCTAGGTGGCTTCCGGAACCGGGACGTTATAGTGTAACCATCTACCAACTATATATTTTCATCCCAAACCCAGCATCAACTCCCTAAAATAAACCCATATCCCCCACCAACACTTATAATTTCCAAAACAATAAAAAAACATGGTTTATAATTTTATTTAAAATATATACTTTGGGAGAGGTGGAGTGTTTCAATTATCATCGATAAGGTGCAATCCCCCATTTGAGAAATGGGTTTAGGTAATCCCCTAATTGATGAGGTGAAATTATTACATCATTGAATTCAAGTATTCACTTTATTTATGCATAATTTCGCTGGGGTTATGGGTCTTACACCATGATTTAGTTTCTAGAGTTAGTGTTATTCTAATATATGATGATTAATTATTCTTTATGTATAATGTTGTGGTCCATTTTTTTAGAACTATTTTTTTTATGAATATATTCATGATATTTTTTACATTGGGAGTTATTATTGTAGTGTTATTGGGAACTAGAAACCCTATCAAGATAGAATTATGGAAAATGAATTATGAACTTATATAATAATATAGAATCAAGTGAATAATTTATATAAGTTTTAGGATGACATAGTCCCCTAGTTGATTTTCAACCTTGATTACTTCTAAGTGTAATTAAACTATAAATTCATGACCATTTATTAAGATTTAATATGATTTGGTTTTTATGTATCAATTATATCAAATTTGGTATTATTTTACACTTGGTATATACTACTAGGTCATTATACTCACCCTTGCATGGGAAATTGTATAGTGAGTTACTTGTAGTTGTGTATATTCTTGATTATTTGAAAGAGTGAATAGTGGTTCTGGATCTAGATATCTTATTTTTTGAGATGGTACATTGGTAGTACATACAGTTGTCTTGGTGTAAGAGTCAGTATTTATAGTTTAATGAGGTTCACTTCGAGTTTTCAATTATATCCATTTCTTTTTGTTTCAGTTGTCATTACATTTTTGTTATCATATTTTTGAATTGTATTTTGTATCATTTTATGTTTGACTGATGTATATAATATATATTTTCTTGTATTTTAGTTTTTATTTTTTTCTGTTGAATATTATTATATAAAGTAGATATGTGTCGATTTTTTATTATAGTTTCATTAGAAAATGTCTCATATTTTTGTATTTTCCCTATTCATGCTAGTCACCAATCTTTGGCCTATTGGAATTAGGAATTCGGATGCACACTCAGTCATGTAAATAACTTGAGAGGATAACTTAATGGTCCATTTCATTCTGGAATGGAATTATAATGGTCATATCTTAGAGACATAGTTCATATTTTGGCATATGTGAGGTTTTGGTTTTGAAAGTTAGGGAAATAGTGGTAGAGGTATTTGAGCTTAGTTTTTTAGTCTGGAGAACTTAATAATAATATATGGAATCTAATGAATTCTTATTCACGGAATCTAATCTTCAGCTGATGGAATAAAGTACTTATAGTGTTATTTATAAGGTATAGTTAGGTACATACATGCATTATATGGTTATCCCATGATTGGAATTCAAGATTTATTATGATAGAGGAACTATTCTAGGATAGATTGTTTGGAACTTCCAATCATATATTATGAAATTTTATATTTCTTACATTAAAAATCCATTTTGAATTTTTAATTCTTTATAACTGTTATACATTACCATGAGGAAAATTTTATAAAATGCTTACAGTCTACTAGGGTAATTACATCGAATAATGAAAAAATAACATAAATTATTTTATTTCTTGATTCTTAACTAAAATACTTATATTAGAATTGTATAAGTCCAAGATAATTATCATAAGGATTATGAAATAAATCCCAAATTTGGGGTTAAACCTATTTTGATCCTCAATTTCAATCCCATAAAAATTAAAATCACTTATTTCTATTTTCTAAGTATATGAAAACAATCAATTAACTAAATAAATAAGAAAAAATTTCAGAAGGTGGTTTTAAAAAAAATTATTTATCCTTTTCATTCATAAATTAATTCAATAAGATGGTTTGAAGTTTTTTCAAGAGTAATAAACTTTATTGTGATCAAATACAAAAATTATACTTAATCTAATTTAAATCCCTTAATTAGAGAAATAAAATAAATTAATTATAATAAGTTCAATGATTAATAATCACAAGAATAATCCAAACTATTACTTATAGTTTAATATTCTCAATTATCTTGAAATTCATTTATTAAAAAATATCCCCATAAAATAATTATTAAATAATGAGATAATGATGAAGTATCAAGATAATTCCAAAGCAATATAATCATTTTTTAATTCATTCAATAAAATCATTAACCACCCATACTTACAATCTTCATTCCTTACCTATTAAGAGAATAACCACCCATGATAAAATAAAACTTAATCATAAATAAATTATCTATATTAATAACTGAGTTTAAGAATGAAATAATTCTATAAAATTGAAAAATATAGAATAATTTCCTAAGAACACTTAACAATAATTCAACTTACTAACATCAATGATGAATATAACAAAATAAAGGTTATATAATGGAAATGTGCTTCAAATAAATCAGGATAACCAAATTAAATTGAAATAATATTTAATAATTATAGATTATTTTTTCTCGAAATTTTAAATACACTTTTTTTATGAACCTAAAAAAACCATGGCTAGTTTCCTATTGCTATTTTTGATGTTTTTAACTAAATTTAAATTAGTGATATTTTTTCCACTAGATATTCAAAATGGTGTCATATTCTCTTATTTTTTAGACAATGAAAATCTCTTATGCATTGGTTTGAATCAGAATCCTTATTTTATTTGAAATTTCATGAATAACTAAAAGATAAAAATGGGGAGATATCCATGGATATCTATTAGAAATATTTAAATTATTATATAACAAAAATGGATTATGGATCTTCACCATAATGTAATGACACATCATATTCCTTGATATATAATTAGGATACATTTTTTCCATGTCCATTGGTGTTTCCATTTAGACTCCTTTAAATTAAAACAAATATTACTAAAATCACATCGTAGTGTTCATTATCGTTAAAATGAAAAATCCCTATACACCATGACTAGGAATATCTAGGGAATAATATCTATAGAATTATTATTTTTATATAAATAGCATGACCCAATGTGTTTTATTGAACACCACATCATGGTTTCTCCCAGTTTTCTTCTTAACCAATGCTCTTTAATTTTTCTCCAATGAATTATTTTTCCTATAAATAACAATAAAAATGGTAATTAGGCTCAAAAAAATTAATTTCACAATAAAACTTTAATGAAAAAATGAATGTAAAATCACAGTTTCAAATTCCTTAACACTTAATGATTTTATTGTCTTCAAGAGAAATTTTAATAATAAGGATTTCAAAGAAAAATATCCCTTTAATATATGAAATCAAAAATCAACTTGGACAAAAAAACAGAGTTACAATTGAAACTGATTAAATTGGAAATGCTCATCCTTTATAAGAATTAAACCATTACTCATTACCAAATTTAATTCCAAATTTTCCTCCCCATTTTTATCGCCCAAACATTCCTTATGAATTAATGCCCATTTTTTGATTTACCTTACTAGAAAACAACATATTTCATCACTCAATATGATTAAATCTGTAGGTACGATCAATCCCATGTGTAAATGTTGTTGGTGCTCAAATTTTATTAATAGATGAATTCTAAGAAACCTATAGATGAATTGAAATATTTTAAAAAGTATAATTAATAACCATGAACCCTATGTGTTATTCCAAATTAACAAGTGTCATGTCCAACACCCTACTCCCCGGTGCCTGCTCCATGCACCCTATTCCCACTGTATCCAAATCACACCCATTTTACTCTTTGTTTTTGCATTATAGACCATATTCAAAATGAATTGGGTGCCCAAACTTGATACTAATGGATTTTTGGGCTTCTAAGTCCACTTGCCTATATAAGGAACCACTAAACTCCCATTTCAACCCCAAGTGTAAGTTGAGTCCCCTTTATAGAATTTTAGTTCACAACACACTCGATATATGCCTAGGGGCCTTCTAAGATCCCTTTTAGGTGTTTTTTAGATAAAATCCTAGGGTAAGATAATGGGTAAATGGGTATTTGAATCCTTATGATTATTTTCATATAAGAGATAACTTCACCCAAGTCATCATCGAGACCAGGGAGCAAATTTTTCTAAAGGGGTGTTCCCATGTAAACATGGAATGGCCTCACATTCTCAGTAGGTTATTCAATAGATACATGTCTATCCCTTAGTGAATATAACTGGTAACCCATTAACTCTAGTATCCTTTCTATAGTTGGGGTTTGTCTTAGTGGTAAGCACCCCTTAATCCTACATGAAAAATGGGAGTTCAAAACCAATTGAGCGCAGGGTACTATAGCGTACTGTAGAAGCAATGACACTGTAGCAACGACATGCACTGTAGCGGCGATATGGTACTGTAGTAGTGGCGGGTACTGTGTGGTACTATAGTAGAGTGGTACTATAGTAGTACTATTCACAGAATGGGCCTTGGGCCAAAAAATTGGGCCTACGGGCCATGTAATGGGCTAAATGCCCCCTGGGCCTTCAGGCTATGTAATAGATCTCCCTCTACCCAGTTAAAGAGGTCTTTTATTTTCTTTAATAATAAATGAGGCTTCAACCCCAACCTTTAAAAAAACTCTGGTATCCTTTTTGGGATAACTCTCATACCTTAATGTCTCTTTAACATGATTCTAGTGTTTTTAAAATTAGATTCACACATTGTTTATCTAACTAGGTGACCATGTGACTAGATTAACCAACTAGGTGCCTACTCACCCAGATTATCAAATTGGGTATGACTTCTCCCACATACTCTACTATGGGTTGCACACCTAGATTCCAATGGATATCCATAATGATCTTATTTTTCCTCTCTAAGAAGTACACACCAATATTATATGTAACATAACTAGATTCCCCATTCACCTAGGTAAATAATTTTGGTTAAATTTATTTCCCAAAATACCTTACCATGAATATTTTCTCAAGGTCAACCCTTCAAATAACCTCACACACTTACGTCTTCTCTATGGGCTCATAATTACCTTACATAGTTACATTGACCATTTTTCTTCCCTCAAAACATGTATTCATTTGATATGGTAATTGGGTATCATATAATAGGTCTCCTATGGTTTTCCCACTTAATTAATAAGATCCAGAGGATATGATCAATCATGTATTCCCTTGATAATAAGGATTATCACTCTTAGAGGACTAATGTAATTTTATCTTGATCAACCCTCCCAACTCATATGACATGGCTATTCTAAACTTACACCATGTATACTAAGAACTATATTTATCCTTTAACCATATTATATTTTTTCCAATTAATGATCCATATATGTAAATTGGCCTCTAACTTGGTGTAATCCCCAACTTAACTTAATTTGACCTATCTATGTTGTCAAATCATAAATGGATTCTCATGTGTAAGTCACATAGTAAACCATAACTATATACCATTCACTTAGTAGTCCATTACACATGAATTTGAATTTCATCAAGTGTGTTTATTATTCTTATGACCTTAAACTACAAGAAATGATGGTATTAGACACATGAACTTATAAGGAATCACAATGGACCTAGTTTTACAACCCTAGAATGAATTAAACGATCATAAATTCACAACCTGAAAAGGAACATCATTGTTCATGGATATAGGTTCATAAAAGGGACCATAATGATCTTTTTCACAAAACCTTAAAAGGTATGACATGTATCATTGGTATATAACTAACTATGTGGGTTTTAATTCTATTTATAAGAATACATAGGTATCCCTTTTCATGGGTTAAATCCAAACTCATCCACACCTACCATATAACACCCAACTGTATGGATATAAATTAGAGAATAATCAACCAATGGGATGTTAAAATAGATAACCCTTCATATATAGATAGATAAACTATGATAAATATAGATGTTTAAATTGATTCACAATTTTAATCAATCACTTTTAAAAAATAACCAGTATTATTACTGGGAAGTATTTCATGAATATATCTTAAATGTATAAGAGAGTATTGGAATAAATAATAATTCCCTTCATGGGTGAGCTGACCCCATGATCCTCATGACCTCAAGGAACAATTAAAATTGACTTTAGTTCATCCTAATGAATGTTTTTTGTAAGTCTCATCCAAAACAAAAAAACATATCAATTCAGATGCATGAGGGAACAAAAATGGTTAACCCTACATGAAATCGTTTTCCCATAAAAGAAATCAATTTAGTATACATACTTACTTTTGATGTTTCACTTATAAGTTTATTATTTGTGGTTTCTTTACCTCATATCTCCACCATTAAATCCAAATGAAATAATTTATCGATAAATCATCAAGTAAAAAAATCCCTAGCGTAGTTGAGGTGAACAATAGATCAACCTGGGTGCCTGTGAATCACAATAAGGGGACTCTACAAATGTATTCCTTGATTGTATTGACTGTTGCAGCCCCTTAACCAAAAAAGGTATTTTTCACCACTTTGTGTCTTGAAATCCATGTTGTAAATTCCATCATTCTAGAATATAACCTAAATGGTTCTACCCTGAACCTATCTGTGGCCCAAAAAATCAAATAGGAGTTGAATCCCTAAAGGAAATCCCATCAGTTATAGAATAATTTGTGACAGGTGGACCCTTTTTCTATATCAAACCATTTTTGGAGTCTCTCTTTATAGAATAGAAACACCTAATTCACTTACCTTAGGGTGGTAAAGAATGATATTCAATACATACCAAAATATACCTAGGATTCATCTTATATGTATTCCATCAAATGTGGAAACAAAAATCTTTTATTGAACTAAATTCATCCATAGGCCACAAAGGAATTTGTTACTGCTATTAACTCTTTGGTCATTCATGGTAGGGAACTATCGGGGAGGGCCTACTAAGGGTTACCCACTATCAAGGACGAAAATCATACCCCTATTCTTAAGTCCACCAGTATCCTTAGAGACGATCAACATATACTGAAGGATAGTTAGGGATGATTCAAAATCACTATTAGTAAACTAACTCAAATCATTCTCAATAGGGAAAAATAAAAATAACATTAGTGAGATAAAGATTCTAGTTTTTGGACAACTACCATCCCAACATATTGTCAATCCAAAATGCAAAGGTAATGCATGTGACATTATACATCATTATGTTAAAGAAACTTCTTGTTATAATGATTCTACAAAATAGGTATGTCCTCCTATTGAAAACTATCTTTCCCAATCATAAAAACTATCAACTGAAGATAGATAAAACAAAAAAGGTAAAAAAATTATAATTAAGGCCCCCTAATCAATCCAATCCCCTTCCCTTTCCCCAAATAATTCATTAATCCAAGAAAAAAAATTGATCATGGAATTGATAAATAGATCATGGATAAATTTCAAGAGGTATAAGTTAAAATTATGCACTTGTATGTAGTTAGAAAAATTCCTTGCTATGCCAAATTTATAAAAAGAACTTTTCACCCATAGGTGGATATTGAAGGGGAATGAGAGAACCAACCTTGGAAGGAATATCTCATCCTTAATACAATATGAGATTCCAACCAAATTCAAGGATCCATTCACATTTTTGATACATTTCACCATAGGGGATGCTTTATTTTCTAATTAAATTCTTGATTTAGGTCCTTCAATTAATCATATACCTCAATCTATGTATACTTGTTTTTAGTTTTGATAACTTTTGAGGATCACTTTGGGATGACCATAATGAGGGGGGGGGGTAAATTAGTATAGGATGAACTTTTATCACTTTAAAACTTTTATTCATTTTAGTAACTCTATAAATTATTTATTTAATGGTTCTCTTATCTTCTTAACCTGTGTTTAATAATCGTGTACACACTACTATAAAAACGGGAAAGGGAAGTGCCACCTTTTATCAGCACTAAGAAAAAAGCGCTGATAAAGGTAACTCTTTATCAGTACTAATTAAAAGCATTGATAAAGGGTCACTTTATCAACTTTTTACTAGCACTAATAAAGGGTCACTTTATCAGTGCTTTTTTTAGCCCCGATAAAGGTAATATTTATCAGCGCTACAAAAGTGTTGATAAATGCACCATTTATTAGCACTAAAATTTTAGCACTGATAAAGGGATCCTTTATCAGTGATTTTATAGCATTGATAAAACCGTATTCCCATTTTATAAAATAGGGTGCATAGTACCCTTTGAATATTGTGCCCTTAAGCTCTCGTGGAACTGTACCCCTGTGACAACTCCCCTCCCTCCCCCCGATCTTCTATTTGTCGGCCGCTACTCCGCCGCCGCTACTACTCCACCGCTGCTACCACTCCGCCGTTGTTTCCCTACTTCGCCGCCACCGCTAGACCTTCTCTGCTTCCGCTGCCCTACTCTACCGTCGCTTCCTTACTCCTCTGTCGCTATCCCTTCTCCTTATCCCCTCCCTCGAACCCCTTCCGCGGATCCTCCTCCCCGCGAACCCTACTTCTCCTCCTCCCCGCTGGACCCTACTCCACGCGAACCCTACTTCAAGTGTTTGAGATTACTTTCTACGAGGTTAGATTCCAGGATTCCCATCTTTATCTTTGGTTATTTCTATGCTCATCCTCACCCGTTTCCTTTTGTTCTTATGCTAATATTCATTATGGTGTAGTTTTATTTTGTCGGATTGTCATGTTTTAGTTGATAAAATTTTGGGATGTGGTGAGTTTGTTTTGAGAGTCTAGGCATTATTATGTCCTGAGTTATTGGCCTCATCCCTTTATTAACCAATACCCTCTTTCAATTGATACTAAAATATTCAGTTGAATTGTTTTCAATGAAATTATTTATCTCTCTTTACCTTCAAATTCCGGTGAAAATATGAATTTTATTGATTTGGTTAGTGTGTTTTTCCAAATTTAATGATTCATAAGAAAAAAAAGGAAGCATATTTCTATTTTACCTAAATGGATGTGAATTTTTATAATCTAAAGGTCATGATTTTGGGAAATAATTTATTTATGGTAGGTATTAATATTATGGAAGGTGTTAACAATTAGTGAGAGGAGGTTTGAGAGGAGGTTTGAGTTCTGGATAGGGATAGTCGATGTGGTCCTTCTCCCTCATGTGTGAGTTTTTTAATACTAAGGGATTGTTGTTTATCCCTTTTTATGGGAATGTGATTTTTTATATAATGGATGTAATACGTTTCTATGGATATTAGTTATAAGTTTGGGGAAGGTGAGGGAGAGTTATTGCATATCCTTTAGATGTTCATTATAGAATTTATGTTCACTAACCTCAATTTTCTATTTATTATGTTAATTTGGGTAACAAAACCTATGATATTCCATATTAATTTTGGATAAATGTAGGTTATTTTTCTCCCCCATGAACCCCATTGTGTTTGGAAATATATCTACTATATTAGTTTTCTCATCAAAATTGTATCCTTGTTTTAATTTTATTTGAGTTTGGCCACTAGTTTTGGGCTATTTGATGTGATTATTTTATTATAAATGAGGTGGCTGGTAGGGGTGTTTAAAAGGATGTTCAATGTTTTTCTAGCAGGGGTGGTGGGTGCTAGAACTATTGGTAAGGGGGTTAGAAAGTGTGTTGATTTCTATGGGGGGTATATCCTAGTTCTGTTGATTTCCAAATCTTTATTCGAAATGGTTAGGCTCTATTAATCTCTATTTTTATAAGGGGTTCTCTTATACTGTATTTGGAAGTTTTTTTTGTTTATTTTAATCACAAATAATAATATTTTAGATTCAAATAGTATGGAGATGAATAAAGATTGGATGGATGTCAATCGTTTGACAATAGAGTATGAGAATGGAGTGAAGGAGTTCATCAAGTTTGAAAAGGACCACACAAAGGATTCTTCTCATATCCTTTTTCCCATGTTTACGTTGTTTTTATTCTAGAATAATTACTCCTGAGGAGTTGGAAGAACATTTGATATGTCATGGAATAGATCAGAGTTATAAATGTTGGAATAAACACGGAGAAAAAGTGAATGTAGCTACCAGTTGGGATAAAAGGGAATTTTATAGATCATCAATGACTACGAATATGGATAATGAAGAAGACCATATGGAGGATTTGATTACATATGTCAATGACGATGAATATTGTTTTGAAGAAATGACAAGGACAGTTGAAGATGAACTCTGTGATTTCCCAAAATTGTTTGAGAAGTTAAAGAGTTGTGCAAAGACGCCATTGTATGTTGGTTGCACTAAATATACATCATTGCAAGTTTCATTAAAGTTGTATAAATTGAAAGTAGGAAATGTATGGAGTTATGTCATCTTTACAAAACTACTTTCTCTCTTGAATGACATGCTCCTGTAAGATAATTATCTCCCAATCCATACATATGAAACTAAACGAATGTTATGCTCGATGGGTATGATTTATGAAAGAATACACACCTACCTGAAAGATTGTATATTGTTTCTCAATGAGAAAAAATAACTTACAAAATTCCCAAAGGGTGGTTCTTCCCAATACAAGAAACATGAATCCAGTCCTATAAAAGTTTTATGTTACTTTCCAATCATTTCAAGGTTTATACATCTATATGGAAGTGAAGAAACGACAATACAATTTTTGTGTCATTCAGAGAAAAAAAATAAAGGTGGGAAATTACATCACCTGAACGACTCTCCTCAATTGAATATAATTTATCATTAGTATCCTTAATTTGGAAATGAGCCGAGAAACCTTCATATTGCGTTATCTATAGATGGAGTGAATCCTTTTGGTTTTCAAACTAGCACTCATAGTACATGGCCTATTATGTTGGTAAATTATAACATTCCACCCTGGTTATGCATGAAATAGAAATTTATCATGTTATCTATGATTATATTAGGACCAAAACAACCAGGTAATGATATTGATGTTTATTTGGTTCCTTTTATCAAGGATTTGATGTTATTGTGGGATTAAGGTGTTATGTTGTATGATGATTATAAAAGTGAATACTTCACACTGAGAGCGATGTTGTATGGGATGATAAATGATTTCCATGATTATGGAAATTTTTCAGGATATAGCATTAAAGGAACTCAAGGGTGTCTCATGTGTGAAGAAGATACAGAATCAATTAGGTTGAAACATTCATCAAAATATATGTTTCAAGGACATCATAGATTTCTACCCTATTGGCATAAGTATCGATCTTGGACAACATCATTCAATGGAAGTTCAGAACAATGCACAACATCATCTCCACTAATAGGTGATCAGCTATTTGAGAAAGTAAAATATGTGAAAATTGTTTTTGGTAAACCATTTACGAAAAACCTTACGAAAATCGGTTGGGAAAAGAGATCAGTTTTTTTTGAATTACCATACTAGAATTGTCTATACGTCAGAAATCTTCTTGATGTGATGTATATGGAATAAAATGTATGTGACAGTGTTATCGAAAAGTTTCTAAATTCCCCTGGAAAAACAAAGGATGGAATTAAGGAAATTTTGGACATGGTTGAAATGGGAACACGAGAAGAGTTGTCTCTTGTGAAGGGTGAAAATCTAATGTTTCTTCCTCCATCTTCTTACACTCATTCCAGGGCGGAGAGATATCAGTTTTCAACTTCTTCAATGATGTAAAGGTTCCAGATGGGTATTCATCAAATATCAAAAACATTGTGTTAATAAATGATTTGAAGTTAAAAGGTTTGAAATCACATGATTGCCATGTTTTGATGAAAGATTTAATTCCTATAGCTTTACGTTTCATTTTTCCTAAGAATGTTTGTCATGCGTTAACCAAACTTTGCTTCTTTTTCAAATCTATATACTGTATAGTTTTAGACCCAGCGAAATTGTCATCTTTGGAAAGAGAAATTTTCATCATATTATGTGAATTATAAATGGTCTTCCTTCCATCATTCTTTGATATGATGGTTCATTTGATGGTTCACTTGGTGGGATAGATTTGACTTTTTGGTCCTGTGCACTATAGATGGATGTACCTCGTTGAATGGTATATGAATATTTTGAAAGGGTTTGTCAAAAATTGAAGTCAGCCAAAGGTTTGTATTGTGTAGTGATATATTGTTGAGGAATCTATTGAATTTTGTACCAAATAATTATCTGATGTGGAAAGTATTGGTCTCCAGAAATCTCATCACACTGGATGCTTTGAGGGTGAGGGAATTTCTGGAAGAGATGTTGTGACAATCAATATTATAGATCAGGAGTATGCCCACCATTATGTTTTTCATAACAGTTGGGAGGATACTCCATATATTGAAACCCACAAATAAATTCTTAAGAAGTTGAATTCATCAAGTTCTGAAAAATGGATATCAAATATACATAATCACTAGTTTATAGGATGGTTTTGGGACCATATTTTTAAGTATTTTGCTGAAAATACGAATTCAATTTCAGAATGACTTCGATGTCTAGCTTCTAGACCAAGTTTGTATGTATTATCTTAAAATGGTTATGTAATTAATGGTTATACATTCTATACAGATGAACATGATGAAGATAGTACCATAAAAAATAGTGGAGTTACACTTGTGGCTGAAGGGATTCATGTTTTTAGTAGTAAGGAAAGAAATCCAATTTATGCGAATATGTCATACTTTGGCATTATCAAACAAATATGGGAGTTGGATTATAAGACATTCCAATTGCCCATTCTTTAATGCAAATGGGTTGATAATAATAGTGGTGTTAAAATAGATGAATTGGGATTTGTGAAAGTTGATTTTAGTAAATAAGGGTATAAAGATGAACAGTTTATAATGGAATCACAAGCGGAACAAGTATTTTATATTCCAGATTTTGCAAACCGAAAGTGGTCGATTGTTCTGTTATCGTCCAAAACTACTGAAGGGTCTGATGAAAATTCAGTTAAGGATGATCCTTTCAGTGGTACGTTGCAACCATTCTATAGAGGTCCCAATGTAAATTATGTTTTGTATGTTAGAGGAGACCATGATGAAGGGATGTGGATTATCGATAGAGGTGTCAAATCCCTTCAGCCTTTGAAATAAAGAAAGAGAGTTCAATAAACAGGTTATATTTTATTTGTAATATAGATCTTATTATCTCATGTTATTATCTTATCATTACTAAATTTATGTAATCTAAATTAACTGTTCAACCACTTTTGCAGATAATAACTTATGCACATTTTGGTGCTCCTAACCTCGAGGCTGAACAAGTCTCTCAAGCTGCTGTTGCTACTGTTGCTCACAGTGCAGAGCAACAACAAGTTTCTGAATGTATTGCTTCTCCTAGTGTTGAGGTCCAAAAACCATCAGCACATGCCTCATATTCACAATACGATATAGATTTTTTTATAAATGAGTGGGCCACATACCTGATGGAAGATTGTACACAAATAGCATAAAGATCTGACTTGGGGACGTGTACAATTGGCGGCCATTTTTGAGAGGGGTTAAGGAAATCAAAAGATGAAACATTATTGTATATAAATGTTTGTAGGAAAATTTTAATTGTTATTAAATAAAACATCCTTTATCCAATGAGTAATTTTTCCATTTTAATAGATGAAGTGTACCAGCAACATGCACGAATGATGAACCACTTTTCTTTGGGATTTGGTTAAGAAAAACCAGTAAAATATTCAAAATACCATCATATCCAACCAAAAGCATTCAGATTGTGTTCATACTTTAGGATAACTATCCATGGGTAATGTGTGACGTGTAAGAGTCAACCCCACATCAATCTAAGGCACGGTGTGGCTGGTATCACTTAAAGTGTCTCTTTTTTGTTTAAAATGGACAAGATTTTAAGTGAAAACAACAAATTATGTACAAAAAACCGACCAAACGAATTCAGATTGTGTTGATAATTTAGGAGAATAATACATGGGTCATGTGTGATGTGTAAGAGTCAACCCCACCTCAATCTGAGGCATGGTGTGGCCAGTATCACTCAAAGTGTCTCTCTTTTGTTTAAAATGGACAGAATATTAAGTGAAAACAACAACTAACGTACATGAATATGACCAAATGCATTCATATTGTGTTGATAATTTAGGATAATTATCCATGGATCATTATTTATGTGTAAGAGTCAACCCCACCTCAATATGGGGAACAGTGTGGCCGGTATCACTCAAAGTGTCTCTCTTTTGTTTAAAATAGACATAATTTTAAGTGAAAACAACAACTGACGTACAGAAATCCAACCAAACACATTCTGATTGTGTTGATACTTTATTATAATTATCCATAGGTCATGAGTGATGTGTAAGAGTCAAAACTACCTCAATTCAAGGCATGTTGTGGCCGGTATCACTCAAAGTGTCTCTCTTTTGTTTAAAATGGATAGAATTTTAAGTGGAAACAAAAACTAACATACGAAAATCTCACCAAACATATTTGGATTGTGTTGATACTATAGTATAATGATCCATGGGTAAGTTGTGACGTGTACGAGTCAACACCACCTTAATAAGAGGCACGGTGTGGCCGGTATCACTCAAAGTGTCTCTCTTTTGTTTAAAATGGACATAATTTTAAGTGAAAACAATAAATAACATACGGAAATCCAACCAAAACATTCATATTATATTTATAAATTAGTATAACGATCCATGGGTCTTGTGTGACATGTACGAGTCAACACCACCTCAATTTGAGGCATGGTGTGGCCGGTATCACTCAAAGTGTCTCTCATTTGTTTAAAATGGACAAAATTTTAAGTGAAAACAACAACTAACGTACGGAAAGCCAACCAAATGCATTCTGATTGTGTTGATACATTAGGATAATGATCCATGGGTCATTTTTGATGTTTAAGAGTCATCTCTTCCTTAATCTAAGTCACAATATGGCTAGTATCGCTCAAAGTGTATCTCTTTTGTTTAAAATGGACAGAATTTTAAGTGAAAACAACAACTGACATAAAGAAATCCAACCAAATGCATTCTGATTCTGTTTATAATTTAGGAGAACAATTCATGGTTCATCTTTGACATGTAAGAGTCAAACCAACCTCAATATGAGACACGGTGTGGCCGGTATCACTCAAAGTGTCTCTCTTTCATTTAAAATGGACAAAATTTTAAGTGAAAACGACCACTGACGAAAGGAAATCTGACCAAACGCATTCATATTGTGTTGATACTTTAGGAGAACGATCCATCGGTCATGTGTGAAATTTAAGAGTCAACCTCAGCTAAATCTGAGCCACGATGTGTCCGGTATCACTCAAAGTGTCTCTCTTTTGTTTAAAATGGAAAAAAATTTAAATGAAAACAAAAACTAACGTACATACATATGAAAAAACACATTCGTATTGTGTTGATACTTTAGTATAATGATACATGGGTCATGTGTGACGTGTAAGAGTCAACCCCGCCTCAATATGAGGCACGGTGTGGCCAGTATCCCTTAAAGTGTCTCTCTTTTGTTTAAAATGGACAAAATTTTAAGTGAAAACAAAAACTGACGTAAGGAAATCCAACCAAAAGAATTAGGATTGTGTTTATACTTTAGGGGAAAGCTACATGGTGAATGTGTGATGTGTATGAGTCATATTCACCTCAATATGAGGCATAGTATGGCCGGTATCACTCAAATTTTCTCTCTTTCATTTAAAATGGACAGAATTTTAAGTGAAAACAAAAACTGAAGTAAGGAAATCTAACCAAATGCATTCAGATTGTGTTGATACATTAGGAGAACGATTCATGGGTTATGTGTGACGTGTAAGAGTCAACCTCTCCTCAATCTGAGCCACGGTGTGGCCGATATCCCTCAAAGTGTCTCTCTTTTGTTTAAAATGGACAGAATTTTAAGTGAAAACAACAACTGACGTATGGAAATCAGACCAAACACATTCATATTATGTTGATACTTTAGGAGAAAAATACATGGGTTATATGTGATGTGTACAAGTCAAACCTGCCTCAATATGAGGCACAATTTGTCCGATATCACTCAAAGTGTTTCTCTTTTGATTAAAATGGACAGAATTTTAAGTGAAAACAACAATTGACGTACAGAAAACCCCCTTCATACCATACACACCAAAATCATTCATTTTTTATTAAAGAAACACATAATATTGAAATAAACACTATTAAAAAACCATTTTAAAAATACCAATCATCTTAAAATACATGAAATTCATTCCATTAAAACCATTAAATCCCCCCACCCCATGGACACCACCCCACCCTCCCTGGACACCACCCCACCCCCTGGACACCCCCATGGACAACCCCCTCCCCCACCACAACCTCCTTGGACAACCCCCCACCCCTCTGGACAGCCCCCCACCCCTTGGATGGCCCTCACTCCCTAGATGACCCACCCCTCCTAGACACCACCCCACCACCTGGACACCCCCACCCCCTGAACACCCCCACCCCAATGGACAGCCACCCCCACCCCTTGGACACCACCCCACCCCCTTGGACATCCTCCAACCTCCTGGACAGCCCGCACCCCCTGGACACCACCCCACCCCTTGGACACCCCACCCCGCACCCCCTGGACACCCCCACCCCCTGGAAAGCCCCCCAACCCCCTAGACAGCACCTCACCCCCATGGATACCACCATGGACAACCCCCCCCCCCCCCCCCCACCCTATAAACCCCCCCCCTAGACACCCCCATCCCCTGGACACCCCCACCCCCTGGACACCCCTACCCCCCTTGGACAGCCACCCCAAAATCCTGAACAGCCCCCAACCCCCTGAATTTTGA
Source organism: Viscum album (assembly GCA_963277665.1). Lineage (NCBI taxonomy): Eukaryota > Viridiplantae > Streptophyta > Magnoliopsida > Santalales > Viscaceae > Viscum > Viscum album. Next base: position 751,134,187 of record OY728136.1, on the reverse strand, counting down.
TCTGAATTCTTTATGTATTTAATTAACTTATGAATTATGTGTTAATGGTGTATGGGTATACTTGTTGTATGGGTATACTTGTTGTATGTGTATACTTATTGTAATTACCTTATGAATTATGTTTTAATTTTGTATGAGTATACTTGTTGATATGATGATTTTTTTGTAGGTCTTGTTTGGGTGTGCTACTCCAGAATTTTATGTTACAGTAGGAAGGGCATTTATCAGCACTTTTTTAGCACTGATAAAGGCTACCTTTATTATCACTGAGCATTACAATTCTTTTTTAGCACTATTAAATCCCATTTTCAGCACTGATAAAGCTCGTTTTTGTAGTAGTAACATAAAACAATAAAGAACAAAGAAAACTAGGGTTTATTAACAAGGTTCACCTCCAACGTGTATGACTACATCCCTGGTGTACAGTGGTTATTATCCCACCCACAAACAAATTTTATTTTATTATCAAGAAAATAATTGGTAAGGGTATAAAATTTAACCTATTATCCTAGAACTGATTAGGTATAATGAAAGTTTAAACTTTTAAGTACAAGATTATAAGATATCAGAATGTCCATTCTAAAGCGATCAATATCAATTTTGATAAAATTTATTGAAATGAAACAATAAAAAGTACTACCTTGAATAAAAAAATAAATCATCTATCTTAGATATGTAGTAATCAAATAGGATACCTCGTTTTCTTTTTGAAAACTAGGTTGTTTTCATGGAAACTAGGAGGAGCTTCATGTAACACTACACCTAGAATCTCAATTGTTTAATTCTTAATGACCCAAGAGGTTCAGATAATCCTTATCAATCATGTTAAAAAATCATAAAGAAGTCCTTATTTCCTTTAAATAAATGAAACATGCTTTATCTTTATGTAAGAGTGGCTAAAAAAATTACTGTCATATTTTTATAGAAAAACAAGCTCATTGGTGCTTCTTTTTCTTAGTTTATGGTGATATGGTGCTTTGGGTTTCTTCTAATAAATGAGAGATCATGAAATCATGAATAGTGGTCAATTCAACACAACTCAGTCTATCAGTATTTATAGATAATGAACCATCAACTCTCCTCGGAGTTTTATGACACATAATGGATCAATTTAAAATCCCAAAAATATATAGATTCATGGATTATATTAATATTACTGAATATTTCATTATTTCAAACTTCACACAAATTTTCAAATTATTTTTTAATATCACATGATATTGTGAATTATGGGATCTTCACATAATCAGCTACTTATCTCATGAAATAATGCTTATATGTGCTTTGTTTTTATCCTTGAACATATCGTATTTTTATAATAATAACATGCATGCAATATTAGGATTTTATTCCTAGATTTAGGGAAGATAGATCATGTCACTTTTTCATGGGTTGATCACTAAAAGGATGGTTTTTAACACTAGAATGTTTACATCATTTTTCTTGAGATCGATCAATGCTCGCTTCCACATGAATAAATCATGAGTGGAAACCCACGATAACACGAAGATAAAGATTATGGCATGGGAGATGGAATATATTCATATTATCTATCATCAAATAACCAGGTTTATATGCATAACTTTCTTAATGTTGGAATAATAATCACATCACACCTGTCACACATCAAAACATTATTCATTCTTCCCCCTTATAATAAATCAATCCGGTTCACCATCCTATCGAGTCATTACTGGTATCAGAACCCATAAAAACGTACACACACTCATACTACATGGGATACACCAAACCGTTTTTCATTCCACTATCCAACCTCATATTTTCACACCATACACACACCTATGCACACTCATTGTGTGAACTATGCAAGCCCACTAAATGTCACCAAATCCACCTAGTTTGGTTGGATCTCTTACATGGCTTCACCTTCTTCTATATGTGTGGGATTAAGTTGTCCTGGTTATCCGTCTTGGTTAGAAATTTTTTTAGTTAAGGACTAATGTATACTTGGTAATTTACAAGCATTAAAATTTCAATCCAACCAAGCATCTTCTTAAAAAATTAATCATCATTATAAAATACCAATATATTTTTATTTTTCATATCCTTAAAAAATATTCCATAACTAATGTCCCAATATTCATGAAAATAAATATTTTCATGTTCTTCATAAAAATCCTCATATAATAATAGAATATTCCAAGGATTATTTTACTGAAATAGATGATGTTAACTTCTTCAAAATTCTTTTTTAACATGTCTGAAATATTAAGACCGGTTCAACAATCATCAAACTTTATATACACTTCTTCTAAAAATTTAAAATGTGACCCTTGAACTTCATGTATATGGATATTCTTCAAAACTTAACCAAATTACAATCTTCTTGATGAAATGAAAATATTTTAATGGGAACATCAATCTTCATACATTACCAATATTGGGAACACCAACACACACTTCCAAGTTAGTCTTCTTTAAAAAATTCATACTGGAATCAAGTGATTTATCACTTAATGACTTCTTTAAAAAAATAAGAAAATGATCATAAATATCCACCTTTTTATTTATTTTCAATACCAATGTAGAAAATTTAATTCCAATATGTTCTCTTTATTACTTCTCTCTTTTTTATTTATTCTCTACCCTTTATTGAAAAAAATTCTAAGTGCATAATAAAGGAATGCATCATTTTGTTCTTAAGAAAAGTTCCATCATTTATTTCACTCTAAGTATAATAGGGATAACTTGGTGTAGAAAATGAATGGTTCTAATTTATACATAAATTATTTACACTATCAATTTAGAATATGATACCAACTGATATAGAAAACATGTTTCTTTCTTCATAGAAAGTTTAACTATTTTAGGTTGATACTAATTGATTAATACAAATTGATACAATACAAGTGAATATTTTTTGATATTAATTTTGAATAAAAATTATCAAGTTACATTCAACTAAAATTAATGCACTCATTTAAACACATAGATTAAAAACATTCAATTATCAAAATTAGGAAATGTTCATGAAATCAGTCTCAAAAAATCTGGAAAATTATTTAGTTAATGTCATTGATTTATTTAATTTCTCACCATTAAAATAAAAAATAATTTAATTTTTGTGGATAAGGATATGAGAGGGTTCCAACATACCTCATCAATAATTTATTGAATGAGTACCTTTTAGAGATATCAGTTTTGAAAATATAGTGGTCACAGAACTTATTTAGGTACCACCCTTAAGAGATGATATCCACTTTCACATCATTAAGATGTAATTATTCATAAAATGTTCTTTATGAATTCAAATTAATGTTAATATTATTTGTTGTGATCAAATCCATTATGGTGACTAAATTTTTTTTAATAATCTATGATGGTTTGATAATATTCATCGAGATTGATATATAATATTTTGCAGGAAATAATCTTCAAGATAATAATATATCTGTCAAACTAGGATAGTTACTTACAAAATTCTTGTAACGAATATTCTATCTTAAAGATATGAAAATATGACTTGTTCAACTCAATTCTCCCTTTGAATATGTGCATCACCTTCAATTCCCTATAAGTAAGGAACAAACACAAAGTGTATGTGAATAAGGTGGATCTCATTTAAATTTTAGTGAGAGAAATATGGTTAATAATTATTTCTAAAATATGAAACACCCTTATTTTATCCTCAAAGTAAAGGTGAAATCTTCATGTTGACTTTTTTAGATTTCTTAGAAGATTTGGGTAGCATGGTATCTTTACATTATTTTGTGAAACATTTGTTTATAATTTTCATTTTCACACTGGTCATCATGGAAAATTCATTACTCAGTGTTTTTGATTCTTGTTTAGTATTTCTTCTTGAGGTGGTGTTATGAAGAAACAATCACCAGAGATATGTATTACCCTTTTTCATATTTCACACAATACTTTTTATATTCTTTGGTTATTATTTTTTGACAACCACTCATGAAATTTTATTTCTTCTTGTGGAGTATTTTGTTTTCCATCATCATCTACTTTCATTTATACTTATTAAAATTTTATTTTTTATTTAAAAATTATCTTGATAGAATACAAATATATCATTTGGAATACACATATCATTCTTGGTAGTTCAATATATCTTCTTAGGTATTATATTTACCATTAAAGTCATTTTATTTTTCTTTTTGAATGGTTTTACCTTTTATTTATTAGGATTGATTACATTCATTTTTAAGTTTATAAACTTCTTATAATGATCCAGGTTTTGACATATTCTTTAAAAAAAATTAACTTGTTCTCTTTAGTGTATCATCCTTCTTGATCTTCTTGGGTTTGTTTTTATCAACATTTTCTTATTTTTACCCAAGGATGAATTATTTATCATCTTTATTAATTTCTCAGGAATAGTTTCTTCAATTTCTTTCCCAAGGTTGAATTCTATCTATTATATAGCTCCTATGGTATTTTATTCTGATTTTTTATTTGAATTCTGGAATGATTTAAAATTTTATATCTCTTAATTGTGACCAATTACATTTAAAATTCCACATAGGTTCTTCAAAATTTCAAATCTATTTGAAATAGGATGATTATTTATTTTCATCTATGGTCTTTTATTCTTCAAGATTTTTATTCCCTTGATGTAGAGATGCTTTGATTTTTTGATATTTTACTGTTATACCAATAATAATATTCCATGTCCCCAAATATTTTACAACAACAACATTATACAATAAAAATTGATATTTTATTTTGAGTACAAGTCTAGCCTAATTGAAATTCTTACTATTTTAGTTTATTTTCATTCTTATAATCGGAATCTTTAGGAGAATAAATTATTTATAGTTATCTTTATTTACAAAATATATAGTGGTGAGCAATTTATTTACCTTATTTATCCAATTTTTTATAGGTTTTGATTTTGATCCTATATTTTTCATAAAAATCATATTATCACTTAAAAAGTTATTTGATGTGGATGGTAACTTTTTATTAGAAAATTATTATGATTTAAAATTAAATGATTTTGAATTTTTATTTCCATGAGGTAGAGGTATTTTAGAGTACGTATCATCTTTAGAATTTTATTTGAAAAAAAATATTGTAGCAACAAATCTTCTTTCATCTTTTTTTGAATAATCAACACAATCATTTTTATAATTTGTCAGTTTGAATCCAATATCATGAAATTTCAGATTTAGTATGGTTTTCTCATCCTCTACCAATTTTAATATTTCTTTATAATCCCTTTTTATCTTTAAAACTTCATCATCATGTATTTTATAATTATTATATAACAAGGTGTTAAGATCCGTGATCTTGTATGATTTGATCTCAAGTTAATCATTCTTAAAATCAAAGATGTTTTTTTATTTTTCTTCTAATGCATAGTAATTATTTTAAAATTACTTAGTTGCATCATCTTTCTCATAAACTATATATAGCAACTTATCTTCAAAACTAGATTTTCATTCATGAAGTTCAATAATATCTATATCTTTGGATCTATTTTTTTAAAGATCTTAACATTGTCTTGAATTATTTCTTCAAAATCTTCCTCCAAGTTTTACAGATTTTCATCAAGCTTAGTGATCTTTTCATGCATTATTTTAAATGATCCATAGTTAAAAGTGACTATTTATTAGGGACTTTTATGAGTTTTCTATTTTAAATTAGTAACTTATTCATCATTAAAATCATTAATAATATGATCATATCTATTTATGCTTTGATCTTCATGAGGAAAATTTTGGCAAGATATATTTTGTAACGACCCAAACTTTTCAAATGAAAATTATTTCCGGAAATTTGTGTTATATTATATTACACACAAAAAACTATATCTCATTAATAATGAAGTAAGTATTTTTTAATATTACCATTGGGTTTTGATTATTATATGACCATTGGAAACTATACACTTAACATTATTATTTTTATTTTTAAATATAAATGATAATGGCTAATTAATGTAGAAAGAAGATTTGATGGCCTCATCCAGGAGAGTCATGTCATACGAAGGCATTTTGTTGGATCTGGGGAAGGAGGTAAAATCATTGGGCTTCTCTCTTGACCAAGACCAAGACAAGCTTCAACACATAAAGCTTGAATGAAATTTATTATGATAGAAGTTTAAGTTAGTGTAAATTACCACTTGGGCGATGTTATCCGAGCTGCACCAAGAATCTATCACCATTTCACACTATACCCTTAGGTCGTTTTCTGGTGTTATAATGGGTTATGTATCAAGGCCCTAGTTACTTAAATTGTAATCCATTTGTTTTAATAAAATTTTTATTTCATCATTTCCCTTTTAAGAATAATATTGCATAAAAATTGAGATAGAATTTGATAAATTGTTTTTTCAAGTAAAATTAATACTTTTTAGAGAGATGTAAATTATTATATTGAAATAAGGTTTTATTAATGTTTATTATAATGAAATAGAATTATCAAAACACTCTTATTTAATTAAAAATGATAAAATAATAAAAAAAAATAAGTGTTGAAAATTTTACTATGCATTTTACTATGCATTTGTTGTCTGCTATTAGTTTTAATAAATAAGTTTTTTTAAATTTAAAAGTTAAATTTCTCATATTTATAGAATTATTATGATAAAATAATTGTATTTTTTTAATTATAAAATCAATATTAGGTTAGGGTGAATTTATGAGAATTTTATAAAATACTTTTGTTTTTAGTGAATAGTAAAAATACATTTGTGAGTTTTTAGTATGTTTAATGAAATCATAAATGATGTAATATGTCATATAAAATTCTGGTTAATTATTTTGGATTGAAATAATGTAATAGTTTACCCAAGTGTCCAATACCATGGGCAAGCCTATGGTTTTTCAAATACCACTATTGAGGTGTCCAAGGAAATTAATAAAAAACTCTCAATTTCGCTATAAATAACAACACATTTATCCATTATATTTCATTAATAATTATTTCTCTATGAATATATGATAGTATTACCTCCAAATAATTCCTCACAAGGTGTTTTAAAGCCCCCAAGGTCCCGATATTCATGTTTTAGGAGTCACTCTCCAAGGTAACAAAAATATAAAATTCTCTTTTAATTTCAAGTCTCTTTTTATGTGGTATATATTTCAAATTCCTATACTATATAGTAATGAGAAATGGGAAGGCTAGGGTGTGGCAGGCCATGCTCATGTGGGTTTGAGCCCATCCATGTTTGTCCATAAAAGCCCGCATATAATGCAAACAAAAAATCCAAGCCCGCCCTGCCTCACATAAGCCCACGGGTTTCTCATGGGCTTCCCACATTTAAAAAAATACTATTTATAATCATTTAAATATTGTATTTTTTTCTTATTTTTAATTTTAATTGTTGGTATAAGTATTAATTTACAATAGCTATAGTTTTAAGAGATGTGATGGAACATTTTTCTACGGGTTAATGGTGTCATGTACCGATGACAATGTGGTGGTGAACTGTTGCAATGCAAAGTAGGTGAGTGAAATGAGGGGTGAAAATGAGGATGTTGATTGTGTGGTGATGTGAATGGATAGACCTATGAATGAATGATGACAATTCAAGAAATTATTAGTTTCATAGGAGGCTAATAGGATCTCATTAGGTACTTTCATATTTTCTTAATAAAAAAATAAAATTAAGTAATAACAAAATTAAATCGGTCCAATAAAATATTATAATTATAATAACTCTTTTATAATTTAAACCCAGTGCAAGAGAGATGAGTTCCTTTTTTGAGAGGTGCAATGACACACCATGTGAATATGGTTAACAATTACAATATAAATATTATTATATCATATTAAAATAATAAAAATTGACCTATTTAAAATTCACTTGTAAATGAATGGTGAATTTGTATGACCATTATGGTGAGAAATCATATGTCATGGTTTAATTATGTTTAAAAAAAAATAAAATTCTAGATAAGCATATATTGTACAAAACAATAGTCATTTAGGTCAGCCCGCACCCACTTGGGCTCAACCCGCATTGGCCCGCACTCTTTGCGGTCAAAATGTTTAGGCCTGCACCACCCCGTATCTACCCAATACCCACAAATCCCGCGGGCCACGGGCTAGGTTTTCATCACTAAAACTATGTTATTATATAAATTTTGTTCTATAACTTTAATTTTTTAAGTATTTTTTTTGAATGTTATACCATTTTACCCTCTCTTTTTAATGTTTTCTAAAACCACATTTTATACTTGTTATGCTGCCAATTTTACTTCTCAAAATTTCTCTCTTTTTCTTAAGAAATTATTCCATTTTTTGTGAATACCAAAACCTATTTATTAACTAGGGGTTATTCATATATATATTTAAATATGATCTATTTTATTATGGTATTAACATACATGAAACCCACATTCCTTTTACTTGGGTTTAAAATGAAAAAAGGATCTTGTTTTTAAGAACTTTCTAAAACACCATGATTTTGATATGAAACTGGTTTATTTAATTCTCCATAAGTTATTTATAAAATGTTTTATTATGATATTTTTGAATAAAATTAATTAATTCATATGATGGGTTCACCATGATATAATTCCAATTCATTGGGTAAATAATTTAATCTCTAGAGATGACAAGTTTTACGATACCTTGGTGAATAACATTCGTAATTTTTATAACACCTCAGTGATAAACCTTTGTGATATGGTTACGATTGAATCAATTAAATATTTTAGAGACATTTACATGTTATGAATCATGTTATTTTTATTTTTATGTTCCTATTTTTCCATTTTTCATGCCTTTATGATTTTCTTCAAGTTCTTATTGATATCGCTCAAGATCACAAGTAAATTGTTCCCCGTGTTTCCCCTTACCAGGCCTTATGCTCACCCTTTACTTTGATTTATTTCCTCAGATTATGATAAGAAATAAATTTAATTAGGATGAACCTTGAATAATCCTTTCAAGTGGAATAAAATAATGTTTTAATTTTTCATATATTATGTACCTTTTTTTAAAGACACTAAACTTTAGAAGATCCTTTGTTTGTAAAATTTAATGAAAAGTTATGTAATAAAAATTTGGGATACAATAGTTAGTATTAAAGGCCTATTTAGTTAATTCTAGAAATTAGAATTTGAAAACATTAACAATAACCATAGGTATAAGTTTAAATATAGTAAAACTTCATGGTATTCTGCTGGAATATTAAGTAAGTGGTTTCAGAACAAATAAATCTCTATCTTGATAGAAAAATAGTGGATGTGGATCTGAAACAAATGTATCTTTGGGTAAAACCCAAAACACCACTTTGAACTAGACTCTAATGGGAACTGGTACACAAAAATGGGTCTTACTGCACTTCTAGTTTGACACTCCCGAGGGATATCTTTTGTTAATCACAAGATTTTTAAGAACCATTATGAAGGATTTATAGAAAATTTAATTGTTTATATTGAATAACTTTTTAAGCATGATGTTATATGAAATAAAAGTTCCCTTGTAACTATAAGATTATTAAATGAAACATGTTTCTCAATAAGGTTTTATTATTTTAGAAAATGCTAGGAAATATGAGAAACCACATAAATAGTGAGCGCAACGGACCAGGCACTGACGACCTTCTGATGGAATATAGAATGGAAACCTTCATGGGAATGATGAATCAAATGACTCGAGTTATGGGAAATAATTTGTTTTAAGTTGAGAGACTAGATTCAACATGAAGCAAAAAAAATTCTATTTAGTCCTTTATCTGTCAATGACCACCATATTTCTATGGATCTAAATACCCATTGATTACTGAAAAGTGGATAAGATCTATCAAAAAGATATTTTTTTGTACTTCGTTGTTCAGAACAAGAGAAATTCACCTTGTCTATTTACCTCTTAGAGGGAGAAAATGATCATTGGTGGGAACTAATAAAAAATACAAATCCAAGAGGGGAGATTGGTGATATGAAGTGGGATGAGTTCAGGGGAACCATTTTCAAAAAATATTTCCCCCATTCAATGTGAACGAAAATGGATAAAGAATTTGTAGAACTGAAATAGAAGGAAATTGAATATGTGGGAAGATATGATATTAACTTCACAAGACTTTCCCATTACACCTCTATCTTTTTCATGGATCCTAATGGGAAGGTTGATAGATTCTTCAGTGGACTAAGACCTCATATATGGAATAATCTTTCCAACCAAGACTATGAAAACTATGAGGATATAATGAGGAGTGCTCTAAAAGTTGATCTAGAGTTCAGAGAGACATAGTGGTCCCATAGATCAAGTGAGAAGAAGAGACATTTGGAGCTAAAATTGGAGAGTATCTTCGACCAAGGATAATGAGGAAAGAAAGTTCAACTTTCCACATGCAAAAAAAGTTGGGAAGAAGCATTTGGGGAACTACCGGCTCAGGAGTGGGAAGTATTACATGTGTGGAAGAGATGACCATATTGGTCAAAACTATCATAGTTAATTGAAGCCTCAACTTCTCAACAAAAATGATAAAGGGAATATGGTGTAGGCTTTTCTAGAAGTCCAATTATTTAAGTGTAGATATCTTGGGCACATTTCTAATCACTATCCAAATTCGAGGGTAGTAGAGGGTAATCACCATCAAAATCAACATTGGCTAAGGGAGTAATGTCATGATTTTTCTATCATGACTGCTAAAGTTGAATCTCCAAATGATGTGGTGGTAGGTACTCTTATTGTTCTCTCAAATCCAGCAAGTACTTTATTTGATTTTGGTTCTACACATTCCTTTATTTCATACAAGTTTTCAAATAATATATAATGTATCCCTGAACTTCTAGATGTATAGTTATTAGTAAAGGCTCCTAGAGGAATTATACAAGCATAAAAAATTTATATAAACTCTAGTATTCACTTTGGAGAGAACAATATCATCATAAATATAGTATTCATTACCTTGTTGGAATTTTAAATTATACTAGAGATGGATTGGCTTTGAAATTATAATGCTAATATCAACTACATAAGAAAGTAAGTATCATTATTCTTGAATGGAAATCCTATAGTTTTTTTCAAAGGAGAGATATCTTGTCCTAATATTTGTCTAGTAGCACCACTCGTAGCCTTCTTTATGAAAATGGCTAGTGAAGATAAATAAACAAATGAATGTTTATAAATAGAGAATGTCCCCATCATTTAGGAATACATTGATGTATTTTCTAAGGAGTTACCTAGACCTCACCCAAAAATAGAGGTAGAGTTATCCATTGAACTTATTATTGTATCCAAAACGATATAAAAACCCCATATATAATGGAAAATCTAGAGCTAGAGGAATTAAATAAACAACTCCATGATCTTTTGGAGAAGGGGTTTATCTAGACAAGTGTGTCTCCTTGGGGATCACCTGTTCTCTTTGTCAAGAATAAGGATGGATCAATGTAGTTAATCAATGAATATAGAGAACTTAATGGGGTCATAATGAAGAACAATTACCCTCTTCCAAGAATTGATGATTTATTTGACCAGCTCTATGGGGATCAATTCTTATCCAAGATTTATCTTCGATATGGTTATCATCAATTGAGGGTGAAGAAAGAAGATATTCCAACGACCACCTTATGATCAAGATATGGGAATTATGAGTTTATGTTATGAACTTTAGATTTACTAATGATCCTGATATCTTTATGTATTTTATGAATAGAGTCTTTAACGAATACCTTGATAACATTGTGGTTGTGTTTATTGATGATATTATGATATATTATAAAATTTGTGAGGATCACGAGGATAATGTAAGGGTTATGTTGAAAAGTATGAGGAAGAAAATGCTATTTTGAAAGTTTATAAAATGTGAATTTTGGTTACAACAAGTTGCTTACTTGGGAAAGATTGTAAACAATGAAGGAATCTCAGTTGACCCTGTAAAGACAATGGTTATATAGGAGTGGGATCATCCTATAATAGTAACTGAGATTCATAGTTTCCTTGTTTTAGTAGAATATTATGGGAGGTTTGGTAAAAAAAATTCATGACATTCTAATCCACTAACCAAGTTAACTTAAAAAGGGATCAAGTTCATTTAAAAAAATGAGTGTGAAGAAAGTTTCCATGATCTTAAGAAGAGATTGATTACTTCACCCATGTTAACTCTACCCTCTATCAAAGAAAGATTTGTTATTTTTAGTGATTCATATCTAAATGGTCTTGGGTGTGTCCTCGTGAAAAATGAAAAGGTTCTTGCTTATGCATCTCGATAGTTGAAGCCTCGTGAGCATAACTATTCTATGTATGACTTGGATATGGTTGTGGTTTTTTCTGAAATGAAGATATGGAGGCACTATATTTATGGGGAGAAATGTTATATATACACAAGATATAAAAGTTTGAAGTATACTTTCATGAAAAAGGAATTGAATATGAGATAAAGGATATAGTTGGAACTTCTTAAAGACTACAATTTTTTAATTCATTATCATCTCAGAAGTGAAAAAAGAGTCAGTAATGCATTAGGAATAAAAGACCCCATTGTGCTGAAAATAATGAGGACATAGTGATATCCTTTGATCAAAGACCTATAAAATTGGAAATGGGAATCATAAGGGAAGGGACATCATCAAAACTATCCCAAACGGTCTCTCAGCCATCATTATTGGTGAAGATAAAGAAATATCAAAGAAAAGATCCTTTGTTACAGAAGAATATAGAGGCTATAAAGAATGAGAAGTTTCTTAAGTTCAATTTGGATCAAAAAGGTGTACTGGAAATTTCATACAATGCTATGTGTTGCATATATTTTATTAATAAAGAAGGAGTTGATAGATAAATCTCATATCTCTAATTACTCTATACATCCTATAAGTACTAAAATTTATAGGGACCTTCATGATCAGTATTAGTGGGATAACATGAAAAGAGAGATTACCATCTGCAATACAAGGTGCCTAGTGTGTCAACAAGTGAAGGAAGAGTGACAACTTCCTAAAGGGGTATTATAACCACTACTCATTCCATCATGGAAGTGGGATAATATCATTATGAACATTTTCATTGGTCTCTTGAGAACTTACAAAGGAAAACATGTGATATGGGTTATAATGGACTATCTCACCAAGACTACCCATTTTATCTATATTTGGGAATATTTTTCTCTTGAATAACTCTCTAATATATATGTGAAGGAAGTGGTAATCCTGTATGGAGTCCCACTTGGTATCATATCTGTCCATGATCTAATGTACTCATCAAAATTTTAGATAACTCTTCAACATGCTATGAATACTTAATTGAATTTTAGAATGACCTATCACCCCCAAACTGATGGCTAATCAAAAAGGATTTTTCAAAAAATCAAGGACATGCTGAGAACATGTTTTATGGAATTTAAATGGGGATGGGATAAATATCTCCCATTAGTTTAGTTCTCATACAATAAAAACTTCCATTAGAGTATTCAAATGAAACCCTAGGAAGTTATATATAGGAAACAATTTAGAACTCCTACTTGTTGGGATGATGCTGGTGAGAGAAATATTCTTGGGCCTGATCTCATGTAAGAGATGATAGAAAAGGTTCGTGTTATCATACAACATATTAAAATGTCTCAGTGTCGGCAGAAGAGTTCTGATGAAAACCATCGAATGGACTTAGAGTTTTATTTTGGTGATAAATTATTTCTTTGAATTTCACCTTGTAAGAGATTCATGAGGTTTGGGAAGAAAGGGATGTTTAACCCTAAGTACATTAGCCCCTATGAAATCCTTGATCACATAGGATCAGTGGCCTATTGGCTTGAACTTTCTCCAAATCTAGAACAAGTTCATGATGTTTTCCTTGTATCTCTCTTGAGGATGTACATACCTAACCCTTCACATGTACTGAATCTAGAGGTGGTACTACTGAAACATGACCTATCTTATGAAGTGAAATAGGTGGAAATATTGGACCGTAGAGACATGTTTATATGAAATAAGACTACCCACCCCTTTAAAGTGTCATGGAGGAACCAAAAATATCAATAAGTGATGTGGAAGGCATAGGAAACAATGAGGTATAAGTACCCTCACCTTTTCTTATCTTATAGAACGAGTTGCTATTTTGGGGACAAAATTTCCTAAGGAGGGAAGAATGTAATGAATCATAATTTTTGAATGATAATTGTTTCTTGAAAATGTCTATTATATTATATTACACAAAAAAACTATATATCATTAATAATTAAGTAATTATATTTTAATGTGACCATGAGGTTTTGACCGTTATATGACCATTGCTCAATTATGATCATTGGTTAACATGACCCTTGGAAACTGTAATCTTGATGTTTTTATTATTTTTTATAAATAGAAATGATAATGGTTAATTAATGAAGAAAGAAGAGTCAATGGCCTCATCCAGTAGAGTTGTGTCATATTAAGCCCATTTGTTAGATCTTGGGAAGGAGGTAGCATCACTGAGCTTCAATCTTCACCAAGCCCAATCCAAGCTTCAACACATTAATCTTGAACAAAATCGCCTATGGGAGAAGTTCAAGTTAGTGGATATTACCACTCGGATGCTGTTATCCCAGATGCCCAAGAAACTATCACCATCACACACTTTACCCTTAGGTTATATACGAGTGTTATAAGGGGTCATTTTTCAATGCCCTAGTCACTTAAAATTTAATCCCATTGTTTTATTAAAATTTTTATTTCATCATTGTTGTTTTAAGAATAGTTTTTCTTAAAAATATGGATGGAATTTGATAAATTGATTTTTTTGGTAAAAATAGTTCTTTTCAAAGAGATATAGAATATTTTATTAAAATAAGGTTTTATTAAGGTTTATTATAATGAAATAATATTATCAAAACACTCTTATTTCATTATAAATGATAAAATAATTTTATTTTTTTCAAGTGTTAAAAATTTTACTATGCATTTTTTGTCCCATATTATTTTTAATAAATAAGTATTTTTATAGTTAAAAGTTAAATTTATCATATTTAGATAATTTTTATGATAAAATAAATTTATTTTTTGAAATAATAATGTTTATATTAGGTTAGGGTGAATTTATGAGAATTTTTAAAATACTTTTGTTTTTTAGTGAATAGTAAAAATAAATTTTTGAGTTTTGAGTACGTGTAAAGACATCATAATGATGTGATATGTAATATAAAATTCTTGAAAACTATTTTGGATTAAAATAATGTAATATGTGTTAGATGTTTCCAATACCATGGGCAAATACTATAGGCAACCCATGCTTTTGCAAATACCACTACTAAGGTGTCCAAGGATATAAATAAAAAACCCCTCACTTTTGCTATAAATAACCACCCATTTATCGATTGTATTTATTTTTAAATTATTTATAAATGAATCTATGATAGTATTACCTTCCAAGGAGTCTTTCCAAGGTGTCCTAAAGTCCCCAAGGTCCCAATCTTTGAGTTTTAGGAGTCACTCTTCAGGGTAAGGGAAATATCAACTTCCCTTTTCCATTAAAGTTCTCTTTTTATGTGGTAAGTATTTAAAATTTTCATAATATTTTATTTTTTCCAATTTATTCTATCCATTTAAATTATTGATAATATTTTATGAATAGTATTCCATATTCCCTCTATTTTAATGTTTTCTAAAACCACTTTTTTACTGGTTACGCTACCGATTTTACTTCCAAAAATTTATCTCTTTTTCTCAAGAAATTATTTTATTTTATTTAGTGAATACAAACACCTATTTCTTCTACATAGGTATTCAAATAAATTTTAAAAATATCTCTTTTATTTTTTTATTAACATACATTAAACCCACCTTTATTTTTTGTGGGTATAAAATGACAAAAGGATATTATTTTTAAGCACTTTCTAAAACACCATGATTTTGATATGAAACTCATTTCTTTTATTCTCCCCAGGTTATTTATGAAATGTTTTATTACGAAATATGTGGATAAAATTAATTAATACATATTAATGGAATTACCTGATAGTGATGTAATGTGTTGAGTAAAGAATTTAAACTCTAGAGATGACATGTTTTACGATACCTTTGTAAATAACCTTGGTAATATTTATGACACCTCTGTGATAAACCTTGGTGATATACTTATGAATGACTCAATTAAATGTTGTATCCACATTTAAATGTTATGAATAATTTTATTTTTATTATTTTGTGCCTCTTTTTCTATTTCTCATACCTTTATGAATATCCTCAAGTTCTTATTGATATTCCTCAAGATCACAAGTAAACAATTTCCTTGGTTTTCCCTTATTAGGAATTATGCTCACCCTTTCCATTGATGTATATCCCTAGGTTATGAGTTGAAATAAATTCACTTAGGAAGAACCATTAATAATCATTCCAAGTGTAATCAAATACTTTTTTATTTTTTCATGTATTATGTACCTTTTTTTAAAGACACTAAACTTTAAAAGGTCCTCTATTTGTAAAATGAAATGAAAAGTTATATAATAAAAAGGAAATATGACATATCTTTGTTGCTTCATATTCATGTAGGAATGAATAACTAAATGAGGTAGAAATGTTATCCTTCTATTTTTTTGAATATTGTATCATTATATCTTCTCATTCTTTGTGAGAATTATTTCTATTAGAATTAGAACATGGGGAAACTGATTAATCATCTTCTTTGTATAAGATAGATGCATTATTTATCTTTATCATTTATTTATTATTTATAATCTTAGAAGTCTTAGATGATATAGAATTATGATATACAATATATACATCTCTTTCAAGTTTTCACTCCATTTTTAATTGAGAATACAAATCAAACCATTAATGAGATTAAAATGGTAGAATCCAAATAGATGCGTGACCTGACCCTATGATACCAATTGTTATGATCAATTTGGGATGATCACACTAATATGGGGGAGGGGGGTTAATCATTGTGGAATAAACTTTTATCACTTAAAAATTTATCCATTTTAATAATTCTTCCAATTATTCAGTAAATGTTTCTCTTATCTTTTTATCCTCTGGTTAACAAGCATGTACACACAAGAATAAAGCACATGGAACACTAAGACTTGTTAATGATGATATCTTCTAATACAGATGAATACATGTCTATAATATGGTGTTTATTATCCCACTCATACACAACTATCCTTTTATTATCAAGGAAATCACATGTAAGGTTATTACCATGAACTTAATCTCCTAACACTGACCAAGTACAATGAAATTTTAAATATTAAAGAACAAGATTATAGGATATCAGTATATCCCTTATGAATTGATCAATAATTATTTTCATAAACTTCCTCAAAATTTAGAAATCAAAAGGGATGCCTCAAATATATCAATCAATGGGATGTCTCAAATATGAAACCATCAAATAGGAAATCACATTTTCTTCTTCATCCAGAATAAATTCACTATTCTATATGGATTGGATGTATCAGAATTTTATGACCCATGTAATAAATAGAAAATAATATATTGATAACAATTTCATACATTTCTTTAGATATTAGACAAAAAATATGATATATTGAATTAAAATGTTGGATTCTAAAAGTCACAGACAATATAAATCACTGAATTTACTATCAGTTTCAATTTGGGGAAACTTATTCCTTGCACATGTGCAAGATAAATTTTAGTATTTGGAATCTTTTTACATAAAATTTTTTCATCCATACATACTTTCAAACACCCTGTGCATGAAATATTGAATCTTAATGTTTAT
Source organism: Viscum album (assembly GCA_963277665.1). Classification (NCBI taxonomy): domain Eukaryota; kingdom Viridiplantae; phylum Streptophyta; class Magnoliopsida; order Santalales; family Viscaceae; genus Viscum; species Viscum album. The sequence goes on along the minus strand of OY728136.1, from coordinate 751,116,586 downwards.
GCATGCACATAATTCCTGAATTCATGTACATGAACTTTTTACTCAGTGTCGTAGTTGAATTTTATATAAGGAAATTACATGAGTTATACACCTTTGAAAAAACTTGGTGTTTTCAAGTTATGAACTTTCTCCTATCTTCATGTAACCGTGTATATAAACTGTGAAAATATTATTCTTTTAATTCATTAAAACCATACTGGATTCATAGAAACTATTAGGTGATTCATGTAACACCTTACATATAATCTCAATCCTTTAATTATTCTTGACCTAGGAGTATATTGAAATCATAATCTTTTATATGAATAAAGCACATGGGAGGCCTTCTATTCTTCATGAAAATGAAGTTTGGTTTTTATTCATGTAATATTTGTGCATGAAACATGTTCTTAATATAGTTTAGTGAATTTAAAATATTACTTCTCTCTTTGTGTTTCTATGTAGGATCACAGATTCATATTTTACACAAGTGAAGGTGAAGAGGTGCTCTATTTTTCTTATGAAAAAATGTGATGTATTTAAATAAAAAATGGCAGCATCTTCAACTCGAATCATTCCCATAATATTTATTTACGAAGAACCACCGAATCTCCTCCAAGTTTTATTCTATGTCAATGATGAATTTAACGTACCAAAAACTATTCCAAGTCATGGATTGATATTATTATTACCAAATATTTCAGAATTTTATACTTCACTTGGGTTTCCATATTATTTTTCGACATCACATGACTCCAACAATTAAGGAGTCTTTGTGTAATTATCTTATTCTCTCATTAAAAAATGTTCATTTGCACTTTGTTTTCATCATTGATTATATCATATTCTTTAAAAAATGGAATGAATGCAAGATAAAGATTGTATACATGGATTTGGGAATGATTGATCAAGTCTCATTATCATGGTTTGATCACTAGATGGATGGTAATTGAACATTGGAATATTGATGTCATTTTTATCAAGCTTAATTGATTCTATTTTCCACTTAAACAAATCAAGAACAACAACCCATGATAACCTAAGGAGAAATATAATGGTGTTGAAGATGTATGATCACTAGATAAATAATTTTTGAATGACTTAGGTTACATGAATAGATTTTTTAACATATAAAAAGTATCTGTGTTGCACCCATCCCATATCAGAATTTTGTTCAGTCAAACTTCACTTAATAAATCAATCCGCTTTAATAGCCTCTTAAACCAACACTAGTTTCAGAACTCAGACACAATTACACACACTCACCTTGCACGAGCCACATAATACCCATGTAAGGTCCCCAAGGTGCCTTCCTATGCATGATGTGTTCATTACATGAACACCTTGATGCATGATCCCTGTAGGAGCTATGAAAGCCACCTACCTCAATAGTTTTCCAACTTGGCAGGCTCTACCACATGGTTGAGCTTTATAAAACATGTGTGGGATTGAGATGACATAGCTATCCAGCTTGGTTTCCCAATTTTTTAGTTATCTCCCAAAGTATAATTGGAAATTACAAACTATAAAAATGATAATCCAACCAAATTCCTTCTCCAAAAAATGAATCATTATGAAAAAATATAAATCTATTTTTATTTTTGAATGGTATTCAAAATTATTCCACAAATAATGTTTCAAAATTAATAAAAATAAATATTATCAAGTTCTTCATGAAACTACTCATGAAATAATAGAATATTTTATGGAATCTTTTACTAAATTAGACAATTTTCACTTCTTTATATTCATTGTTCACGTATCTAAATATTAATATTAGTTCAAAAATCATCAATCTTTAAATAAACTTCTTCCAAATGTGTAACATTTGGCCTTGAAACTTATTGTGGATGGATCTTCTTCAAAACTTCAATAACTTCTACGATTCTTGATGAAATGCACATAATTTATTGGGAGCATCAATCTTCACACATTACCAAGCTTGTGAAAACCAAAAAACACTACAAAACTTGTATTCTTTACTAAATTAATATTAACATAAAGTGATTCATCACTTAATGACCTTCTGAAAAAATAAAATACAAACATAAATTCGGATCATCAATAACGTTAACCAATTATAATCCTGATGCAGTGTTCTATACAAAGTACAACACACCCAATAAGAGTGATCAAGGATGTCTATATATGATTTAAGAATCACATATTTCCTTAAAACTTCTATATTATTATGATATAAGATACTAAAACCCAATTAAAAGTGACTCTCATTATTGTAAGATCTTTTCTTAAAAAAAGAACATAATCATAAATTTTAACAATTGAATATTATCCATGGAGTTTAGGTAATAAAATGTAAGTTTTAAAATTCTTAATACAATGAAACACCTTATTGAAGAGCACTATTATATTCCAATATATTCAATGAATGTTCTCCCCAATTACATAAGCACAAAAACATACATAAAATTCTTTACTCAACCCACATTCTTATTTTAATTCTTCTTCTTCATTCATTTATTATTTTGGTTTTGATTCATGTTTTGAGTGTTGCATGGGTTTGGAAAAGTGTGTTTTTTATATTTTAAATTATTATTGCGTTTATTTTGGGGTAACCATAACCATTTATGATTATAGAAATCAAAATTTCAATGATCCTATTTCCATAGAGAATAAACATGGGTAGATAAATAGTGTTATTGACCCCAGTCCCCCAAAATCCCTTCCCTTAATCCAAAACCATTAGTTTAGAATTAAAACCTATATCCTATAATTTAAAATATTCCCATATTGAGGGTATTGACCCATTTCCCATCATTATTTCCAATAACCTCTCTCCATAAGAGGAATTAAAACTGCTAAACCTTTTGAGAGAGTGTAAGGTGATAGGATGGATATTAGATGATATTATTAGGATTAACACATATATTTTTATACATCACATAATTTTATAAGATGAGGATAATCCCATAATTCAAGAAATTTTTTGGTTAAATATCACCCTCCTTGAAGTGGTGAAATTGGAGGTGATTAGATTCATTAATATCAGGATCATCTACCCTACAAATAATGGTGTATGGTTTATCCTAATAAATATTGTGCCTAAGAAAACTAGAATAATGGTAGTTCCTAATTAAAGGAATGAATTGGTCACAACACATGTGAATAATAGTTGGCAAGTCTTCATAGGCTACCTTTGTCTAAATAATGTGACATGAAAGGACCAAATTCACCAAAATTTCATTGAAAAAATGTTAGAAATATCATCAATTAAGTCCCATTATTATTTCTTTAATGGATATTTGAGTTATTTTTAAATCCATATAGCCCATGAGAATCAAGAAAATACAATTTTTAAATGTCTATTCAGAATATTTGTATATATTACAATGACATTTGGTTTGTGTAATTATCCTGATACCTTTGAATGTTGTATAGTTAATATTTTCTCTAAGTACCCGAAGCATTGGATGAACATTTTCATGGATGATTTCACTATTTATGGTTCTAACTTTGAAGACTATTTGGAACACCTAGGTTATCTCCTATATGCCATTTCATTGAAAAATATATCATATTAAATTATGATAAATTTAATTTTAAGGTATAATAGGTGATAATTTTTGGAAATGTCATTTCGTGTGAGTGAATTAAATTTGATAAATAAAAAAATTGAAATAATGTCCTCCATGTCATATCCATAATGTTTCCATGAGGTGTAGTATTTCTTATTCAATGATAGTTTTTACTAATTATTCATTAAAGTCTTTAGTAATATTACACTTCCATTGTCACATTTTTTATAAAAATATATTGAGTTCAAGTTTGATAATAATTGTGACTATTAATCTTAATTAATTAAATGGAGTTACACATTGCCTTACATTATCCAATCATGAAGTTGGTATCTCCCCTTTAATCTTGTGTGTAACAACTCAAAAATTATAGTTGAGGAAATTTTGTTACAATTTTTTTAGAGGGATACTCATGTCATTGTATATGTCTCACTTACCCTTGAACCTTCCATGTAAAACAACACTAATAATAAAAAGTAAATTATTTATATTGTGTTTTATTATGAAAAACTTCATTCATATCAACTTGGGTTAAAATTCATTGCGTTTTATACTCATTATCACGGCATAATCTTTAAAAAAACATTAATTCGTGATTTAAAACATAAATTTCCAACAATAAAATACAATGATCTAAAGGTTTTGTATATTTGGAAAATTAAAAACATAAATACATCATCTTAAATGTAAAACAAAATATTTATTTAAAACTCCACATAGTGATCCTAACTCCCATAGATATTTTAAAACTATGTAGGATATCATGGCGAAAAAACATAATGGAATGGGAAAGAAAAAATCCCAATAATGGAACAATCAAACTATTAATAATGGTATAAATAGGTTTGGATTCATAACATGATAACATAAGGAGGATAATCATAAGCATGGAAACATGACATAGGTTAATGAAATCATAATATCACAGAATCAAGAACATGTGGAGATTTCATAAAGCATGACATCATAAGAATATGTCAAGGCTAACCACCAAGACAACATAACATAGTCTAACCACCATCATAATAGAGTGTGCTTAGGAAAAACACATGTGAAACATACATAGTATCTTGTGATACATTAATATTAGATAATTAATTGGAGGGATATAATGGAACCAACCATCACATCATAATATGCACATGAATATGTTTTTGTTTTCGACGAAATGATCATGGTGTTTACCCATACAACATGAGAAAAATGGCCTGATGAGAATTGAGAATTATATACTTTTAATCTTGTAAATAAGACTCCTTATTTAAATTATTTCAATTTGGATTCGCCATTTTTTTTTCAATTTAATGGGTAGTGGTGTACCTTTATAGTATGATTAATTATGGGGGGTTTAAATGTTCTACAGTTATTTATATCAGGTTCACCATTATTATGTTTCACCTTCTTATGATGGGTCAGTTTCTAATGGGGTTTGTTTGTGTAACCAGAAACACCCAATGATTCTCATATCCATAATGAATCATGGACCTACATTCCAAAGGCAGATGATCATTGGGTAACTTGGACAATGATACTTAAGAAATCACATTGGTGGAGATGATGGGAAGTCGGGCTCATCACACTACTTTGGGGGGAATTATTTTCAGTTTCGAGGCTCTCTTATATATTTATGTTATTTTTTTGAATCCTTTTTTCATTCCCAAGTATGATGTGGATCACATTAAATCAATGATTAATTATAAGGATGATTGTGTTTGGAATCATCTGTGTGTATCTGAGGTTCTTTATTGATGGGAATATATGTATGTATTCGAGGTTCTACATAAATGGCACCCTTTTATGAATCTATTAGATATTATTTGGTTGTTCATTAGGGAAGTGATGGTTTTAATCCATGTGGTGAGGTGCTCTATAATTTACTATAATCTAGGGAGATAAAAGTTATTTTAATTTTTGGATCAAATCTATGAGACATGCTTCCTACATACCCTCATGAAAGGATTTAGAACCCACATAGTTTGGTGAAGATTAACCAAACACATCCCCTTTTAATGTCATGTGATGAGGGAAAAACCATGCATTTTAATTTCATATGACAAGGAAATCCAAGAAAAAGATGTCTGGCCAAGAATGGTGTGGGACTTACGCTGAGGCAACCCGAGGGACCTACAAGAGATGTGATCTCCCATGAGGGAGCATGATCTTACTAAGGGTGTGACCTGATAAGGATGGTGATGAAAGGGACCTAGAAGGAATGTGGCCCTCCGAGTTGGATATGAACCTACTGGGAATCTGGTATGAAGAACATTAGGGTGAATCTAGGTGTTGGGTTTGAACCAAAGGGATGATTCCTACATATACAAGTTAGTTGCGAATCAAATACTATGTAGTTCAGAAAGGTTTGAGGACTAAACCTATGTAGTAGTCCCACTTTAATGGAGGTTGGGGCTTACATCTATGGAGAAGGAACATTTGAGTAGATATTATTGGGGCTTATACAGTATAGGAGGACCATTTGAGTAGATATGTTTGTGGATTTTATCGTATAGGAGGCCCATGGATGTTTAGGATCACATTGATTTTATGATAGACACTAGACTTTAAGCCCACATGAGTTATTCTTGGTGTTAGAAACAAGATTAATTAGTATATTTTAAGATCACATGATCCACTTTGTCTACTGGTGGATGGATTCTAGAGCCTAAAGTGAGAGAGAAAGGGATTTGAATATTCCTATCTCCTCTTTTATTTTTAAAATTGGGATAGTCACATATGTTGATCTACCCCTATACGACCTGGGATAGAGATGCAGAGAAAAATTTATGCCTTTAACAAGAAATAATAGAGACTTAATGTAGAAGGGATTCCCTTATAGTTATTAGGGAATAGAACAAGATAATCCATTACTCATCAAAAGGAAATTCAAGTGTGATCCCCTCTCTCCTCACCCAGAAAAGGGAGGTCTACATTGGATCCTACAAGATTATAACCCTCATTACCAAATGAATGTATACTTGAAAACATTATGAGGATATTACTTTTCAATGAGGTTACCCCCAAGACTCCATTTACCATGGGTATATAGACTCGAGAGGACATGCTGATGTGCCCAAAGATATGATCATACATGTAAAGTTTCTTTGGAAGAGGCCTTGGCCAGATGCCGTTAGACTGGTTCGTAGAGGGGTCAATGTGGTAACTTATGGAATTATGGTTGAAAGTGATTGGAGTTAGAGAGTAGAACACCCTAGAATTCCCCATTCCCTACAATATGTTCTTATACAGGATAGGGTTCCCTTATCATAGCGTGTTGTTACGAAGTTGAGGGTACTGTCTGTAAAGGAGTATTTGGTTTGTAGATGTAAAGATGAATTTTTATTCTTCCTTAATGTCATGTAGTGTATTTATCTTCTGGGATGGATCTCTCCAAATTCTCCTCAATTTCTTGGCCCTTCCATGTGTGTAATTATCTTTTTTTTATCTTTCCTATCCCTTGATTACCCTTAGGGTCTTTTATAAAACAATTTAGGAACTAGATACTAGAATATATGGTCCTCCATGTTAGACCATAAGGCTTTATTTTTTGGATCAAAAAAATAACACATTAGACCATGAACTATTTAATTTGTGGGGGATGGAAAAGACTATCAGCACTCAAAAATGATTTTCAATCATTTTTTGGGGAAAGTCATTCATCGCATTTGGAAATCAATGTTCGGCCCTAAAAATCACTTGGTTTCATTTGCAAGAACTGACAGTAACATCTTATCCCATGAATGATTTTTTTGTTGGGTGTTTCATGGGGTGACAGAATGCCATGCAGAGCAGTGGTCTGCATAGCGATTTTCACTTCATAGGACCAAGCCTTCATTCACGCCTTCTCTCCTTTGAATATTTTCTTCAAACTATTCTTTTTATTTTTTATTCCATTTTTATAAAATTCCTCTAATTCTTTTCTCCTTGTATGCGGGGTTTTCATGACACAAAAAATAGCCCCCATCAGAATGGGCTTCGATCAAGATGAAGAAGAGATGGTTCCAATAAATAAAGAGGTCATGTTTTGAACCAGTTTGTAGTAAATAGGTGGACCTTCAAGAGGGGACCATGCCTATAAAATGGGATCTCTCCACAAAATTTCCTCCACTGATAGTTATTCCATGAAGAGTTCTTCCTTGGAGACTGAAATTTCTAAAAACTCAAATTCATCACCCGTGAACGATATCTTAAATTTTTTTATAGTAGGTTGATGCTTCATGGATTGAGAAACCCATGGACTGAGTAACTTTTTTGCTAACACTAAATTTCCCAATGCTTAGTGAGATAGTAATTCATGAAATAACACTTCTTGGGACAATTCTTTGTGAGACAATGGTTCACGGTGCTTTAGAATTTTCTATTTTTATAAAGACTAACCCATTTTACATTGTGATTTTCTATTGAAAATTGGATAGAACATTCACAAGCTATTTCTTCTACTGATGATGTGATTTTTTATACTAAAAATAAAAGTGAATATTTGGTTGATTCAATCAACAAAAATACTATGATCACCATTGACCCACTCCATCAATCCATGATGGGACATATAATCACAGCTTAAAAGGAGTATTCGATATCAGTCAGGATACCTCTTTATGGTATGAGGATGCCATTATATGTTATAATCCCTAAACCAAACATAGTAAACCAACTTTCAGTCTTGATAATCAAGTATTCCAACATTACTTGTGCCAATATTTCATTGAAATGTTTATTCTTTCAAGAAACTCACACTGTGGAATTTATTTTGAACTACACTCCACAGTCACTAAGAGGAACCATGCAGGCAACAGATAGAGACATACATTTCTATCATAGTGTTTATTGGAAGGATACAAGAAGATAGTAGCTAGGGTGGTCATCAAAATGGGACCTTGACCTAGGGGATCATTCAGATTGGATTAGGGTTGACCTTTTTAGGTCTTCCAGACTTTTGAGGAATTTAAGACTGAGTTGAAGGAAATTGGTATGTATGAGGTAGTTTTGGTATCATGGAATAACTCTCACTGAAATCAAAAAATTATCATATAGCTAATTAGAATATGGATCTCGAACACCAATACATTTTACTTAGTGCATGGGGAGGTTGAATCAGTCTTTGGGATGTCCGGTTGATTTTTGTGGTTCCCATAATGGGTAACATGTATGATGAGTTTCTTACACCCCTTTAGACATGGGACAACATGGAGAGAACCCCAAATATTTACAAGAAATATATTGATAATGTTATAAATCTGTTGAAGGGTGAACCTCTCCCAAAACAGGATATCCCATTTTCTAATTGGATTAAGGAATTTTCTATGCTAAGTGTCTAGGAGCCTTCCGCTAGGAGGCCAAGGAATTTACCTAATATTGAGACTTGAATGAGTATTGGGGTCTATTGTAACATTCTTGAGGAGGGTTAGTCAAATAAGTGGGGTTGGAAAATCATCCCCAAGGTAAACCAGCTGTACTAACTAATATCATTTCTTGCCATCTTTCTAAGTGGCTGGATACTACTAGTACATGATTTTGGTACTAGGCTCAGAGTCATAACCTTCATAATGGTGGATAAATTTTCTACTGACAAGAATATTAACCTTACCATCCAATTTATAGTGAATATTTACCATTTTATGGGATGAATCAGTAAGGGGAGGCCACAATACCTCTTTGTAGGCTGGTTCCAAGTTATCTGGGTCAAGGTAGAAGCCTATATAAGACGCTATATATTTATCACCAGTACAAATATCCCAGAAGGTTTCTTCTAACCATATCTTCAAAGAATAAGTTGATAATCTCATCGAATTGTAGAGAGAAAGAAAAATGGATCAGATCAACTATCACAATCATTTTACCTGTGCTTCTTACATCCCCTCCGTTACTTTGTTAAATGATGGATCTGGGGACCACATCAGGTGTGGATATATTATTTATTTGAGAAAAAACATTTTGGTCACTAGGATTGATAGGGTTATTATATGATAGGGGTATACACCTTGAAAATTTACACTTCAACGAAACTGTTTTTAGATTCGGTGTCCTCCGACCTTCAATAGTGCATGCTAGTATAAACACTTAATGGTAGCTCGACATCTCTGGTTAATGTTCACTCAGAAGGACACATGATGAAGAATTAGGCTTCCAACTTATATGGGTTTTAATCATACACTTACAAAATATTATTACAAGGCATGAAACCAATCGCCCTAAATATAAACTAGAAAAATAGGTCCTTGTTGTTGGGGGTTCAACCAGTTCCTGAGGATAGAGGGGATTTAAGGAAAGTGGTTGCACATTCTTATCTTGGGAAGAAGACAAGAAAATACATTGTTTCTAAACCAACAAGAAAGATGTTGAGAGAATGGAATTTGAATTCCCAGTCTAATGGAACTACTTATCAAGGTTAAGTGTCCATATCTCTCCATGTCACCTTTCTATAAGTCTGGATACAATGACATTCTCTGAATATTTCCCAATCAGTTCTCACTCCATGACACTTTTTGTAGGAGAAGGTTGTTGTATTGATTAGATATGGCTATGTGTCAGCACATGATACTATCTATTACACTAATAACCTTGAGATAGTGAAATCCTATATTCACTTTCTCATTGCCTTGGTTTATTAACTATACAACCATAATAGACATAAAAAGTGAGTGTTCACAATTGTGAGGCTTGATGTTAGCGATAGTGAAGGAGATGATAGTCATACTTCTGAGGGGTCTGATAAATCCAACCCCTACTAAAACTAGGGTTAGGGAAATTCCTTCTTCCCAACTAGGGTTTTGAAAGTGTCCAACCCTAGAGGGTTCCACTATAACTGAGGTTCCAAGAAATAAAGTAAGGTGGTTAGACCCTGCCCCACATCCCAGGGTGGATCTTCTCTCATTATCGATTCCCATTATTACAACCTTACCAGAGTTTTGGAAAGCATGGGATACCTTGAGAGAAAGATCATATTTTTAAGAGATTTGGGATATTCTTCATAAAGATATCCTTAAGCTTATGGGATTTGAGTTAAATGCCACTCTTATATGGATCTCTACTTAAGATGATAATTGTAAATTGGGTATATATCTAGAAGAGATAGACACCTGCATTCACTCATACAAGGGAATACTTTACTGGACCGATAGAGTAGAGGATATTGTTGTAATCATGATGGGTTAAGATGACACCGATGAAGAGGTAATTTTTTTTACAAACTCCTCTTCTTATTATTGTGACCCAGAATCTCTAAGCCTAGTACTTGTTGGAACTTGGAGAGATTCAGGAACCTGTTTCTTCTCCAAAGTACACCCCAAGGGGTACCACTATTGGGGAGAACATCCATTCGAATGTTAGAGATACCTGAGAAATATCTATTGGGGAGATTGAGATTATGTAAATGTTTCTTAAAAACCTTTCCAGAACATTTCCACACCCAGGACCACCCACTATTATTTCAAGGGGAACCTCTCCATGGCACAACACGAAGCATCAACATGCATCACAGTTGGTGATATGTATTAGGTCAAGGATACTAGGTGTCTGTTTCATCTATTTACTTAGACATCAAGTTATGTTTTCATGTTTTGAATACTTATATCACACATAAATTGGTGTAGATCCAACGGTTCAGTGAGAAACAACCCTTTAGGGGCTTATATCCCCTTCTTCCTTAGAGACAAACATGATCCCACCCATGATTTTTCCTAAACCAAATGGGGAATCTAGGATGACTGAGCCCATTAGAAGAATCCCAACACCCAGGAGGAATCTATTAATGAGAAAAATATATCTATCATAGTAGTGGAATATCCTTTAGGGGTCAACGCTTCTACTGAGCATATTGAACCTATTTCTATGGAGGGAACCATTGTGGAAGAGGTGATGAATCAGGTTCAAGGAGAGTTGGACCTAACTGTTGTTCTTCATTTCATGTCCATTATCCCTACAAGCTTAGTATCGATGAGTGTCCTTCTATAGACCACTGAACTAGAAGAAAATGAGACTTCACCATGGGTATATCTGGAATAACCTGAAGTCAATTTGTATATGGAGGCTGCAACATCCATTTTTCCAGTTGATGTAACAATGGTGGTCATGGATGCCTGTGTTTCAGAAATTGAAAGTGATTTCTCCCCTCTTACGGCCATTAATTATTCTTTTGACATTTATGAATTGATTGATTTAAACATCTATCTTTAGGATTACTGCCACAAACATCTTTGACTATAACTACTTATTTGACATCCCAACCTGTTAGCGTTGCAAGGGAGATGACTGATACAAAATCAATTCACATTGATGTTTCTAAATAAATACCCTCTCTGGTGGCACTCATACATGAATATATTCCACCATATGAGAGTGATTCTGATGTATAATAGGATTCTGTAAAAAACTATCACATTTTCTGACTTAAAATATGGAAAGATATATGGAAGTTTATTTCTCAGACCCCCTTAGAAAAATTCTAAAGAAATTTCCCAAATTTCATCACTTGTTTTCATTTATTGAGTATGGGAGGTTTTATTATCATGCCATCCATAATATAGTAAAAAATGTGATTTCTTCCTAGGAGAGAACTAGCATGTTCCACTATCAGATTTTAACTACAGAATCTAGGGCCCACTTTCTCGCAGCCAGGTTGATCCTTCTCAATGAAGCTTTTGGGCATGTTGGGATGGTTGTGAGGCGATGGGGAAAATTTTTATAGAAGATGACCTCAGTGGAGTGGATTTTTTAAGTGGTGGAGCGACTTAGTCAGGAATTAGAGTGTCTTAAGTAAGAATCATATGATACCGAAGCATCTATGGATAAAGGACAATAGTTGGAGGAGGAGGAGGAGGAGGATAAGGCATGATTGGATGCAGTTGAGAGGGTAAAGGCACTATTGGGTGATGCTAATGCTGATACTACAACCTTGTTTTAGCTCAATCAATTCATAGAATATTTTGATCAATAACTACTTCAACTTTCAAAATCTACTGATTAGGATATGTAATCACAATGTCCTACTCATATGGAGAGACTAAAGGCTATGTATAATTCTATTTTCTCATTTAATAAATAAATTGAAACTTTTTTTCCTCCAAGGAATATTATTTATATTATCTTGAAATCCAAATTAATAATATTTAGTCATGTTTTGAAAGATATTATCTACTATATATCAATTAAAATAGAATCTAGAATATTTAAATTGACATGATCATGCAATGATCTTATTTTTTATGATCCAAGGGACTCATTGATAATAGTTTTGATTGTTTCTAGGGTTACATGAAAAAACCTACAAAATTTGTGTCTCTTTTTTCAACACCCTAACTTTTTCATAAGTCTAATTTGGTGTAGGATTAGTGGGCGTAACTCAACTTTTTTTAGTTATACCTTTGTGGGGTTTCAACCTAACAAGTTTTGTTCCTTTTTTAATAGCTATATTTTTTCCGAAACAATGAAAACTATTAGTTTAGAAAGTAAGAAATTGACTTTTTATTGGGTTCCCTTTGTAGGTTTTAAACCTAGCAAGTATTATGTCTCTTTTTATAGGAAATTTAAATTCCTTCCAATTAGATAATGTGATTGGTATTTTAGCTTGAACAACTTCGATAATAGATTATGGGATAATGACCCAAACATGGATTACTATCCGAGAATGTCCTAATATTTTTTTAGACATGATTGGAGGATTTTCTAGACCCTGTTTTTGTGATTTATGAATCCAAGAAATGATATGGGAAAAGTAGGTGAGGAGTGATCATAAAAAAAGTTTACAACATGATGTTGTTCGGGGCATACAGAGATAGGAGTGGTATCTCCTAAGGAATAATTTCACATTGGTTGATAGGTCGTTTGTGTGGGTGACTTATGTAGGGCCAACTAGGGGAATATTGTTCATAGTTAAGAAAACATTTCATCAGGACAATGACCCTCCAATTTTAATGGATAGACAGAATATGTAAATTTGGATTTCTCAAGACCACGAGTGGATCCTTATTAAGGGGATGATGTCTAATGAATTAAAAGGGCATTTGTATCGGCACAAGCCATGAATGAGGAACCACTCTTTCATGATTTTGAATTGTGTAAAAAGGAGTTGCATCATGATTTAGTTTAATATCATGTGATTGGGACATGAACCATGAAGTTTAACATCTTACGACAAGTACATTCAAGGGATACTATTTAAGGTCACTTAGCTGTGGGAAAAGGATAAATGATTCACCCTTTTCATGGTAGTCTATCGAAGAATATTCCATCATCTTTAGTCATGAAGGTGAAAGGTTGTAAGCTGTATTCTGAGGGTTTACAAATATGAAGAGTGATATGGGATGAAAAATATCATAGGGTTGTTTGATGATAGAAGAGGTCTTACCTGAGGACATATTTGCCTTTGGTTTACATGCCTTTTGTGTGGGTGACTTATGTAGAGACAACAGGGGCATATCTATGGATAGAAGAGGTCTTACCTGAGGAAATATTTTTCATATGGCTGGGGTTGAGATATATGGTTTAGGTGTTACTAAATATATCATCATAATAAGAATCAATCCATACATGGTTTTTACAAGGATCCTCATGTAGGTCTGACCTATGCACAGGAAGGGGACATTTTTTACTTTTTCTACAGCTAAACCAAGGAATGGAGACTTGGGAATAACTATGTATCCTTAAATAGTAGGAATAAATTCATAAGTAGTTCTGGGAAGGTTTCCACACACATAGATCGAACTCCTTTGTGGGAAAAGGGTCATATTCCTTTGAATATGGGCTCATGAGCAGGGTGAGATGCATATTGGACTCTCTTATATAGATCTAGATCATGGATAAGAAAGGGTGGGAAGTTTGTTTTTTCTATGGTGGTCAAACTAGGATATAAAATCTAGGTGTCACTATGTATCCTATCAATGTGAGAATCAGAAAATACATATTTCTTATGTTGGAATCCTCTTGCGCAGTTCTAACCCATAAAAAAGAAAAGGAGAATCATTATTATATTGTGGTTGGATCCATAAATGAAGATTTGAGAATCACTTGTATCCTATGGTAATAGAAATCAATGAGAAATTGTTCCTTGAAATCATGTTGTTTAGTGTCATGTGATTAGGACATCATCCATCCAGTTTAACATCATGTGGTAAGGACGACAGGGGGTTTTATAGTTTTAAATCTTACAGCTAGGACCATATGTCATGGAAATGATGAGTAATAAGGGGCTCATTAGGCCCGAGTGTTCCGGCATGCTTTCAATGTGAGGGGGACTGAAAATATAAACCATAATTATGGGGTTTCTCAGATTATGAAAAATTATATGGGAAAAAATTTCAACGGACTTATGGAGATAGGAGAGGTCTCTCCTGAGAACAAATTTCCCTTTGGTTGATAGGATATTTGTGTGGGTGACTTATGTAGAGATTATTGGGGAATATTGTGAATAGTTAAGAAAATGTTTCCTTAGGACACTAACTCTACACATTTGATGGCCAAAAAAAGATAATGGGGGTACAAAATTGATCGGGACACAAAATATGATAAATAGAAGAAATGTGTCTGAGTTTGTAAGAAGCATCCAGAACGTGATTGGTCATGGAGTGTGAAGTTCCATACATATATATGATTCATATACATGGGGGATTTCTATTTCCTTGATAAATACCTTAATGAGGAACCCAAATTTGAGATCTCATACAAAGATCTTTGTTTGTATGCCGGTGATGGGGGAGTTTTTTTATCTACCCTGTGGCTGGAACTAGAACACAGAAATTACTTAATATCTAGTTAAAATGATAATCATGACACACATAGTTGACTTAGAACCATAAAATTTAATGTCATGCATCAAGGATGTTATCCATGACTTTTAACATCATGAAATAAGTACATAGGTTCCCTAACATGAATAGGAAATTTTAGAGTTGGACCTAAGATTAGTGGTCCAAGAGTTACTACATATCCTGTGACGATAGAAATCAAGCCACACATATTTCTCAAATTGGCTCCAACCATGTAGTTTAACATTTTACTTTAAGGAAATTTGGTGTGCCTTTTAAGGTCTTACGACTAAGACCACAATAACCGTGATGTGAATAGATACTCTTTAATCATGTGGGGTATCCCATATTGAAACTCATAATCCTAGTGAGATAATCTTGGTGTGTCAAAGGAGGTAAAAAATGAAGTATGTGGACATTTTTATTTTGATGTGGCTAGACTAGGATATAAAATCCAGGCGTCACTACATATCTCATTAGAGTGAGAATCAAGTCGTACATATTTCTATAACTATCTCCCTATGTAGGTCTTCCCATACACAAGGTGGGGGAATTTTCCCATTGATTATTTTTATTATTATGATTGAATCTAGGATTAGAGATATGGGCATCACTATATATCCTATGTGGAAATGAATCAAGCCACACATAATTATTAAATCCCATGTAGTTTTATGTCATGTGGTGAGGATATATGCAACTTGATGTGGAGTAGGAGGGATGTTAAGGTTGGACCCAAAATTGGAGATATGGTAATCACTACATATCCTATGTGAATAGGAAATTATCCACATGTAGTTCTAGATATAAACTCTTTACGTAGGTCTAATCCTTATGAAGGGGGTGGATTTTTCTTATATTTCATGACTGGGCCTAGAAGGTAAGGTCTATATGTCACTATGTATCCCATTTTAATGAGAATCAAGCCAAACATAGTTCTTGAGGAACCATGTAGTTTAATGTCTTACAGAAAGGAAATGGGTTAGCTAATTTGGAAGTAAATTAGTATTTTGACTGGGTCCAAGATTAGAGGTCTTGGAATCACTATATATCATGTGATGGAATGAATCTAGCTACATGTAGTTCTCAAGGAAGAGACTCCCTATGTGGATTAGACTCTCACACTGGGACATGGTCATTTTGTCTTTCTTATGTATAGATCTATCTTGTGTGTGATGAATCATCAATGATATGATGATTCTCGTGTAGTTTATCACCATGTGGTAAGGATGTTTATGTATTGTAGTTATATGAAAGATGATTTTTTGGAACAGTGAGAAAAATAATTGTGATATAAAATACTGGCCTTGAGGCCAAAGGATAGTAATAAAATAATCTTATGAATAGAGGTAAATTTATATATATGCTTAATGTAAGTGGTCTAGGCATCATTACATATCATGCAGTGATAGAAATCAATCCACAAATAGTTATTGAATATGGTATGGTAGATGAATGATGTCAGGGTTGATGTTCTTTTTGGTGAGGAAAACTTGGTTTCATGCAGTTTAATGTTATACAATGAGGAAGTTGGTGTCATGAAGTTTATTTTCTAGAAACGTTGACAAAGATGTATTTCTTTTTAAGGTCATGTGAAAAATATCTTCTATGTAGTTTAACATCATGTAGCTGGGACGATTTACCATGAAATTTAATATAATGTGATTCATATTATTTGAACTTGTAGTTTAACTTAATGCGATCAAGATGTATTTTCACTGTTTAATTTCCTGTAATTAAGATAAAAATCATGTAGTTTAGCATCATACAGTAAGAAAATTAGAAATGTAGTTTAACATCATGCGGTAATTCTATTTTTACCAGGTAGTTTAGCATCATTATATCAATATATTTTACCATGTGATTTTATGAAATAATTATGGAGGAACCTCCCATCAATGGGAGCTGTGGTAAGCTATCCTTCCATTGAAATTTGAGAATAAGCTATATTGTATTAAACCTTGTGTATTGTGGAAGGTCCCTCCCATTTAGGTTCCAACTACAATGGTTTCTTCATAGGTATCATCAAAGTCCTAAGGACCAACACTATCTCTCCTTCGCGGAAAGATCAGTGGTGAACCTTTTTTTTTGAAGGCTCGCATGATCCATTTTTTGTGGAATTCTAAATGATGTAAGGTATGAAATATTTTCTCATCTACTCACTCTAATTCATTCATCCATTTCTGGGATTTATCATCTGTGGATAATTGATCACAATTTACAATATAGAGTGAGGGAAATTGAACTTTGATGGGAAAGATCATCTTTTTCTTGTATACTAATGAGTACGGGGTCATCTGAGTAGTAGTACAGGTCATAGTCTAGTAATCCCAAAAGTCATGCATAAGATTTTCTGAATAAGAATTTTTATCCTTATCTACCAACTTTTTGAGTATATTTGATATAGTCCTTTTAAGGCCTCTATCTGTTCATTAGTCATTGCATGGTAGTGAGATGAATGGTTGGACATTATTTCATACTCCTGATATAGATTCTCCAATTCCACATAATAGTAATTGGTGCCATTTTTTGTCAATATTGTATAAGGTACCCCAAATCTAGTGATGTTGTTCTCTTTTAATGAAGCTGATGATGTTCATTTCCCCAACCTTTTTGAGGGGTATAGATTCATTCCACTTGGATAAGAAGTCTATTGTATTGAGAATATACTTTAACTACTTGTACATATTTAGAAGATATGGTACCATGATGTCCATTGCCTATATGAGAAATGGCTATGATTATTTGGTTGTGTGTAGAAACATCAGAGGTTGGTTAATAAAGTTGGCATGAAGCTGGTTGAATTGCAGTTTTCGGTAAATTTAGTGCAGTCATGTGTTATAGTGGTCCAATAGTAACTAATCCATTAGATTTTATGGGAAATATTGAATCTTAATTATAGGGAACCGTAGGCAACGATGTGAACTTCCTTTATGAAAAAAAACAGTCTCCTCTCCATCAATGCACATAAGAAGGACCCCATCAATTCTCGACTTATAGAGGACCTCCTGATGATTTGTGACATCATATAGAAAAAAGTTAATTTATCATCTCCTGATTTTATCTTTCCTAGTTTTTTCCAATGTGAGTTCTCCATTTTAAAGGTAGTCCACAATGAGTTCCATCCATTCGATTGTAGGATTTTTTAGTTCGAAGAAAAGAATAACTTCATTTATCTCTTCCATGTGGGATTGAACGAAATATGAGACCATCTGGTGGTGCACAATGCTGATTACTATTTCATCCCTATCTGGATCTACAAGACCTATGGTTTCATTTTACAGGGCTTATTCCTAATGATTTTGTGACTATGGGATGTGAGTCAATGTTGGATTTAAGGATAATTCCACTATGAGTCCTCAAACATTGTTTATTAGGGGGAATAACTCCTCTTTTTGATGGAATAATTACCATTGACCTTCTTGATGACCATTACTGAATCACCTTTTATCTTAAAGTGATTCAATTTTACTTAAAGTGTGAGATCTAGACCTGAAATGAGAGCCAAATATTCTAATTCATTTTTCATGCACCCTTTTGACATAAGGAAGGAGTATGGTAGGAATGGATTTATTGGGGAAATGATCATGAATCCTAGTCCCACTTTTTTGAGCTTGGGGTCTTCCTTCGTTCTCCCTGTCAAGATTCTAAATGCATCATCAAGACAAATCTCCCATATATGGGGGGTCCACTTAAATAGAAAATACCTCTTCATTGGATAATTTAGTATCCAATGAAGTCATTTTTGTTGAGGGGTGCTATGCTAGAAAGTATGATAATACCTGGACTTTGATCACTTTCTAAGGCACAAAAAAAATTCAATCTACTACAGGATGACTGGCCACTATGATAGACACCCAATCAATATTAGATTCCTAAGAATGTATTTGAGTGGTTTTCTAAGAGAGACCAAATGGACCTCATGATGTTGTAGGTAGTGCCTGAATTTTTGGACTATAAATATTAGCACCAAAAAATACTTCTTGATATCTAAATAATGATTCTTAGCATCGATCATGGTTCAAATGAGGTAAAAAAGGCTTCTTTCACGACCGATGTCATTATTTTTTGTGAGGAAGGTGTCCAGTAATTGTATTAAGGCTATTACATACAAAATAAATGGAATTCCTTTGATAGGCTTCCTCGGGACTAGTTGGCTCAAGATGTATTTCTTCATACTATCAAATAATTTATGACAATAATTGATCCACTCATATGTAACCCCCTTTTCATTAACCTGGTGAAGGGAAGACATTTTCCTGAATGGTTGGATATAAAGTGATGGATATAGGACAAGTGTCCTTGAAGTCCTCTCAAATGTTTGAGGTTTTGAGGAGGTGACATGATAAGTATATATATAATGACCCATAATTTACATACATTTTTATTACTTCAGAATTGAAGCAAACTTATTTCAACATATAATAAAACCATGAAAGGACCGTATAGGTATAGTGTCTTTGGAAACTGGGAAACATAAACAACTTGTTCATAAAGCATCTACATTGTCTCCTGTTTATTTCATCATATCTAGAGTCCCTTTTGGCATATCCTACTTAATAACCTTCTTCCTGACCTATGGAAAGAAAACATAAAAAAGGGTGAGCTCAAATGATCAGTAAGGGTAAACAAAAGAAATATCAATCACATCATATTCATAAGAACAAAACATTTTGGAAATCTTAACCTGCAAAAGAGATCATAATTTCATAAACATGGGATAAATCATAGTAGTGAAATTTAATCCCAATAATAATCAATTGAAACTCTGTGTCAGACACACATAATCATAGAGAATCATTTCTTAGTAGTCAAGACTCATTGCCAAGACTATCTTAGCAGAGAAAGTTAAATTCTGAACCGAGTTCACTCCTCGTTTCAGTCCTGTTTCACTGAACCAGATTGACCTGCCATTCCAGCCGTGTATATCTCATGAGATATAAATCATTACCCAATTAATTGGAGGGAGATATAGGTCCCACCCATCTCATAATGAAACCATTCTTATGTGTTCCATAAAATCATAAATCATACATCATAGCATAACCCATGTAATAAAAATGGGATTCTTAAACATCATGCCATTATAACATAATCCATATAAGATAAAAGGACATCATAAAAATAATTCCATCATAACATAATCCAATCAATGTAAAAATAGGGATAGAAATAGAACACTATATTGTCTTAGAAGGAAAATAATATTGATAAAAAACTTGAACTCCATTCTTGAGGAAAATATCCTTTCTACTTCAAAAACA
Organism: Viscum album; assembly: GCA_963277665.1. Taxonomy (NCBI): domain Eukaryota; kingdom Viridiplantae; phylum Streptophyta; class Magnoliopsida; order Santalales; family Viscaceae; genus Viscum; species Viscum album. The sequence continues at coordinate 751,096,072 of OY728136.1, read as the reverse complement.
TTTTCCTTTCTTAAAATGTCATATAATATTAAACTAAAAGAAGTTGATTAAAAATAAACTTGAAAACATGTAATGTAAGATTCATTGAAAGAATGTTCTAAAAATCCATTTAATCCGTATAAGTTAAAAAAAACATTCTTCTCGTACTTTGGCCGGAAAAGTCAAAAAGTACCTCGTACTAAAAATGACAAAAGATTCCTTTCATATCTTTTACTAAAAACTCACCAATGGGTAAAATCGGATTTAAACAATTGTAGGTGTATGGAAATGATATTACATATTTAGGAAACATGGATGTGGATGATAAATATTCCCCAGTAAATTCTGAAGTATAAACAATCTCGGATAAAAATGAGATTGTGAGATTTTCCCTTACCTTAGGTCCGATTTGCTTTGTACGTGTCCGAACCTCCTGTATAATGATTTAAATAATGTTATTGACTTATTCCAGAATCTTACTCATTGTTATGATATCATATATGATCATATTTTTAGATTCTTATTAGTAATATTTCATTGTTACTTGTTATTCGGGAGTTTATTATTTTTTTGTTCTTATGTGTGTTGTGTCGGATAAATTCTTATTATTATTTTAAGTTATAGATACCTCATTTACAGAATTTTATTAGTGTAATATATATCATATTTATTCATTCAATTAATTTATATAATCATTAAGCATTGAAGATCATGTAAAACGAGTCGTATCACATCGTGGAGACGGTAGGTCGTACATACGCAAGAGCGGTGATATCATTCCCATGATCGTGGAATTGTATTAAAGTGTATGTATACTATTTTAGAATTAATATCACTTTACAATAATCATATATAGTTATTCTTTACATCATTATACCTATCCAAGTATGGTGGTGGTGGAAAAAATATTACACGACGGCGTGGAGACAGTATTCCGTACGTATGCACGCGCGGTGATTTCGTTTTCCGTAGGATGGATAGAAAGTGAAATAGGGTTGTTTAATATTTATAATAAAATATCAGTATATTAGTGATACTGATGTTATTACTTCATAATGAAACAACTAAATAATAAGAAGTATAAGAAGAAATAAATTTGAAAGAATCGGTAACAGATATTACCTCTTCTTCGAGGCACCTCTTTGAAACCTTCTCTTAGGGAACTAAAATTGGTCTTTGAAGAAGACACGGACCTATAGGATGTTTCTAGGGAAGTGGAGAAGAGAAATTTTCAGGGTTTGGACGATCTTGAAGGCTCAAAGTGGTGTGAGGAGGAGAGGGAGGAGGTTCCCTTTTATAAGGGAGGAGAGGGGCACCTTAGGAAAACTTAAAATATTATTTTATTATTAAGTCATATTCGGTTTTTAATAGCTCCAAATTGATTTATTTAGAAGCTAAGGTGGGTATGGGTCGAAATCCTCTCAACCAATGGGTTTTAGACAAGTTTAGGTTACTATTTTGACCTTATCATTTAGATTTAACTCTAAGTAAAATAATTTAACTTTTACCGTGTCTTCTTGTTTTCTTACACTATATGGTTAATAAACTTACTATAACAAGCCAAACGAACCCAAAGTTGTTTATTATTAATATATATATAACCTTATCTAAGTCATTTTCCAGAACCTTAGATTTTTAGGAATAAAATAATAATTAATAATATAATATTTGTTTTAAAAACTACTTTATGTCAATTTTGACACTATTTGGTAATTTATTTTTTTGAAATTAATAACAGTATTATTAGTTCGAAAAAAGTTAATTAAATAAATATTAACATGTCATATTAACCTAGAAAGTTATTGGAATTCATAAAAAGTCTCAAATTACATTTATTTGGGTATTTATAACATAAATTATGTTAATATTTCATTAATAAGATAATTACTGCATCATCATTGTGTCATAAATAAATTAAATTATTTAATGTATAAATATTATAAATAAAATACCATTATATAGGAAATATTTTTATCTTTATAATGAATTTTTACAGTCTAATTTATATTATGTATAACCCTATATTAAAAATGATTTAGTTATTAAACTTTGATTTTAACTATTTTAACCCTTCTTTAAATAAATTAATAATAAATGTCCTAATCTAATAAAAGTGGACCTAAATGGTCATATTTTATTCCTAAGGTTGTTTTTGGTCGAATTAAACTTATCCAATAGAATTAGGACATGTGTTAGGGTAATAATAATATCATTTTTACCCTTAATTACCCTATTTACTTTTAACCGTGGTAAATAAAAGTAAAAAGTTACTATTCACCAAAAATTATTTTTATCTTATTGAACCACATTTTACTCCTTGATATTAAATTTGTCTCTCAGATTGTCGAAATTCCACTCACAGAAGCGGTAAAAATAAGTTTTATATAAGTTTGCAAAAAGCTCCTAGGAGGTAGGTAAAAGACGGTGAAAAGTTCAATAAAATTTTTATATATCGAAAATTATTATAAAATGACTCCAATGAATTAAATTGAAATTATATAGGTATTATTTATCAATTTTGAGGTAAAATAAATTTAAATAAAATAAATAATTATTTAAATAAAAAGTTAGTTTTTTAAAAGTAATCCAGTGTTTTCACTATTTATAAAAAATTGAAAGTTTTCCGAAAAATACCAAAATTTCACCCTAGGATAATTTCGATATTCTGAATCCAAAAATGAAGTCCATTTTTAAAGTTAAAATTTATAAAATTTTAAAAATTGGTTATTACTATTCATAATAACTAGTTTTAATAATATTTTAATAGCATATCGTTGTTTAGTGAAACTCAGTATTGCGTACAATGCAAGCTATCGAGGAAGGTCATGATTGCGTGTAAAGAAAGCCAAGATAGTGTTGTGTGTAGTGAAAGATTCCTTTGATGATGTATATAACATAAAAACAAAATATTTCTCATAAAAGTCTCGGGTGTTACATTATACCCCCCTTAAAATGAATTTCGCCCTCGAAATTCATCACTTTGTAACAAACATATGAGGATACCTCTCCCTCATCATATCCTCAAGCTCACATGTAGATTCTTCTAATTGGTGGTTCCTCCATAAAAATTTCACCAAGAGAGTGGTTTTGTTACATAGGACTTTTTCGCTACGATCCAGAATCTCTATCGGCTGTTCTTCATAAGAAAGATCTTGCTCCAGCGGTACAACTTCTGAGCTGAGTACATGTGAAGGATCCGATATGTACTTTATCAGGAGAGATACATGGAACACATCGTGAACTTGAGAGAGATTTGGTGGAAGCACCAACCGGTAAGCTACCTTCCCAACACGATCTAGTATTTCGAAAGGACCGATATACCTAGGGCTCAACTTTCCCTTCTTTCCAAATCTCATTACTCTCTTCCAAGGAGATATTCATAAGAACACTTTATCACCCACTTCAAACTCTAGATCTTTTCTTCGGTTGTCGGCATAACTTTTTTGTCGACTCTGAGATGCTCTTATGTGTTGTTGAATAGATCTGACCTTTTCTGCCATCTCATCAACAAGATCAGGTCCTAATAGCTTTCTTTCCCCAACTTCATCCCAGCAAGCTGGAGTCCTGCATTTCTTTCCATAGAGAGCTTCATAATGAGCCATCTGAATACTGGAGTGAAATCTATTATTATAAGAAAATTCCACCAAAGGTAGGTGTTGATCCCAACCACATTTGAAATCCATAGAGCAAGCTCTTAACATATCTTCTAGAGTTTGAATTGTTCTCTCAGACTGACCATCTGTCTGAGGATGATAAGAAGTACTGAAACTCAACTCTGTATCTAGAGTATGCTGAAGACTTTGCCAGAACTTTGAGGTAAACCTCATATCCTGATCAGATATAATGGAAAGTGGTACTCCATGCAATCTTACCACTTCCTTTACATATATCCTGGCAAGCTGATCCAGAGAGAAATCCTCTCTAATAGAAATGAAGTGTGCAGACTTTGTAAGAAGATCAAATTTGACCCAGATAGCATTATTTCTTTTGTATGTTTTAGGAAGTCCGGTGACAAAGTCCATATTGATGTTTTCCCATTTCCATTCAGGTATGGGTAATGGTTGTAACATCCCCTTAGACTTCTGTCTCTCAACTTTAACTTGCTGACAAACCAAGCATCGAGAGACATATTCAGCAACATCTCTTTTCATGCCATCCCACTAGAAGTACTCTTTCAGGTCCATATACATCTTCATGCTTCCAGGATGAATAGAGAATGAAGAACTATGAGCATCATCCAGTAGCTCCTTCTTTAATTTGGGTATGGGAGGAACACAAACCCGATTTCTGAACTTTATTATCCCATCACAATCAAGGTTGAATTCAGGAAAATTTCTCACCTTCTTTTGTAACCCTACATCTTCTTTATGTGCCTCTTTAATCTTCACATATATAGATAGTTGAACATTCATTTGAGAAATATAAGATTTTTCCCCTTCCATTATAATTCCAAGATTCATCTTTTGTAAATCCATAAATATTGTATCTTTTGTGATCCTCATCATGGATAAACTAGCATGGTATTGTCGACTTAATGCGTCTGCCACCTTGTTTGCTTTACCTGGGTGGTAATGAATTGAGAAGTCGTAATCCTTAATCAGCTCCAACCATCTTCTTTGATGCATATTCATCTCCTTTTGTGTGAAAATATACTTTAAACTTTTATGATTAGTATAAATATCACACCTTCCACCATAAAGATAATTCCTCCAAATATTTAATGCAAAGATTACCGCAGATAAATCCAAATCATGAGTTGGGTAATTTTTCTCATGGATTTTCAACTGTTGTGAGGCATAAGCTATCACCATATCATTTTTCATGAGAACACACCCCAGCCCCTTCTTGGATGCATCACTGTAGATCACAAACCTTTCTCCACTATAAGGCAGTGTGAGAACAGGTGCACTGGATAACCTTCTTTTCAACTCCTTGAAATTATCTTCACATTCCTCCGTCCACAGGAACTTAACTCCTCTTCGAGTCAACCTGGTGAGTGGATTAGATAATCGTGAAAAATCTTTCACAAAACGTTGATAATACCCAGAAAAACCAAGAAAACTTCGGATCTCAGTTATTGTTGTTGGTATCGACCATCTTTCGATAACCTATGTTTTTGATGGATCCACAGATATCCCCTCTTTTGAGATTATGTGACCCAAAAATGAAACTTTTTGAAGCCAAAATTCACACTTGGTAAATTTGGAATAAATCTTCTCCTTTCTCAGGGTCTTCAATACAATTATCAAGTGATCTTCATGTTCTTCCTTGCTCTTTGAATAGACAAGAATATCATCTATAAAGACTACCACAAACTAATAAAGATAGTCTCTAAAGACTATATTCATCAGATCCATGAAGATAGTAGGGGCATTAGTAAGACCAAATGGCATCACTATAAATTCAAAGTGTCCATACCTTGTATGGAAAGCCGTCTTTGGTATATCCTCCCTTTTGACCCTTAATTGATGATACCTTGAAGGAAGATCAATCTTGGAAAAGTATTGAGATCCACGTAGTTGGTCAAATAAGTCATCAATGCGTGGGAGAGGATATTTGTTCTTGATAGTGATCTTGTTAAGTTCTGAATAATCAATGCAGAGTCTCATTGATCCATCTTTCTTCTTAACAAACATAACAGGTGCTCCCTAAGGTGACGCACTAGGGCGTATGAACCCCTTATCAAGATTCTCTTGGAGTTTCTTCTTCAATTCCTACAACACAATTGGGGCCATTCTATAAGGTGTCTTTGAAATAGGCAAAGCACCCGGTACGAGTTCTATTGAAGACTCAACTTCACGATTTGGTGGAAGACCCAAAAATTCCTCTAGAAATACATCATCAAACTCCCATAAAATGGGCATATTCTTAATCGTGAGTTTCTCACCAACCATTTGAGATAAATAACCTTCATTTAGTGGAATCAAGACCCATAATATGGAAGAAATTTCCACTAGAAGGTTATGTTCATCCTTACATCGATAGATGATCATAGATTGATCTGGAATATGAAACGTGACTTCCCTTATTTGGAAATTGATATGAGATCCATATAAAGAAAGAAAATTAATGCCAAAAATCACATCAAATTCCACTATAGGAAGGATCACAAGATTTGCAGGAAGCACTTTCCCACAAACTTCATTCAGAAAAGAATTATAAACTTTTGATGTGACTGTTGTGCCATTATGGGTTGTCACAGCTAAATCAACATCTAATTGTTGAGGTAAAACAGTGATAATCTTAGAAAATTCTTTAGAAATAAAAGAGTGGGTGGATCTAGAATCAAATAAAACATTTGCTACTTTAGATTGGATGATAAGTGCACCTTTCACCACTTCATTATCATACTCTACATCACTAATAGAAATTACATGTGACTTTCCTTTGTCTTTATCCTTAATAGTTTATTGACGTCGATCATCATCAACAACCCTTGGATTAGGGAATTGATTATCATAATGCCTCATTTGCTTTCATTTGTAACATTGAATTATAGGAGGTTCACTCTGTGTAGCCTTTTCTTTGTTCGCATCACTAGACATATTCTTCCCATCGTTACGGCATTGAAATGCCCAATGACCTTCCTTTCCACATTTGAAACATTTACTTATCCATTTAAGACAACCCCCTCCATGTTTCTTTCCACACTTTGGGCATAAAGGAAAACTCATCTTTTTTTTTTTCAGTGTGCTCTTTAGATTTTCCTTTGAATTCCATTTTCCTCTTCTTATCAAATGCATATGACTGATGGGTTACTCCAATCTCCATCTCAACTTTGAGAGCACACACTACTACAAACACGGCCTTTATCAGCACTAAAAATGGCCTTTATCAGCGCTAAAAAATCGCTGATAAAGCCAGCGTAGATAAGGGGGGGGGTCCCCTTTATCAGCGCTCCGAAAAGCACTGATATAGGACCCCTTTATCAGCGCTAAAAAAAGCACTGATAAAAGGGGTCTTTTATCAGCGCTCAAAAAAAGCGCTGATAAAAGTACCCCTTTATCAGCGCTTTTTTTAGCGCTGATAAAGGGGTCGTATATCAGCGCTTCCTTTATCAGTGCTTTCGTTTTAGCGCTGATAAAGAACCCTTTTATCAGCGCTTTTAAAAAAGCGCTGATAAAAGTTAAAAAAATTTAAAAAAATTTAAAAAAATTTTAAAAAAATTAAAAAATACTGCCAATCGGGGAGGGGGGGCTTTTATAGCGCTTGAACCCCCCCTTTTACAGTGCTTTTCGGCCCCTATAAAACACCCCACGCACCCCACGCACCCCCCTCCACCCTTTAACAGTGCTTGCTCCAATATTCCCCATGCGCGTGCACCCCTGCCTCCACCAGGATTTGAACTTGAGACCTCCCCCCTGCGCACCTAAGCCCTTACCACTACTCTATTTTGATTTGCTTTCCAATTCATGATATCTCTATATATATATATTTATATATTTAGTTATATTTATTCGTATAGTAATATATATTTATATTAATATATATATATAGTTATCTTATAATATATATATATATATAGTTATATTATAATATATATATTAATATTAATATATATATAGTGGTATTAATATATATCTATATCTATATATATATATAGTTATATTTATTCGTATAGTAATATATATTTATATTAATATATATATATAGTTATATTAACATATATATAGTCATATTAACATATATATAGTTATATTAACATATATATAGTTATATTAACATATATATAGTTATATTAACATATATATAGTTATATGAATATATATTTATATAGTTATATTAATATATATATAGTGATATTAATATATATATTTATGGTGATATTAATATATATATATAGTAATACTAATATATATATATGTAGTTATATTAATATATATATAGTTATTAGATTAATATATATATAGTTAGATTAATATATATATATAGTTAGATTAATATATATATAGTTAGATTAATATATAGGTATATAAATATTCATATATTGGTATTTTAAATAAAATGGATCTTAGTTATTATTTAGATAATGCTAATATATTTTATATGTAAATATGTTTAATTATTTATTTAAAAAATTTAATTTTTAGGTGCGAATATATAAAAAATATGTACATATAGTTATATATTTGATTATAAATAGCATTTCATTATAAAAAAGGATGAAATTTCAAAGAAATAATATCAATATGAATGTAATACCTTGGAATAAATTCAGTCCCCGCCAAGAAAAGCCAATAATACCCCCTTAAACGAATTTGAAAATCCAGAAAATGTTAAAAAATCTGGGTACCCCGACAAGAAACTCAGTTTTGAAGGCCTTCTAGGCCTCTTTTTGCCTCTAAAAATGCTTGACCGGGGTCCCCCCAGGTCACAAAGACGTAGAGCTCATCGCAGGCTTCGATTTGATATGTGGTAGAGCTCAAACGGACACCCGGATCAAAAGTTATGGCCGTTTGAAGTTTGAGTTGCGTTTTCAACATATTTTGGATCTTTTTTTAATTTTTTTTAATTTTTTTAGTCCTCAAATTGTTATTAAATGACTATTACTCCATAATGATTATAAAATTATTAATTAAAAATATTGTTTTAATTTTTTAAGAAGTCATTTTCACTAAATATCTTATATATTAAGTATAATAAGTGTAAATGTACATTTATACTTATCTAAAATATATTTAAAAATTATATATTATATTTATTTAACAATATAACTATATTTATATATTAATATATTAATATATTTTTAATTTTTTTTGAAGTCGACCCTTTATCAGCGCTAAAAAAAGCGCTGATAAAGGCCCCCCTTTATCAGTGCTACTAAACAAGCGCTGATAAAGGGGGGCCCTTTATCAGCGCTAAAAAAAGTGCTGATAAAGGGGGGTCCCTTTATCAGTGCTAAAAAAAGCGTTGATAAAGGGGTGCCTTTATCAGCGCTTTTTTGAGCGTTGATAAAGGGAGACGCTGCGAAAAACTGTTTTTGTGGTAGTGACATCGAACAATTTCCTCGTAGCTATTGAAGTCCCTTATGGTTAACGCCCTTAGAAGACTTGGTTTTAATCCACTAAAGAATCGATCGATCTTATTCTCAGGTTGGATAATAATCCCAGAAGCATACCTTGAAAGTATTGTAAAATTTGCTTCATAGGTACCAACAGATTCATCATCCTTTTGCTTTAGTTCTAGAAACTCCTTCTACATCTTTGTTCGAAGAATACGAGGGAAGTAATTATTGAAAAATAAGTTCTTGAACTCGTCCCATTCCATGGACTCAATTTCATCTCTTGGCCTTGTATTCTTGATAAGATTCCACCATTGGTCAGCTTCACCTTCCAAACAATAAACTACTAAGATGACTTTATCATGTTCGGAACATTGAAGAACTAAAAATATCTTTTCAGTGGTACTGATACATTGTTCAGCAACTAATGGATCAGTAGACCCACTGAATGAGGGTGGACGCTGCCTCATGAAGGATTCAACAGAATTTTGCTCCTTCTTTTGCTCGTTTGGAAGTCCTGCATGATTCATAGTTTGAGAAAGTTGTGTGAGCATGGCTACAAGATTTTTCATTCCAGCTCCCATAACGTTTGGTTTCTCAGGGGGAAAATCAATGCATTGCCTGTCGCATTCCGCATTAACACGGTTCCTTTGGGTTCCAGCCATTGACTAAAACCAAGAAGAATAGTGTGAGAAACAGTTGTTATAATAGGAAAACCACATGATCAAGAATAAAATTTCACACTTAAGATCTTATCATAGGTCGTTCATGGCCATTTCTAAAACACTAAGATTGTGTTCTATGCTTAGATATATCCTTAGGTTTCTTACTAAGGCTTTCACATCCCAGTTTCCAAAAGTTGACTATACCTTTCCTCTGATACCAAATATAACGACCCATACTTTACATACATTGTTATTATTTCAGAATTTAAGCACACTTATTACAACATATAACAAAACCATGAAAGGACCGTATAGGTATAGTGTCTTTAGAAACTGAGAAACATGAACAACTGGTTCATAAAGCATCTACATTGTCTCCCGTTTATTTCATCATATCTAGAGTCCCTTTTGGCATATCCAACTTAATAACCTTCTTCCTGACCTGGGGAAATAAAACATACAAAAGGGTGAGCTCAAATGCCCAGTAAGGGTAAAAAAAAGAAATATCAATCACATCATATTCATAAGAACATAACATTTTGGAAACCATAACCTGCAAAAGAGATCATAATTTAATAACATGGGATAAATCATATTAGTGAAATGTAATCCCAATAATAATAACTAGAAACTTTTTGGAATACACACATAATCATAGAGAATCATTTCTTAGTAGTCAAGAATCATTTCCAAGACTATCTTAGCAGACAAAGTCCAATTCTGAACCGAGTTCACTCCTCGTTTCAGTCCTGTTTCACTGAACCAGATTGACCTATCGTTCCAGCCATGTCTATCTCATGAGATATAAATAATTACCCAATGCATTGGAGGGAGATATAGGTCCCACCCATATCATAATGAAACCATTCTTATGTGTTCCACAAAATCATAAATCATACATCATAGCATAACCCATGTAATAAAAATGGGATTCTCAAACATCATGCCATCATAACATAATACATATAAGATAAAAGGACATCATAAAAATAATTCCATCATAACATAATAAAATCAATGTAAAAATAGGGATATAAACAGAAACCTATATTATCTTATATGGAAAATATTTTTCATAAAACGCTTGAACTCCATTCTTGAGGAAAATATCCTTTCTCCTTCAAAAACATTTTCCTTTCTTAAAATGTAATATAATATTAAACTAAAAGAAGTTGATAAAAAATAAACTTCAAAACATGTAAAGGAAGCTTCATGGAAAGAATGTTCTAAAAATCCATTTATGCCGTATAAGTTAAAAAAACATTCTTCTCGTACTTTGGCCGGAAAAGTCAAAAAGTACCTCGTACTAAAAATGACAAAAGATTCCTTTAATATCTTTTACTAAAAACTCACCAATGGGTAAAATCAGATTTAAACAATTGTAGTTGGATGGAAATAATATTAAATATTGAGGAAACATGGATGTGGATGATAAATATTCCCCAGTAAATTCTGAAGTATAAATAATCTCAGATAAAAATGAGATTGTGAGATTTTCCCTTACCTTATGTCCAATTTGCTTCGTACGTGTCCGAAACTCCTGTATGATGATTTAAATAATGTTATTGACTTATTACAGAATCATACTCATTGTTATGATATCATATATGGTCATATTCTTAGCTTCTTATTAGTAACATTTCATTGTTACTTGTTATTCAGGTGTTTATTGTTTTTTTGTTCTTATGCGTGTTTTGTCGAATAAATTCTTATTCTTATTTTAGGTTATAGATACCTAATTTCCAGAATGGTATTAGTATAATATATATCATATTTATTAATTCAATTCATTTATATAATCATTAAGCATTGAAGATCATGTAAAACGAGTCGCATCACATCGTGGAGACGGTAGGCCGTACGTACGCACGAGCGATGATATCATTCCCATGATCGTGGAATTGTATTGAAATGTATGTATACTATTTCAGAATTAATATCAATTTACAATATTAATATATAGTTATTATTTACACCATTATACCCATCCAAGTATGGTGGTGGTGGAAAACAGATTACACCACGGCGTGGAGACGGTATTCCGTACGTACGCACGCGCGGTGATTTCATTTTTCGTAGGATGGATAGAAGGTGAAATAGGTTTGTTTCATATTTATAATAACATATAAGTATATTAGTGATAATGATGTTATTACTTCATAATTAAACAACTAAATAAGAAGAAGTAGAAGAAGAAATAAAGTTGAAAGAATCGGTAACAGATATTACCTCTTCTTCGATACGCCTCTTTGAAACCTCCTCTTAGGGAACTAAAATTGATCTTTGAAGAATAAAATGACCTCTATAATGTTTCTAGGGAAGTGGAGAAGAGAAATTGGTAGGGTTTTTCCAAGCATGAAGGCTCAAAGTGGTGTGAGGAGGAGAGGGAGGAGGTGCCCTTTTATAAGGGAGGAGAGGGGCACCGTAGGAAAACTTAAAATATTATTTTATTATTAAGTCATATTCGGTTTTTAATAGCTCCAAATTGATTTATATTGAATATAAGGTGGGTATGGGTCTAAATAATCTCAAAAAATGGGTTTTAGACAATTTTGGGTTACTATTTTGACCTTATCATTTAGATTTAACTCTAAGTTAAATAATTTAACTTTTACCATGTCTTCTTGTTTTCTTACACTATATGGTTAATAAACTTACTATAACAAGACAAACAAACCCCAAGTTGTTTATTATTAATATATATAACCTTATCTAATTCATTTGGTCGAACCTTATATTTTTAGGAATAAAATAAGAATTAGTAATATAATATTTGTTTTAAAAACTATTTTATGTCAATTTTGACACTATTTGGTAATTGATTTTTGTGAAAATTATAACAGTATTATTAGTTCTAAAAAAGTTAATTAAATCAATAATAACATGTCATATTAACCTATAAAATTATTTTTATCCATTAAAAGTCTCAAATTACATTTATTTGTGTATTTATAACATCCATTATGTTAATATTTCATTAATAAGATAATTACTGCATCATCATTTTGTCATAAATAAATTAAATTATTTAATGTCTAAAAATTATAAATAAAATACCATTATGTAGGAAATCTTTTTAAATTTCTAATGAATATTTATAGTCGAATTTATCTTATGTATAACCCTATATTAAAAATTATTTAGTTATTAAACTTTGATTTTAACTACTTTAACCCTTCTTTAAAAAAATTAATAATAAATGTCCAAATCTAATCCAAGTGGACCTAAATGGTCATATTTTATTCATAAGGTTGTTTTTGGTCGAATTAAACTTATGAAATAGAATTAGGACATGCGTTAGGGTAATAATAATATCATTTTTACCCTTAATTACCCTATTTACTTTTAACCGTGGTAAATAAATGTAAAAAGTTACTATTAACCAAATATTATTTTTATCTTATTGAACCACATTTTACTCCTTGATATTCACCGTGTCTCTCGGATTTTTTAAATTCCACTCATAGAAGCGGTAAAATTAAGTTTTATGTAAGTTTTCAAAAAGCTCCTAGGAGGTAGGTAAAAGACGGTGAAAAGTTCCATACAATTTTTATATATCAAAAATTATTATAAAATGACTCCAATGAATTACATTGAACATATATAGGTTTTATGTATCAATTTTTACCTAAAATAAATTTAAATAAAATAAATAATTATTTAAATAAAAAGTCGGTTTTTAAATAGTAATCCAGTTTTTTCACTATTCATCAAAAATTGAAAGTTTTCAGAAAAATACCAAAATTTCACCCTTGGCTAATTTCGATATTCCGAATCCAAAAATGAAGTCCATTTTTAAAGATAAAATTTATAAAATTTCAAAAATTGGGTATTACTATTCATAGTGGCTAGTTTTAATAATATTTTAATAGCATATCGTTGTTTAGCGAAACTCGGTATTGCGTACAACACAAGCTATTGAGGAAGGTCACGATTGTGTGTAAAGAAAGCCAAGACAGTGTTGTGTGTAGTGAAAGATTCCTTTGATGATGTTTATAACATAAAAACAAAATATTTCTCATAAAAGTCTCGGGTGTTACAATATACTTGGTCTAATAAGGGTCTAATATGATGCCATGATAGTGTGCTGTGAAGCTAAGAAATTTCCATGAGGTAACATTGAATGCACATTTCAGTGGGTTCATTTTTAGGTTATACAATCACAATTTGTTGAATATGGTTTCAAGATCTACCAGGTGGTCCAAGCACTATTAATACTTAGCCACAAAATTGTCAACATATCATTTGATGAACATTACCATGAAGAGTTTGAAGATGCAATGCATGGAACATTGGTATGTAGTGCTGATATTCTTTAAGAAAAAGGACATTACTCAGTTGAAAAATAATCACTGGGTGGTGGGGATGAAGTTGGTGGATTCTTCATCTTATTATTCCATTCAAATTTGATTTTATACTAAATATCCATCAATGAAAAGGAGGTATTTATATCTAGTCATTGCATCGATCAGTAAATCTTTGATCGAGACTAGGAAATCATCGTTCGGGCAGTGCTGATTGACATCTCTAAAATAAATGCGAACACTAATTTGAATGTTCTTATTTTTGATAGGGAAAATTAGCTGTCCATTTAGGATATTGGACCTCTCCAATGAAGTTGTCTCTGATGATATTTTCAAATTTCACTTCAATTTTGGAAGCATGTGTCAGGTGAATCCTCTTGGATGCAGGTTTATTACCCCAATGGACCTCTGGTAATCCCAGGTGATGAGTGTCCACCCAGAGATTAGGGATCGACATTTATGTTTATTTCTAGGTGAACACATCTTGATGCTTCTTATGGAAGAAGGTATATACCTCTTTATGTTCATAAAATGTGTCCAAACTGATTAAAGTGGGTCCTAGGCCTTCTTGTATACCCAGATTTATTTGTCTAAGTCCATCAATAGTGGCAGAGACACCCCCTCGAATGCTAGAGGGGAATCCATAAGGTCCTCATCCTCCTCTTTTTCTTCCACTTCATCTTCCTCTTACTCCATAGGGTGAGATAGTAGTGAGGTAAGCTCTCATAAGTTAGGATAGGAATCAATACCCTAAATTTCAAAAGATGAAGTGACTTCCTTTGACCCAACTGATAGAGTAAAATTTCCTAGAAACTATGGAGAGGATGGAGAAGGAGTGTCTTCATCCTTTTTGGGTGAATATATAAACTCTTTTTCCTCATCTAGTGAGGATACAACTTCTTGGAGCTGTGCGGATGGAATGAGGGTATTTTTATACGAGCTTTCACCATTTTTTGGGGATTTATAAAACTTTTTAACACTATTGGACTTAGTGGCCATTATGGAAATCATAAAGACTATTGAATATACATCTGAAAGTGGACTCATATACTTGACCTGATTTAGGGGTAACACTTATTTTTCACTTATATTTTTTAAGGGGTTTCCTAGGATCATTTTCAGACCATTTGGGTCGGTGATCCAAGTGACACCATCAACTAGGGGATATTTCCCTTCCTTATGATAGAACCCTACATCAATAAAATGAAACCCGTAATATTCGAACAAGGCCTTATGAACATGTAATTTATTTATTTGTCCATTAATATACTATTTTATGCATTACTGGTATGATGAAGAAATTTCTACATGTTAATGCAACCAACGATTTTCTATAAAGACATTGAAGGTTGTATCCTATCGAACAACCAGAAATTCTGAGTCGGATATGAGGCCTCCAAATTGATCCATGAGATTGATTTGGACCAAAAACCTTTGATCGCTTTTTTTATAGAACTATAGTATCAATGTGTTTGGTGTTAGGTTATCCTCATTGTATCATTATTGGCGAAGTGTTTGCACTAGAATGAGATGAAATCCAAATCCATTTTTAATGAAATGTTTTTAGATGTCTACACCATCTATCATATCAGACATATACAAGGGTTTGATGCTCCCCTGTATAACAACATCTTCATATTGATCTGTAAAAGAGATGACCATGTGACATTTTGCAGGATCAATCTCCTTCCAATAGACCCTAGTTGCAGCAACTTCAGCTTCAAACTACTAGGGGATTTACAAATCCTCTATGAGTGCTTCCCTGAGGTATTTTTACAAGATTAGGGCATCCAAGATTGATATATTAGTCGGTACCAAGTCTAATTGCTTTAGAATTTAATAATTATGGTATAAATTCCTTTTCTTCTTAGCATTTGGATTCTCTTTCACATGGTCTTTAGGGGATAGATTTTTTGATTTAGAAGGATCAACCCCTGAAATAGGAGTTGGAGGTTCTCTGGTCCTTGGTGGGCTAGGATGAGCAAGTTTACCTACATCCCAAGGGTGATTGGACACCTATACCTCATATGATTAATATTATATAGTAATGAGGTTAGGGTGTATTTTGGTTGATACAAGGTTATTTTCCTACTTCTGTTGGACTCATTGAAGGGCTCTTATGTGAGTTTCTTCCACATTGATAGTCTGAGTAGGGATATGGATAGAATTTTGGTTTCTATCACGACAAATCCTTCCTCGGTATCCTCATCTCCAATAGAATATTCCTATGGTTCCCCAATAGAGTGTGGGGAACTTGAGTTCATAGATAAAATCATCATCAGATAATGGATCCATTAAATTAATGAAATTAATGGAACTGAATATTAACTCCTCATCTGATAATGGATTTGTTTTTCTTACCATTCTTGTCAGTACCATTTGGTGGGGTGGTTTCTGTTGTTTCAAATATGAGGGAATAAAGTTTGATAGAGGGGAAACCAACTTTGGATTTGGGGAAGATTTATCCTCCTTCATTTTCTTCATTCCTTTATATCCAATAAATTTTTTATAAAGGCTATATTTTGGAGGTTTGTGCGGCCGATGACGTCGATTGTGTTGCTGTAGAAGCATCTGGGGGCATAGTTGGTTGTTTCAATTGGGCCTGGAGAGTACCATGAGTTTGTTTGATTGTATTCTGAGTCATCCAACCATCAATTTTATGTACCCTTCTTCTAAAATCCTCTTTTCACTCATCTCCTTCCTCAGGGGTAGTATTGGAAACATAAACTACTTGTGATCATGGCTTTCCTAAATTTACTTGCCTAGAGTCCACTATTTTATGAAGGGTGTCTTTAAAGATAAAACATTCCAAGATGGTGTGACCCAATTTTTTTGGAAGGGGAAATACATTGGATGATCATCAAGACCCACATGGTCAGGCCTCTTGGGCTCTTATAGGTGGAGTAAATCAATGTCCATAGAGCCTATAAAGTAGCCGCAAACTTGATTTTCTTGGAATGAGTAAAATTTGTTCCTTCACTTCTAGAATTGATTTCAACTGGGTTATATCGACTCTTATTGGTGGTGGGGGAGGGGGGGGGTATTTTGACACCTAGGGGCACTGCATGATATGGTGTGGGTTTTGGATCTAGAACTAGCATGGGGGATGACTTATGTGTTACAGATGGCACCTCTACCTTTCCCTCTATTTTCCTCAATAATGGTGGAGTTATTCAGGACTTGAGATTATTAATTTGTGTGGAATCATCCATTATTTTGTAAATGGAAGAGAAATCATGACATCCACCTGTATAATTTACATGGATGAGCAGCGCTCGTAGCTCATCATGAAGATTCTCTATGATAATATTAAGTATATCTTCATGGGGAAGCGATGAGTTCAAGGAGAAATTCCGACCTTTCAATTTAAAAATGAAATATGAGAATATCTCATTCTCCCACTATTTAAAATTAGATAGGTCAATGATCACCATATTTTATAGTATTAAGTTGAACCGAAAGTTAAAATGCCAGTGGAGGTCTTTCTGTCTCGTGATTTACTGAGGTGGCAAACTAGCATGACATACAAAGGCTGGCACTTGAAAGGTTTGAAAAAAGAATATGAGTTTCACTAATTCTTGTTACTCAATAGTTTCTATCATGGGATCATAATCTAATGAAGAGTGAGTCATATGTTTCTTTGGGTCACCTGAGCTATTAAATTTAAAAAACATGGGACTCCTAAAATTTGGCGGGGGTGGAGTGTCAATTACCCATTCTAGGTAAGGTTTCTATTATAGATGTATTGATGCATCCCACTTTTCCATGGATTCCAATGGAGTTTCAAATGACTCGATGGTGTCGATAAGACCTTAATGAATGTTCATTTGAAAATGATATTAGACAGGTGCAACAATGGAAAGGAACTGACGCGCCGATTTTTCAACTATTTGTGGCTAATATCAATCCAAAGATATATTTTGAGGATTTTCCTTGATCATTTATGACTGTTTCTCTAATGTATGGAAATATTGATATCCATCCATAATTGGTTCTAGGTAAACCAATGGTATAGGTTTCAAGTTAGGTGTATTTCCTTTCACTTCTTCAATCACTGGGATGAACCCTTGTTATTGAGGTGCACCTATTAGAAGTGTACATTAAGTATCTCCCTCTAGAGAATATTTAGAATAAATTATGCTCTAGAGTAACTCAGCGTTGAGTCTCTTAAACTCATTCATTTCTTCCTCCTACCGAGTGAATCATTCTTAAACCATAGTGACCTCTTCTTCATTAAGAGGAAGAGGTGGTTTGTATGTAGAATTTCATTTATTATTTTATTTGGTAGATATTATTTTAGGAGGTAGTGAGGTATTGGTTGTTGGAGTACCCAAATTAATGATATTCTCTTATTTTGGGTACGCACACCTTCGTTTGTCTTAGTGTGGACCATGTTCTTGATGGAACCATCCTATCCTCACTCCTTTGCACTCAAATCATTTTCGGTGTCTTTTGCGAGATTTAAATCTATGATGTTCACTAATGTATAATGCATTATGGGTGTTGAATCAATTGTTAAATAATAGGAGGGTTTTTTTCTCCCTTTGTTGGACCACTTTCTTTCTTTATGTTATCCTATTCGAGCTTCTTAGTGAATAGTAACTTGGAGGGAATCTCCATGCATCTTGGTTATATGCCTATCTTCTAGGGGAAATGGGTCATGAGATGTGATGAACTGGGAGACCTTACTCCTTTTCTCCCTACCTAGATAGGAAGAGACTAATTTCCACCGAAGGGGAGGTTGATGTAAAATTTCTACCTTCCCTACAGGATGAGGTTTCCACTATTCTTTTGTTGTTGTGTCTTGATCTGAGTTTTATGGCCTTGGAGGTGTATTTTTTGTTAAAAATTCCCCCATCCCCATATGTTGGGGCTAACCCTGAATGGCGGTTACTAATACTACTACTAATTTTACAACTATCTTTATCTTACACATCCTTATTCGAGTGTGAGTAGGGTATAATGATAGGTCTCTATGAAAACTATTTGTTTATAAGGAAATTAAAAGTGTCTGATGATTGGATTCCCTTGAGTAAGAAGACTTCTAAATCCTATTGGTTTCCTGTTTTAGATGCTTTTTGATGCTTTTTTCTCATCAGGCATGACACTTTTGAGACTTATTCAAGGTAGATTCTTATTGAGCATGTTGTCTTTTATGAGCATGGGTCTTTCTTAGTAGATATTTTAGAGTAATGACATAAAAATATGTCAATTCCAATGGGTTCTTCTAAATGGGTAATGGAGTGAAATGAAAGGCTCCATGTTCCCCCCATCCCGGAATATAAACACCCAGAAGGATGTTGATAAGTATACAATGTAACTCATGCAATGCATTGAGGAATGTCAACTAAAGTCCTTTAAACCACTTCTCCTATCATGGTCACCATGTATATGGAAGGGATTCCAAGTCTACTTGATGAATAATCTCTCCCAATATTTCAATATGGTATGTGTACTCGTTATAAGATGATAATATTTCTTTTAGGTGTCAAGGAGTTGTACATATATTCAGATGAATATTGGGTATGCATTTTTCTAACAATTCCATTAGAATTTCAAATTGAGAAGTAGATAAGGTACAAAACATGATGGCTATACCATCCCCATCCAATTTTATTCCCATAAGAAATATATCATTTTTTTCTTCTACTAGGGATTCCTCTACTTGATCAACCCAACATGAGCACTTCTTGACTGTTTTTTCATAAGTAGTGGGGAAAGTGTGGTCTCGTTGGCATGGGAATGGTCCAGAGGTGGCTCAGAGGATGAGAATTTCCCCAAACCATCTTCTGGTTGAGAAAGGATGTCATTTTTCATTGATAGGGAATCTATTATGTGTTGACCTATCTTTACAAGCACCTTAGAATATGAGGGATTACTTGTATTTGGATCAGAAAGGGCATTACCATCTTGATGAAATAAATTGTCAATATAGGGAGGGCCTTCACAGTGAATTCCACCATGGGGGGGACTACCATCATAGATCAATGTCTAACTCTATGGATAATTTATGCAGCGTATACCGTGGGGAGGAACTTTAGGGTGGAAAATATAAAGGGGAGGACCTTATTGGTAAAATGAAATATCACTATAGGGAGGACCCTCACAGGAAATTCCATGATGGTGAGGACCACCATCATAAATCAACGCCCAACTGTAGGGATAATTTCTATAGAGTATACCTAGGGGAGGAACTTTACCGAAGAAAATAGTCAATTGAGGACCTTATTTTTTAAATGAAATATCCCTGTGGGGATGACCTTCATAGAAAATTCCTTCATGATGGGGACTACCATCATAGTTTGATGTTAGGTTGTAGAGAAAATTTATATAGTGTAGACCTTGGGGAGAACCTTTAGGGTAGATGAAAATAAGGGTAGTACCTTTTACTTTTTTATCTTCCTTCCAAAAGGTGGTATATTATGATTCTCATCAATATATAGGCTCTCATGATATATTGGTTTGTTCCCACAAAGGAAGCCTTTGTGATAGATGATCTGGGGAGGCCTTTAGAGATGCTGGTAATAATGTTGTTGGGAGTACCTTCACAACTTCTACTTCTAATTATATAAGTTAGTGATGGATTTGAAATATCCAAAATCACCACTAATATATGTTTGATGGATTCATAAACTCTATCTTCCAACAGAGCAGGGTTATGAGTCTTCTCTTCATTTTATAGTTTCCTTTGGAATGATTTATTTTTGGGATCTCTATTGCGGGAAACTGGGGATGCGATCTATAAGTGAAAAACTTCATATATGGGTACCCATTCAAGTGTATCTCATGGTTATTCTGGGATATATCAGTAAGCTTCCGAAGTTTTGGTAGGGATATATTCCTACCCTAGAGCAGCCACCAAAGTGGACCAGTGCCCCCTAGTTGGAATGGGTATTTTTTCTTGATGCCGTTATCCATTTATCATGTAATATTTCTATAGACCCTCCAAGATGAGGGAATGGATGTATTTACACTTATGTTTGACCATCCTATTTTGCGGACGAGTCACCCCAACTGATGAGGTGAGTTTGTGGGAATAAATCCTAGCTATTACCATTAACGCAATCATGTATTGGTAGGTTTGTAAGATATAGTTAGGAATTGATGTTTTAACCTCCATCATTATTGAGAAGTGTTGAGAAATGTACATGGTGATAATGGAGATAGATTACCATTCTTGGGTTGGAGAATGGATATGTGATGTCTCTTATCCTTTATTTTCTATCAGAAAATACCGATAGTCCACCTGTGTGGGGGAATAAGTAAAATTCTACCCTTTATTTACAATCAAGATACTTCAACCGATTTCTCTAATTGAAACCATATTTTCATGGAATTTTTGATATAAAATAGTAGGAATTTTATATTTCTTATTGTTTTCCCCATTATTTGACCGATTGGATTGATATGAATGAGAAGGGATTTTCATCTGGTCATGGTGTGTCGCCGTATTTTACTGGTGGGATTGATATGAATGAGCATGTATTTGTGTCTTCTCATGGAGTGTTTCCATATTTTACGGGTGCGCTTGATATGTATGATAAGGGATTTGCATCTTTTAATGGTGTTCCATCATATTTTACTGGAATTTTGGATGTGAACGAGCAGGGATTTACATCTTTTTGTGGTGTGCTATTGTATTTTACTGGTGTTATTGGTATGAATGAGAAGAGATTTTCATCTTCTCATGGTGTGCCACTATATTTGAATGGTTGGATTATTCAGCAGGAACAAGGATGATGATCTATTCCTAATTTTTTGATCATCACCCTCTAGGAGTCGCCTTGGGTACATGAGTCCTCATGACTTTGGTAGGGGCCTGCAGGGCAATATCCCCTTCATGGTGAGGATACTGATCCACACAACATTAATGGTGATGAATACCAGTAGGGGCCCTTGGGAGGGACCCCTATGCTATTGGGATAAATTTGGTATTGATAACATCATCATCCCTTCTAAGTTAGGGGTGGAAATCATTATTAAATTCTAAGGATAGGATGTAAAAATGGTTTGAGATTGCTTCTAGGGCCGCCTGGTTCTAGAATGCTGACCATAGTTAAGATGAAAGCTAGTGGGGATTCATTTTCTATAGGACCTATCAAGATTACTCCAGAGTTGGGAGATTATAATTATGGTTATAGTCTCAAAAAAATTCATTTAAAACCAAATGTTAAAGACGTTGGGTGGGAAATGGTGTCCTCTATTTGGTTGAGGACCTAACATGTGTGGTGGTTGATGCACATGTCTATGAAAAATGGTGATATTTCATTGGATTTAAGAGAGTTTTGGTGAAGATTACCAACAATATATGGAAAAAACATGCACAATAATACCCCATCAAATTAGAACCTCTATAAACAAGAACATGCATCCCAATCTCTTTGTTTGGACCTATAATATTTTGAGAGTAAAAGGGTCCTGATGGGTGGGTGACACCACCACCTCAATTAAGGATTCACTACTACTTCACCACTTTATTTCTGATGAAATGATTATGGTGTTTACCTATATGACATGAAAAAAATGTCCTGATTAGAACTGAGTAGTATATCATTTTAATCTTGCAAAGGAGATGCCTTAGTTAAATATTTTCACATCAGGTTCACCATTTTTCTTCCAATTAAATGGGTGGTGGTGAACATTTATGGTATGATTGATTGTGGGGGGGGGGGTTTAATGTTGCACAATCATTTTTATCGGGTTCACCATTCTTATCTCACAACCTCTTATGATAGGTTGATTTCCAATGAGGTTTTTTCATGTAACCAAAAACATCCAATGGTTCTCATATCTGCGATGACTCATGGACCTACTTTTTAAAGGTAGGAACTTGTTGAGTAACTTAGACAACAATACTTAAGAATGCACTTTGGTTGTAAGGATGATAAGTCTAGATCATCAAACCATTTGGGGCGGAACTATTTACTATTCTAGGGATATCGTATAGATTTAATATATGTTCTCTAATACTTTTTTCATTCCAAAGTATGACATGGATCACCCTGAATTAATGATTAATTATAATCATGAATGTGTTCAGAATCATCTATATGTATCTGATATTATTCATTGATTGGGATATCTATATGAATCTAGGGTTCTCAATAAATGTTACCCTTTTATTAATTGATTAGATATTATTTGGTCATTTTTAGGATTATTATAGTTTTAATCTATGTGGTGAGTTGCTCTGGAATTTGCTGTCATCTAGGGAGATGGAAGTTGTATTGATGTCGGGATCGAACCCATGAGATGAGATTCCTATGTATATTTATGAAAGGAATTAGAACCCATGTATTTCGGTTCCAGTTGAAATGAAAAATAACCTTTTAAGTTCATGTGAAGTAGACCAAACCATGTAGATTATCGTCATGTAGAAAGGACATCTAGGAGAAAAATGCATGGACAATGATGGTGTGGGACTTACGCCAAGGTAGTCTGAGGGACTTAGAAGAGATGTGGTCTCCCAGAAGGGAGCATGATCTTACTCGGGATGTGACCAAATAAGGATGGTGTTGAAATGGACCCAAATAAAATGGGTTCCTCTGGTTTGGATATGAACCTATCAAGAATGTGGCCTGGAGAACATTATGGTGAATTTGGGTTTTGGGTTTGGACCTCTGGGAGGCTTCCTACGTATCCCAGTTAGTTGGAAATCAAATCCCATGTTGTTTAGAAAGGTTTGGGGATTACACCTATGGAGGTGGCTAGCTTTAATGGAAGTTGGGGATTACATATTTAGAGAATTAACATTTTATTAGATATGATTGGGGATTATACTGTATTGGAGGCCCATTTGAGTAGATAATATTGAGGATTATACCATATAGGAGGACCATTAGAGTAGATATGATTGGGGATTATACCGTATTGAAGGCCCATGAAGGTTTGATATCATACAGATGTCTTGATTACCACTAACCTCTATGCCCACATGAGTCATGCTTGATGTGAGAAATAAGAGGAAGTAGTAGATTTAAAGATTCCACGATCCACTTTTTCGGCTAGTGGATAGATGACGGATCCCAAAGGGAGAGAGAAAGGGATTGGAATGTGCATTTCTCTTATTTTATTTTGGTAACTGGGGTATTCACATCTGGTTATCTATCCGGCTATGAACCGAGCTAGTGAAGAGGTGATAAAGTGAAACCTCCTACAAAAAAGACTAGGGGATTACTCTAGAAGGGACTCCCTAAAGCTTCATGGGGAAGGGATGAGGATAAGACATCACACCTCAAAAGTAAGGGCAAGCATGAACAACTCTCTCCCTTCCCATAATGGGGAGGTCCGTGTTGGCACCTCCAAGTTTGAACCCCAAGTTACCATGGGAATGTATACTGGAAATCATTATGAGGACCTGCCTTGTAAAGGAGTTTATTGTCATGACCCATCTCCTAGGGCCCGTGCCATAACTACCCCAAGCCTGCCTTCTATATTCTAGGGACTAGGGAAAATCACTAAATAGGCATATCCAAAAAGGTAAGCTATTTTACTTTAAACCTGTACACGCACAAATATGAAACTACAGAAAGTAAACATAAAGTAAACCACAACTGTCACTGAGAAAACTACTAAGAGTACAATACAACTGAATGTACAATGGGGCCCGAATATAAGTCCAAAACCACAAAGTAAAGTAAAAAATCCACATTTAATCCACTTGATACCCTACCTGATGGGTAAGTGAAGGTAGATGTCTATATCCATATAAGTATGCCCGTCTGTCCCGTCTCACTGAGCACCACCTGGTCCCGGACCACCAAGGTCTCTATTGAAGTGTCGATCACCTGCACGAGACACGATACATGTGGGTGAATCCCGTGATGGGGTGAGTAACACAATACTCTATAGGGACCCCAATCCACAAATGAAATACTAGAATGATGGACAACATGACAAGATCACACAGAAAAATCACACATCAAAGATAGATCACACCAGGTATAACTCAAAGTATATGAAGTAAGATTTATCATTCATAAAGATGAAACGTCTCGTACTGCTAAGGAACTCATCCTTGATGAGACACTATGGTCTGATCGGCTACTATACTACTAATGTCTGCTCGGATGCTAGACTAATGAGGTTCACTCGTCTGTTGGAACAGTGAGGTCCACTCGTCTGTTAGACCACTGAGGTCTGCTCGTCTGCTACACCACTGTGGTATGCCCCTCTGCTGAACCACTGATGTACGCTCATATGATGAACCACTGAGGTATTATCGTCTGCTAAATCACTAAGGTACGATCATCTGTTGAACCACTGAGGTACGGTCCTCTGTTGAACCACTGAGGTACAGTCGTCTGTTGAACCACTAATTTAAGGTCGTCTACTCAACTACTCTGGTAAACTCATCTTCTAAACCACTTAGTATTGATTTTATATCATTAAATATCTTTTATAATATTCACAAAGTTCCCTCTTATCTCAATATTCCCAACGCCACAGATGGAACATCAATCGGACGCCTGATATGAAAGATATTGGTGTTTTATAAAACAAGGGTCAGTTGCGTCTGGACCCAGTCTGACTTAGCCGGACTAACCCAACCAAGATGGGCTAGGGGTCTTGCATGGTCCAACCCATTCTGGATGACCTGGCATGACCCGATCAGGTCTGGGCTGACCCGATTGGGTCTGGGCCGACCCGGTCCATCCTGTCCCATTGGCCAGGCCCATTGGGATTTACTAGACCCAACCCAGTTCAGCTGTGGGTCCAGCCCACCAGGTCACCCAATGACCCGGTTTGTGTTCTCAGGCTCGGTCTGACTTGATTGGACTGTTACTGCCTAGCCAGGCCGCCTAGAGGCCCAGTTTCCCCTCCATCCTAGCCCGTATCGGTGGCCAGATTTTCCTCCCGTCCAGGCCACCCAACGGCCCGATTTAGTTAACCAGACTTGCCAGCATTAGAGGGCCGGTTTTTTCCTAGATCGTACACTAGGAGGCATCTGGTTCTTGTAGAAAAGTGGTTCCAGGGTGCTGCTGCATTTTCAGTCAACCAGTCTACTCATGTGGATCGGTACCTCCACGTGATTTACAGTGAGTTGTGGGTCCAGCTCACTACCACGGCCCGCAGACCACAACTTGTGCCTCCGACATGGATGGGTGGCCGCGTTCACCTGCAACCAACTGCTGGCCTCTATGATGGTGGCCCCTATCACCACCGCACAATACGGCCAATGCGCCACATCCCACCTACCAACACGACTGGGTGTTGCGGACCTTTGCTGCCGTCACGACTGGGTACCATAACCTGGTGCCGCTACCACGACCTGGTGCCACCACCGCAGCTGGGTGCCAATTCCGCAACCAACCTAGCCATGACCCTTATATCTGGTGCATGGTGAGTGTGACTCCAACCATTGCACCAGGAATAATGAGAAAATACAAGAAGGAAAAAGGGGAAGGAGTATAACATATGAACACCCAAAGAATGATCTGGGTCTTGTTCATGTTGACCTGGGTGTGTTCTTGTTATCAAGATCACAAAAAACTAAAAATAGGTTGGAATAATCACTAAGATAAATATCCCCTTTATCCTCCATCATTAACCATCCCACATGAATGATCAATTTGTGGGTTAAATTTTTCATGAGTTAACCCGTGTTCATCATTTAAAAGAGATAATGCAGAAAATCAATTCACACAAAAAAGCATAAAACCCCTACCTAGGAAAAAAGATTGCTTGAGGATGTTTCTTCCTCATTTTACATTGATCTTCGATCCCAAATCCACTCTCTAAGGGTGTCATCTCCATCATCATATTCGTCGGCGTTGGTCATTGGAGAGGCTTCCTTCATCATTCGTCAGAGGAATTCCAAATTTGTTCATCAACCCTGAATTCCCTGTTTATTTAAAGAAAGAAGACACATGCATGTTGCAGCGTATCCACCCTGCTCTATTAGTGAGGATAATTAATGATATTAATTAATGATATTCAGAGTTGCCTCATCACTGCACCACAGCACTGACGTACCACTTCTTAATGATGAAAAAATAAATAAAATAAATTTTAAGTTATTTTGTTTTTCTTTCGAAAAGTCCAAAAATTATCTTTCACCCTTGACCTACACTGATCAAGGTTAGGCTTCGCCGAAGGGAAGCATGCACTGATGGGATCAATGGTACTCTTAGATTTCCAATCTGAGTTATCTTTTAGGAGTTATAAGTGTTTGAAAATAAAATAATAATTTTTTAATTATTTTATTTAGGACCCAAAACCAATTTCCACTGTTAGCCCATGTCGGCCAATGTTAGGACCTTTATAGGTGAATCCTAATGCTTTGATTTTCATGGTGACCTCATATTTTTTACCCAGGCACTGGTTTAAAAGTTAGAAAAGTCCACTCGCATTTTTATTTAATGAACCTTAAAAATTATTAAAAAATACGTTTCGGACACTCCAGGCATTAGAATTACGTGTTATCATCAGAGCTTGGTCTTGAAATAATCCAATTTAATTTTAAAAAAATTAAATGGAATTATAGGGTATTTCATTACTCCCCCCTTTAGGGATTTACGTCCTCGTAAGACAAAACAAGGGCTAATCAAACAAATAAGGGTATTGAGCATGAATCTAAGCCTCCTGCTCCCATGTTATTTTCTGGAGATTTTCAGGCTTCCAATGAACACGCACTAGAGGAATCGACCATCCATGAAGGATCCTCTTTTACAGATCCTCTATCTCCATCGGTTACTCTGGGAAAGTTTCCCCATTTTCAATCTCCAACTCATGTGGTCTATGACGTGAGAAGGGTCGTGCACGTATCTCCTCAGTTGGGATACAAGGACGATGTCGTTCACCCTCTCTAAATGAAGCAATAGAGACAAGCGGTATGCCACCTCACCCACTCTACGTAGTATCAGTAAAGGTCTGATGAACCTCAGAGATAACTTGCAACCCCAGCCAAATCTTTATATCCCTCATTGATGAGATACCCATAGAAAAACGTGGCCCCCCTCTTCGAACTACAAGGGTATCTATCTCCTATAAGCATATGACTTTTTCTAGCTCTGTGCAGTCTTTATCCACTATTGGATGACCTTCACCATCTCAGTGGTAGACTATACCATCTCCAGACCCATGAGTGCTCACTCCCCTGGGTCTGTCTAGAATAATAGTGACCTTCATGGTCATCTGGAAAGTGCCTAAATTGGTTCCATACTGATTGTGGAGTGTTATTTGTTGTTGTAAACAAACTACACCAGTGGTAGGTGGCCTTCCCAACTATGGAAAAAATCAAGAATGCAAGAACAAAGCATGTATTCCAAGGTCTGCATCATCTGCTCTGTCTGACCATCCATATTTGGGAGAAAGGTTGTGCTTAAGTGCAGCTAAGGCCCAAATTCCTCCTACAATCCCTTCCACAACCAGGATGTAAATCATGCATCACGATCTGAGACTATCGTAGATGGAACTCCATGGAGTCGAACTATCTCTTACATGTAGAGGTGTCCCAACCTCTATACTAAACCCTATTCTCAAATGCATAGGAAGGGGGATAACTTGGTGAGTTACTCTACAATCACCCAGATGGTATCTTTCCCCCTACATGTATGTGGTAATCATGTCACAAAGTTCATTGATATCATATACCACTTCCACTCAGGTACCTTGAGGGGTTGTGTCAAACCTGATGGAACTTGGTGCCCAGCCTTCACTTACTGACAAGTGAGGCATCTTGAGACAAACTCTACCACTGTATTCTTTATCCCAGGACACCAGTACTGGCGTCAGAGGTCCTGGTACATCTTTACCACACCTGGATGTACCGCAAAAGGGGATGTATGTAACTCCCCCAAAACTTCCTCCCATAACACCACTGGTATAACAATGCATCCTCTAAAAAGGATGACATGCTCCCCACCTTTTGAGTATCCATCAGGGGAATGCCCTGTGAACATATAGTCATGTGTAGTCTTGCAGCTGGTATCTCCAAGTTGTGCCTCCCTGAATCGTTGTAAGAGTGGAGGGGAAACTTCTATCAATTAAAGAAAATCTACCACATCTCTATCCAAAAAGGATATATAAAGCAAGGCCAACTACTATGATGCCTCGTTCAGTAGTTATGAACCTGATTTACTACTGAGAGAATCTTCCACCATGTCCCCCTTCCTAGGAGTATAGACTATCTCAAAGTCATAGTCCTAGAGTAAATATAGAAGACACTACTATCACTGGTTCAAATCCTTCTAAGAAAATATATACTTTAGACTCTTATATTCATAGTAGATGATAAATTTCTCACCCATAAGGTAGTGTTGCCACATATTCTATGTGAAAACTACCACTACCAACTCAATTTAATGAGTTGCATAGTTCTACTCATGCAACCTTAATTATCGTGAGCTATATGCAGTTACTACTTGACCCTGCATCAGGACACAACCAAGACTAGTTCTTGATGTGTCATAGTACACCATGTAGTCAGTGTCCTCCTATGGAAACCTCAAGATAAGATAACTCGTCAAACTCTGCCTCAACTACTGAAATATCTACAAGAATCCTTCTATCTACATGAAGGGTTTTCCCTTCTTCATCAAAGATGTCATGGGTACTGCCGCTATAGAGATTTCAGGTACACATATTTGATAGTACCCTGCCAACCTAAGGAAACTCCGCACCTCAGTAATGCTCTTAGGTGGATCCCAAGAAAGAATTGCCTCAATATTCACTAGATCCCCCACAACTCTAACCTCTGAGATGACATGTCCCTAGAAGTGGAGCTTTCATATCTAGAACTCAAACTTCGAGAGATTTTTGTAAAGATGGTGCTCTCGAAGTGTGTCTAGAACCATCCTCAGGTGTATCATGTGCTCCTGCTCATATTCTGAATACACTAAGATTTCATTAATGAAGACCACTACATATTAGTCTAAGTACAACTGGAAGATCCTATTCATGAGTCTCATGAACACTGTTGGGGAATTCGTCACACCAAACAGCATCACTAAGTAATTGTAGTGCTCGTAGCGACATCTGAAAGCCATCTTTGAGATTTCCTCATCTTCTACTCAAAGTTGGTGATAACCTGATCTAAGGTCTATCTTAGAGAACCATCTCTCTCCCATAAGATGATTGAAGCGGTCATCAATTATCGGTAGAGGATACTTGTTCTTCACGATCACCTAGTTCAGGCACCATAAGTCCACACATAACCTCAAGCTACCATCTGACTTCTTGGAAAAAACATTGGGGCTGCCCATGGTGAAATAATAGGCCTTATAAACCCTTTTATCTATAAGTCCTCCAACTGTACCCTCAGCTCCTAGATCTCTTTGGGAGCCATAAAACATGCAGGTGTAGATATCAGTGTCGTTCTGGGGTACATATAAATGTAGTAGCCTATATATCAGTGAGAAGGTATTCCAAGAACATCCTTTGGAAAGATGTCCTCATAATCATCCACAACTGTAGGAAACTGTGTAATCGTCTCATCCATTACACCGTGGGTCATGCTATCCAACAGATGAGTGATTGGATGCACCTTTCTATGTGAGATTCCTTCCCGTGCTGCTCCATTATCCTTCTCACCGATAAAGGAAAAAATGGTTACCATATTTGCGGACACACCACATTGTGCATCTAAAATAGTCGATATGAGCATGAACGGTTGATAGCTAGTCTATAACCAGAATGATGTTGTAAGGCCTCAATTCAGCTACTAGGAGATACCAACTCAAGCTATCTCCTCTAAGAGTAAGCTCACACTATCGGCACCAGTGTGTGATCATTGAATCCCCTCTCATAGGAGTCTCTAATTGAAAGGATTGATCTAATAGCTCGATTAGAATCTCCAAGCTCCGAAAAAGGCCTGTGACAAGGAAATAATGACTGACACCTATGTCTATAAGAACTGTAGCTAATGTGGATAAGACATAGATTGTACCGTGTATCATCTCTAGGTTGTATGGACCATAGGCCTCGACTACCTAAAGATGATCCCTCCCATATCCAGCTTTTCCTAGACCCTGTAGTGGACCACCTAAGGGTGGTGGTGGTAGTACTCCCTACATACAAACACCTCTTTCCACACATCCTACTCCTCTTCCATGTCCATCTCATGGGGGAATTTCTTGATCCTGCCTCTACCGCTGCCTTGGTAGTCCCTCGACCATTTGTTGATCCTCTACGTGGTGAGTCAGGCAATCCTGATCCATGTTCCCTTCCCCTATACATGTATAGAATTCTATGCTCCCCTGATGACTCCCTCTACCTTGGGGGCCTCATACCACTTAACTTGAGTCTGGGGGTTGTCCTCAAAATGGTCTAGCCCATTTGGACCTCTGTGTCATCTTTCAGCTACCCCCTACAGATGAATCATCCACCCTTCGACTGGTGGTAGATCCTATAGTCAGTGCCTGCTCAGCAAGGAAGTTTTATAATAGTAGATCATTCTTCAGATCCCAACCCTGTGTATAGATGGCAAGGGAAATCATCGATGGACTGATCTCCTGTTGAAGTCCCTGCTCAAAGTTTCAGGCCCTAAAGAAAGGGTCCTATAACATATTCGTAGAGTAATGAGAGAGGTTTAGGAACCTCACAGAGTACTCACCCACTATCAGGCTTCCCTGATGTAAGTGAAGTAGCTTCTATATGCACACAGTGCACAAAGTCAAAGGGAGGAACTCCTCCCTGATAAGTCAATCGAAGTTAGATCAGGTGAGGGTCATCTCCTCATGAGTCTGGATGGTAAAACTCCACCATCTCCCCACTGATCCCTATAGAAGGCTCACTACTAGAACTACCATCTAGTCAAGTGATGTCCTCACTAAGAGGAAGACTCATGTCACCACCTCCATTCAATACTTAGTGACCTAAGGATCTGTCTCTCCCCTGAACCTTGGAGGTCACAGTCACTGGAACTTTTTTACGGCACTGAGCCTACTTGTGTCCTCTACG
This sequence comes from Viscum album, assembly GCA_963277665.1. Classification (NCBI taxonomy): domain Eukaryota; kingdom Viridiplantae; phylum Streptophyta; class Magnoliopsida; order Santalales; family Viscaceae; genus Viscum; species Viscum album. The sequence goes on along the minus strand of OY728136.1, from coordinate 751,064,222 downwards.
GATAGTGCCGATAGTAACTGCTTACCAATGGACAGTGGTATCATAGGGACACCACATAGAGGTGCCATCTCAGGAAATGGTCCCTATACCAAATACTCATTTTTTTGTGGACCATCCTTATTGTCATGCACTGGAATCCTAGCTCGATGTCTACATAGAGGCATCCAAAAAAAGATCTAGATGAACCACGGTTAATAGATAATACCTGGTGAGCTGAATTTGACTCATAATGATCATGAGAAAACATCCAAAGACGCCTGAAACCAATGTTTTCATGTACCGAGTTAGAAAAAAAATTACTGGTCATGGTGTATGTATACGTCAGCCACCGCACCAACACTAGACCCCATGGCCTAAAAGCCAAACTCTAAACAGTTAACACTGTGGCCCCATCAAAATTTACAGACTCTTAGTTCTTCTGTTTGAACCGAAGTAGCTTTGATGCCACGTTGTCATGACCTGTCCCCCAGGGCCCGTTCCATGACTACGCCAAGCCATCATTCTATAGGAAAGGGTCTGGAAACTAACACCAAATAGGGATATACCAAAAAGAGAAGTCATTTTTCATTAAACATGTACACATGAACAAATATCAAAATGAGGAAAGTAAAAACAAAGTTAATTATAATTGTCACTGAGACAACTACTGATAGTAAAGTATAACTAAAAGTACAAAGGGGCCAGAATACAAGCCCAAAACCACAATGGAATGTACATCTTGCACAATCCATCTACTCGAGACCCTACATGAAGTTTACGTGAAGATAGGTTCCTGTAGATGTATAAGTACACCCGTCTACCCCATCTCACTGAGCACCACCTGGTCCCGGACCACCAAGGTCTCTTTCAAAGCATCAATCACCTACACGAGACCAAGTATGTGCATGAGAAGATTGTGTAGGGGTGAGTAACACAATACTCAGTAGGGATCTCAATCCACAAAGGAATGTCCACAAAGAAGGACCACATAATAAGATTACACAATAAAATCACACAGCAAAGATATCTCACACAAGGTATAACTCAAAGTATAAGAAGTAAGATTTATTAGTCGTAAAGATGAAACATCTTGTACTACTAAGGAACTCATCCGTGATGAGCCAATGAGGTTTGCTCGGCTACTGAACCCCTGAGGTCTGCTCGGCTACTGGACCACTAAGGTCCGCTCATATACTAGAAAACTGAGGTACACTCGTCTATTGGACCACTAAGGTATGCTTGTCTACTAAACCACTCAGGTACGCTAATATGATAAACCACTAAGGTATGCTCTTCTACTGAACCACAAAGGTATGGTTTTATACTGAACCACTGAGGTACCCTCATCTGCTAAACCACTGAGGTACGATCATATACTGAACCATCAATGTACGATCCTCTACTGAACCACCGAGGTATGATTGTATGCTAAACCATTGATGTATGATCTTCAATAATAGAATCTATCTTAGAGTATTCACAGAGGAACATTTTATCCCAAGGGTCCCAATTCCATAGATGGAGTGTCAATCAGACACCCTCTCTAAAAGATATTGTTGTTTTAGTAAACAGGGGTTGGTTGCGTCCATACCTAATCCGACTTGGTCGGACTTACCTGATGAACCCGGCCTAGGGGTACCATATGGCCCAACCTTTTTTGGCTGACATGATCCACCCCGGTTGGGTTTGGAACAACATGGTCTGGCTTAGCCCATTGGGCTTTACTGGACTCGGTCCTCTTCGGCCATGGGTCCAACCCACCAGTTCGCCCAGCGACCCAGTCCATGTTCTCAGGGCCGTGATGACTTGGTCAGATTAGTACTGCCTAGTCGGGCCACCCAGTAGCCATGTTTCCCCTCTGGTAAGGCCCTCTTCGGTGGACTGGTTTTCCTCCTGCCTGGGCCTCCCATGGCCCAGTTTACTTCGTTGGCCCAGATCACATTGGCGGGTCAGTTTTCTCATAGCCTGGATGTCGGGCGGTGTTCGGTTCATGCGGCCAAGTGGTGCTAAGGTGGTGTTGTGTTTTCAGCCAGTCGGTTCGCACATGCGGAATAGTTCCTCCACGCAATCCACGAGTCTAGTTCACCTCCACGGTCCTTAGGCCACGACATGCGCCTACAATGAGGTCGAGTGGATGTGTCTTCCTACCGCCAGCCACCGACCTCCATGTTGGGGTCCCCTGTTACCACTGCAGCGTGCTAACAGTGCACCACCTTCTGCCTTCCACTGCAGCTAGGTGCCACAGCCCTGTTCCGCTGCCACGACTTGGTGCCTCAGCCTGGTGTCGCTGCCGTGGCTGGGTACCACAGCTGGGTACCGTGGATGGGTGCCGCAGTTGGGTGTCGTAGCCTGGGGCCACCGCCGCTGCCTGGTGCCGATGCCACAGACCACCTAGCCACAACCCTTATGTCTGGTGGCTCCACAGCCAGTGTGCCTCCAGCCATTGAACAACGAAGAATGGGAAAATGCAAGAAAGAAAAGGGGGGAAGGAGTAGCACATTTGAATGCCCAAAGAATGATATAGGCCTTGTTCATGATGACCGAGATGCATTCTTATTAGTAGGATCACAATGAACCAAAAATAGGGTGGAATAATCACAAAGATAATTATATCCTTTATCCCACATCATTACCCATCCCACACGAATGATCAATAAGTGGGTTAACTTGTTTGTGAGTTAACCCACATTCATCATTTAAAAGAGAGAACGAAGAAAAAAATTCATATAGAAAAGTTTCAAACCCCTACCTAATTAAGGATATTTCTCTAAAATGATCATTCATTGTCATCCATCGATCTATGTTCCCAAATCCTCTCTCCAAGGGTTTCATAGCCATTTTCCGATTTGCCAACGTTCATCGTTGGAGAGGATTACTTCTTTATTCATCATAATAATTCCAGGGTTGTTCACCAACCCTAAATCCTCTATTCAATTAAAGAAGGAAGACTCGTACACTTTCTATCATAACCACCATACTCCATTAATGAGGTTCATTAATGAGATTCATTATAGAGATTCAATATTTCCTCATTGCTAAAGTTGAGTGCTAATGTGCCACTGCTTAACAATGATGAAAATAAATAGAATAAAATTTTAATTTATTTTATTTTTCTTCTGAAAAGTCTTAAAATTAACTTTCACCCCTGACTCGTGCTAGTCGAGGTTAGGATCCACCTAAGGGAAGCATGTGCTCACGAGCTCAACAGTACTCTCAAATTTCTAATTTGAGTTACCATTTACGAGTTATATGTATTTGAAAATAAAATAATCATTACCTAATTAGTTTATTTTGGGACAAACACTACTTCCATTGTTTTCCTTCATTAGCCAATGTTAGAACCTTTCTAGGAAAATACCGACACTCTGAGTTCAATGGTGCCCTCATATTTTTGATCCAGGCAGCAGTTTAAAAGTTAAAAAACCCACTCGCATGTTTATTTAATAAACCTTAAAAATAGTTCAAAAATACGTTCCAGCCACTCCAGGCCTCTGAATTACATGTCATCAGAAGATCCTAGTCTTGAAATAATCCCATATAATTTAAAAAAAATACATATAATTCTGAGGTATTACAGTTACCACAGGGAATCCACTTACCATGATAATGTAGACTCGAGAGGACACACGGATGTGACCAATGATCTTATTATACATGTCATGTGGCTTGGGAAGAGGTCTTGGCCTGATGCTGTTTGACTGGTTCAAGGAGGGAAAAATGTGGGGCCCAATGGTATGGTGGAAGGAAGTGATGGGAGTGGGAGAGTAGAACACCCTATAATTCCCCATTTCATGTAGCATGTTCTTATATGGTATGGGGTTCCTTCCATTTAGTGTGTTTTTATAAGGGTGATAGTATTTTCTACATAAACTTTTGCTACATGGACCTGGGTTCCTTCTATGCAACATTTTTCTATATAGGGCTGGGTTCCCCCCGGATAACATTGTTGTACGTGAGCTTGAGTTCGGGCCATATATCATTTTTTACACGGAGAAAGGATCCATATACATAGTTTTTTACTACACGAGATGGTGGTATTTAAAGGGGACATATACTTATACTTCACGAAGTGGAATCCATAAAGGAGTATAGGGTTTTTAGATGATTGGATTAATTTTGTTTCTTCCTTAATTTTATGTGTTGGGTTTACCTATTGGGGTGGCTCTCTCCCAATTCTCCTCTCTATCTCGACTCTTTCGTGCGTGTCCTTATCCTTTTTTCCATCTATCCCCTCCCTCATTTCCCCTTAGGTTCTTTTATATAATAATAGAGAAATTGAATACCGACAAGGATGGTCATTTATGTTGGTATATGGGGATTATTTTGAGGGATACCAAAAAGGATTCCCTGGCATATGAACAATTTTGTTTATGGGGGACAGAAAAGACTATTAGCACTTGTAGACGATTTTTGTTCATTTGTGTAGACAATCGTTCATGATGTATGGAAATCACCATCTTCTCCCATAGAAAACTTGGTTTCATTCATAGGCATTGAATGTGTAGTATTTTTCTATGAATGGTTTCATTCTTAGGGTTCTTCAAGTATCTACAGAATAAAATTATGAGCGGCGGTCCGTGTAGTGATTTTCACTTCGTAGGACCAATCATTCCTTCATGGATTCAATCATTTGAATATTTTCTTCAAAATATTCTTTCTATTTTTTTGTTTCCTTTTTATCGAATTCCTCATATTAATTTCTCCTTGTGTGAATAGTTTTTAGGACCCAATAGTGCTCCATAAGAGGAAAATAATCCATACATAAATCATAATCATGATATAAACTAATATAAGGAAGTGGGTTTCACAATATTGTCTTAAGACATAACCAAAGACTATATCATATTCATTATTAGGAAAATAAGAAAATAAATCATTTTGAATTTTTATAATTGAAAATGGAACATATGCCTTGAGAATTAATTTCTAATATATAAAATCCATGACAAAGATTTGGTTAAGAAATAATGAAAATTAAACACATGGGTGAATCATTAAGAAATAACTAAAGGATCTTTTCAATGAATGGAAGATAATATTATATTCCATAAAACCAAAAATGAAAAATAGGATTATCTAGAAAATAATGAGGTATTTTAGAATCTATCCATTGTTTAAAAACATATTATGGGGGTGATTCATTACATGATATAAGAAATAGGAAAGTTACATTAAATCATATTTAATTAAAAGTTATAATTTCAAAGGGAACCAATAACATGTTTAACCATAGAAATTGATAAGATATTTTTCTAGTTATATATTTAAGGTACATATATATATATATAATAATTTCAAGAGGATAATATTTTATAAAATGGGAAAAAATAAAGATAATTTGTAACTAATAAGTAAAAAATGTGGTATGGAAGACCCTTTTTTATGTTTTAAAAAACCTTTGTTGAAATCCAACATCATAAAAATAGATAATAAAACATTATTTTGATAATAATAAAAGGTAAATCTGAAGTTAACATGAGATAAAATTTTATTAGGTTTCCAATTAAAAATTATAACATTGATAAGAAAGCGAATTATAGATAAGGATGAGAAACCATCGTTTATGATGATGATAATTATTCTTAATATAATTTCATTTTATAGAAGGATTAAAACCCATATTTTAATAACATTTTAATCAAAATTTAATTCCCATTATATAAATTGTGGATACTTAATGAAATTAAAGTTGATACTAAATAATAAACATTATAACTCAAGAAAGTAGATTGAGATATGAAAGAACCTTATATTCTAGGGAAGAAATAAATCATAGTACATGATGTGAAATAGAATAAATTAATGTTAAGTTTACATTTTCAATAATTATTTATGATATTATAATTCATGGGAGTTGTAATTGGACCATAAAAATTAATATTGGATTATAATATCCAAGAATGCCTCAATGATGGGTGATTGAGACTGAAACCTTTACTACTTAAGAAACATTCTAATAAAACCCACTTGAAAGAGAGAGAGAGTTTGAATTTAAAGTTACAATATGATTAATAAATATAATCCCTGATTTTATATATCTAAATGGATGTAAAAACACCATTTAAAATAAATTAGGTGCATAAAATAAAATGTGTCTCAAAGAAGGTAATTTGATAGGAAAACCATACCTTGTGCCAGAATGTGCTCTTCACTTGCATTTAACTCACTAAATATTGAAATAAAGTTAATTAAAACCTTTTATAATAACCTTATACATATAAATTTCTTTTTATAAGGTATATGTTTCATCTTACGTCACCAATTTATTACATCATTTCAGATTATGTCGGTTACTTGAAGTTCTTCGGTCAATTTCTTAGAAAATTTCATTATTTGTTTACCAAGGTAAAAGTATTATTAAAAAGTTTCGTAATATTATTAATAATATATTATTATTTCCTTTATTATTATATAATCATATAATTTTTATAGGTAAATAGGTTTTCCATGAATGGACTCAAATTTGAAAAGGTACTTTGATATGTCCTTTTTAGCCGTTAAATTCACTATACTGATTTTTTCTTAACACCACTTATGAAATGTATAATAATATTATTATAGAATGTTAATATTTTAGTATATAAAATTTTATAAATTAAATAATTGTTTTATTCCATCCATGTATGCCATTATGAAAAACAAAATAGAAACATCATCACGTGGAGGGGGTAGTCCGCACATACACACAAACGATGCTCTCAATTATGTAGAATAGAAAGAAGTTATAAATTAAAATATATCATTATTTTAGAGTAATTAAAATGTTATATATATCCTATTATAGTAGTAAATAATATTTTTAACCATCCGTAAAATTTATTGGAAAAAATAGAACATGTCGTTCATGAAGGAAATAGTTCACACATGCATGAAAATGTTTTTATTTTTTAGAATGTTTATAAAGGAAGGTATAGAATAAATGTTACATTAGTATAAAAAAATAATTTTTTTATAATACTAGTCTTATAATACTCTCATGGATATAAGTGTTTTAGTGTGGTAGAAGTAGAAATGGATTAAGAAGGTGTGGTGGAAAATATTACCTCACTCTTTGGATGTTCTCCTTTGGCCACCACTTTAAGGAACCTTCGCATGATATTTTGGAAATTAAAAATATTTTAGGATGTTATAAGAGGGTTTAGGAGAGACTAGGGTAAATTTTTGGTTGATCCTAAAGGTATTTCTTAGTGTGGAGAGATGGAGGGGTGGCAGTTCCTTTTATAATAGAAGAGAAGGGAATTTTTGACACATATAACCCTTTAATATAAATAGAGTACATGTTTCACCTAACATGTGATGAAAAGTAGTAAATAATAGAGTTATAGAAGATTTAAGGAGTATAAATCCTTAAAAAATTGTTTTCAAACTTATTTTAAACATTTTATTAAGTTATTTATTCCTAAATTTTTACTTTTGCCATTTTTTGTTTTTACTGATATAATTGATGTTTACCTAAGTAATTTTTATATTTTTTAAAATAAAATGATACTTATTATATAATTTGAACATAATTATTCCAAATATTAAATAAAATTTAACAAATAAAATTTATATGTGTAATAAAATTAATTTTTACATTAGTGCATGTACAACACCAAAACCCATTTTTAGAAAAAAAGTTTATTTTTAAGAATAATATATATGTTTAGGATAAAATCATCATTGTTATTGATTCCATTGACATTAGAATTTTTATTATTATTAAAATATTATTTATTTAACATTAAAATGATTCAAAAACATAATTTCATGAAGTGAAAATTTTATTGAAAGAAATAAATGAGAAAAAAATTTCGTTTAATAATACCAAAATTTACTGAAATGTTAAACATGGGTTTTATATATAATATTTTAAATAAATTAATTTAAATTTACATTATATATTGTTCAATTTAAGATTTTCTGAAAAACTTTAAAAACATTATTATATAATAATGTCATAAAAGTGAAAGTATTAGTAAAATAAGCATTTATCACTATTCACTAAAAAATAAATTATTTTAAAGAAATATAGAAATTTATATTAAGTTAATTTTGAAATGTGGAATTCAAAAATTCTGTTCATTTTACAGAATCCATAATCAAAAATTTTTAAATTTAGTTTTTAAAATAAAATTAAATATATAAGTAAAAATGATTCTATTGAAAAAATGATGATTTTAATCATTAAGTGTTATTAATATTATTACGTATATATTTCAACTTTTAATTATTTTAATTGTGATTACTTGTACCCAAACTGCATGATCAAATTAAAATAAACACATTCTATACATACTTTCTTTGTTTCCATCTATAAAAACTTGAATATAAACATTTATAATTAGAAAATCAATAACAATTATTTCTTCTTTTACAAATCAATGATATTTTTAGGTTTAGATATTTAGAGAACTAAGACACATCATAAAATAATAAATCACTTATTATTTATATCAAGATTACATTTTTTCAACAATATACTAAACTAATTAATCAATAATGAGTCTTCAACATCTCATATAAATTCTTCTGCATGTGTTGTCCTTATAAACATGTCACATATACTACTTTTCTTCATAACCTAGGGAAATGGAAATATATGAAGGGGTGGTATCAAATGCTTAGTAAGGGAAATTATACAACTAAAGAAATAATTGAATGAACATGGCATAAAAATTATTGTATGAAGAGGTAAACAAGATAAAATCATAATCAATATGGAACTGGGAGGACGTTATATCCATGAAAATAAATTAAAAAATATATATATCAATAATACTGATCACATACTGATGGAATTCATAATTATAAAAATCAAAAACCTATTTTAAGTGAAATTTTCAAAGGAACTATCCTATTATGGGAAGATCCATACATAAGTACCCAACTTGATTTGCCTCATGAGACTAATCGGTACATTTAGGGGCTATATAATTATGAGCCCCACCCATCACTTGTTTAAGTAAAATTCATTAATCATGTGATAAAATTAATAAACAATTCATAATCAACTATTCCAATAATTATTTCTATTGGTTCAATAACATACTGAACACCTATTCTTTTCCACATATCAATAAAAGGGATAACATGATCATAATCCATTCAGATGTAGAAGGTGGATCATTAAACAATACATCGTAAAGATTATGATAATAATCCATATTATAACAACAATATATATAATGAAAATATTTTTACTCATGTTAATAAAATGGATAACATGATCATAACTCACCCAGAGAAAGAAGGTGGGTGGTTGTAAGGGAACATAACCCAAGAAGTGAGAAATATTTCCCAATTGGATTATGTGGTAGGAATGATTATCCCTAGAAAACAATAAATTTAATGTAGCACCACATAATATATTCAAAGGGAATAATGTACATAGATTTTATAAAATAAGTTCAAGATAATGATCATAACTCAATGAATGAAAGTTGAGTTACAAAAAATCATAAATATTGGGGAAATAAAGAAATCGATAGACACTTGAATAAGTAAAAATTATTTGGATATTAAATATCATAAAATAAAAATACTCTGATAAAAATATATCCATGGTAATTGAATACACCATACAAAGAAAACATGGCACACAAAGTGTGTTATATATCAAGGAACTAGAAATGAGACCAAAAAAACCCTTACATATTTAGAAAATTTTTAAAATGCCTCCTTGAAATAGAGAGATTGTAATTGAACTTAAAATAACATGATTAAAATATTATTAATGAAAAATATCTCAAATAGAAAATATATACACCACATAAGTTAAATTAGGTGTATTATTACAGACATGTCTCAAAGAGAGTAATTTGAGATGAAAACCCTTACCTAGGTCCTTATTCATTATGAAATAGTACCAAATTTCTAAAATAATTAAATTAAGTTCATTAAATAAATATATAAGAACCATATTTATGAATATATCAATTTACACTTTTAATTTATAATCATTTTATATATATATATGTATGAGTTTTTACTTATTTTCAACACCAAGTTTAAGTAATATTTATCACTTTGAAATAGTTTCAAAAAAGTGGTGTTGATATATATTATTTTTCAAAATTCCATAACTATTATGTCATATTAGGTACCAAAATAGATGTTCCAATATATTTTTTAAATATAAAATTTCATTTTATAACAGTTTTTCTTATGATTCCTGGTGATGGAATCATCGACGAACATGTTTGAGTGCTTCTTAAGGAACTAAGGGTGAATTATTAATTAATGAATTAAATATTGATACAATATTAAAAAAGTAAAAAAAATTATTCACCTATTTATATCATATTATACTAGTAAATAAGTTCTCATATTCATTCATGATATAAATGCATAGTGTTGTTCAAGTAGGTGGCTGAACCAACCCAAACATGAACCGGCCATGATTAATGGATGATAATGAGGTAGTTTAGTTGTAGTAATATTATACCAGGAGAATAATGATCTTATTTGGTGAATAATAGTTTGATATTTCATAATTTTAAATAAGTATAAATATAACATAATTTATATAAGATCATTACTTAGAAAGAAGAGTTCGTTATCCTCTTAGTTCGTTCGCTTTAAACAATTGAATTAATAATAATCATATGTTGATCATTTCATTAATAGGTTTTACAATTTTTCATAAAATAACCTTAATTATATCATAAAAATAATATTTATAATTTAATTCCATAATAAAATCAATCCATGTAAAGTAATGATGAAATGAAAATGAAAGTCAATCGTTCTATAGAGGCGGTGGTCCACATGTACACATGATTAACAATTTTATTTTTCATATAATGAGAGAAATTAGTAATAGGATTTATTTATAATAAATGATAAAAATTATATAAATAACATAATTATTTATGAAATTACCCTTTTATATCATCCTTTTAATGTTGTGAAGGAAACTGAAACATGTTGTGTTGGGGGTGCGGTAGTCTGCACAACACACGAATTCCCATTTCAATTTTTCTAATATAAAGGGTAAAAGGTGATTAATAATAATTAACATATAATAATTACATTCATTATACAACCAATAATGATTTAATTACATAGGAATTTGAAAATTATAATGGGAAAATAAAAATAAAAATGAAAGAATTTATGGAAAAATGATTATTCACATTGAGAACTTTTAGATTTCCTTGGAAGATCTCATAGAAATTGAAGGAATAAGATAATATATTGTGTTCTAAATCACAAGGGAGTGAAATATTATTATATTTAAAATAAAAGGGTTTTGTCTATGGTGGAATCCAAATTTTTAGGAGTTCTTTGAAGGGGTGGAAAGATCCATCTTTTATAATTAGCGAGAATGACATTTTTTGTAAATATTTCAAATCAATATAAAGGGAGCACATGTTAAACATGTAAAGTGGCTTTAAAATTAATAAATAATTCAGTATAAAATTGATAAGTGTGATAAAAAAACTCATAAAATCAATTATATACATGTTTTTTTTATCATTTTTAATCTCTTTCCTCTTGAATTATTATGTTTACCCTTTTAGCTTTTACCACGATAGCTAGTTTTTACTTATGTTAAATTAATCATTATTCCTGGAAATAAAGTGTTCATTATTAGATAATTCGGGAATTATTATTTTAAATTTCAAATCCATTTCATTTGATTCAATTTATAAAATTGATAAAATTAATTTTGATAAAAATGTTTAGTGTATTAAAAACAATTTTTGAGAAAAAATTACTTATGTTCAAAAATATCAAATTTGGGTTTTTAAATTAAAAAAACATTTTTAAAATTATAAAGTAGAATATAAAATACATATTTGGTCTTATAAAAATGTATCATGAGTTTAAAATTCATACTTATATTCTAATAATGTCATAAAAGTCATGTTATTTTTAAAAGCAATATTTTACACTATTCGTCTAAAAATAATTCTTTTTCAAAAAATCCAAAAACTTCATATTAAGATTATATTATTATGATTAATCCAAAAATTATTTTAATTTTTTAAAATTAAATTTATAAAATTTTATAAATCAATATTAAAATAAACTAAAATAATATAGTGAAAAATTGTTCATATTGGAAAATAACGTTTTAAAGTTTTAACAATTATTTATTCATTTTTTCATTAAATTAATAATTAATTTATTGTTAATATTTTATTAATATTATCTATATATTTTATATAAACATAATATAATTTTTTTCATAAACTAAAACATCAATTTTGAAAAATATATTTTGAGCATAAATTGATTTTCTTAGTTGTTTTAGCTATACTAATTGAATTTCATTAATTAAAACTAGCCTTTATTTTCATTATATAATTATTTCATAATGAAACTACTCTTATTAATTCTTGATAATTCAACTGTTATGTTTTAATGGTAACAAATAAATATTAATATTTTATATAAATATGTCATGGTTTCGTTTAAGTTTAGTGTTGTGTGTGAAGAAAGTTATCCAAAACATTGTATTATTTAAAGGTAATAATACATTAAAATTTTAGGCAGTTACATTAATATAATAGTTCATATATAATAATATTTTAAAAGAGTTAAATTTAATCTTTTAGAACAAAATATATAATACTTAACAAAACATATCTTTGAACAAAATATTACATTTATACTAAATATACTTTAACTAATACCATTAAAATTTAATTATTTATATTCTAAAATTTAATTTTACAACTCCATTGATATTAAAATATTTATTTGAATTATATATAAACATCATATCATATTTTAATAATAATATTAATATTTATACGTAACACACATATATTGATATATATAATATTTTAATATAATATTTTTATTTCATTGTGAGTTATATTATATTAAATTTACTACCTAATAATACAAGACTTAATTATTTTTATCAAGTATATGAACAATGTCTATATTTTTAGCGACCATATTCAAAATTTCCAGATTTTCAATGACCATATTTTCAGTGGCCATATTCTGTTCCTATATATAAAAAATTTATAAATCATTTTTTTCATTTCACTCACACTTTACAAGGCATAGTCCTTATTTCATATTATAGATTTTTCATAATGATGTCTCCTTTCACGGTGATATTCCTCATTATTGGGTTTGTTTGGATATTGATGATGGTCAAGGTTGATAATGATCTAGATAATTTTCTAGTAATGTAGATTTTATTCTTTTCTACATGTGGTTCCTTATTTATTTATACACTTAATGGATGTATTTTATCAATGGTGAGTAAAATTCCATGTAACAAAATAGTTTGTTTTATGTTAATTTATTGCAACATTCCACATATGAATGAATAAAGTGTTGTTATTTTAATTCATATATATTATGAATAATTTCTTAATCAATTAAAATTCTATTAAAAAAATAGAAAAAATAGATTAGAATTAAAAAAAATATGTTTTATAAAAATAATATATTACATAAAAACCTAGGGTGTTAAATTCTCAAATAAATTAAATCCTTGCAATTTTAATTACCCAGAAAAAATGAATGTAGGATATGGTATTGTTAATATTTTCATCATTTAGGATATAACTTCTAATATAAAATCTTTCTTACATTCATAGTCTATACTAAATTACATATCTCTGCAAAAAAAATATTGACAATTCATAAAATCATGTACCCCAGTATGTATATAACCTAATAATGTATTATTTATAACATACCTCTCCCAAAAACATTTAAATATAAAATACATTAAACTACTATGAGAATATATATTCTTCCATACATTAACACTATTTATTACCCTCAAATATATTAATCACGTTTTTATATGGTCACAAACTAGTTAATATATATCATATTCCAAAAAAAAAGATAAAAATCACCAAAAATATTTTGGATTACTTTTTTAAAAATCAATAATCATTTTCAATACAATCTAACTAATATTTATTAGAATTTATCAACCCATTATTATCTCAACATCTAGTTTATATTAATCATAATATTTATCCATACCTCAATCATGTGTTCATCAATATTTATCCTAAAAAATATACCTTATCATAAAATAAATTTTCAATGTTATTGATTCCATTTATTATATGTTTCAAAAACATTATAGTATAACTACTGAAGAACAATACTTATTTTTTTACATAACCCTCATAACATTTATAATATACCCAAATACAATTGATAATTATCACTCATTAATTAAAATAGATATGATTATCAAACATTAATTTCTATTATGGTATCAACCACACCACCATAGGTATGACTAATAAATTCAACTCTTCTATCAAAACCAGAATATACTAATATTCTCAACCATGTATGTATCCTCCCTTTTTCAGTTGGTTTTTTGATTAATACACTTCTCATATTATGTTTATTATCACATTTCAACTAAATACTAAAGCCAAAATGTTTATAATAATATCCAAAAGAATCAGAGTATATGAATATCAAATCTTAGTCCTAATATATCTTCTCCAATGAAACCTTCATTTCAACAGGTAATAATTTCATTTCAACTATCTCATACTTGGTTAATCTTATAACTCACTTGGTTTAACCTAGAATACATTATGTTGTGTTCTCTCATATTTATTAACCAAATCCCTTAATGAAATTAATAAATAATTACTTCATAATGTTTTGTAAAGAAAATGCGTTTGATCGAAGAATAACCATGGGAGTGTCAAAACAATTTTACAGTTAGGCATCTTCATCATGCACCATGTGACGATTAAGTTATTACTCAATACACCATTAATAGGGTTATTATTAATTTTTATATATATTCTATATCATGCATCCACTTTTAGTATCCAAATTGGGATGTTGTTTCTAATAAAACTACATTCTCAAAACATTTCCAAAATTTTAGGATATTATCATATACTTAGGCATAAACCCTTGGGTTTTTACTAATGTATTTTCATCCAAATTTCCCAAAATTTCTAGACATTACAATGATTCCAAATATAGTAACCTAATAATTAACCATTATTTAATTCATGATTTATAGCATAATCTATCAATAGTAAAATCCAATGATCTAGAGGTCCAGTGTCATGGGATGATTTGATATATAAATACATCATTTTAAAAATAAAAATGACATCCTTATTTAAAACTATATATAGTGATTCTAACTCCCATAGATCCTTTAAATTTTCATAGGATATCCTGGGGTAAAATACATAAAGTAAATGGGGTGAAAAAAAAAACCAACAAGGGAATACTCAAAGTAACCATGAAGGCATAAATGGTATAAGAGGTATAACATGATACCATAAAGAAGATAATCATAATTTTGGAAACATGGAATAAGTGATTGACATTACATGATCATGGAAACATAAACATGTGTAAATGTTATAATTCATGAAATTATTAGAATATTCCAAAGGTAAGCACCAATACAACATAACATTGGCTCATCGTTAGCATAACATAGTGTGCTTTGGCTAACCTCATGTGAACCATACATGGTATGTCATGAGACATTAACATTACCCAGTGCATTGAAGGGATATAATATACCCACATGAAACATCATAATATGTACATGAATATGTTTTCCATAATAGAAAAAGAATCCATTAATAAATAATAAATATGAAATAACCCAGAATAAGGAAGTGGGTTTCAAAATAGTTTATTAAGACGCAAAAAAGGCTATATTATATAAATTTTAAATAAAAAGGGAAATAAATAATTTAGAATATTATAGTTAAAAGGTGAAATAGGTCTTGAACATGGAGTTCCAATGTAGAAAATTCATGACAAAGATCTAGTAAAGAAAGAATAAAAATTAACCACATGGGTGAAACTTTATGAAATTACTAAAGGATATTTTTAATGAAGGAAAGACCATATTATTTTACAAAAAATAAAAATTGAATCAATTGGGATATAATAAAACAATGAATTTTTTATAAGTTATTCATTGTTTTGAAACATTTTATGGGTTTGATTCTTGACAGGGTACAAGAAATAGAAAAGTTCCCTTAAATTCGGTTCACTTAAAATTGATATTTTCAATGGGAAAAAAATATTTATAAACCTAGAAATGAAAATTATATTAAACTAGGTATATATTTAAGGGAAATATATACAAAAATAGAATAATTTAGTTTGGATGTTTGGTGTATCTATTTTCAATCTATATTATGATGGATTTTTAAGTGTGAATTCATTAAATATTAATTAATGAAAGTTGAGTTTCATGGAAGATGTTGATGTCTTGTGTATTCTTATGTAGGACTAAAATTTGGATAAATATGAAGGAAGAAGTGGAAATTGAGGAACGTAAAGGTACTTCATGTCGATCTATGAAGCATCTTAGTGAGAAAATAGAAATATAAACAAGTTAAGATTTAATATTTAAGACAAAGAGATTAATATATCCATTTAATGAAGGTTTCCCACCATGTTGGTTGATCATGGGTGGTTCTGGAGGTAAAAAACTAAAGAACTAGATCTTCTAGAGATGTAAACACACTTTACACATCATGTAATAATTACATGGTGTAAAATAATGGATGATTTCAACCATTTATAGTGCTTGAAGATTAAGAAGAGATCCCAAAATGGAGACCAACTATGTCACGACATAACACATATATGTCATGATATGAAACATCCAAAATATTTTTAGAAATTTTTTCATGTTCTAAAACATGATGTGAATATTTTGAGTACCTAAAATTATACTTCATGTAAACTTTACACGATTTGAAAGTGTCAAACATACTAAAAAAGGTGGTTTTAATTATAACTTGGATAAGATATATTTCTTTTAACCCATAGACTACTCTTTAATTATATTATTGACCCAAGGATTACTAATGATGATTTCTATGCTTATTTATAATTGTTTTGGTTATGAGATTGGGATTCCATTCTAGGCATGGAGAGGCTCGACTACTAGTAGGATTACATAGGGTTCCGACTTGAAGTTCTTCATAGATAAGTTTTCTTTATGTTTTTTTGTTTTCCTTTAATTTATTTAATGTAACGTTGAGTTATTTCTAGTTTAATTTCAATCTATCACTCTTATTCATTCTACTTCTCATTTACCCTCATCTATTCAATTACCTAGGTAATATGGTTATTCATCATTGGATCTTGAATCATTTAATAATTATGTATATAATTCCATTAGTTTCCCTACATTCATTCAATTCTGTCATGCATGGATAATCCACATAGGGTTAGGGGTTGAGATTAGGGGTGTAATTAATCATAGGTGTGCAATTGAAGGATCCTAACCTAGTTGGTGTTGAGTAGTATATAAACATTAACCAATGAAACTTTATTCCATAACAACTTAACATATATTATCTAGGTTGTCAGCTATATCTGGACCAAGGAATAGCTACAACTTAGTTAGATCCAACTAGTTTGACCACAACAAATTGGTGACGTTTCCACTACTTTGCAGCCTAAACCATAGGTTTATCCCAAGATATATTTGGGTTTATCCTTTGCATATACCCTAAAGTTGACCATGAAATATCTCAATTATACCTTTTATATCACTCTACCATTATTTTAATTATTTAATTTGAATCATTAGTCTAATAAAATAAAACTAAATTGGGATGACCTGACCAGTGGTTGAAAGTATTCTTTCGTGTTCCCTACTCTCTGTGGGATCAAACCCATAATTAAATTATATTATGACTTTGTAATTAGTTAAATTATAGTTTTATATAAATTTATTATTTTATTATACCAGAATATTTAATGTTGTCATCTGGGTGAATAAATTTTTGGCACTGTTTTTGGGGAGTAGTGGAGTGTTGTAGACAACTCGAGACCGATTTCTTCGATCAAATACATTTTATTATCTTATTTCTATTGAATGATTTTAGTTAGGGTATTTTTTTACATTAAATTATTTTTATTATTATTTTTAAACATTACATTTTTGGTAGTTTATGGTATTGTGCAATATGGATTATCAGACACATTATTCTTTTACAACACCACTACCATAGAATATCAAATATCAGGAGGAGTCTAATTCATTTACAACAAAAAATTGTGAGGAGTGGTAATAATAAGAATAAATTTATAATTATTCATATTCTTATGGATATGATGAATTCTATCCTTTCTAATGGAGTGAAACATATCACTAAGGAAACAGAGGAGATTCTAACTATCAGGGATACAAAGATGATTACTAGTCTAAGTAGCACTCAGAAGACTGACTAACCAGATTTCTCACATATTAAATTGTAGTGTGGGACAATAAAATGTATGATCATGAGACACAACTTAGAGAACATGGATAATTGATCACTCACATTTCTCAAAACATTTCAAATTTTAATTATATTGTTATAAGTATGCCAATTTTTTCTAATGGAGGTATAGGTTAGTCAGAATAAGAAGAAGAATATCAATAAGTTGAAAAAGTAAAAGTTGTCAACACAAAGAAACCTCAAGATAAGTACATTCAGGAAGACCCATACTTTCAACCAACTCATGAGAAGAATTCAGAAGATATACTTACCACCAAGCTGATAAGTCACATTCTAGTATTGGATAAATAGGTGGATAATCATGACACATAGCTCGGAGAATAGGGAGAAATTGTTGAAAACCTCGCTCAATTTTTTTCAAATTTTAATACACTTATGAATAATCTACCTTTGATTTATTCTATATGGATATAATGTTTTGATGAAGAAGGAGATCAGGCTATATATAATGAAGTACAAGCTATTGAAGAAACAAATGATCAAAAGGAGGATGAGGAAATCAATGAATAATTCTTAGAGCACAATGAGATATCTCATAGTGATGAAACACTAAATTATAATAAAAAATTAGAACCTAATTCATCCCTTCTATGCATACAAAAATACCAATAAAAATAAAGGTAACAACTTTTTTATTTCAAGAAGAAGAGGAAAGAAATGTGGTGGGAAATTTTAATTGGTTATTTAATGATAAAGAGGCGCAGGAGGTCAAAGTAGTATAATTCATAGAATTAGAGGATTAATAAAATGTAAATGAAGAGGAAAATAAGAAGACATCTTCTAAAATTATTGACATTATAGAAATTGAAGACGCATGGGAATCCCTACTAATCATACCAAAATAAAAAGAGAATACCATGGATTATTTCATCAATGAAATAAAAGAGAGGAATAATCAGACATTTTTTGTTATAGAAACCATATTTAAAGTTATTAAGAAATAAGAACCTCCTATAGTTTCAGTGGAAATGAAAATTTATTAATGGAGTAATTGAAATTCAAACTCTAGTCAAATTACAATTTCTAATAATTTTCATTACATATATCTAAAAATTTCATCCCACCACTAGTCAATAAGAACCAATTGTGGAGGAAGAAAAAGACTACCCAGATTCACCAAAAAGTCAGATGTTGGTAAATCCATGATTTTTATCCCTATATCATGTTTCAATTGGCTAAAATATGTAAAGTTTGAGCTAAAAAAGAATAATAAATGAGAATATACCATGTGGAAATCCATAATTTAAAATTTCTTTCTAGTATTTAGATTTATTTTATTATATTAGTTTAATAAATATCCCCATGGCCAATCTCTTCATCTATTTGAGATATATATTTTAAACATTAAAAGGGTATGTACATTCACTATTTAATTTTATTTTTTTGGACCATGGAAGAAAGTATAAGAAATAAAATCAAGTCATGCACACAAGAACAATTCATGTCATGAGATTATAGGTCATATCATGAACCTGTGTCAGAAAATAACCTGAGTAACTCATTAAAATAAATCAATAGTAGGGGAGTAATTTTAATATGTTCATACTTTTTCACACCTATTTTTTTACATTACATGATTTTGAAAAAAATAGAAAAGAAAATATGAATTGAATTATTGCATGAACTGAATTGAATTAGAGTTAACCATAGAAATACTTTAATTTTTTTACCTTTTACTCACTGATCTAGGAGACATCATCCCTTAGGAGAAGTATGTTGACATGCTAGAAAATTTTAAATATAATTCCCATAAATGGAAAAGATAAAAATGGGAATTTTAGAATTCACATGTTTACTTCAATTTTGAGTTTCCAAAAAAATATTTCTAATATGATTTATTATCATGATTATGATTCCTAGTAGCTTGATTTGAGTAAACTAATTGTACATGTTCATGCCATGAACTGATTGAATTATATTCTATTCGCATTCCTGAGAGGACTATGGACCAAATAATTCCTAATATTCTATGCATATTTCATGAGTGATAATTGGGGAATGTAAACCTAATAAAACTTGCATTGATATATTTACAAATCTATGAGTGAACAAATTCACTTTTAATATGATTGAGGCATTTTATTGATGAACACTTTTATCCTAAGACCAAAATTCACATTGATCTTTCTTTACCTTATAGAGTCTATGGATGAACTTTATAGGATTTAGCCATTTTAGAGGCTATTATTTGGTTTCCCACCTATCTATTTTTACTTTTCATGATATTTATTTTAATGAGTTTGGGGGAGGGTTTATTAATGGTGGATATGGGATATTATTCCTTAGAGGAGACTTAAGGGTGTTTCCATGGGATTTTTGTTGAAGGTTAACGATTTTATTCAATAAATTTCAGTATTTATCCCTATAGCTATTAAAAAAATATAAAGAAAAATAGAAAAGTGTTGTTTCCTAGGTATGTAAAAGACAACCATTTTCAAACCAATGATCTAACAATAATATGTGGTTAGGTGGTGGGTGTAAGACTTATCCATGGGTAGTTTTTGAAAAAAAAGAAAAAAAGGGTTATGAATTGGGGGAATAAAAATCTCCATTAGCAGACTGATTATTTTTATCATATGTGGTTAGGTGGTGTATTTGAGGTTAATTCTAAATTATGACATTAAAAAAATTAAAAACAATAATAAGGAGTTATTTTCCATTATGGTTTCATTTTTTGTGATCCTTTACTTTGTGCTTTGGGGGGGGGGGAGTGTGAGATGGAATTATTTTGGTGATAAGAATTTCATTGAGATTTTATTTTGAATATCATCTATTACACATTATATTTTAGCCTCCTCCTTGATTCTTTATTATTTTCAAAATTATTACCCACCAACCTTAGCCTCAAAAATATTTTATCCTAATTTAAGAGGCCTCATGATTAATTGTGATATTTTTCTTTATGGGGTGGATAAAGTAGATTCAATGCATTCTAATTGTTAGGATCATGTGTTTGAGTTATGATCATAACACTAGTAAAATTGTTACCTTGTATTATGATTAGAATATTCCTGGTGAGGAAAATCATAAATGGAATGAATATTGATGAAAGGTTCAAAACAATATTTAAAAGGGTTAAATTTCTTTAATTTCACATTATAAATGAAGCATGGTTGTTGGGATTATTTATTGGGTATGTGTTTTTATTGTACAATCAATACTTATAACTTGTTTTTTTGAGCATTAAAATTTTAAAAGTCCCTTATCGATGTATAGATGCTTGGTGTTTCAATGTTGAGGTTTTTCTCGAGGATGATAAAATATTTGAGTGTGTGGGTATTTGATATCTCTATTTGATATCTATATTTTTATGGGATTATATATATAAATTAATTAAATATTAATTTATTAAAGTTGAATTTCATGGAATATATTGATGTATTGTGTATTCCTCTGTTGGAATGACATTTGGAGAAATATGAAGGAATACGTTTCAATTGAGGAACATTAATATGATGAAGTTGAAATTAAATATTGAAGCTAAAGAGGACAAGAAATCCATTGAATGAAGGTTTCCCATGATGTTGGCAGATCATGGGATGTTCCAGTGGCCGAAAACTAAAGAACCTGTGATCCTAGAGTTGGAAACATACTTTACATGTCATGTAATCCTTACATAGTGTAAAATAACTTGAGGCATGAACCATTTATAGGGTGTGAAGATGATAAAGAGATCCAAAAATTAATACCACCTATTTCATAGAATGACACATATATGTCACACTGTGACATATCCAAAAAATTTCTAGAAAGTTTTTCAAGTCATGAAACATGAAATTAATCTTTCAAGCCTAGATCATTACACATCGTGTAAACTTTACATGATGTGAAAGTGTTATAATGACTAAAAAATGGGGATTTTTAGACTATATTGTGTTGGAGATATTCCCTTTTACATGTGGACTACAATTTAATTATATATTTGACTCAAGGATGCCTAATGATGAATTAAATGCTTATTTATATGTGTCTCATCCAAGAGATAGAGATTCCATTACAGGAACAGAGAGGCTCGACCACCAGGAGGTTCCTATAGGGTTCAGGCCTGGATTTCTTCAGAGATTGGTTTTCTTTATGCTTTTACATTTTCCTTTTCATTATTTAATGTAATATTTAATACTTTCTAGTTTAATTATAATCTCTCTATTTTATTAATTCTCTTTCTTATTCACTCTATTCTATTCTATTACCTATGGAATACGATTTATTATTCATTGGATTTTGAATCTTTTAATCATTATGTCTATCATTCCATTTTCCCTACTTTTGTTCAATTCTAGAAAGCGTAACTAATATACTTAGGGTTAGGGTTCAAGATTATGGGTTCTGTTTATCACAATGAATATATAAATCTAATCTTGGTAACCATATGGCTTGTAATTAGGTTGACCAATTTTTTTATCTCATTCCATTGTGAAACCTTGTGTATGGAGGGTAAAATTTAAGAACCTTAAACTTGTTTAATTTGAGAAGGATATGGCCATTAGCCTTTGAAATATTATTCCTTATAAGCTAATCGTATTTCATCTTGGTTGTTAGATATATATGGACCAAGGAATAGCTACAACTTAGGTAGGTCCAATTGGTTTTACCAAAACCAATTGGTGACTTTTGAAGTTCTTCATAGTCTAAGCCATAGGTTTATCCCAAGCAAGATTTTGGATTATCCTTTGACTATACCTTGAAATTGAAACTAAACACTCTATCTTATACCTTTTATATCACTCTAACAATATTTTAATTATTTAATTTTCATCATTATTTTAATAAAAAAACTAAATTGGGATGACATGACAATTAGTTGACATTCTTTTGCTACATTCCCTGATCTATATGGGATCTAACATGTACTTCCACTATAGTAAACCTTTTTAATTAGTGCAGTTCAAGTTTTATATAAATTTATAATTTTATTTTTCTAGAATATTTAATGAATTCTTCTAGGAACATTCATAAAATTTCCTAAAAATAGAGAAAATGAAAGAGAAAGTATAACCCACTAGTTTATAATAATTATCCTCTAACATGCATGGAAGCAGTAATTGGCACAGATGTTTCCAAGTGGAAAGAATCCATGAATTATAAAATCGATTCCATGTATATAAAACATGCATATATTTCTATATATCCTCTTTTAGATGTTAATACCATTGGTTTAGAATGGGTATTCAAGAATATATAGGACATTGAAGGATAATTATGTGTCTGTAAGGAATGACTTGTTGAAAAAGTGTTTAAACAACATCAAGGCATTGAATATGATAAAATATTTTTACCAATTTCAATGCTAAAATCCATCAGAATTCTACTTGAACTTATGGATTACAATGCCTATGTGATTTGGAAAATGGTTGTCCAAACAACCTTCCTTAATGAGAACCTTCAGGAAGATGTCTATATCACACAACCCAAAGGGTTTGGAACTCCAAAGAAAGTTAATATGATATGAATATTTAAAAAAATACATGTATGGATTAAATAAAGAATATAGTTCAAGGAACATTTATTTTTATGAAGCCATACCAGAATTTCATTTCATAAAGAATGAGTGTGATCCCTGTGTTTAAAAACTATTTATTGGGAGTGTAGTCATTTTATTAATAGTATATGTTGAGGATATATTACTCATAGGAAATGAAATACCAGTCTTACTATCTGTTAAGATGTGGTTGAAAAAAAGGATTCTCAATAAGGAAGTGTGTGAAGAAACATATATTATTGGGATCAATATCCATCATGATAGATCAAAGAGACTATACGACATAAGTAAAAGTACATACATTGACAAGATACTGAAGAGATTCGGTGTGGAACAATCCAAGAGAGGATTGTTTCCAGTGTCACATGGCATTAATCATTCTAGGAAAATGTGTCCTCAGACTCATGAGGAATGAAATATAATCATAAGTGTTCTATATGAATCAGTTATTGGTTCAGTCATGTATTTTATGCTATGTACTAGGCTAGATGTTTCCAACTCAAATAGTGAGGTGGGTAAATATAAAGCTTGTCGAGGTGACTATCATTGGATGGTAGTCAAGACTATCCTTAAGTATCTGAGATGAACTAAGGACATGTTCCTGATCTATAGAAGTGATAAAGAACTAGTCAGTAGAGGATGTTCATATCCTAGTTCCAAACTAATCAAGATGACATAAAGTCACAAATAGGATACATATTCAATTTGAATGAAGGAGCAATCAGTTGTAATGTCATAATGAAGGATGTGTTCATAATTATACAATAATGTTTGAGTATATTTATTCTTATGAGGAAACTAAGGAAGAAGTATGGATGTATAAATATTTCTAACATCATGATGGGATACCTAGAAGTAAAGATCCTATCACAATCTACTGTGATAATACTATAGCGATGATTCCCATAAAATATCTAATGTCACATCAGTGGATGAAGTACATATTTCAGAGGTATCATGTCTTGATGGATTTTTCTCAAAGAGGTGAGGTTGTGGTGAGAACTATTTCCATGGAAGACAACATGGATGAACCCTTGAATAAATCATTGACTCAAAAAAAACATGATTATCCGGTAAGGTATAGAGGACTGAAAGTCATATGCAGTTGGCTCCAGTCCAAGTGGGATTTTATTAGAGATGGTTTCCTGGGAAAAACTAATTTTACATTGATTACATGTATATTCCATATATTGAATATTAATTTCAAGTCTTATAACATATTGTTCATTATTTCTACATGGGTTTAACATAATAATGACCTATAGTATTTTTTCATTGATATGGTCATAGAAGTTCCCCTCTATGATGGGAAACTTGAATTCCTATGAAAATATTTTTAATAGACTTATCTAGTTAGATAACCTACTATAATGGGACCCATTATATTTAGAGCATCAAGTGTGAGTGCTTGTAAACAAATGAGGCTTCTTCTCATGCAGTTCAAATTTAGTAATCTTTATGATGGGAGATTATGAGAATAAACATACCAGTAATAATTCGACATGTTTTGGTGTCATAAAATATTCCTATATACTAGAGTGTGTAATGGTCATTATACTTTAATATTATCATTAATGTATGAAACCAATCATGCACTAATATCTATTGACCAAAAACTTCATACCATATGTTGGTGAGAAGTAGGGTTCGTTAGGTGCATCACGATTGACATGTCATTAATTGAGAAGTCGATAATGGATTTATCCCTTCTATCTTTATCAAAGTTTATATCTCTACCATTTTATTTTAATAGAACCATCACATTAAATTCCATGGCCATGTTTTAATGACATGATTATTTTTAATAATTAAACAAAGATGTATCGAGTAAATAAGTTGATGACACCATTGCGTATCCTGCTATATGTGATATTGTTAAAAGGGATTATATTACATAGTGATAATTTGTTTGTAGTTTTCAACATTGAGACATTACATTCTTTCTCTTGGGTTTTGGGACATGTTTCTATATAGTAATCATGGAAATTAGAAAAGCTCACCTAAGGGCCACGAGAAAGAATCTTAGAGGGTCACACATTAAGTGTTTTTATTGATCTCGATTAAATTATATTTTAGTTTAATTAATGGAATAAATATCATTCTCAAGTCCAAGGAATAATTTTATTTAAATTATATTGATTGCCTAAATTAAATAATGATTTATTCACCAATATGTGAATAAAAATATATTTATTTATATTATTGAATATCTAATAATTTTTTTATACTCGTATGTGAATGAAAATTTTAACTATGAATAAAATTTTTATCTGGGAATTCAATAAATGAAAGAGGTGTTCAAATGGACCAAGATTATTTCTAGTGGAAAATATTAATTAACAATCTGGTTAAATAATATTTTTTATTGTGAAATATGGGGTACACCACAAAAATAATAACATTATTATTAATATGTGGCATGGATTTTATGAAAGGTAAAAAAATTATTTAATAGATGACATGGAATTAAATAATATTTTAACCTGAACCCCAACTCTATAAATAGATAGATATTTCTATTGTGTAGAGTATCCAAAAATTAAGAATAGATATTTTTTTCACACAACGAATTCTCTCTAAACTCCTCCTTCTCTCTCCCTCTAAATAATGAGAAACACATGAGAGATTTCTTCAAGACCGAAAAATGAGCGATCAAAATTGAACAACGCAATACATTGAAATCACCGTGCAAGAACTAGGAGATCAATTGGTGTTTCTTTTAGATCATATAGGAATGTGCGGATAACCGCTAGAGGTATTCTATATTAGGATCATCACAGTGAAATTATGGTAACCTGAAATGGTATTTTTGGACAATCAACATTCACCAATAAAGAAATTTCCAAATCCAAGTATTTATTTCATCAAATATTGAATAAATTAATTATAATTTTGATGTTCAAGATGATCACTCTTGGTATTAGTCCATGATTACAAAAACAAATTTTATTATACCACACACCACCCCACATCAGTGAATAATACCACTACAGTACCTGGGATGCTATAGTACCTACTACTGTACCACCATCGCTAAGTGCCACCACTACTACAACACCTGCTATAGTACTTGAGGATTCTTCCCCTGCCCAGATTTGATCATGGGACTTTTGAATGCCAAGAAGGATCCTCTACCACTTGGGTATAGGCTCATTGGTATCTTGTTTATTTTAATTTTTTATTTCATTATTAATTTCTTCAAAAAATAATCTTTTTAAGTTTAATAATTTAATACTTGTGATTAATTTATTTTATTGGTTTTATTGTTAATAATTAAATTATTGGTGTTTTAGTATTTAGTTTAATTTATCTTATGTATTTTGTTTGTGGAATTATAATTTTTAGTGTTGAATTGCTTAGTTATTAATTTATTTGCAGCGCAGGTGCTCCACTAAAAGATAAATTTATTTCAATCAACCCAAAAAAATTATGTAGAGATCTACCTCAACGAATCCTAGATCTAACCTAATTCCACCACTAAAGGAGGTCATCTATAGCACCTGTTAGGTTTTGAATTTTAGCATGTAGGATAAGATGGTGAAATAAAAAAAGATATGAAGATATTGGTGGCCTGGTTCTACCAGCACCGTTGAATAAATCCATGTTCGACGTTGAAGATCTAGGAGAACCAAGATTTGGCCACACCCTATTGAAAAATAGAAGCTTTCTGAAAGAATGAAATCCAGATCTGAGATCCCAAGTTCGATAGCCTCCATGTTGATTACAACCCAGTGACGCCTAGACTATCCAACATCAAAGAGTTGGGAGTCTGTGTTGAAAAATCCTACCCTTAGTTGATGATTTGGAATCGGTGTTACCCAAACTCATTTCCAAAGATCACCTTCAAAAATTGAGAGTGAATCTCAGCCCAATATGTATTTTGATGTGAAATATTGAAGATGTGTCAGGTGATTATCTGGAGTTTATTACTAGATAAAAATCATGAAAAATGATGATTGGGTTGATTAATTTATTTTAATGAGGATGTCAACAAGGTTTTCTATTTTTATGATCTGACTTGGCCCAGACCATGTATATTCTAATGCTAAACTATTGATGTTGAACCGCACTATAGATTTTTTTCTGTCATTGGGGCTACGGGGAAGGTTGATAAGGAAAGCAATGTGTTCACTAAATTATGATCAATTGGATTAAAAATACTATATTGAGTTGAAGGTAGTTTTTGAGCTCAAAATGAAGATGTGAAGAGATGACGATGTTATGAAGGTGTAAGTCATTTCCTTTGGCTCAATTTCTACTGATCTAGTGCCAAAATGTTTAGGATGGGGGTTTTAGGGTGACAGTGTATTTGAGAAAAGAATTAAGGAACGAAGCAATGTCAATGATGATAGATAAGTGGACCTAGAAAAATAAGTAGGTGGGAGACTAAAAAATATATATAAGAAGAAGACACGAACAATGTTTTGGTGTGGGTAATTATTTTCGATGGACACATTCAGAATGTTAAAGTGGGAGATGGAAGGAAAGAATTAGATAGTTGAAGATATGGAAGATCCATGACAGATAAGCATCCCTTAATCATATATTTCTTGTTTCTTGATTTTTGTAATGATTGATACTTTAATTTTAAAACTGAAAATGTTTTCTGGATAAAATTGTTTAGGGAATATAGCAACCCTTATTTTATTACATTACTATTACATAATTTTAAAGATAAACAATATATTAGTGTTACAAAACTAGAATCCAAAGATTTAGTGTCTTGGTAAAATTAGGAACAAACATAAAATTTACATAATAAAACATAAACATTATTTAAATACTTCTTCTCTAGACTCTTAGTCACCTTAATTTTATCCTTAGTACAAGTAATCATGTGAGGATATACATATAAGAAAGGGGTGTGCTAAAAGCTTAGTAAGAGGATAGATAAGAACATGAATCAGTATAACATGGGTGAGACCAATTAATATCATCATAACATAATTATGTAATCATAAACATAATCATGAAAGGAAACATTAGATAAAATCATGGAATGTGATAATGCATAAAAATGAAACATCACGTCTTTGTTGTCAAATACCACACATTGTTTTGAGAAAAGCTAACATTCTTTTCACGCATAACATGTGCTAATAAGCACAACATCGTCATTGTTAAAAAAATTATATCATCATGTTTACGTATACTTCAAATTATCTCATGAGATACATCAAATTATAGAATGCATTGGAACACTATATAATTCTGGGTGAACCCAACACATCATAACATTTACATAATCATTCTCGAAACATTGAACATATATCAACCATGGAAAAAATAACCCATGGAAAAGAATGAGTTTCATGAAAATTTCATAAAGAATTCATTCATGAATTATCTTTTGGGTTCAAAAAATAAGAAGGTAATAATATACTTGGTATAAGAATCACCAATCTTGAGTGAAGAAGAATCAATCTCAAGAGAAGTAAAAGTTTTTTTATACTGAAGAGTTCTTTTGAAAAAATCTTTTCATTTTTAATAAAATCAGAATGAAAAAATTTATATCCTTGAGAGGAAAAGGTAATTTACATTTGAAGAACATAATATGAACATTCATAACATGTAAGAGAGAATAACCCAAAGAAAGGAATTGGGTTCGAGAACCCTTTTACCTTATGTCTGAATGATTTCATCACTTTAATATCCTGGATAATAAATTTAGAATAATTAATTAATAAATAAATAGCCTATTATATATTTATCTGATTCATTATAATTTTATTATGTTCGTTTATAACCATTTTTATGAGTTATTGTGTTCAATTTCACCATTATGTGAGTGTTTTTTTCTTGGTTTTCATGATCAGTTCACATGTATACATGCATGGAAGAACATGTAAAATGGGGATAATTATCCAGAATTGGTTTTATATGTTATTAATTAACTTCAAGAAGTTTAATTTTTCTTATATATTATTTTTTCTCATATATGAGGATGGTTCATTAGATAAAATTTTAATGATAATTATTTAGATTAATTTTGGTGGTTTTCGAACACAATGAACTTATTTTGATTTATTATTTAATATTTTGTATATAAGTTAGTTTAAGAAAATAAAAAGGGTTATAAAACATATTTTAAAATATTTTTCAACCATTATAATTGTTTGATGTCCAGCCTTTAAGGTGGTAAATGAAAATGAATACTTTTCATCCTTAAAGGCGATAAAACAACACCTTGCAGATGGAGTTTCCATTTTTAGAATAAAAGAGAGAAGATAAGAGGTTTGATGATAAATAATTACATTAATATAACAAAATTAATGTGTATATAATATACTATAGTTATCATGACACTTGGATAATGGGATATGACGAGGGAATAATAAATGAAAAGAAATTGAAATGAAATTAAATGAAAATGAAAGAGGATTTTACCAATTGAATTATTCTCCTTGAGAACCTCCTTAGGGAGATTAGTTTTGGTATTTTATTGAGACCAAAGGATCCTAGAATTGTTGTAGGGTCTTATAAAGGGGATTTTGTAAGAATTAGATAATATTAAATGCTTTGGAGGTGAGACAAGAAGGGGTGGTATTTTTAGTTGGGGAGAGGGGTGTCATTTGGTTATTTTATTTATTAGTTTATTATTTTTGGCCCACAAATATGAATAGTTTCAAATTTATCACTAAATATATTAAAATAATGATGGAGATATTGAGATTATGGTTTCACATTATCCATACATCATCTATGACTCAATAATTCATTCATTTGTTAAATACCGTAAATTATTGTATTTCACTATTCACAAAAAAAATCAACTATATTAAAAAAAATACCAAAAATTCACCCTGACAATTTATTTATATTTATAATTAAAAAATGAACCCCATTTTATGAAAATAATTTTCTAAATATGAGAATATTAATTTTTAATTTAAATCATCATTTATTCGAAAAATATAAATTTTAAAATAATAGTTTTTTATGGCACATTGAAAAAATAATTAAGGTATCATAAAATTATATTATAATAATAGGACAATAATATATTAATTTATGAATACATTTTATGAAAATACATTTTCTTTTAAATCATTACATTAATTATAAAATTTTAATTAAATATTTATAACTTATAAAAATACAAACACTTAATTTATCATTTCTAAAACATTTATTTACTTATACCATGAAATAAATATATCTTATTTTAATTCATAATATACCTAAATTATATTTAAACTTTGATTGGTAAGGATACTATTCTATTGGCTGTAGTACTATTTGTAATGGTCACATTTCCATTCCAAAGGTCAAGTTACTATTCCATTGGTATAGGTTCCTTAACTTATAGAAATACATCTTATTCCTTTCATTCATCATTTATAATGTTTGAATTGTGTTATATATGTGATTTTATGTGATTAAAACTATATGGAATAACTATATAGAAGGGAGTCTTCATTGATAAAACTATGGGTTGGTACATTCTCCCCCCTTATGAAATTTTTCCTTAAAATATTTTTACATACAATTGTGAAAAAAAGTGAGGGTAATTTTACATCATCTCTTCCTCTAGTTCCCATGTTGCCTCTTCATACTTATGGTTTCACCATAGTACTTTGACAAGGTGAGTAGTCTTGTTTCGTAGAACATTATCTCTACGGTCCAAGATATTCAATGGATACTCCTCATAAGAGAGATCATTTTCTAACTATACCACCAATGGTTTTAGTACATGTGAGAGATCTGGTATGTATTTCCTCAAGAGGGATACATGAAATACATCATGTACTTGAGACATGGTAGGTGGAAGTTCTAGTTGACATGCCACAACTTTGACACGATCAAGAATATCGAAGGGGATGTTGTTCCCAGGACTCAACATTCATTTCTTCCCAAATACCATGATCCACTTCCATGGACATACATGGATGAATACCATGTCCCCAACCTCAAAATCTAAGCCCCATCGACGATTTCTTATATAGATCTTCTATCAATTTTTGGTTTCTTTGATGTGATTCTTAATAGTTTTCACCCTTTACACAACTTCTTTAACCATTTTAGGTCCTAGTAGCTTACTCTCACCAATCTCATCCAAGTATATTTGTGTTTTTAATCTTTTTACATAAAGGGATTCATATGGATCTATTTGGAATCTTGAGTGGAAACTATTTTTTTAAGATAACTCAACTAGATATAGATACTGGTCTCATCCTTCTTTGTAGTTCATAAGACATTCTTTGAACATGTCTTCTAGTGTCTGACTAGTTTTCTCATATTATCCATCAGTTTGATGATGATAAGATGTATTAAATTTCATCTTAGTGTTTAAATCCTGCTGGAGAATTTTCTAGAACTTCGAGGTGAATCTTGGATCTTGATCGGATACAATCGATAACGGTACTCCATACAGCCTTACCACTTATCTGATATATATCCATTTAAGTTAATCCAGTGAGAAGTCATCTTGAATTCAAATAAAGTTATCATTCTTTATAAGATAATCCAAAATAACCCATAGGGAATTGTTTCCTCTGGATGTCTTTGGAAGTCCGGTGAAAAAGTTCATGATAATGTTTTCCCATTTACATGTTGGTATGTGTATGGTTTCATCATGAAATTATAATTTTCCTTTCATCCATAACTTTTTGAAATACTAGATACTTTTATTTTAATTCATTGATCTCCTTCTTCATATTATCCCACTAATAATTCTCTCATAGATCTTGATACAACTTTGTGCTCCCAAGGTGAATTGAGAAAGCTGAACTATATGCATCACTCTGAAACTCTATCTTTATCTTTGGATTGGATGGTATATAGAGTTGTGACCCAAATATTACAACTCCATCCTCATCAATAATGAACTATGAGGATTTCCCTTTTCTCGTGGCTTCCACCTTCTTCTAAATTTCCACATCATTTCTTTGAGTATCCTTTATTTTATCCATGAGGGATGGTTGAGCAGTCATTTGAGAAAATATTAATGATTTTATTTCTTTAATGATTTCTATGTCCATCCTTTTAAAATATAAGGAGTTTGGATCCTTACCAATTCTAATTATTGATAATGTTTTAGGATCTTTTCTACTTAGGGTGTCCCCCACTTTATTTTCCATACTAAGAGGGTAATGGATTGGGAATTCATAATCCTTGATGAGTTCTAACCATATTCATTGGGGAATATTAATCTCATTATATTCAAATATATATTTCATGATCTTATGATCAATATATATTCCACACATCTCCCCATAGAGATAATTATGCAAGATTTTTAATGTGAAGATCCCAGATGCCAACTACAGATCATGTGTGGGTTAGTTTTTCTCATGAATTTTATAGTTCCTTGAGGCATATGCTATCACTTTATCATTTTTCAAAATTAAATTGTCATGACCCATCCCCCAGGGCCTGTTCCATGACTATCCCAAGCCCACATTCCATAGCCCAGGGGCTAGCGACAAGCACCGAAAGGCGTATTCCCTAAAACAGAAAGGTGTTACCTTTATAAACTGTAAACTCACACAAACCAAGAACACAACCAGATACAAGGACAAAGTAAACTATATAGTAAATAGGGTGTGTACAAAAATTAAAGGGTCCAGAATACAAGACCAACTAGAAAGTATAAGAAAAACTTTAATGTACAAGTAAAACTGAGTACAAATCCTGTGAACACCTGCCAAGGTTTCTACCTGAAAGGTAGGTAAATATATCGAATGGTCGTATCTGTGGATAAACTCAACTAAGGTCCACCTCTGAGAAGTCTCCATTCCAGGTACCCTTGTCCCCAGTCAACGTTGTCTATCATCTGTACTAAACACAACAAGTTGTGGGCGTAACCCATGAAGGGGTGAGTATAAAAATACTCAGTAGGGACCCCGAGACCCCCGAAGGTCTCTCAAATACACAATGGATAAACTAAAAAACATATAAACAACAGTCAAACCTAATTAGGTATATGACCATACATATACCTAAGTTATCAAAATATACCCACCTCACACAGGAGGGAAGAATTCCACACAGGTAATACCATGAAGGTAGGAGTACCACACAGGCATCACCATGAAGATAAATTACCACACATATACACCATGAAGATATAAGACTCAGCTCAAAATAGGTATACAACTATGAGAAGAAACATGATTAGGATGCTAATCCACACAGGATCGCTATGAAACCTGATAGCCAGCCACATGATTCTCTAGGGATATTAATTAGTAACATCCCTAGTCACAACATCGAACACCTCGGTTGATGGATAACTCCTATTATAATGAGTACATTGGGCCTCCCGTGTCACACAGAGGCACTTCCCACTAACCTTGGACTGCTAAGGTACTCTACCTATTGAAAACTGTGGGTCTGCCACATCACACAGAGTCGCTCCCCACTGTGGGTCTGCCGCCTCACACAGATACACTCCCCCTCGTGGCCTGCTGAGGTACTCCTCCTGTCGAGTACCGTGGGTCTTCCATGTTACACAGAGACACTTCCCACCATGGGTCTACTGCGTCCCATAGAGGCGCTCCACACTGGGGTTGTCGAGTCACTCCGAGTCGAAACGGTTAGCAGTCATAAAGTCTCATCCAATCCCAGGGTTCCGTACATAGCATGCTTCAGAGAACCACTCCCCAAGCCATCGGTCATACCTCAACATCCCCAAATTCCAATAAATAAGTATCCCAAAGATCTGTCATGTCATAAGAGACCCAACACAATAGACGACGCATCAATCGGACGCTCGGTCTGTAAGTTATTAGTGTTTCCGATCCGAGGGCCCGGTTGGATTCGGTGTCTGATCCAACCCAGTCATACTCCAACATTAACCAAAACTTAAGTGGATTATAACAAAAAAAATCGTCTCGATCCAAGGATTCTGGTGTTGAAGACAGTTCATCAAACAGACACCCGGTTCTCAAGATATGGCCACAAAGGCGAAATAGGGTCTGAATGGGCCCCGGTCCAATCGGACCGACCCGGGTCCGGCTTCGATGGCTTGGGACTTGGCGGGCCTGACTCTCTTGGCCGTGGTCTGGCCCGGCCTATGTAGGGGCAGCCCGGCTCGGCCCAATGGGCGCGGCCCGCTGGTGCAGCCCGGTGGCGCGGTACGCCCCAGCTGGGGCCAAAGGGGGAATGTCCCCCTTCCGTTCAAAATAGCAATGGGCAGCACCTTTAGGCGCTTCCAAGTCACCACGAGAAATGAGCGCGACCTGTAGAACCACAATGTCTGGCCGATACTCCTCCCAGCAGTGTGGTCATGCGCCGCTACTCCACCATGGTCGGCACAACCGACCGCTCTTCGGCCTCCGCCACGGCCTCCTGCTCCACCAATGGTGTGGACGTGCGATTCTGCTCCGCCACGCGGCCGGCCGGATGTCAGCCGCCACTCTGCCCCACCGCAGCTGATGGACCATGGATTCCTCATCATCTGGTGGCATGGACGCGCACCACCCTTCCTTCCTCGTGGCCGACCGGGTGTCGGCCGCCTCCTTCTTCTGCGAGCCATCACGGCTTCGTTCCAAGCCCAAAAAATATGTCGTTTGCATATTCACGATCCTCATGTCGAGGGCTCCGTGTCCATATGTCGCTCTCACTAAAACATGGTGTTTCCAGTGTCATTAAATATTTGGTGTTGATGAATGCACGAAAAACGTACGAAGAAAAAAAGAAAAAGGGGCAACGTAGTGCGGGATGGTGACCATGTTAGTTTGTCCATCGTCATTGTAAAACTAGAATATGAAGAATCAATAAAAATAGATTTAATGATAATCAAATTAAAACCCTGACCTCTATTTTCCATTAGAGGTGGTGTGAGGAAGAAGATGAAATCGTTGAAGATTGACGTCAGTGTTCGTCACTCCCGCAAGACCCTCCAAGGTCGGTTCCTTGTTCTTTGATTCCAAAAGTCATTCTTAGTTGGAGGACCTCCTTTGTCGCAGAATGATCTTTCCAAATCTCCAAATATCTCCCCTCCTTTTCCAATCCTTTTCCCATGATATGTGAGGTTCCAAATTAATAATCTTAAGTTTATTAATTAAACAAAAGGAGTTAGAAAATTAATTTGAGGGAAACGAAGAGTTTCCTCCCATTAAAAGAGGGGTTCGGGTGGTCCCCACCACCATGAATTCAATTGGGAGGTTTACAAGGGTCTCCCACATTAAAGAAGAGAGTTCAGGTGGTCCCCACCACCTTGAATTCAATTGGGAGGTTTCATTAAAATAAAATAAAACTTGTTTTTTTATTTTATTATTATTTTCTAACTCTCCCACGAAAAACATGAAAATTAATTTCACCCTTGACCTACTGCGGTCGAGGTGAAGGTCACCTTAATCGAATATCGGCGTTGTGAGTTCAACGGTATCCTCAGATTTTAATTCTGAGCACCAGTTCAAAAGTTTCAAAACGCTGCTCGTGCATTTACTAAACATACTCGAAAAAAAGTTCGGAAAATTAGTAATTGTCACCCTCGACCTATGCTGGTTGAGGTTAGGCTCTACCTAAGTGAAACATGCCCCAACAAACCCAACAGTACTCTCAGATTTCCAATCCGAGTTACTGTTTAAAAGTTATGGATTTTACAATAAAATAATTGTCACTTAATTATTTTATTTACAGCCAAAAACTAACATTCACTGGTTGCCCGTGCCGGCTGATGTTAGTATCTTCCTAAATAAAGAACACCCTCACTTGTTTAGAGGTGGTCTCATATTTTTAATCCAACTTAACATTTTTGTGTTATAAGCATTTTAAAAATAAAATAACTTTATTTAATTATTTTATTTACGGTTATGCCCTTTTTGGGTTTTCTCACCGGAGTTCCGAACCGACTAAATGTAAGTTGTGCCTAGGGTAAAACCTCCATCCTGAGCGCAACAACGCCCTCATATTTCTGATCCAAGTAACCGTTTAAGATTTATTCCACTTTTTCAGGAAATCTTCTTATGTGCGCTAATTAAACCTTAAAAAAACTTCGACGGATCATTCTTGGCACTTCAGGCCTCGAAATCGCCCGCCGTCATATTTTTTGGTCTTGAAATAATTTTATATAATTAAAAACAATTATACCGAATTTCCAGAATAATACATTCTCCCCAGCTTAGGGTTTTTTTCCCCAAAATCCACAACAAAGGAAAAACAACCAAAAGAGGGTACTAAGTATGAATTTGAGCCTCCTATTCCCATGTTCTCTCCTAGAGGTTCTCGTGATGCTAGAATACGCGCAATAGAGGCATCGACCACCCATAAAGGACCCACTTCTGTCGATTCTCAATCTCCACTAGAACCTCTGTAAACATCACCCCATCATCAAAGTACAGCTCGCCATGGTCGATGATGTGGGATGGGTCATGCACATATCTCCTCAGCTGGGATATGTGGAAGATGATGTACACCCTCTCTAACTATGGTGGAAGAGCCAAGAGGTATTCTACCTCACTTATCCTTCGAAGTATCGGAAAAGGACTAATAAACCTCGGTGATAACTTGCCACCAGAGTCTAATATCCGTAGTCCCAGTTGAGGAGAGACTCATAGGAATACGTGGCCCCCCTACTGCAACTCCAAGGGTCTCTATATCTTGTCAGCATAAGACTTCTGCCAACTCCATGCAGTCTTTAGTTGTTGAAAAGTGAGACATCATGACACAAACTCTTCCAATTCTTCCTTTATCTCAAGCCATCAGTACTGATGTCGGAGGTCCTGGTACATCTTCTCCACTTCAGGATGTACTGCCAAAGGGGACACATGGAACTCCCTAAACGCCTCCTCCTGTAGCACTACTGGTACCATGGTACATCCTCTGAAGATGATGACATGCTCCCAACCTTCAAAAAATCCATCAGGTGCCTCCCCTGAGGATATCTGAGCATGTCAAGCCTCGCAGTAAGTGTCCCCAAGATATGCCTCCCTGACTCACTGAAGGAGTGGGGGTGTGACTATCACAGATTGGAGGTATGTTTCTCCATCTCTATCCACGAAGGATATCTGCAATGCGGAAATCTCCTCTGTCGCTTCACTCTACAACTGCAGACCATACATTTTGCTGAGTTCATCTGGTACCACGTTCCCCTTCTTAGAAGTATAGACTATCTCAAAGTCATAGTCCTGGAAGAACTCTAGCAATCACCGCTATCTCAGGTTCAAGTCCTTATGAGAGAAGATATAGCTGAGACTCTTGTGATCCGAGCAGACTGTAAAATGTCCACCCATCAAGTAGTGCCGCCACATCTTTAGATCAAAGACCACTACTACTAACTCCAGGTCATGGGTAGCATAGTTCTACTTTTTAGTCTCTGTCTCAGATCCTGAAATCTCTGCTGACACTTCTCCGTCCATAAGAAAGGCTCTCCCTTTTTCCTCAAAGCTGACAAGGGTGCCGCTACCCTGGAGAAGTCGGTTACAAATCTCCAGTAGTACCTAGCCAAAGCAGACGTTCGTCTCCCTTTGAGGAGGTAATCCTGTAAACAATGTTTGAAAAGATGTCCCCATGCTATGCCACTCCTATTTGGTACTAAAAACTCAGAACTCCTACTGCCACAAGGGTAAGTCTGGCCGACTCGAGAGTGATTGGTACACCCTCTTATGCATGAGTTTATCCTGTGCTGCCTGGGTTTCCTTTTTCCCCAACCAAGGAAAATACCATTTCAATGTTGAAGGTAAACCACAACCCTTTTGCCTAATACAATCAATATGAGTATGAACTGTGGATGTCCTGTCCCTACCCAAACTAACGTCGTAAGGCCATGATGCTACCACCAAGAGGTTCCAACCTAAACTCTCACCTCAAGGGTTAGATCACACCGTCGGCATAAGTGTGATTATCTGGTCTCCTCCCAAAGGTATCTTTAAAAGTGAGGGTCAAATCAACGACTTAACTAAAAACTCTATATAAGGCCCCAGCCTTAAACCTTACTTAATCTTGAGTTATTACAAGATTACACATTGAGGATCTTTTCAGGTTTAGAGTTTTAGAGAATTAGATCATGAAACTTGCATTACATTCCACATTTAAACAAAGTGGTTACATAAAAGACAGTATTCATTCTTCCCATCAATGGAAACATATTTAAAATATAACACGGATTCTTTCTTGAAACATCCTTGACACTATCATCACATCATGTAACTTTCCCTTGACCTGTGAAAAACATTTCAAAAACTTGGGATGAGAATAAAAATCTCAGTAAGGGTTATAAAAATATAGAAAGGAAACATGAGTTCATATATACATAAGAATTAAATCATACTTTACCCATAAAACATAGGCACTTTAACATACCTCATCAAACCATGAATAAATCATAGAAAACATAAGACATAAAGGTAACTTGAGGCATTCATAACATTCTTACGTGGGGAGTAACCCTCTTGGTTACGTTTGGAATACCCATCACAGTATATTCCCTAAATCTCTTCGGAGAAACCTTAACGTTTCACTCCTTCGCGTTACCCAATGCATTGGAGAGCTATATCGGGCTCACCCGCCCTTAGTTTATCACGGAACCACCCGTTTTCATATCAATTCCCAAGAACCATAACATAAATGTATCACATAAAACATGCATAAAGGAAACATAACATTTCCACATTTAAATCACAATATAACATTTTAGTATATTGAAATAATGAATCCATTCAAAAAGAAACCATTTCCAAAACAATTTAAAACATTTAATAAAGAGATTTTTGAATCAAAGTGTCCCATACCACCTTGAAGCTTAAAATTTTAAACCATTAATATCCATATAAATAAATCATTAAAACCATTTTGAAAACATGGATATTAATAAGAACAAGTCATTAAAACATTTAAAACGATATTTTGGTTAAAGGGGTTTTACCAAAATTAGAGACACTTGAATACAATAATTGAGGAATAACATTTAGTCAGAACTTTATAATATCATGAGAATAAAATGATTCATGATATAATACTCCAAAGGACAGTATATACACCATATAAGAGTGAATTGGTGCATAACAACAATGAACCCTCAATAGAAATGTCAAATGTGATGAAATCCCTTATAGAGAAGGTATCCTTAAATTAAGGACAAATCAATCTCAAAAATATGTGTGACAAATATAAGTACACCCAATATAAGTGGATATTAAGTGTAAAACAATAAAAGTTCATTCACACATATTCAATGGATGACATATTAAATGACTACATATTGAACCCAAAGAAATCAAAATTGGGTTAAAAAGTTCCCTTGACAGCCTAACAGCATCACATCAAAATGAGTTGATGAGAGATAAAAAGTGTATCTCATCACTTGGACATAAAATTTACATCAATAAGGATATATGAGAACATATCCCAACATTAAAATTTGTAAATTAAAAGACCCAACAAAAGAAGTCTTTTAAAAAAAGAGGAGGGTGAAAGGTTCCCTTACCGACTTGGGTATCTTTCAAAACATACACCCCATGAAAGAAGGACAATATATCATTGATGTAAATACTCATAAACGAAATTATATTACTCAAAGAGTAGAATAATGGGCAGTAAATACACCACTCAATGGAATTGTGTCAAATGTAGCATAAATCTCACGTGAATAAAAGTGAGATGAAAAATCCCTTACGAAAACTCGGCAGCCTAACGGCGCCACATAAAACTTCCGAATATGGATTGATGAGATCAAATAGGGTATCTCATCACATTACAATAAAATGTACAGCAATAGGAATATAAAAGAACATCCCCCAACATTACAAAGAGGATCTTAAAAGAAGTGACATAAAGGAGAGTACTTAAAAAGAAAGAGAGAGGTTAGATCTCTTACGAAAGTTCGGCAGCCTAACGGCGCCACTCAAAACTTCCAAAATGGGTTGATGAGAGAGAATAGGGTCTCTGATCACATGAACATAAAAATTACAGTAAGTTTAATATAGAATATCATCCCAATAACAAGAAATATGAGCTTTAAAAGGAATGACATAAAAGTGTGTACTTAAAAAGAAAGAGAGGAGTAGGATCCCTTACCTCGGGTCCGACTTGACTCGATCGTTCTTTAATCTCCTGAATAATATACTTGAGTTAATTTATAATTCCTTAATAACCTTTTTCAAGTTCATTATTACTTTTATACCACTTATTACCATGTCATAAACATTATGTAATCATTTAAGTTAATAATATTTGTTTTACCGATATTTGGTTCTTAAGTCGAAAGTGGACTTCTTACAATTACATGTTGTTCGTGTGGACAAATGTTTATTATATCCATAATTGTATTCATTATGTAGATATCATATATGTTATATATATCCAGTACATGCATGCATTTATAACATTACATAATCATTTAGAGGTAAGAAATGAAATGCACCGTTCATGGAGACGGTAAGCCGTACGTACGCATGAACGCTACTTTCATTTCTATTTCGTATTTTATAGAATGGAATAATAATGATATAAAGGTATATTATAATTCCAGTATAATATCATATATAATATCATATTTCCATCCTTTATACATCCCACATATGGTATTTAACGAATCAAATCACTTTGAGGGGGCGGTAGTCCGCACTTCCTTAAATGAAGATATCGCGTATACCAATAATGGAAGCCATAAAGGTAAGACAAAAATGAAAAATACAGAAGAATAAATAAAACATAAACATATTATATATCATATATAAAAATAGTGACATCATAATGGCCACCGTTGAAGGTGTTAAATGAGTATTGAACAATCATCATTTCGGGAGGCAGAATTTCACCATCCACGGAAACCGTATGTTCTTTAACCATTTGATGTAGTTGTGTGAGAGTGTAGCTCGAATAAATATTATAACAACATCCTAGTATATTGAAGATACTGGTGTTGTTACAAAAGAAGTAAATAAGAAGATTTTAGGGGGTTGTAGAAGCAAAATAAAACAAATGAACATGAGAGAATGAATTACCTTTAAAAGTGTAACTCCTTTTGATTTGAGCCTAAAGGCTTCCTTTGAAAGGATTCTGCCCAAAGGGAATCCTCTAGGATGAGTAGAGGGATGTGGAGAGAGTAAGTGGGCAGGGGTTGGCCGAGCCAAAGGCTTGAGGAGTGTGTTAAATGAGGTAGAGGTGGGGGCCTTTTATAAGAGGAGAGGAGGGGCACTTTTGGAAAGTAAAGAAATATTACTTTATTTGAAAATGTTTTTCGGTTTCAAAAGGTCCCACATTGATATAATTCGTGGATAAGGTGATAAGGCTTCGAAATCCACTCATCCAATAATTTTTGGACATGTGTAGTTCATAGATTTTACATTATCTTTCCATTTTATTTAAATCGTCAAATAATGATGTCATCACTGCATCATTATTATGTCATAAATAATTTAATTTATTTAATGTCTAAAAATTATAAAAAAAATACTATGATGTAGGAAATCTTTTTATCTTTCCAATTAATATTTATAATCAAAAATATGACTTGTATAACCCCACTTAAAAATTGTTTTAGTAAAACATATCATGTTTGTGTCAGTTTTACTTTTACATTAAATAAAATGTTATTTATGTCATTTCCCAACCAAAGTGGATCCATGGGGTCCCCAAGTTGACTCATGTCTTGTCTTGGTCGGCAATGATACAACCAATGAGGGTAAGACATGTGTCAAGCTCATCTAATTTTATTAAAGCATTATTTTTACCTTAAACTACACTAATTACCACTAATCGCGATTAAAAACTTAATAAGTTACTATTCACCAAAAAATTATTTTAATCTCATTGAACCACATTTTACTTCTTAATGACAACCATGTATGTCGGATTTTTGAAAATCAAAACACA
Source organism: Viscum album (assembly GCA_963277665.1). Taxonomy (NCBI): domain Eukaryota; kingdom Viridiplantae; phylum Streptophyta; class Magnoliopsida; order Santalales; family Viscaceae; genus Viscum; species Viscum album. The sequence goes on along the minus strand of OY728136.1, from coordinate 751,021,784 downwards.
ATGATGGCAAAATTTTATTTAAACGGAAAATCCGTTTTTATAAGTACCACTTAGTGGTTTCACTATTCATCAAAAATTGAAGTTTTTCAGAAAAATCCCAAAAATTAACCCTAAGCTATATTTGATATTCTGAATTAAAAAATGAAGTCCATTTTACAAAATTCAAAACATATAAGTCACATTAATTAATTTAATAATTAATTCCCGCTGTCATGTCAAATAGCGTGTTTTATGAAACAATAAGTATCAAAAGATTGACACTAGTTTAAGTCTGATTTCAAAGTGAAATTGATTCCAACGAACACAATTGGATTTAATGGTAAAAATATTTTCTAATTTCACTTTAAAACCAATTCAAAATATAGTCTAATCATATAAATAAATTAGATTAAAAAGTGGTTTTGAATTAAAACACAACATTCTACACTATTCATTAAAAAATGAACTTTATCAGAAAAATACCAAAAAATTACACAAAGTAAAATTTGATGTCCCGATTCTTAATAAGAGTTTTATTTGGTCCAAAAGAATGTATAAGAGTGATCAAAACTATATTTAATGACAGTTCTCCATTAAAAGGTGATAAGTGAACCTTTAGTGAAAACTAGGGCATATACACCTAAAATTTAATTCTTTCCGTATTTTAAGCCTTTAGCTTTTATTGGATAAATGTAAAAACATTAAAAAACATATATAATCATATTTTAGTTATTTCTATCCATTCCCTCCAATACAACGGCTACATGTTAACTACCATTTGAAATAATATTATTTTATTATTAGAGTGCAACGTAAGATTCCCAAGAAACTCATTGTTGCGTGTTGGGTACGCCATCGAGCATAGCGTCCCCTTTAAAGTCATATTAATATTTTATTCACAAATATGGATACATATGAAAATGTCATATTCCTTATTTACCTGGGGTGTTACATCCTTCCCCCCTTTTGGGAATTGCGTCCTCGCAATTTTAAAATTGCGCTTGGAAACATCCTTGAAAGTCCCACATCGGAACAAAAGTCGGTAAAACAAACACTTTAAAATAAAGAGAGATAAATACAAAGGTCACCCGAGTTAACCCATACTAGGATTCCAAGTATGAAAATATGGACATGGAGGAAAAAACAAAGGGTCATGTTCTGATGTAGAGTGATAGAAAACATGTTTAGGAGAAAGTTAACCACGAGAAAATCACAAACTTGTGATGGGTTAAACGGTATTCGATTCCCCAGTAGGAAAAGTTAATAGACAACATTTTTGTTTTAAGTTACTTTTTATTGAGGAATTTATTCATAAGGAAACATAATCACTTATCATATTGACTTTAAACTTTTATTAGATTCCTTACACAAACTCATATTTTCTCCAAAAGACGAGTATTTAGGAAGACTTGTTCACATTAAGAGTACTATAATCAACTTCTAGAGAATCACCTAATCCACAAAATAGAACTATATACTTCCCATGTCTTTAACCAAAACCAAAACTAAAAAGGCTAGTACAAGATCAGATAATCCAGAAAAGGATAACCCTTTATAAAAAGAAAATCTATTCTTAATCTCCAAAATTTTTCCAACAAAACCCAAAGTTCAACGAGGACCATTTGTCCATAAAATTCTTCAAAGTAAACCAAACTAAGATTGAAACCCAAATATTTTAAGTATTTAGTCACATAGTCTACCAAGTTAAATCGTAACATTTATCTCCAAACAACATCAGTTGCTCCTAAAGTCTCACATTGAAAAGTAATTATCCTAATCACATATCCTCCAAAATCAACTTACTCTTAATTCATAAAATCATATAACTAAAAAGAATCAGTCAAACTAACCAGGGACTTCACGTAGTCCAGTGGTAGGCGATAAATACCAGTCGCACTTTGGTTGTGGGTTTGATTCCCGCAGCTTTGTCCGACGCGACGGGATGTCACACGGTCTGCGTGTTGTCCTTTTTCCAAAACTATATAATTCTTAAAACATTCCCCAAAATGAGATAAAATCTTCAAGAATAATCATAAAATATTTTAACCTCAATTTTATCTCATGCCCTTCATTTTCCATCATATCATATAATAACCCATAATTACCTCAAAAGTAAGGATCATATAAACCCTAATGGTTACCTTAATAATTATTACCTGAATTTCCACATCGAGTTGGCCATCTCGTACATGATGCATTAGAGAACTCACCAAGGTTCAAGTGGTTGATCATGACTCCCTGATAGTTGGTTTAGAACAACTATGAGATTCCTCATTGAATCCCCCATATCATCCAGTATCTTAATCAGAGAACCACCACCGTTTCCTTCAAACCCATTGTCACTTTGGTGCCTGCTAGATCCAGCTATTTACTAAAACCAAAAAGTTCAGTGTGAGTATATCAACAAAACCATCATGTACTAACGAGGAAGGTAAACACTAAGATATACTTACTCATTCACTTTATCTAAAACTAGGACTCTTTCTGAAATCCTAACCATTATGGTAATGTCACTTATGATTAAAGAATACCCTAACCTCTAAAGTTATCTAAACCGGCCTTTGATACCAACTATAAGGCCCCAGCCTTAAACCTTACTTAATCTTGAGTTATTACAATATTACACATTGAGGATCTTTTCAGGTTTAGAGTTTTAGAGAATTAGATCATGAAACTTGCATTACATTCCACATTTAAACAAAGTGGTTACATAAAAGACAGTATTCATTCTTCCCATCAACAGAAACATATTTAAAATATAACACGGATTCTTTCTTGAAACATCCTTGAAACTATCATCACATCATGTACCTTTCCCTTGACCTGTGAAAAACATTTCAAAAACTTGGGATGAGCATAAAAAGCTCAGTAAGGGTTATAAAAACGTGGAAAGGAAACATGAGTTCATATATACATAAGAATGAAATCATACTTTACCCATAAAACATAGGCACTTTAACATACCTCATCAAACCATGAATAAATCATAGAAAACATAAAACATAAAGGTAACTTGAGGCATTCATAACATTATTACGTCGGGAGTAACCCTCTTGGTTACGTTTGGAATACCCATCACAGTATATTCCCTAAATCTCTTCGGAGAAACCTTAACGTTTCACTCCTTCGCGTTACCCAATGCATTAGAGAGCTATATCGGGCTCACCCGCCCTTAGTTTATCACGGAACCACCCGTTTTCATATCAATGCCCAAGAACCATAACATAAATGTATCACATAAAACATGCATAAAGGAAACATAACATTTCCACATTTAAATCACAATATAACATTTTAGTATATTGAAATAATGAATCCATTCAAAAAGAAACCATTTCCAAAACAATTTAAAACATTTAATAAAGAGATTTTTGAATCAAAGTGTCCCATACCACCTTGAAGCTTAAAATTTTAAACCATTAATATACATATAAATAAATCTATAAAACCATTTTGAAAACATGGATATTAATAAGAACAAGTCATTAAAACATTTAAAAAGATATTTTGGTTAAAGGGGTTTTACCAAAATTAGAGACACTTGAATACAATAATCGAGGAATAAAATTTAGTCAGAACTTTATAATATCATGAGAATAAAATGATTCATGATATAATACTCCAAAGGACAGTATATACACCATATAAGAGTGAATTGGTGCATAACAACAATGAACCCTCAATAGAAATGTCAAATGTGATGAAATCCCTTATAGAGAAGGTATCCTTAAATTAAGGACAAATCAATCTCAAAAATATGTGTGACAAATATAAGTACACCCAATATAATTGGATATTAAGTGTAAAACAATAAAAGGTCATTCACACATATTCAATGGATGACATATTCAATGACTACATATTGAACCCAAAGAAATCGAAATTGGGTTAAAAAGTTCCCTTGACAGCCTAACGACATCACATCAAAATGAGTTGATGAGAGATAAAAAGTGTATCTCATCACTTGGACATAAAATTTACATCAATAAGGATATATGAGAACATATCCCAACATAACAATATGTAAATTAAAAGACCCAACAAAAGAAGTCTTTTAAAAAAAGAGGAGGGTGAAAGGTTCCCTTACCGACTTGGGTATCTTTCAAAACATACACCCCATGAAAGAAGGACAATAGATCATTGATGTAAATACTCATAAACGAAATTATATTAATCAAAGAGTAGAATAATGGGCAGTAAATACACCACTCAATGGAATTGTGGCAAATGTAGCATAAATCTCACGTGAATAAAAGTGAGATGAAAAATCCCTTATGAAAACTCGGCAGCCTAACGGCGCCACATAAAACTTCCGAATATGGATTGATGAGATCAAATAGGGTATCTCATCACATTACAATAAAATGTACAGCAAGAGGAATATAAAATAACATCCCCCAACATTACAAAGAGGAGCTTAAAAGAAGTGACATAAAGGAGAGTACTTAAAAAGAAAGAGAGAGGTTAGATCTCTTACGAAAGTTCGGAAGCCTAACGGCGCCACTCAAAACTTCCAAAATGGGTTGATGAGAGAGAATAGGGTCTCTCATCACATGAACATAAAAATTACAGTAAGTTTAATATAAAAGATCATCCCAATAACAAGAAAGATGAGCTTTAAAAGGAATGACATAAAAGTGTGTACTTAAAAAGAAAGAGAGGAGTAGGATCCCTTACCTCGGGTCCGACTTGACTCGATCGTTCTTTAATCTCCTGAATAATAAACTTGAGTTAATTTATAATTCCTTAATAACCTTTTTCAAGTTCATTATTACTTTTATACCACTTATTACCATGTCATAAACATTATGTAATCATTTAAGTTAATAATATTTGTTTTGCCGATATTTGGTTCTTAAGTCGAAAGTGGTCTTCTTACAATTACATGTTGTTCGTGTGGCCAAATGTTTATTATATCCAGAATTGTATTAATTATGTAGATATCATATATGTTATATATATCCAGTACATGCATGCATTTATAACATTACATAATCATTTAGAGGTAAGAAATGAAATGCACCGTTCATGGAGACGGTAAGCCGTACGTACGCATGAACGCTACTTTCATTTCTATTTCGTATTTTATAGAATGGAATAATAATGATATAAAGTTATATTATAATTCCAGTATAATATCATATATAATATCATATTTCCATCCTTTATACATCCCACATATGGTATTTAACGAATCAAATCACTTTGAGGGGGCGGTAGTCCGCACTTCCTTAAATGAAGATATCGTGTATACCCATAATGGAAGCCATAAAGGTAAGACAAAAATGAAAAATACGGAAGCATAAATAAAACATAAACATATTATATATCATATATAAAAATAGTGACATCATAATGGCCACCGTTGAAGGTGTTAAATGAGTATTGAACAATCATCGTTTCGGGAGGCAGAATTTCACCATCCACGGAAACCGTATGTTCTTTAACCATTTGATGTAGTTGTGTGAGAGTGTAGCTCGAATAAATCTTATAACAACATCCTAGTATATTTGAGATACTGGTGTTGTTACAAAAGAAGTAAATAAAAAGAGTTTAGGGGGTTGGAGAAGCAAAATAAAACAAATGAACATGAGAGAATGAATTACCTTTAAAAGTGTAACTCCTTTTGATTTGAGCCTAAAGGCTTCCTTTGAAAGGATTCTGCCCAAAGGGAATCCTCTAGGATGAGGAGAGGGATGTGGAGAGAGTAATTGGGCAGGGGTTGGCCGAGACAAAGGCTTGAGGAGTGTGTTAAATGAGGTAGAGGTGGGGGCCTTTTATAAGAGGAGAGGAGGGGCACTTTTGGAAAGTAAAGAAATATTACTTTATTTGAAAATGTGTTTCGGTTTCAAAAGGTCACACATTGATATAATTCGTGGATAAGGTGATAAGGCTTCAAAATCCACTCATCCAATAAGTTTTGGACATATTTAGTTCATAGATTTTACATTATCTTTCCATTTTATTTAAATCGTCAAATAATGATGTCATCGCTGCATCATTATTATGTCATAAATAATTTAATTTATTTAATGTCTAAAAATTATAAAAAAATACTATGATGTAGGAAATATTTTTATCTTTCCAATTAATATTTATAATAAAAAATATGACTTGTATAACCCCACTTAAAAATTGTTTTAGTAAAATATATCATGTTTGTGTCAGTTTTACTTTTACATTAAATAAAATGTTATTTATGTCATTTCCCAACCAAAGTGGATCCATGGGGTCCCCAAGTTGACTCATGGCTTGTCTTGGTCGGCCATGATACAACCAATGAGGGTAAGACATGTGTCAAGCTCATCTAATTTTATTAAAGCATTATTTTTACCTTAAACTACACTAATTACCACTAATCGCGATTAAAAACTTAATAAGTTACTATTCACCAAAAAATTATTTTAATCTCATTGAACCACATTTTACTTCTTAATGACAACCATGTATGTCAGATTTTTGAAAATCAAAACACAATGATGGCAAAATTTCATTTAAACGGAAAATCAGTTTTTATAAGTACCACTTAGTGGTTTCACTATTCATCAAAAATTGAAGTTTTTCAGAAAAATCCCAAAAATTCACCCTAAGCTATATTTGATATTCTGAATTCAAAAATGAAGTCCATTTTAAAAAATTCAAAACATATAAGTCACATTAATTAATTTAATAATTAATTCCCGTTGTCATGTCAAATAGCGTGTTTTATGAAACAATAAGTATCAAAAGATTGACACTAGTTTAAGTCTGATTTCAAATTGAAATTGATTCCAACGAACACTATTGGATTTAATGGTAAAAATATTTTCTAATTTCACTTTAAAACCAATTCAAAATATAGTCTAATCATATAAATAAATTAGATTAAAAAGTGGTTTTGAATTAAAACACAACATTCTACACTATTCATTAAAAATGAACTTTATCGGAAAAATACCAAAAAATTACACAAAGTAAAATTTGATGTACCGATTCTTAATAAGAGTTTTATTTGGTCCAAAAGAATTTATAAGAGTGATCAAAACTATATTTAATGACAGTTCTCCATTAAAAGGTGATAAGTGAACCTTTAGTGAAAACTAGGGCATATACACCTAAAATTAAATTCTTTCCGTATTTTAAGCCTTTACCTTTATTGGATAAATGTAAAAACATTAAAAAAAATATATAATCATATTTTAGTTATTTCTATCCATTCCCGCCAATACAACGGCTACATGTTAACTACCATTTGAAATAATATTATTTTATTATTAGAGTGCAACGTAAGATTCCCAAGAAACTCATTGTTGCGTGTTGGGTACGCCATCGAGCATAGCGTCCCCTTTAAAGTCATATTAATATTTTATTCACAAATATGGATACATATGAAAATGTCATATTCCTTATTTACCTGGGGTGTTACATCCTTCCCCCCTTTTGGGAATTGCGTCCTCGCAATTTTAAAATTGCGCTTGGAAACATCCTTGAAAGTCCCACATCGGAACAAAAGTCGGTAAAACAAACACTTTAAAATAAAGAGATATAAGTACAAAGGTCACCCGAGTTAACCCATACTAGGATTCCAAGTATGAAAATATGGACATGGAGAAAAAAACAAAGGGTCATGTTCGGATGTAGAGTGATAGAAAACATGTTTAGGAGAAAGTTAACCACGAGAAAATCACAAACTTGTGATGGGTTAAACGGTATTCCATTCCCCAGTAGGAAAAGTTAATAGACAACATTTTTGTTTTAAGATACTTTTTATTGAGGAATTTATTCATAAGGAAACATAATCACTTATCATATTGACTTTCAACTTTTATTAGATTCCTTACACAAACTCATATTTTCACCAAAAGACAAGTATTTAGGAAGACTTGTTCACATTAAGAGTACTATAATCAACTTCTAGAGAATCACCTAATCCACAAAATAGAACTATATACTTCCCATGTCTTTAACCAAAACCAAAACCAAAAAGGCTAGTACAAGATCAGATAATCCAGAAAAGGATAACCCTTTATAAAAAGAAAATCTATTCTTAATCTCCAAAATTTTTCCAACAAAACCCAAAGTTCAACGAGGACCATTTGTCCATAAAATTCTTCAAAGTAAACCAAACTAAGATTGAAACCCAAATATTTGAAGTATTTAGTCACATAGTCTACCAAGTTAAATCGTAACATTTATCTCCAAACAACATCAGTTGCTCCTAAAGTCTCACATTGAAAAGTAATTATCCTAATCACATATCCTCCAAAATCAACTTACTCTTAATTCATAAAATCATATAACTAAAAAGAATCAGTCAAACTAACCAGGGACTTCACGTAGTCCAGTGGTAGGCGATAAATACCAGTCGCACTTTGGTTGTGGGTTCGATTCCCGCAGCTTTGTCCGACGCGACGGGATGTCACACGGTCTGCGTGTTGTCCTTTTTCCAAAACTATATAATTCTTAAAACATTCCCCAAAATGAGATAAAATCTTCAAGAATAATCATAACATATTATAACCTCAATTTTATCTCATGCCCTTCATTTTCCATCATATCATATAATAACCCATAATTACCTCAAAAGTAAGGATCATATAAACCCTAATGGTTACCTTAATAATTATTACCTGAATTTCCACATCGAGTTGGCCATCTCGTACATGATGCATTAGAGAACTCACCAAGGTTCAAGTGGTTGATCATGTCTCCCTGATAGTTGGTTTAGAACAACTATGAGATTCCTCATTGAATCCCCCATATCATCCAGTATCTTAATCAGAGAACCACCACAGTTTCCTTCAAACCCATTGTCACTTTGGTGCCTGCTAGATCCAGCTATTTACTAAAACCAAAAAGTTCAGTGTGAGTATATCAACAAAACCATCATGTACTAACGAGGAAGGTAAACACTAAGATATACTTACTCATTCACTTTATCTAAAACTAGGACTCTTTCTGAAATCTTAACCCTTATGGTAATGTCACTTATGATTAAAGAATACCCTAACCTCTAAAGTTATCTAAACCGGCCTTTGATACCAACTATAAGGCCCCAGCCTTAAACCTTACTTAATCTTGAGTTATTACAAGATTACACATTGAGGATCTTTTCAGGTTTAGAGTTTTAGAGAATTAGATCATGAAACTTTCATTACATTCCACATTTAAACAAAGTGGTTACATAAAAGACAGTATTCATTCTTCCCATCAACAGAAACATATTTAAAATATAACACGGATTCTTTCTTGAAACATCCTTGACACTATCATCACATCATGTACCTTTCCCTTGACCTGTGAAAAACATTTCAAAAACTTGGGATGAGCATAAAAAGCTCAGTAAGGGTTATAAAAATGTGGAAAGGAAACATGAGTTCATATATACATAAGAATGAAATCATACTTTACCCATAAAACATAGGCACTTTAACATACCTCATCAAACCATGAATAAATCATAGAAAACATAAGACATAAAGGTAACTTGAGGCATTCATAACATTCTTACGTGGGGAGTAACCCTCTTGGTTACGTTTGGAATACCCATTACAGTATATTCCCTAAATCTCTTCGGAGAAACCTTAACGTTTCACTCCTTCGCGTTACCCAATGCATTGGAGAGCTATATCGGGCTCACCCACCCTTTGTTTATCACGGAACCACCCGTTTTCATATCAATGCCCAAGAACCATAACATAAATGTATCACATAAAACATGCATAAAGGAAACATAACATTTCCACATTTAAATCACAATATAACATTTTAGTATATTGAAATAATGAATCCATTCAAAAAGAAACCATTTCCAAAACAATTTAAAACATTTAATAAAGAGATTTTTGAATCAAAGTGTCCCATACCACCTTGAAGCTTAAAATTTTAAACCATTAATATCCATATAAATAAATCCTTAAAACCATTTTGAAAACATGGATATTAATAATAACAAGTCATTAAAACATTTAAAAAGATATTTTGGTTAAAGGGGTTTTACCAAAATTAGAGACACTTGAATACAATAATCGAGGAATAACATTTAGTCAGAACTTTATAATATCATGAGAATAAAAGGATTCATGATATAATACTCCAAAGGACAGTATATACACCATATAAGAGTGAATTGGTGCATAACAACAATGAACCCTCAATAGAAATGTCAAATGTGATGAAATCCCTTATAGAGAAGGTATCCTTAAATTAAGGACAAATCGATCTCAAAAATATGTGTGAAAAATATAAGTACATCCAATATAATTGGATATTAAGTGTAAAACAATAAAAGTTCATTCACACATATTCAATGGATGACATATTCAATGACTACATATTGAACCCAAAGAAATCGAAATTGGGTTAAAAAGTTCCCTTGACAGCCTAACGACATCACATCAAAATGAGTTGATGAGAGATAAAAAGTGTATCTCATCACTTGGACATAAAATTTACATCAATAAGGATATATGAGAACATATCCCAACATAAAAATATGTAAATTAAAAGACCCAACAAAAGAAGTCTTTTAAAAAAAGAGGAGGGTGAAAGGTTCCCTTACCGACTTGGGTATCTTTCAAAACATACACCCCATGAAAGAAGGACAATAGATCATTGATGTAAATACTCATAAACGAAAGTATATTACTCAAAGAGTAGAATAATGGGCAATAAATACACCACTCAATGGAATTGTGGAAAATGTTGCATAAATCTCACGTGAATAAAAGTGAGATGAAAAATCCCTTACGAAAACTCGGCAGCCTAACGGCGCCACATAAAACTTTCGAATATGGATTGATGAGATCAAATAGGGTATCTCATCACATTACAATAAAATTTACAGAAATAGGAATATAAAAGAACATCCCCCAACATTACAAAGAGGAGCTTAAAAGAAGTGACATAAAGGAGAGTACTTAAAAAGAAAGAGAGAGGTTAGATCTCTTACGAAAGTTCGGCAGGCTAACGGTGCCACTCAAAACTTCCAAAATGGGTTGATGAGAGAGAATAGGGTCTCTCATCACATGAACATAAAAATTATAGTAATTTTAATATAAAAGATCATCCCAATAACAAGAAAGATGAGCTTTAAAAGGAATGACATAAAAGTGTGTACTTAAAAAGAAAGAGAGGAGTAGGATCCCTTACCTCGGGTCCGACTTGACTCGATCGTTCTTTAATCTCCTAAATAATAAACTTGAGTTAATTTCTAATTACTTAAGAACCTTTTTAAAGTTCATTATTACTTTTATACCACTTATTACCATGTCATAAACATTATGTAATCATTTAAGTTAATAATATTTGTTTTGCCGATATTTGGTTCTTAAGTCGAAAGTGGACTTCTTACAATTACATGTTGTTCGTGTGGCCAAATGTTTATTATATACAGAATTTTATTCATTATGTAGATATCATATATGTCATATATATCCAGTACATGCATGCATTTATAACATTACATAATCATTTAGAGGTAAGAAATGAAATGCACCGTTCATGGAGACGGTAAGCCGTACGTACGCATGAACGCTACTTTCATTTCTATTTCGTATTTTATAGAATGGAATAATAATGATATAAAGGTATATTATAATTCCAGTATAATATCATATATAATATCATATTTCCATCCTTTATACATCCCACATATGGTATTTAACGAATCAAATCACTTTGAGGGGGCGGTAGTCCGCACTTCCTTAAATGAAGATATCGCGTATACCCATAATGGAAGCCATAAAGGTAAGACAAAAATGAAAAATACAGAAGCATAAATAAAACATAAACATATTATATATCATATATAAAAATAGTGACATCATAATGGCCACCGTTGAAGGTGTTAAATGAGTATTGAACAATCATCGTTTCGGGAGGCAAAATTTCACCATCCACGGAAACCGTATGTTCTTTAACCATTTGATGTAGTTGTGTGAGAGTGTAGCTCGAATAAATCTTATAACAACATCCTAGTATATTGAAGATACTGGTGTTGTTACAAAAGAAGTAAATAAAAAGAGTTTAGGGGGTTGGAGAAGCAAAATAAAACAAATGAACATGAGAGAATGAATTACCTTTAAAAGTGTAACTCCTTTTGATTTGAGCCTAAAGGCTTCCTTTGAAAGGATTATTCCCAAAGGGAATCATCTAGGATGAGGAGAGGGATGTGGAGAGAGTAAATGGGCAGGGGTTGGCCGAGCCAAAGGCTTGAGTAGTGTGTTAAATGAGGTAGAGGTGGGGGCCTTTTATAAGAGGAGAGGAGGGGCACTTTTGGAAAGTAGAGAAATATTACTTTATTTGAAAATGTGTTTCGGTTTCAAAAGGTCCCACATTGATATAATTCGTGGATAAGGTGATAAGGCTTCGAAATAAACTCATCCAATAAGTTTTGGACATGTGTAGTTCATAGATTTTACATTATCTTTCCATTTTATTTAAATCGTCAAATAATGATGTCATCGCTGCATCATTATTATGTCATAAATAATTTAATTTATTTAATGTCTACAAATTATAAAAAAAATACTATGATGTAGGAAATCTTTTTATCTTTCCAATGAATATTTATAATAAAAAAGATGACTTGTATAACCCCACTTAAAAATTGTTTTAGTAAAACATATCATGTTTGTGTCAATTTTACTTTTACATTAAATAAAATGTTATTTATGTCATTTCCCAACCAAAGTGGATCCATGGGGTCCCCAAGTTGACCCATGGATTGTCTTGGTCGGCCATGATACAACCAATGAGGGTAAGACATGTTTCAAGCTCATCTCATTTTATTAAAGTATTATTTTTACCTTAAACTACACTAATTACCACTAATCGTGATTAAAAACTTAATAAGTTACTATTCACCAAAAAATTATTTTAATCTCATTGAACCACATTTTACTTCTTAATGAAAACCATGTATGTCGGATTTTTGAAAATCAAAACACAATGATGGCAAAATTTCATTTAAACGGAAAATCAGTTTTTATAAGTACCACTTAGTGGTTTCACTATTCATCAAAAATTGAAGTTTTTCAGAAAAATCCCAAAAATTCACCCTAAGCTATATTTGATATTATGAATTCAAAAATGAAGTCCATTTTAAAAAATTCAAAACATATAAGTCAAATTAATTGATTTAATAATTAATTCCCGCTGTCATGTCAAACAGCGTGTTTTATGAAACAATAAGTATCAAAAGATTGACACTAGTTTAAGTCTGATTTCAAAGTGAAATTGATTCCAACAAACACTATTGGATTTAATGGTAAAAATATTTTCTAATTTCACTTTAAAACCAATTAAAAATATAGTCTAATCATATAAATAAATTAGATTAAAAAGTGGTTTTGAATTAAAACACAACATTCTACACTATTCATTAAAAAATGAACTTTATCGGAAAAATACCAAAAAATTACACAAAGTAAAATTTGATGTCCCGATTCTTAATAAGAGTTTTATTTGGTCCAAAAGAATGTATAAGAGTGATCAAAACTATATTTAATGACAGTTCTCCATTAAAAGGTGATAAGTGAACCTTTAGTGAAAACTAGGGCATATACACCTAAAATTTAATTCTTTCCGTATTTTAAGCCTTTAGCTTTTATTGGATAAATGTAAAAACATTAAAAAACATATATAATCATATTTTAGTTATTTATATCCATTCCCTCCAATACAACTGCTACATGTTAACTACCATTTGAAATAATATTATTTTATTATTAGAGTGCAACGTAAGATTCCCAAGAAACTCGTTGTTGCGTGTTGGGTACGCCATCGAGCATAGCGTCCCCTTTAAAGTCATATTAATATTTTATTCACAAATATGGATACATATGAAAATGTCATATTCCTTATTTACTTGGGGTGTTACACTCTAGGTCTTGGACAAGATTTTTGGAAGGAAGGAATGGTTGGTACCTTTGTGTTTTAATACAACAGCTAGTAGTAGACACAGACCAGTCATCGAATCATTCCTAGATCCGTTAGGTCGCACTCCTTGACCATATTCACCTATTCCCTTCCCCTGTCCTCTAGCTCCCTAATCCTGGTGGGACAACAAAGGGGGGTGGCTGTAACATGTCAAAATATAAACCACCACAAGTTACTCTCCTAGCTCTACTTCCACGTCTGCATCACTACAAATTCATCTATCCCTAACACTTATTCTTCCCAAAAAATTTTTACATTCCGAAGTCTCTCTGACCAGTGCCAGTTTCCTGCTTTCCCACTACTAACATTCATTAGTTTTATCCTCTCATCCAAAGGAAATTCAACCCAAAAGGTTCTCTCTAGCACCCTAACATAGGTAGGAATTCCTATAGGAATAGTGTTGTCTTTGATGTTCTTAAAGACACCTCACTCGAAAGTCTGATCCCTGAAGCACTGATCATATCGTATTCATTGAGTACCAGGAATGGTCGTTACGCCTCGATGAATACTCTGCTACCGACATGTCATCCTGCTGAAGTTGTAGAATCTATAGAGAACTCTCATCCACCTCCCCAAGCCAGTCCTCAGCTGCATGTGAGTTGACTCACCTCGAAACCTGAGGGGTATCATATGCTAAAACTCTTGTAAGGAACTAAGCCTAAATGTGTCCTTTATCGGTACCGCCGGTTGTAACTACTAACCAAAGGGAAGTGATATAGCTGACACACTACATGAAGGTACTATATCGTGCAACGGTCCACGTACTGAAGCCTCATCACTATGCGGACCATCCTCAAGGTCACTCACTAGAAAAGACTAGAATCTAAGATCATCATCTCCTCTACCAGTGTCTCAACTAGGCAGAAAACTCTAGTCATTGCCTCCAACCATCCCTCAGTTCCCTGGGAATCTGACTCGCCTCGAAACCACTGAGGCCTCTGTCGTTAGGACTCATGCAATGTGCTTAGTCAGCGTGCATACTCTACTGGTGGGGTTGGGGGAAACACGCATCCAATGGGTAGTGGTGCTGCTGGTACACCACCTGAAGGTGCTAACACCATAAGAGGGCCCTGCACCGAGGCCTCGTCGCTTGGTGGGCCGTTATCATGTACTCTCTAGGAAATACTAGCAAGTTGTCAACAGAGTAGAATCCTGATAAAGAAAAGGTGTTACATGGTCATTAAGTTATACCATGTGAGCTGACTCCATATAAATCAAAATAAAAACCACTCAAAAACACATGCAATTAGTGTTTTCGTGCGCTGAGTTGGAAATTAGAATTCAGGGTCCTAGTGTATGGATACGTCAGCCACCGCACCAACACTGGACTCTCCAAATTGAAAACCACACTCATAACACTTAGCACTATTTACACATAGAAAAGATCAAAGTACTAGTTATTCGGTAGAACCGAACTCCTCTGATACCAATTTTTCATGACCCGTCCCCTGGGGTCCGTGCCGTGACTACCCAAATCTCCCCTTCCATAGTCCAGGGGCTGGCGACAAGCACCGAAAGGCGCATTCCCTAAAACGGGAAGGTGTTTCCTTTATAAACTGTAAACTCACACGACCCAAGCACATAGCCAGATATAATCACAAAGTAAACTATTTAGTAAACAAGGTGTGTACAGAAAGTAAAGGGTCCAGAATACAAGACCAACTGGAAAGTACATGAAAAACTCAAAAGTTCAAGTAAAAATAAGTAGATATCCAGTGAACAACAACCAAGGATCCTACCTGAAGGGTAGGGATAGCTCTTGAATGGTCGTATCTGTGGATCACATCGTCTAAGGTCCACCTCTAAGCAGTATCCAGTCCAGGTACCCTTGTCCCCAATCAGCACTTTCCATCTTCTTCACCAGACACAATAAGGTGCGGGCGTAGCCCGTGTAGGGGTGAGTATAAAACTACTTAGTAGGGACCTCGAGACCCTCGAAGGTCTCTCAAATCCACAAATGATAAACCAAAAAACATAGAAACAACATTCAACCCTACTTAGGTATATTCCCATACATATACCTAAGTTATCAAAATATACCCACCTCACACAGGAGGGAAGAATACCATACTGGTAATTCCAAAAAGGTAGGAGTACCACACAGGTATCACCACGAAGATAAAGTACCACAGAGGTACACCATGAAGATATAAGACTCATCTCAAACCAGGTATACAACTCTGAGAAACATGATTATGATGTTGACCCACACATGATCGCCATGAAAGCTGATAGCTAGCTACAAGATTCTATTCGGATAATAACAAGTAACATCCCTATTTAAAACGTCGAACACCTCGGCTGCTAGAGAACTCCTCATCTAAAAAATACAGTGGGCCTTCCATGTCACAGATAGGTACTTTCCACTAACCTTTTACTACTGAGGTACTCATCCTATCGAGTATCGTGGGTCTTCTGCGTCACACAGAGGCGCTCCCCACCGTGGGTCTGCCACATCACACAGATGCACTCCCCCTCATGGCCTGCTGAGGTACTCCTCATGTTGAATATCGTGTGTTTTCTGTGTTACATGGAGGCGCTCCCCACCGTGGGTCTGCCGCATCACACAGAGGCACTCCCCACTGGGCTTGTCGAGTCACTCCGAGTCGAAACGGTCAGCAGTCGTCAAGTCTCAGCCAGTCGTAGGGTTCCATACGTAGCGCGCTTGGGAGAACCACTCCCCAAGACATAGGTCAATCCTTATCCACCCCTAATACCCATGAATAAGTATCCCAAAGGTTCTTCACATCATAAGGGACCCAATGCAATAGACGGCGCGTCAATCGGATACCTGATCTGTAAGTTATTAGCGTTTCCGCTCTGAGGGCCCGGTTGGATTTGGGGTCTGATCCAACCCGGATGTACTCCAAACTTTTCCAAAATTCAAGTTGAGTATACCAAAAATAACTGTCTTGATCCAAGGATTTCAGTGCCATAGACGGTTCGTCAAATGGACGTCTGATTCTCAAGATATGGCCACAAAGGCGAAACTAAGTCTGGATGGGCCCGAGTCTGGCCCGGATGGCCTAAGCCTTGGTGTTCTCGGATCGTTGGGCCATGTTCTAGCCTGGAACACATAGGGGGAATCCTGTCTTGGCCTGCTAGTGTGGCCCGGTGCATGAGGCCCGGTGCCGCGGCCAGGTGGCGCGACCCGGTGGTGTGGTCCGCCCGAGCTGGTGCTGAAGGGGCAGTGTCCCCCTTCCATTCGGAATGGCAACAGGCAGTGCATTTAGGAAATACCAAGTCACTGAGGGACCCGAGTGGGTCCCACCGAACCACAATGGCTGGCTGGTGTTTCGGACGGTCCTCTTCCCAGCAACACGGTCACGTGCCGTTGTTCCACTGTTGCCGGCACAGCTGGCTGCTCTTTGGCCTCCGCCGCGGCCGAGCGACCATGGTCTCTTATTCCACCGGCAGTGCAGACGCATGCCGCCGCTCCACCACATGGTCGGCCAGATGCTGACCGCCACCCTCCCCCACTGCGGATGACGGGCCGCGACTTCCATATCATCCGGGGGCACGGATGCGCGCTGCCCTTCCTTCCTCGCGATCGGTCGGGTGTCAACTGCCTCCTTCTTCTGCGAGCCATTGTGGATTCGTTCCAAGCTCAAAAAATATGTCATCTTCATATTCAAAATCTTCGTGTCGAGGGCTCTACGTCCATATGTCGCGGTTAGCAAAACATGGTGTTTCCAGCGTCATTAAATATTTGGTGTTTATGAACACACGAAGAACGCATGAAGAACAAAATAAAAATGGGCAAGGTTTAAGTGTGGGACAATGACCATGTTAGTTTGGCCATCATCATTGTGAAAATAGAATATGAAGAATCAATGAAAATATATTTAATCATAATCAAATTAAAACCCTACCTCAATTTTCCATTGGAGGTGGCGCAAGGAAGAAGTCAAAATCGTTGAAGATTGACGTCAGCGTTTGTCACTCCCGCAAGACGCTCCAAGGTTGGTTCATCATTCTTCAATTCTGAAAGTCGTTCTTCATTATAGGACCTCCTTTTTTGGAGAATGATCTTTCAAACTCTCCAAAGCTCTCCCCTCGTTTTCCAATCATTTTCCTACGAGAGGTGAGGTGCCAAATTAATAAGCTTAAGTATATTAATTAAATAAATGGAGCTGCACATTAATTTAAGGAAAACCAAGAGTTTCCTCCCATTAAAAAGGGGATTGGGTTTTCCCCACCACCATGAATTCAATTGGGATGTTTAAATTGGTCTCCCTCATAAAAGAAGAGAGTTCGGGTAGTCCCCACCACATGGAATTCAATTGGGAGGTTTCATTAAAATAAAATAAAACTTGTTTGTTTTTTACTCTCCCACAAAAAAATGAAAACTAAATTTCACCCTTTACTTACTATGGTCGAAGTGAAGGTCTCATTAATAGAATATCGATACTGCGAGTTCAACGATGTCCTCATATTTCAATTCCGAGAACCGGTTCAAATGTTACAAAATTCCGATCACGCGTTTACTGAACGTACCCGAAAGAAGTTTGGAAAATAATTATCAGTCACCCTCAACCCATGCTGGTCGAGGTTAGCCTCTGCCGAAGTAAAAAACACTCCAATGAACCCAACGGTACTCTCAGATTTCCAATCTAAGTTTCCGTTTAAAAGTTATGGATTTTATAACAAAATAATTGTCACTTAATTATTTTATTTAATGCCAAAAACTAACTTTCACTGGTGGCCCGTGTCGGCCAATGTTAGTATCTACCTAAAGAAAGAACACCCTCATGAGTTCAGCGGTAGTCTAAAATTTTTAATCTAAGTTACCTTTTGTGAGTTATAAGCATTTGAAAAATAAAACAACTTTATTTAATTATTTTATTTACGGTTATGCCATTTTTGGGTTTTCTCACAGGAGGCCTGTGCCGACTAAGCTTTTGTCACACCTGGGGTAAACTCGCCATCCTGAGTGCAACGGTTCCCTCAGATTTCTGATTTTAGTAACCATTTAAAAGTTATTCTATTTTTCATAAAAACTTCTTATGCGCACTAAATAAACTTTAACAAAACTTCGACGGATTATTCCAGGCACTCTGGGCCTCGGAATCGTGTGCCGTTAGATTTGTCGGTCTTGAAATAATTCCATATAATTAAAATAAATTATACAGAATTTCTAGAACATTACATACATAGCCTAATACCATATTTTAAGAATCACTATATACCATAAAGAGTTCCCTACAAGTCCAAAGTTTGAGTACTGGCATAGTGACAACCCTTCTTTTTAACTTTTTAAAGCATTCCCCACATTCATTAGACCAGAAAAACTTTTCTTCCTTCTGAGTCAGATTGGTTAGTGGGTTCGACAACCATTAAAAGTTCTTCAAAAAACACCAATAATAACCAATTAGATAGAGGAAACCACAGATCTCCATTACAGATATTAGCATGGGCCACTCTTCATTTGCCTTTGTCTTGAAAGGGTCAATGAATATTATTTTAATGGTGATGACATGGCCCAATAATAATACTTCCTCCATCCAGAACTCACATTTACTATACTTTACATAATGTTTCTCCCATCATAATTTCTTTAACATAGTATTCAAATTCTCCTCATGTTCCTGATTTCTCTTTGAGTATATCATAATATAATCAATAATGACTACCATAACTTTTTTGAGGTAATCTTTAAATAATTTATTCATTAAGTCCATGAATATTCCTAGAGAATTAGTGAGTTTGAAAGGCATCACTATGAACTCATAGTGTCCATATCTCATTCAAAAATTAGTCTTGGTAATATTGTTGTTCTTCACATTTAGTTGGTGATATCTCAACCAAAGGGCCACCTTAGAGAAATACATGTCCACATGAAGGTGATTGAAAAAGTCATGTAATTTTCTAAGGTGATACTTGTTCTTTATCATAATTTTTTGAAGCGCATGATAATCAATACATAGGTGCATTTATCCATCATTATTTATGGCGAAAAGGACAAGTGTAATCCATAGTGAATCAATCGGGCATATATAACCCCTGTTCGGATTCCATTATAACTTCTTCTTCAGTTCCTCCAACTCAATGGTGGCCATTCTATAAGGTGTCTTTTATATAGGAAAATATCCAGGAATAAGTTCAATTGAGAACCCAACCACTCAGTTTGGAAGAAGACAAAAAAAAATTTAGGTAACACATCAGTGTATTCCCTCACAATGGGAATTTCCTCGAGCATGATTTCTCATTTGAATAAATTATTTGAGCTAGATATGATTTCTCATAAGGAAATAATATCCAAAATTGAGACAATGATTCCAAAAGATATTCATCCTACTCCTTAAACTTTTACAGAATTGAATAATTCCTTGGAATGTGAAGGGTGATATCCCTTTCCTGGTAGTTGATGTTGTATTTGTATAAAGATAGCCAATCCATGCCCAAAATAACATCAAACTCCACCAAAGGAAGTAAGACCAGATTTTATGGGTGGTTTAGTCCACAAAAATTAACTAGAGAGGAGTTATATACTTTGGATGCAATAATTTCCCCATTTTTTCTCACAGATAACTCAACCTCTATATTTTTGAGGTGGTGATTGAATTGTTCTATTAAAAATGAAAGATATGAAAGAATCCATAGAACTATAATCGAATAGTACGTTCACTATTATTGAATGAATAACTAAAGTACCTATCACCACATCATTGTTGAGCTCTAACTCAGTAGTAGTGATTGCATAATCATTCCTTTTATACTTTGGATTTGGTGGATGATGAGGATGATTACCCTTGAGAACTCGAGGTTTAGTGCACTGGCTTGCATAGTGCCCATGCTCCCTATAGTTGAAGCATTGAACCATGGGTGATTATCTCCTTTCTATCAGCATATTTTTTCAATTTCATTAGTTCTCTTAGAAATTCATGATCTTGGTGGACTTATCTCCCACTGTTGAAGCATTTCCCCATCCCTTTGAGGCAATTCACATGAGGCCTCTTACCGCATTTTTAATATGTGAGTTGTTTATATTTCCTTATACCTTTTTCATTTGATCCACTAGATTGAAACTACATATTTTTTTTCTTATCTACATTTCCATGGGACTATTTCCTAAAATCTATCTCCACTTTGAGTGCACATCGAAATACTTCTTCATAGCCTCCAAAATCTCAAATTTCTAGAGCCTTTTGAAAGTGTGGTTTTAAATCACTAAATAATCTCTCTATTTTTCTATCATATTGATAACAAAACCGAAAGCTTACCTTTCAATACTTGTGAAATTTTCTTTATGATCCGTGATAGATTCACCTAATTTTTTAATTTATCTCAATAAATTCTCTATCCATATTTTTACAAAGTGTTTGAAGGAAATAATTATTATGAAATATATTCTTAATGTCTCTGCACTTCATATCTTAAATTTCATCCTTTTAGTTTGGTGTTATTAATCAACACCTACCCTTGATTTTCCTCCACATACAAATGGTAAGAAACTATAATCAACTTTTTATATCTCAAAAAAATATAGCATAGAAAATATCTTATCAATTGAGTAGACAAACTATTCCATGACTAGTGGATCCGAAGATCCACTAAATGTCGATGGTTGTTTCCGCATAAAAGACTCGATAAATAATTTCTCCCTATTAGGTGAATGATTCTTTTCTAGATTATTCAAGTTTTTGTTCACAACCTGAGATAGTTGGGTTATAATCACCATGAAATTTTGAACTCGACCTCCCAAATAATTAGGGATGTCATTTAGGAATTCAGTGCATTGTCCCTCACATAGATTTTGGACTGGTTTCTTCTACTTCCAACCATTTTCTAAAATAGAAAAGTTTTAAATAAAAAAAATTAGTAAGATATGAAAAAAATAAATTATTCCTTTGTGAAATTATCTCTAAAGTAATATCTTGGGGGATCCCTATGTTTATCATTTTTCTAAAAAATATTATTGGGTAATTTCATATACATAGTCTCATACTAGGGGTTTTCACTAAGGTTCTATAATACTAATTCCCAAATTAACTAAATTGTACTATGATACCAACTATAACAATCCTGCTATTCTTACATTACTATTACATCATTTTAAAGATAAACAATATATTAGTGTTACAAAACAAGGATCTAAAGGTTTAGTGTATTTGGAAAATTAGTACCAAACATAACATTTACATAATAAAACATAATAATTATTTAATTCCTTATTCTCTAGCTTCTTAGTGGCCCTAATTTTCTCTTGAGTATAAGTAATCACCTAATGATATACATCAAAGAAAGGGGTAAGCTAAAATCCCAATAATAGGATAGATAAGAAGAAGAATCAATATAACATGGGTGATAATAACCATTATCATCATAAAATAATAATGTGATCATCATCATAATCATTATATTAATAATTAGATGAAACCATTGAATATGGCCATGCATAAAAACAAATCATCATGTCTTAGTGGTCAAATACCACACATTGTTGTGAACAAGGATAATAATATGTTCAATCATAAAATATGTGGATAATCATAACATCGTCATTTTGAACAAGTATATCATCATCTTCATGCATATTTCAAATTTTTTCATGAGTTACGTTACATCATGCAATGCATTGGAGTGCTATATAATTCTAGGCCCGCCCGTCACGTCATAACATTTACATAATCATGATTTCCACATAAAACATTTATCAATAATGAACATAAAATAACCCATGGAATGGATTGGGTTTCATGATAATTTCATAAATCATACATTCATGAATATACATTGGTGTTCAAAAAATAAAAAGGGAATAACATACTTGGTATAAGAATCATCAATCATGATTAAAGAAGAAATAATCTCAAGAGAAGTAAAAGATGTGTTTCTTATAAAGAAGAGTTCTTTTATAAAAATCTTTTAATTTTTTGAAAAATAAGATCGGAAAAATGTATATACTCAAAAATAAAAGGTAATTAACATTTTAAGAATATAATATGAAAATTAATGTCATAGAAGAGAGAATAACCCAAAGAAAGGAATTGGGTTCGAGAATACCCTTACCTTATGTCCAAATGATTTATTCACATTAATATCCCAGATAATCAAATTAGATTCATTAATTAATAAATCCATAACCTATTATACATTTATCTTCTTCATTTTAATTTTATTAAGTTTTGTATATGTCCATTTTCATTTGTTTTAGTGTTCAATTTTAACATTATGAGAGTGTTTGTTTTCATGATTCTCATGATCTGTTCACTTATATACACACATGGAAGATCATGTTAAATGAGGATAATTATCCAGAATTAAAATTATATGTTATTAATGAACTTAGATAAGTTTAATTATTCTTATAATTTTTTCCAAATATCAGGACGATTCATTAGAAATTTTTTTAATAATAAATGTTTAGATTAATTTTGGTGATTTTCGATCACAATGAACTCATTTTGATTTATTAATTATTATTATGTATATAGGTTAGTTCCATAACATAAAAAAGGCTGTAACATAAATTTTAAAATTATTTAAAACAATTATAATGGTTTCAAGACCATACTTGAAGGTGGTAATGTTAAATGAAAACTTTTCATCCGTGAAGGTAATAAAAAAACACCTCACAGACAAGAATTCCATTTTTAGAATAAAAGGGAGAGGAGAATTGGTTTTATGATAGATTATTCCATTAACATAATACAATTATAGTGTATATAAGATATATGAGTTAACATACCACTTAGATAAGGGGATATTAGTAGGAAATAAGAAATGAAAATATATTTAAAATAAATTAAATGAAAATGGAAGAGGATTTTACCTTTTGAATTCTTCTCCTTAAGAACCTCCTTAGAGAGATTTATTTTGGTATTTTTTTGAGAAAAAAGGATCCTAAACATGGGGGATGGTCTTGGGAAGAGTATTGGGTAGAAATTTTACAATATTCAAGGATTTGGATGTGTGAGGAGAAGCGGTGGTGAGGGGTGGTATTTATAGTGGAGGGGATGTGTGTTTTTTGATTATTTTATTTATTAGTTTATTATTTTCACTAAAGACTACGAATTGATTGAAATTTATTACTAAATATATTAAAATAATGTAGGATAGTTAGATATTATTGGCTTACATCAGCTATACATCATCTATGACTCAATAATTCTTGTATTTGTTAAATATCATAAATTACTGTATTTCACTATTCACAAAACATTATACTATTTTAGAAAAATACCAATAATTCACAAAATCCATTTATCAAAATTTATAATTAAAAAACAAACTCCACTTTATGACAATAATTTTCTAAATATTATATATTTAATTTTTAATTCAGGTAATCATTTATTCGAAAAATAACGATTTTAAAATTATAACTGATTTTATGACACTATGAGAAATTAATTAAGTTCCCGTAAATATATCTTGTAATTATAGGAAAATAAAATATTAATTTTTGAATACATTTATGGAAATAAATTTTATTTAAAATCATTATATTAATTGTAAAATTGTAATTAAATATTTATAACATACCAAAATACCAACACTTAATTTATTATTTCTAAAACACTTATTTACTTATACCATGAAATATATATATGTATCATATTTTAATTCATAAGATAAATAAATTTTATTTATAATATCATAGAAGTATTACTATTCAATTGGCAAGATTACTATTCTTAATGGTCACATTACTATTGTAAAGGTGAAATTTCTATTCCACTAGTATAGGTTCTTTAAATTATAGAAATACCTCTTATTCCATTAATTATTCATTTATAATGTTTTTATTTCTCTATATATGTTATTTTATGTGATTTATACTATATGGAATAATAATAAGAAGTGTGCTTCCATGTATTAGGTTGTTATTGGTATGAGATTGAACTGGTTATACATTTACATTCTCATGCTTGAATCTTTCTTCTCGTTTCATTACTCTATCAACATATTTGTCAAAACCTTTAAATTTATTTTATTTCTAAAATTAATGAAATTGATTTTCAAATTGATTCATTTAAATAATTTTGAATAAATTGTAAATTTCTAACTAGAAATTGCTTGTGAGTATAGGGAAAAAAATTAATGAATAGACTAATTTTTTGAAAAATGTTAATTATTTTCATGAATAATTATTTATATAGTTTAAAAAATAAAAAATAATTAATTCATAGGTTTACATGAAGACTTGTATTTTTTCCTACTCAAATCACACTTCTAGAAAATTTTCTCTGAAATAGTAAGAAGCTTTTATTCAACTAGTCAATTGAGTTCCCTATCATCATCTGATTTCATTGCATAGAATGATATATTTTCTTTCAAAAAAATAGATTATTACTTTTTATTATTATACTTATTCTAATGAATGAATGTTTCTCATATTTTCTTGTTCATTTAATTTTCTTTTTCTTGGCCCAAACATTTAATCTTCCTTCTCTAAGGTCAGGAACCCCAATAAACACTATACCGGTATTATGTAGGGTTTATAAATAGTTAATTTGATAATTATCCAAAGAAAGCTTGGTAAAAAGTCATATTTTAATTATAACATAGTTCATTTTTATTTAGTGTTGAGTGTAAATAAAACTATTCAATATAGTATTTATTTTAAGGAAAAAATAAATTAAAATTAGGGTTTTATGTAGTCAACTGAATGAATAATAGGTTATATGAATTGAAAAGTCATTATTCACATATTTTTATAGAGAAATTACTACCTTTGGTATTACATAAATCATTACCTAAAAAGTTTTATATAATTGTAATGAATTTATTCACATTCTTCAAACAATTTTGTGAGATTGATCTACAATAAATTGGGATTCATAAGCATCAGGAAATAATTTTACTAATATTTTTTCATTATAGGTATGTTTAAGTTAATTCAAATTGATTTTGTTAAGTTCTATTTTATTTGGTTCAATTTTTTTTGATTTATTTTTTGTTTGATTTGGTCACACTCTCATTGGTTTCAATCATCTTGATCTGGTTCATTCTAGGTTTTTTCCATTTAGTTAGTCATTTTAGTTTGGTGTAGTTCTATGAATATTGGTTTTATTTATTTTTAATTTATTTTTCATGGATTCTTTGATAGAAATTCAATTTGGCTATTTGGTTACATTCATATTTGGTTCATTCTTGATTTTTAGTGGAAACGTTCATATAATTTGTTTCCACTACAGATTCCCATGGCTATCTAAAACATCACTAATTGATTTATATTATTTGGAAGTAGTCAAACTGTCATGTAATTATTTAAAAAATTAAAAAAAATACATGTGAGATATGTAAAAACCATCTCCAAATATTTTTTAGGACACGTTTATAAGACCATCTAAAAATTTGAAAAACCACTGTGAAATATATCATAATTATTTATTTTTTGGAGGGTTATTTTAGTTAGCATGAAACAATTTCATGGTAGTTTAAACCACTGAAAACCTAAAAAAACCTTCAATGAGTGTTTTTCAAATAGTGATATCTTAATGCTTATATTGTATTTCTATCACACTTACTTCCAACAAGAACAATTAATTAAGAGAGTTGATAGAAATTTAAGTTACAAATCAATGAATTTTCATGATAAAATATTGTATAAAAATATTATGGTTTTAACATCCTTTTATAGGCCTTAAATAAATTCCTTTAAAAGATCTATAATGTTGAATATTTAATTATCTCTAAATATATGAACTGTTTAATTTTTTTTTTAAATTTTCATACTATAAATCCACATAACAAAAAAGTTATTCAATTTTATTGATTTTTAGCATAAATAAATCTCTCAACTCTTTAAAACATCATAATATAGTGTAAATAGTAACATTAAATCTTATATAAAGATAATAGATGAGTCATGAATTATATTATAATCCATCCATTTCTCTGAATTGGACTACATCATAGGGAAATTCAACATTATATGGGGTTTTCTATTAAAATCACTACACAACTAATACTTCCGTGTAATGGTTTTTCATTAGTAAATATTTATATGAAATTGGATGGTTTATATGAAACTAGTTATTTATTCTGATGTTCTTTGGTTATAATTTATGTTATGATTTGATTTGATATAACGAATTCAAAATTTGATATTTTTATCCTATTATTGTTGACATATATATAATTTCAAGAAAGGGGTATTTCCACTGGCAATGTAACCCCATTGATTCATAAATAATTTACCTGAACTATTTTATTCCATGTACATGTATCTACTGTTTTCTAAGTTATACATGCATGAGATGTGATTCAACATGATATGTTATACTCTAGAAGGTGGTTTTCCATTAGTCATGATATTTTATGGATTATATGTGATTTTATGGACTACGGTATACTATGTATAGGTAATTTTAATCAATTTTTTTATAAAATGGACACGAATTACTAAATTTATACTCACTACTATTTATAATATTTAGAAATGGATAAATAATTTTGACTAATTATCACAATGGCTTAAGAAGAAATTGATATCTATGTAAATTCATTATTTTATTTTTAATTAATAAAATAATGGGCTTATAATATCTATAAATTGCAAGTGTATAGTTATAATCCCATAGGATATGTTTGGGGCTAATTTGTGTCACGAAACTGTGTTATTGTCACACTCTTCATGTAAATTTGTTATTTGTGTGAGATTTTATGTCTCATTTTATAGATAGGCCCCAATGTTATATGGTTGATACTTAGGAAATTATGTGGGGATATGAAAATCATGTAATAGGGAGATTTTTTGCCTAATATTTAGATTATATTCATTTATTTTACTTATTATGGAATAATTTTATATTTTTATGTCATTAAGATACATTAAATTTTATGATGTATTACTGTTTGACATTAGATCCATATTTTGAGGTTTAATATATCCATAATTTTTATTTGATATGATTAATTTTTATTATATATATTCTTTATTATTATTTTTTATCTTGTATGATATTAGCATAGGGTAAATCATCTCCCCAAGGATTTCTATAGACTCTTAATACTAGTCGTTAGCCTCTAGTGATTTATGCTTGAACTCGAGGCATTATGAGGCTCTACAATAGTAGCATGATTATTCTAGATAGGGATTTTACAAAAGAGTATTATACCATTGTTTTGAAGGTTTAAAATGATATTTTTGTGGGATGATACCCCCAATTTAAACATATTGGAATTGATGTGTATTTTTATGTAGTTGATTGGCATAAAAGTATTTCAATATTGTAGATAAGTGGATAAAATATTATTGAATCTTTTTATATATCAATATAATAATAAACTTGGGAAAAATTAATAACATTAATTCCATTTTAGATATAGAATTTTTGAATATGTGGGAAGAGTTTTTCTATGAAATATTTTATCATATTATTCTTATTATTTATAGAACCATTTTTGAGGTAGTGAAGACATATTTGTTTTTAAATTCATGAAAGCAAATATATAATTATATATGACTTATGTTGGGATTATTGATACCAAGTTTATGGTAATTAATATCCTAGATAATTAGTTTTTAAACCATATTATATAGGATGCTTCATATCAAGTTTAGTTAAAATGACATGAAAAAGGTTATTTTGTTTGAAATATCACTAATTTCCTGTTAATTTGATTATTTTTAACTCAATTTATAGGTTTAAAATTTCATAACCCAAACTCACTAGTAACCCACCTTGGTCAGTAGTGAAGTTGAATTCTCACATTCATTATAGATCAAGTTCACAACTAGCACCAGGGGTATAAATCACATTAATGGGATGAATTAACCTCTAAATATTATAATATAAAACAATAAAATCAAATGAAAACAAACAAACCATAAACAATAATAATCCTTAATTAAATGATATCATATTAATATGAAATTCGCTAATTTCATAAAACATTATAATAAAATTCAAGACAACTAAAATTATGGCCAAACAACCACTAAATCTCAATAACATAATAAAACCAGACAACCAGTATACCTTCTTGGTTCAGAAAAAAATCCCTAATCCCCAAGATCCTACTATCAAACCCAATCATGAAGTTAACATTACCCTAAGAAACCATTAGAAAAGTTAGAAAATCCATATGTAAAATTTGGGGTAATTATGTCTACATGTCTCTTCAAAGTCATCTGATAAAATTAAAATGATACATATAAGATCAGAGCATATCCATATGCTTCGTAGTCCTTATCCATATGTACCAAAAAACTCAAAATATACCATGAATCATATTAATAAAATAGTTTAAATCACAAGGAAATAATTTGATATCATTATTTCATAATTCTGTATAATGGGTTAACTAGGTCATCCCATGATATTGTTCATCAACCTGTGAATTATCCTATCCCCAAGTCTCATAGAATAATATAAAAAAATTATATTTTATTCTAAATAATATACACCATTATTATAAAATAATGTTTGTTAATGCACTTCATTCCCAAAATAATGATAAATTTTACTCACTAAATAAAAAGTATATACAGTATAATTCATTCCATGAAAATATAAAAATGACTCTGACAAACCAACTCCCACCAGCTAGTATCATGTATTTCCTCGATGCATAAAATCATATAAACTTATCAATATTATAATCACATTAAATCTAGTTTTCTCATGGGAACTAGATACATAATAAAATCACATTTAACTTCCATGAATGAAGTAAATCCATATCTAATGAAAAATAATAATGTAGTGAAGGAGGATCTATTAAGTTATCCATTTATTTACCACACATGAACTGAATGTCAGGTTACACCGTAGAAGAATGTATTAGGTATTTGGATACCTAGAAAATGGTTCTTCCATTCATGAATTAAAATAAATATATAATAAAAAATATATCTCAAACCAATCTTCGGGATAATTGAATAAATCAAGTTTACTTTTTTTCATAACTATCCCATCAACCAAGTCAACTATTCCACATGACATCCCAGTCGTTTAAATGTACTTGTACTCTTATATATCTAACGAGTATTCCAAGTTGTCCTCATGAATAACTGTATTATAAACATCATCAACCTCACAGTTATTAGAGATTGAAGTCACTCATGCCAATATTTAAAGGTTTCACGGTGGAGAAGAAGTAGATGATGACCATTTCGAACAATGGGGCTTCATCGGTTTATTTTGGATAAAACCTCAGAACTTGATGAAATCAACCTCAAAATATTATAAGAGAGGATATTTTAACATATAATATATATATATATATATATATTATAAATAATATATTCATTTTCTTTAAATTCATTCTTCATTGTCGAATTGATTGGCGTTTTTTATTGTAACATTATTTAGATAAAGGATTCAAGAGTATAATCCCTCTAGGGGAATCCATAAGTTCTCTTCAAAGCTTTGAATTTCACCATAGATCTCTTGATTCTAGTAAATTCTATTTTAACTACTAGCATGATTCTCCAGTGATCCTAACTGTAATCATTCCACACTTGAACGACTCTCTCTTGATTTCTCAATCTTGAGTGGGTGGAGAAGGATCAATCCCCTCTTGTTTCTTGAGATAATTATTGATAATTTCTCTCTTTGGTTATAGAGAATTATCTATAGAATCTATTGTGCACAAAATTATCTATATCTCCCAAAATGATATAATTGGGTTTACAGACATAGGACATAGAAATAGTTATTGTACAATGGACCATGACCAATATCTTAATTCAATGCAATCCTCGCATCAAATAATAATAATAACAATAATAACAATAATAATAATAATATTTCCTTGACATTCAAAATACCAATAGATATTTAAATATAATTTATTATATAAATAAATATCTATTTTAAATTATATTTAATAAAAATATATCATTTAATTCAGACCCTTTAACTCTACCCATCAATAATAATCAATATTTATCGAACCTTGAATGCTAAATATTTATTTTAAAAAATAAATATCCCCATGTTATTCAATAAAAAAATAAAAAAAATATTATATTCATTAAATTGGTGAATAAATAAGAATTTAAAATTTTAATTACTATATAATGAATTATTTATAATTTTGTGAATAAACAAGAAATAAATTAATAATATATATTCATGTACCTACATAATTACTTTCTGAATATATATTTATCTAATATTCAGCTAACATATATCTTCCTTCGAATAACTACTGATTGAATTTATATGAATAATAGATCCTAAACAGTTATTAAACCAAAAAACACAAATAATATTTATTCAAACTCTTAAATTAAAATGTAATTTAACTAAGATTATGGATAATGTTTGTGTGTAACCCCCCATTCCTCTTTCATAGTGGAATTAGGAAAACGGTCCTGCTGTTCATGATTAGTTTCTAGTAACATGTCATGGAATGCATAAATAAATTCATTAATGTCAAAACAGAATAACCTTATAGGGATTCTCATATTGTAATATAATCCCTCTATCCCGATATTTCATCAATCATAATACATTACTTTTGTTATAAATATATATCTTGGATTTATCTTCCTTTTAATTCATAAAATAAACAAGATGATATACTACAATGGCCATAGATTTACCAGACAATTCCATTTCAATAAAAGGGCCAAATATTTCTACTTCTAATAAATATAGGGGAAAAATGCTTTATTATCTTACTGAATAATTTCATATCACTTGTTATTCTCCCAACATATCCTTCCTCACTATGAGAATATGTCATCATGGTTTTCATCAACATATCTAAGTACGTAAATGTCAATATAAATTACTAACAATCTCCATTATAATGTAAAATATAGACATCTATGAATGGAATATTAATTAACACATATAACATATGGAATTATTATTAGTGGGAAAGTTCTCAAAACCTCCTCTCCTGAAGATTATCAAGTACAAACATTATGAGAAGTAGTCACAATGTCCTATAATCCCCCTAAACCTTATAGTATAACATCATCTATATCCCATCAAATAGATTTTACTTAGGCATAAAACATATATTTAAGAATATTGTCATTACACTTCATGGTTCTCATCATAATGAAGAACTGTTATTACCTTTTAACATGATAGATACTCTAAGGACATTATTACATTGATTTTATAAAATATAACACTCATAATGTGATAATATATCTTTTAACATTAAATTTTATGAAGATAATGGTAATCAAAAGTAAAAATTCAATTTGTTTTAGGGAACCAACTCTAATTGACTTCTATATTAACTAGATCCAACTCCTAAATAATTATAATAACTCATATGATAAACTTTCTCCTGCTAATGTGTGGCTATAAATGCTGGTCCTATCACATTCTGGTGAATTTTTATCTTACCGTAACTTCATCTTTATGAGAAAATCCCTGAAGAGGTTATATCATTGAATTTATACTTTTTCCCTTATATAATTCTTAATATATTGAATAATACAATAGTTTAAAATTCATCATAAAATTATTACACCTTTATATCATGGAAAAACTCAAAAAAATGGAAAAACCACCGCTAAACCTATTTATTGACAAAATTAGAAGCCACAACATATTCGGTCTTCATAGATATGGAAACCGCTATCCACAATAAAATTTCACTTATATATTAACGTTTCCTAACTACAATACTAGATAAAATGGATCTAAAAGAATAAAAATTATTTATCCCCTTGAAAAATATTATTCTCTTTTAACCTATTATTATAAACTCATATAGTTTTACATTCTCAATTATTGACAGAAATTTATGGCTTCAATCATTTGCAGTTATCCTAGTTTTGTTTGATATTCCCACTCTATGATTTATAAATAAAAAATATCAAACATAAATACATATCATGAAAAGTATGATAAATTTACAAATTACTCTTAGGATTATATAGTTTATTCATCACAATAATCTCCCCATGTTCATTCACACATCAGCTATGAGAGATTCCATGCCATGGAAAATTGGAAACAATTAAGTTTTAAATTGTTCCATCATGTATTTTTCAATAATTTGAATATGAAAATAATATTAATTGATATAAGAAACTCCATAGATATTTGTCTATATATTTTTCCCTATAATGTGTATTTTTTTCATTTAAGACATTCTTATAGAAATTATTTTCTTAGTATTAATTATCTATAAGACAAATCATCTATTCTCCATATGTTATAAAAATATCTATTTAGAAAACCCATAAGTCCCCCACTAACCTATTATATAAACCTATCCAAAATTGATATGCCCAAAACAATGTTTTTATTAGTAAATCTGGATTTCCTCAAATATTCCTTGAAAAATAAAAGAGAAACAACTGTGAAAGAAAGTTAGGGTGAATGTAGATATTTTTTTTAGATATTTCATAATTGAGTAAATATGACCCAAAACTGTTTTTATGTTCCATTTATTGTTCCATTATTTTGAAATAAATAAATCCGGACTTTGAAATCCCAATGAATATAGTAATTAATATTCCATCATTTGATATCAAAAATACATAATCATTTATAATTCCATGGGAGTTTGGAATCCCCACAATTATTATCATCTCCTTAATTAACCTTGGTGTCCCAATGGCCTTATCCCCATAATTACATTTATGTATTAAATATTATAACATTAAATAACATATAATACCTAAAATATAACATTCAATTTCTTTTTTAATATTTTAAAATCCATAAATATCCAAAATTTTGAATAAATTATTATATATTATAACGGTATCTTCCGATTTAAACCCATAATTAGTATCAACATATAAAATTGAAGGAATTTTGGAAGTCTAATAATTATTAAATTATAAATCTTTTTGACTCCACCAAATACATCACACATATAAAAAATTAATATTCATTATGGCATTAGAAATTTATAGCCTGATTACGCCCATGTGTTTCATTCCTTTCATGAACTCTCTTAAATGATAAACCCATAAACGCCCATAAAACATGGTGCCACTTGTATGTTTATAGAGGTGAAACATTAAAATGTAGCCCTATTATTATCAACAAAAATATAAGATTGTAAATGTTTCATTAAGGGATACCTATAATCCTTAAATCATAATTATTGATATTGATTTAAACTATATTGTGGGAAAAATCAAAATCAATAATCATTATAGTAACTAGTTTTTACCCATAAAAATTTTAACCGAGATCAACCTACAAATAGTGTTATGTTACCAATACCAAATTATTAATCAATGTGGTTTAGCCATATTACACTGCTATTCACAAAAAAAATCAATCTTGATAGAGATTTTTTAAAAGGATCATCTATTTTCATACATGATATGACATAAATAATATTTATAGTATAATTTCATAGAAACTATTTCACATAATCATGTCTTGAGATAATGTATCTATAATTATCATTATATATACAACCATATTCTGTTGATATCATTTATTCACTTTCAAATTGATTTTTAAAATTGAGGAATTGTCATAGTGTAAAAATGAATATACAAAAATAAATTCCTAATCCACTCAACCTATTTCCCACATACCACTAGGGAAATAAATTTGGACTCTATGGTCAAATATATAATGAATATTTGTTTCTTTATGAACCAAGAAATAGAAAATCCTATAAGATTGAATAACCAAATATAGGTGGATTGGTTATATCCCTTATTTTTAATCCAACTCTCATTATTATATCCTTATAATATAGCTAGGTAACCATTATAAAAAAACCTAGATCTTTATACTTCTCCACATATCCAAAAACCCTGGTTTTATGCATCCGATGATCCTTATTTGTATTATTCGTATATTTACTCACTGTATAAATTGTAAAAAAAATATCAAACTTCATTTAATTTAATTCATATATGATAGAACTAATTGTTCTAGAATATTCAAGTTGTGATACAAATATTCCTATAGTAGAAATTAACTTGACACTTGAGTCAAAAGGAGCATTCACATCATTGAAAAAATATGATTAAACTTATTCAACATTTTACAAATTTAATGAGATTGAATGATGAAATATCTCCCTATATGTTTATTAATTTTGATTAATAGAAAAATATCAAAAAATATGAGATCCATCATATTAAATATAGAATAAATATATTATTTGGTTTCACTTATACCAATCATATAAGTTCCAAAAATTAACAAATAATCTACAAAGAGATAATCTGAAACTTCATAGTCTCATATAAAAATTTATCATATACAATAATCAAAATAATTTTATCTCAATAAATTAGGAAAAATATAATCAAACATTTCAAGGCATATCATTTCTTTTTCCTTAATACCATAAAAAAAATTTAAACATTATACTCATTTCCTTTCAAAACAATACTTATTGTTTTTTCTATATAAATTTATTCTACTAAATAACATTTTATAAAGTTTTTTTAACATCAATTTGATGGAAAACATATTTATGTATTGAATCTAATAAAAAAATCATCATTGAAGTAATATCATCCACATGAGTGTAAGTGTAAAAATAAACAATAACCATTTTTTGAATCATTTAGCATCCGGTCTTTCTTTGAAATCATGAACATTCCCATTGAAATAATATATTATTATAAACACCCTCATACATACAATAGGATTTGAACCTTCTAAAAAGTCAGTGATGATCCAAGTATGGCCTCCAAAAGTTGAATCCATCTCATCATTTATCAACACATTCTATAAGGCTTTATCTCTAGAATTAGTAGAATCCTAATATTACTCTAAATCATCATTTAAGTATAAAACAATTTAGTTTGTATTTAAAATATTGTAATTTATATTTTATTTAAACAAATAAAATTAATAGATAATTTGATATTAAATCCAAATGATGATACTTATCTTTTCTAGTTTTGGAACTCCATCTAGATTCAACCTGAGAGTCAATATCACTCTCTATATCTAGGTTCAAATCTAGGTTAGTACCATTCTTACAAATTTATGGAACCTCTTATTCTCTATTATATTTATAAAATATCTCTAAAAATAAATAAATATATATATATATTTATCAATAACAATAGATTTCACATCTAAAAGTATATATTATTTTATATTCTTACTATATCAAATAAATAAAACTTCAACAACCCTATGTCTGAATTTTTTCTATTTATGATATGGAATACTATAACAGGAAAAAACCCCACACCTTAAATAATGAAATGTTATACATCCTTAAATTCCATATTTCATAATTGTATAATTTATAATTACATGAGGAAATTCTATATTTAATATAATAATCAATAAATAATGCTTCACCGTAAAAGATCATTGAAAATTTTAATTTATAAAGAATGAAATTCAACATTTCCACTAATATCTGATTATTTTTTACACTAATACTTTTTTATTTTAGTCTGTTTTAAATAATTTTCTAATACCATAAATAACAAAAAAATTAATTAAATTAATTTGTGAGATACTCTCTGCCTCTATTAGTGTGTCAAATTTTAATTTTCCCATAATGTTGGTTTTTTAATTTGAGTTTATATTTTCTAAACATAGAAAGAAATTTATAATTTTTTATTAGTAGATAAAAATTAAAATTTATAAATTAATCATAAAAAATAATTAATAAAATAACCTTCCCATATGATTCAATAAACCATTAATATCACAAAATTTTAAATCAATTAAACCTATATTGTCTTAATTTATTCACACATCATGAAATTTATTCTTAGTTTTTTTACTGGACCCATGTTTCAAATGTTTATATTTAATTTCAAATATTAATGAGAATTGAATTATTTATTTACTTTAAGTTTTTTAATAATGTGTGTTAAATGATTATTCCACAAGTTATAAGAATCAACCAAGTAATTAGAAGAATATTCCATCACAATCAAAGATAGTTGATACATTAAATTATAATAAAACCCTTTCCCAATAAAAAAGCCTCACTTTAGAAAGGTAACCTTGTTATAATAAAATGTAACCCCAAAACAATTCATACAAAATAGGTATAAAAAATATAAATTCCTTTTAATTTTTTGTAAAAATTTATATTCATAAGAGTTATATTCTTTCTATGAGTAAAATTTTGTTCCATGCTCCCTTTATTGGATACAAGAATGAATACATTGCTCCTAATATATACTTATTTAGTGATAGTGATCTTAAAAAAAGTTTTGAAAAAATTATGAACATTATAAATATTCATTATTTACCTAGAATCAATCTAAAAACCAATCACTATCAATGTCATATTAACATTATATATCATTATAAATAGATATTCCTCAATTATAAGATTTTATAATGTTTTATTTTCATTTAACATATGAAATTACCTCACATAATGTAATAATTTAATATAAAAAACAATCCCATTATTCTTAAAAGTATTAAATTTCTTCTTGAGTAGATGAATCTTCTTATTGAGTTGAAGGGTATTTTTCTATGAAGAGTTACTCTCAAAGATATTTATTTTGAAATTAAAACTAGATTCCATGAAATAATTTCTCACCATCAAATCCAATTATATTAAATGTAATATCTAATGTTATTATAATTAAATTTCATATCTTCTATTGATATATGACTTAATAAATTCTTCCCATATATTTCAAAACAAGTCTATTAATGCATATATTTGAAAGACCTTTGATAATCCCCAAGAAAGAGAAGTAAAACTATTAATGAAAACTTATAATTCATTAACACATCCAAGTATGGGTGTATCTTAACTCATTTCAAAATTTAGATATTTATAAAGAAGAAATTTATTAATATATTCTTATAAATATTTTTAAATTAATTCCAATGCATTACATATTTCGTGTGCATGGGTAATTTGTCAAAAAAAGCTGTAAAGATGGAATGGAAATTTATTGAGTATGCGAAATTGATAATGAAGTTTCATCTTAATATCGCTACTTCTTGAATTCCTAAATGCGGTTTAATTAATTTATATTTAGTGTTTTATTAGGTGTTACCATTGGTATAATAGTAAAAAGAGTAATATTGTGATATAGTGTGTAGCATATATTTAAAATTTTGAGTAATAAAATCATCTTGTATTTCCACTAAGAGAATTTATTTTTATAAAATTAGTTGAGATTGACCATGTATTGATTCATGACACTCAGAGACATGGAATACATCACCATTGGATTAAATTCACTATAATTTTAATAAATATGGACAAAATATAATAATATGGTTGATCTTTGAGATGTGCAAGTTCCCTATAATTATGGATTTAGTTCACCCCAAACTATATTTCTTGTAACACGCATTTGGTCACTAGTATATACTTATTTATTGTTTTTATTTTATTATGATAAATTTTAGAGTTTATAGGAATGGATTTTTGAAATTTTATAATTTATTAAAAACATACTTAAGTGCATTATTAATATTAACCATGCACCTTACCATGAAAACTAGGGAAGGATAGAATGAGTGCCATTTTTCATGTTCATCATATGATTTGTCTAACAGTGTGAGGTTCCTTGAAAAAATATGCATCTTGTTTTATAATGGGGGAGTTACCCACATGGTTCTTCTATAGTTATCCAAATTATATGGCCCAACAATGTGGGTTGCCCATAAATCTTAAAAAACTAAAAATGAATCTTGTTCTAGTAAAGTTTTTAACCCCACTTCTCCAATCTTCTCACTATTCACATGGCTCGACCCTCCCATAGACTAGAAGATTATTCCTCCTTGGGTTCCTAGGGATTCTCCTTTAACTATGGTGATTCCTTTAAACTAAGTATATTTTTATGTTATGGATTTATTTTTTATGGTTTACTCCTTTCTTACTCCCCTCTTCCCTTATTCTTCCTTTCTCTTGGAGTTTTATAACCGTAAAATCCCATGAGGGATGAAAATAAGGATAGGGACGAGATATGAAAAAAATTATTAATAATAAAGGATTTTAGAGATACATTATACGTATTTTTATGAGTCATTGACAAATAAGTTGTGGTTTCACTAGATTTGAGGCAAGTGTCTTTAACTAATGAATCTTTTTTATAGAATACCTTTAGATATTGTTTTTTCCGTTGGTTTAATTTAATAAATTATGATTTATATGAGTTGTTTATGGTTTATGTTTTATTTTTAATTAATATTGTTTTCATTTGATGGATCTAATTATGTTTCAAAAATATTTTCCTTAAAAAAATTAGTTTTACACCATAAATGTGTTTGAAAAATGGTGTTAAAAGGGATCCAGGACTCCAAAGTGATTTCAAAGGATGATTCTAGAAGAATTTTTCCTTTTGATGATTGTTTTTTGATTATGGGAGTAATTGGGAATGTAATTATGTTTATATTGGCTATTTATTATTTATTGGATTCACATGGGAGACCTTTGGTGAGTGGGTGAATAGGACTAAAGTAGCCCTAATGTAGATTTTGTACTGGCTAGATAATGTTACCTAGTCAGGTTGAGTAATCTTGTGGGATGATTTATATTTTATTATGGGGATGGAATATATTTTTCAATTATTCCTAGGGGACTATCATAATGGTAATAGGTGCATTTACAATTGTTAGAGTTCCTTTGAGAGGACTATTTTTGATAGACCATTTGGTTCGAGCCCATGGTACTTTTATGGTTTTCATTGATTTGTGTCATTTCTTATTGACCATTTTATTATTGGGTTTTATGTTATTCATTCAATTTTTACCTATATTAATTTATGATTTCTTTTTTAATATTTCATTTATAAAGTGGATTGTTTTTAAAAATAAATGAAATGTTTTTGATATAAATTTTTCAAATATAAATCGTATTTCAATATTGTTTTCGTGCTATAACTATTAGTTTTAATGGTGTAAGAAATTATATAGATTCATGGTCGTATAATATTTGTATTTTTATTTAAACCATTTATATAACCATGTAGTGTATGTAAATTTGTTTTAGGATATAAGTAAATTTAAGAGTTCCATGTAGTTTGAAGGATATTCCTGAAACACCTCATCTTTCTTTGGTATAGTGGTGGTGGCGGCTATGAGTCACAAGGAGTTCGGGATAATGTGAAGTATTTAAGGATATACAGTTATTTTTGGTTATTTTTTATTTCCCTCCTCATCCTTGACCAAATTTTGGTTTATTTATATAAATATATATATATATATATGATTGTTTCCACATTTATATTTGCGGTATGATGCTTATGATTTATGGTTTATTATTACTACTATTATGATCTATTTATTTGATCTTATATTATAGAAACTGTTTATTTATTTTCATGGGAAACTAACTTATGAATGGGTCATTTTGTATATCCTAGATAAATCCATGTTATGATTCTTTGGATTTTGATAGTGAAACCATTCCCAATGATTTTATTTTTATACCCTAGTTCTTTTCTCCAGTCCTTGGTGATTAGGACCATGATTCATGCATTGTGGAAAGACAGATTGGGAGATGTGTCATATTAACTACGGATAATACATTAAAAATTAGCATCAAATTATTTTTGTTATTGGGAAAGTAATAGTGTAATTTAGAAAATACTATCAGATCCTGAGAGGTAGGTGTGGGGGAGTGTTTGGAAATCTCTTATATTTTTTTAAACCTTGAGTTAATAGGGGCCATTGAGTGCAATGTATTAAATTTAAGCCTAATTTTTAGTTTCTTTGATATGATTTGATGTTGTTTTCCACTTATTAATAGTTTTAGGAAAGAAACATGTATTTTTTTTGGAAATTTATAGTTTTGATGTGAAAAGATGATGGAAATAAGAGGTGCATGATTTATGTGCACGGTTTGGATAATCTATGAGGTGCCCATGTGGTAAGGTTTTGACACCATTCTAGTGGAACTTTCATGGTTTGGAAAAGGTTTTCCAAACCATGTGAAAAAATATATACAATGAGGAAATAGGAAATTTCTTAGTGTTTTCACCCCTTTGGTTCTTAGAATTGTATTGATTGATGTTATTTCTTATTTAATAGTAATTGAAATGTTTTTTGGATTAAATTAGGATTTTGGAGTAGTAAATTTTATATTGATTTAGTTTTTACTTATTTTTTATAAGTCATTCCCCCATATAAAGGCCTCTAAGAATTTAAGAGAGTTAGCCACATACAATGTCCCATATGAAAACCCTCTAGAATCTATGGTCATTGAATCGGGTATATGAACTATTCAACAATTGGATAAAGAGTGGGAAAGGATTCAAAAAAATAATAGTGGAACATGATCAATAGTTTACTAAGAAATACTTAGTAGTATTTATTGGTGATAAAGGTCCTAAAGTTCCCGAGGATTTGATAGAGAATATATATTGAATATTAAATTTACTCAAGACCCCAAAGTCTTAAAAAGTGGAATTCACTACTTTTTTGTTATAAAGACATGATCAAAAGTTTTGGGAGTCCATAAATTGAATCAAATATGCCTGATGACATCACCCAAACCACATTAAATAATATTTTCAATAAATATTTCTATCCCAAAACATTAAGGGAGGATAAGGATTATAGATTCATGTCCTTTGAGAAAGGGAGTCCTTTATTAATGGTGTATTCCACGCTATTTTTTGAGTTTGTTCATATTTATTCTACATTCATCAAAAATTAATATCTTAATTATTTTTTATTAATAATGAGGTTGAATCTAGAGATTGAGTCAAAGATGAATATCCTTTTCTTACTGACATACATGAAGGTGGTTGACTAGTCAGTTGTAGTAGAGAATAATTTAATAGGTTTGAAAAGGCTTAGTGGCACGTCTTCTATGGAAGTAGGTACTCAAATTTATTCTTCTATAGAGAAAAGGAAATTAGAGGAGTTCTATCAGTTCAATGGTGGGAGTACCAGTCAGTCATCTAATTCTGTGACAATGGATTATATAGGGTGTGAGGTAGTCATTTT
Organism: Viscum album; assembly: GCA_963277665.1. Lineage (NCBI taxonomy): Eukaryota > Viridiplantae > Streptophyta > Magnoliopsida > Santalales > Viscaceae > Viscum > Viscum album. The sequence continues at coordinate 750,980,127 of OY728136.1, read as the reverse complement.
ATTTGAGTGTGGAATAGTAGGCCATATTATTCTAGATTGGAAGGAGGTTACAATGTTGTTCAACCAATGTGGGAATATAGACCACCTTTAATGATTTTATATATGGTATCCTTAGGGATGAAAAGTTAATTGTTCTTTCAAAAATTACTCTTAGGTTTAGTTTGATGAATTTGAGGTTAGGGGACCCCCATCTTAGACAAAAGGTGATTCTCACATAGCTAAGAAGATGTATAGTGGAACTAAGTCCAAGAGTTTTTATGCAGTTGAGTATGTTTCATAGGATTCCATAACTGGTCATGAAACCATGAGATATATGATGTTTAATTCTTCTTCTTCTATGGAAATCGATTTATTTGATATAGGAACATCCCATTATGTTTTCACTTAAAAGTTGTTTTTTCTCTTTGAGATTGTTAGAAGAGTTGATAATATCTAGAATGGATCTTACCAGTCTATTTGTAAAGTTTATGGAGTGAGGATTTAAGTGTTTAGAGTGTTGGGTTATGATTTAAAATTTTGAGACTATGTTGAATTTATTAGTCCTTGACCTGGACATTTTTTATCTCATTATTGGAATGTAAAAAATTATTGGATTTGATCCATATATCAATAACTATCATTATAGATTTCATTTCTTATCTCTTATTATGACTACCAATGTTTTTCCTAGGTAGAAGGATCCCATTATAGGAATTTAAGGATGTGTAGTATTTGGTTTTATCTTCATACTGCATGTAACACCCTACTACCTTTCTATCAAGTATGTTTTTACCTTTTTGTGGTTTTCCATTTTTTGGATGTATAATTCCATGAATTAATTGGGTAGAATCTTTTAATGGTAAAGTCAAGGATTTTAAGGAATTTTTAATATAAAACCTGCATTTCTTTGCAGTCTACTGGGGATTTAAACATTGTTTAATGGGGTCACGTGATGTGTAATCATATCCAAAAAGATTCCATGATATGGGTAAAAATATGAAATTTTACACACCATGTAAAAGTTTCTTTCCATATAAAAATAAAATATTGAAAATTTAATAAAAGTTGATTGGTTTTTTGGTGTATATGGTACTCAACAATTATACGTTGTATAATTGGATTACACGCCATCTAAAATACCAAGTGTTGGGTTTAAGTAGGTGGTTGGAAAAAAAATCTCATTCATTGCTATAGGATTCCTTCCTCTCAACCTAGGGTCTCTTCCATGTTATTTTGGGTGACTAAAGTCCATCTATATTTCTTTGTTTAGTGATTGATCACTATAGTGGTTGGATTTTTGCCCTTCAGTTTTGTAATCCTCTTGGGTTTCCTTTGGTTTTGGTTGTAGTTATGGTTTGAGTGCAGATTTTTGATCAGATAGTGTTTTTTTATAGATCATTTTCAGATTCTTGGTGTGACATTCATTTAAAAGGATGTTCTCTTGGTTTTCAGTCATCATTGTCAAAAGAAGAAAGGTTTTTAATATTTTGGGGTAGGTGTTTATATACAGTGGGTTAATTTGATGAATTTCATGTCATTATTGATTAATTAATTTGGGTTGTTCATTGTTTTGAATTGATAAATGGTTTCAAATGATTTATTGGAAAGGAAAATGTTTTCAAAAAGGGGGTTTTCATTTAAATTGGATTTCCTTGATTTGTAAATGGGTTTTAAAACTCCAAAGCAGATCAAATTGGATTTGATTTTTTTTTTGAAATTGTGACCATGGTTTTGAAAATATTTTAGAAAATTACACTTTGGGAACCTTTGGTGATAGAGGCATGAGTATCCCTAGTGCATGTTGAACCACTAGGAGGTAACGTTTTTTTGATATCAACTAGAAGTACTCAATATATTTTGGATCCAACATATTCCTATTTAGTCTTGTGAGTGTTTGGTACTCATTTTCCCATATTCTAGAGCCTAATATGAGGTTCTTTGTCATTTTTCATTTATGTTTATTTACCAGATGATAGTTTTTATCATGGATTTTTATCACGTGTTTTTATATATAAGGTTTTTTTACATAGCTTCATATGATAGGTTGATTCATGGATATGTGTTTACCTATTTACCACATATTTCATTGATATAATTAATGTTTTGTTAACTTATACTTGTAATATTTATGGTTGTATAACAAAAAAATATTTTATGAAAATTTGAGGGGAAAGTATTAACAACTGGATCTATTTTATTATAATTATTTGTAAAATTGTTTTTTAATGCCAGATTTTTTTAATTCTTGATATTAGACCTTGTATAGAAACTACAGTGTTATCCTGCTAGGATTTGGATCACACCCTACTTGTGATTTCAGGAATTTCTAGATTCTTTTTACATGATTTTGGTAAAGGGAAAAGTACCATGTTCTATGTTGGATTCTCTTTTTTCTATCGCTTTCGGTACGTGTTGGTCTGGAGGTGACTATTGGTCAAGTGGGATATTGATTTACTTTTAGATTTAGCTCGTTTTGGATTAAGTTTGTATATATTTGTGGAATATTTTTTTTCCACTTCATAATATAGTTTTTTTATTATTTTTCTTATATTCTAGTTTTTTTTTCTTGTTTTACCCATAACATTTTATGGGCCGGTTTGAGAGGCTTGTCAAGTTGAACCAATTTAGTTCATTAAAATTTAGTATCAAAGGGATCCTTAGCTTGAAGTGTGTTAGCACTGCGTAAGTTTGGTTACGTTTCATGGGTATAATTTATTTAGGACCATTGGAATTTAGATATTAGGTTTTCAAAAGTGGCTTGGCCGGCCCACTTCTGTGACTGAAACCAAGTTACCATGGGTGGTCAGGGAATTTAACCAGGTTTGTGACTTGGATTTTGAGGTGTTTTGAATAGAATAAATGGGTTGTTTATTTAAATTTACCTATTCATTTTTATGTATGTTTTTTTAATGTTTTATTTGAATTCTTAATGTATTAAATATTTGTTATAAATGCCCTATGTTGGTCCCAAGATTTTGTAATTTTTCATGACAGATTGGTTTCATTTGTTTTGTTAGACAATACCTTCGAGAATATATCTTCCAAATCCGAGATAGGAATCTGTGAGACAAGTTACGTTGGCGATCCCTCTAATGGACCATACTCTAGTAGGTTTTTTTATCCACAATATTTAGACTTTGGGCCAAGTTGGTGCTGGGAACATAAGATGTGTAGTGGATCATGGCTCAAAATTTTCTAATAAGAATCCACCCATTTTTTATGGTGACAAAGGAACCAAAGAATATGAGGAGTGGATTGAGTGGATAGATAAGATCTTTTACTTATTATAGAATTCTTAAGACTCTAAGGTGGGGTTTTAGACATATATGCTCAAGGGACAGAGATTGAGGAAGTGAGACTCTATTGTGCAAGTTAAGTTGCACGAGGATCTTACCTGGGATTCCTTCAAGAAAATATTTATCTAGATATTTTCTATTGAGATATTCTATGTAGTGAATACCTGGGGGTTTCATACCTTATAGTATAGGGATCATACTATTATAGACTATTCTACCCACTTTGGTGAGTTGGTGAATCTGGATCCATAGCCTGTCACTATTGAGTACCTAAAGGTTCCGAGGTTTGAGTTAGGACTAAGGCCTAATATTCAATATATATTGATAATATTGTGCCTTTTGAACATTATGGAGGTCATTGAAAAGGTATCTCTGGATTAGGTATACATAGTTGGGAAGACCAGTTTGATTGGAGCTTTATTTGGTTATGTGGTTTTGTAGGGTGCACCTTCTGGAAAGAAAATGAAGGTTCAGAGTGGTCAGTTTTTCTGAGGACCAGTATTAGGGGCGATTATAGGGTAGCATCAGGTTGTTTTCTACTAGTGTGGAAGGTGTGGACATACCAATCCTAACTATATAGATGATACTAAGACTTTTCATCTTTTTATATGATCTTTCAATTTACAGTGCTTTTGTGAAAATATATCATAGGGAAGTTGGGCAGGAACCACACTAAAAATGGATTCACAGGTTCATGCAGATACTTAAAATGGTGGTGGGTTTAATCCTTAGGCTGTGGGATATGTTCATATAGAAAATACAGAATGAACTTATGTACCAAGGTATGCACCATAGGAATCTAAAGCAGGGATAGTGACTGTATTAGGTACAATGTTTATCTCATATTCTATGATGATATATTTGTTTGATACTTATGATACTCAATATTTTATATAGTCAATGTTAGTTGACATGTTAGGTTTTAATTCAGATCTTATACATATATTGTTGGATCTTTCCACACCATTGTTAAAGGGTTATGAACAAGGTTTCATATGTCCTAGATGTCGGGTGATGATAGCCGACCTTGGGGTGGAGTGATACTTCTTAGTTGTTTATTATGATGTCTTGTACTTGTTTATTAGCTTGGATAGGATGATCAGTGTTAAGGTCCAAATAGACTGTTATCAACATTGAGTTTAGTTATTATCTTCTGATGGAGTCACTCATGTTTTCAAGGGTGAGTGGAACTTTAGATCGAGAAGGGAATGGACTATTGTTCCATAATCAAAGGTAACATCATTTCATATTTTAGTGATATTTCTTGATGCATTTGACCCCTAATTGCATGGTCAACTTCCTGTAGTTGTGTATGAATACCTTGAGATATTTCTAGATGATTTTTATAATTTGTGTTTCTTAGAGAGAGGTAGAGATTACTATTTACATTCTCACTAGTACAATTCCCATTTCAATTCTATCTTACCATATGGAAAATACTGAGCTAATGGAACATAATGTATATCTTGAGGACCTAGAGGCTAAATGATTTATTCTTCATAGCGTGTTAGTATGGTATTCACTTATCCTCTTTACTAATAAGGAATATAGGTGCCTCATAATTTTTATTAATTATCGCAAGTTAAATAATATGACCATTAATAAAAAATAAATTTTTACAAGTATTGATGATATCTTTTATTAGATTAGAGTGAATCATTTGTTTTCTAAAATTGACTTGTGGGTAGGGTATCACCAGTTGAGATTTCAGGAAGAGAATATACCTAAGACAACTCTTAGGAGTTGATATGGGCATTCTGAGTTTCAAGTTATTCCCTTTAGTGTCACTAATTCTACTATGGTGTTTATGGATTTTATGATCCATATCATTCATCAGTTCTTAGAATATTTTTTTATTGTGTTCATGGATGATATTTTCCTATTCTATAAGTAATAGGAGGAGAATATGAACCATGTGGATATTATTATTTCAGCTTTGATGGAACATATTCTTCATGGTAATATTTCCAAGTGTGATTTTTGGATCCAGAAATTGATGTTTTTGTGGAATGAGATACTTGAGAGGTGCATCTCAGTAGACCCTGAAAAGGTACATGTATTTATGTCCTGGGTGTAGTAGAAAAATGTGTTCAGAGATTCATGGGGTTTTCAGGTTACTATAAATGGATTTTTCAGGGCTTTTCCAAGATCACATATTCAATTGAGGATTTAATATATAATAATGTAAAGGTTTATTAGAATGAAAAGTATTAGATACCTTCAAATAAGATAAATGAGAGGTTGATATCAATAACAGTTTTGAATCTTCTTGAACTGGGATTAGGTTAGGATGTTTTCTGTGATGATTTTGGTAAAACTTTTCGGTTATATATTTATGGAGAGGAAATAGGTTATGGTTTATGATTCATTCTAGTTATAAATTCATGAGAAGAACTACCCTACCCATAATATTTAGTTAAGAAATATTGTGCATGCACTCAAAACATGGCATCACTATCTCTTGGGAGAGAGGTTTATGTTTTATTTTAATCATAAGATCCTGGAATATATTTTTACTCAGAGGGATCTGAATTTTCAATAGCGATGATGGGTTGAGTATCTTCATAATTTTTATTTTCATATTTCTTATTCCCCATTGAAAGGAAAAGTGGTTGCTGATGTGTTGAGAAAAAAATTACCTACATAAGCTATGAAGGAATCAGTTGAGTAGTGGTCTCTGATGAGTTTGTTTACTAAGATGAGCATATAAGTGGAAGAGGTTGGTGGAAATATGTTCATATATTTGATGAAATATGACTCTTTTTGCGAGGATAAAGTTCATCTTGAGTAGGTGGTAGACATCGAGTGTCAATACATTATAAACAGCCTTTATGGTGGGGTGACCTTGAGTGAGTGGTATCTATCTCCCCTTGGAGATTTTTGCTTTTGTAGTAGGTTGGTTGTTCCATTTTTCTCGAGATATGATTTTTTGAACAATGGAAACTATTATTATTGGTCTGTGAACCCTGAGGATACCATGATGTATCACAAATTGAGGCATCAGTATTGGTGTAAAGGGATGATACAGTCAATAATGGACTTTGTTTCACGGTGTTTCACTTTTCAAAGAGTTAAGTTGGAGCACCAGAGACCTGCATGACTTATTCATCCTTAATAAATTTTAATATGGATGTGGGATGATATTTCCATGGATTTAATCATTGGTTTTCCACCAACTCATAGTGGGAGGGATGTGATTTGGGTGTTCATTGATCAACTCATGAAATCAGCACAATTCCTACCTACCAAAGAGATGATGAATGTGGAACATCATAGTGACTTGTATTTTCAAGAGACTGTGAGACTTCACATGGTTCCCTATACAATTTTTTATAATTGGGATCCAAGGTCCACATCTAGGTTTTGGAAAGGATTATAGGAAGGGATGGGTTCCCATATTAAACTAAGCACAACATATCTTCTACAGATGGATGGAAAGACAAAGAGGTCTATACAGGTTCTCAAGGATATTCTCTAGGATTGGGTTCGTTATTTTAAAGGGTCTCGAGAAATTAATTTTAAATTTTTTGTGTTTTTTAATAATGATAGTTACCAGGATTTGATAAATATAAATCCCTACGAGACTTTGTATGGGAATCTGTGTATATCTTCCTCGTACTAGGAAGAGTTGGGAGGGAAGTTCTTATTTTGGCCAAGTGCTGTTTAGGAGGCAACAGAGATGGTGAAGTTGATCCGTAGGAGTTTGATCATGGAAAAAAGTTTTTAAAAATACTATGAAGACTGTTGGCATCTATTTCTAGAGTTTGATATCGGTGATTGGGTCTTTCTCAAAGTTTCACCTCATTTGGGACATCGCCAGTTGGGTAATCCAGGTAAGTTGGCACTAGGGAGTGTGGGTCCCTTTGATAACGTTGGATGACTGGTGAGGGTGGCATATTAGTTACAATTTCTGTTGGGTTTAATATATATCCATGACATGTTTCGTGTTTTCCAATTGAGGAGGTATATACTGGATCCTTCCCAAGTGATTTAATGGGAGGATGTTGAACTTGAGACCGATACCACTATGGTTGAGTAGCCAGTTTAGATTATGGTTTTCTAGGAAAGAGTGTTGTATTGTAAAATTATCCCTTAGTCTGGGTACTATGGTAGTGTGGACATGATATCCCTGAGATATGGGAGTGGGATTTATTGGTGAGGTAGCAGTGGCCTTTTCATTTTAGAAATCTAGGATCTTGAGGGATTTCTAGGGGAAGAAAGGGTTTATGGTTAGGATATTGTAATAATCCATTTCCTTTATATCGGGTATGTTTTCACCTTTGTTTTTGTTTTCCTTTTTCTTTGGTTTTATAATGCTAAGAAGTAATTGAGAGGATACATGTAATGGTGAATTCCTAGATTTTTTGGAATTTTCAGCATAAAACCTACATTTTTTTGAGTTCTAGGTATTTAAATGCTTTGTAATAAGGTTTCCAAACATGTAATCATTTCTAAAAGGATTTAGTGAAATGGGTACATAGTGTGAATGATTATAAATTGTGTACAAAATGAAACCTATTTAAATATAAAAAATTGGATTTTTAGTAAAAGGTAATGGGTTTTTAGAATTTTTGGGACTCAATAATTACCTAATTTGTCATTGGATTACATTCCCTATAAAATCCCAAGTGTTTGTTTTAAGCAGGTAGTATTTTTAAAATTCTCATTTCATTCCTACCGGATTCCTTGCTCTTGACCTTGGGGATCTTCCAAGGCAATTGTGGGTGACTCCTTTCCATCCGGATCTTCATTCAATGATTGACCACCGTTGTAGTGGGATTTTTTCACTGTGGGTTTTAATCTTATTGGGTTACCTTTGGATTTTGTTGGGGTTATGGGTTGGACCCTAATTTTTAATCAAATGGTATTTTATATTGATCCCTTCTAAATTCTTGGTGTTTCTTTCTTTTTGAAGGTCGTTCTATTGGTTTCTAGTCACCATTGTTGAATGAAGCTAGTTTTTTACCATATTGAGGAATTTTTTTCTACCTAATGGGTTAATTTGAAGTATTTCATGTCATTCTTGATAAATTCCTTTGAGTTTTTATTTTTTCAATTGATAAATGGTTTTAAATGATTTACTGGAAAAGAAATTGTTTTCAAAAAGGGGGTTTTCTTTGAAATTGGATGTTCAGGATTTAGAATTGGGTTACCAAAATCGAAAGTGAATAGGAATGGATTTTATGTTTTTATGAAATTGTGAGCATGATTTTTGAAAAATTATTGGAAAATTGCACATTGGGAACCCTAGGTGCTTCGGGATAGAGACACGGGTAGCCATAGTGTGTTCTTCACCACTAGGAGGTAATGTTTTGTGATATCAACCGACATGACTCGATATCTTTTGGATCCACCATATGCCCATTTGTGGTTGTGAGTGTCTATTATGAATTATCCCATAGTCTATACCCTAATAAACGGTTCTTTTTCATTTTTCATTTTTGGTTATTTATCACATAATTTCTTGTATCATGGATTGTTTCTTCTAGGTTTTTATATATGAGGTTGTATCACATTACATTGTATGATATGTTAATTCATGGATATGTGTTTACCTGTATACCTCATTTTGGATGGACATGCTTTCCAATTTTTATCAATTATACTTGAAAATTTCTAGCTATATAATATGAATGGATTTTATGAAAACCAATGGGAAAATTATTTAAAACTGGATTTATTTTATGAAAATTATTTGTAAAACTATTTTTTAAAAGATATATTTTTTGCATTCCTGATATGAGACCTTTTATAAAAACTATGGTGGTATCTTAATGGGATTTGTATCAAACCATACTTATGACTTCAGGAACTTTTATATTTTTTTCATGATTATGGTAAAGGGAAGAGAATCCTGTAGTCTGATAGATTCTCTAGTTGTTATCGCTTTTGGTATGGGTATGTCTGAAGTTTACTGTTGGTCATGTTTGATCTTGAATTACTTTTTGTTTTATCTTGTTTTTGATTAAGATTGGATGTCTCAATGGAATATTTACTTTTTACTCTTTATACTCTGGTTATTTGTCTTGTATTTTATTTAGTTAGGACTCATTTCTGTTTTAATATTTTATCCATTACATGTGACAAGCTAGTTTGGGTGGCTTATTAAGTTGACCCGGGTTGGATAATTACACCATCCCAATTTTCTAGTTTTATCTTTGATAAAGATGAGAATAGTTTATTTGGTTAACTTCTGATGGTGGTATAAAGGTTTCTATATGTCTTTTCAGATGATTTTCAAGGATTCCCCCTTCATAGATATATTGATTTTTCTATCAACCTACCCCCGAGAAAGATCTCCACCACTTTTCCATCTAACTAGATGGATCTCAACAAATTGAAGTAGTTAAAATTCTATTTATATAACCTCAAAGGAAAAGGATTTATTCAACCATGTGTGTCAACTTCAGAATCACTATTCCATTATTCAAAGAAGGATGTCAGTAAAATCTAACATTTCATTGACTACTGATGATTAAATTAGGAAACCATAAATAATAAATACTCATTCATCAAGATTGATGATATATTTGATAAACTTATAGGATCCTGATGATTTTTAAAACCAATTTGATATTGGGATACCATCTGTAGATTAATTTCAAAATAAATATTACTTAGACCAACTTTAAGAGTAGTGAGGTGTGCTATTCATATTTAGTTATCCCATTAATCATTACCAATTATCTTATAGTTTTCATGGATATGATGAAAATTATTTTCCATCTCTATATTGATTCATTTTTTGTGGAGTTTTATATGATATCCGAGTACACTCCATATTGAGAGAGAAACATAAGGACCACCGATATATTGTATTAGAAACCATGAAACAGAACCACTTGTATTATAAGTTACCTAAATGTTATATTTGGATTTAGGAATTGAGATTATAAGGCCATGTTATATATGAGGAATTTGTTTTTTTGTATCCTAATAAGATTCAAGGAGTGATGTCTTGGGTGTATCCTAAGAACTTGTTTGATATTACAATATTTATAGGATTAGTTAATTTTTATAAGTGATTCATTTAGAACTGATCTAGTTTGGCTTCACCCATGATAAATTTGACAAGGAAGGGGGTTAAGTTAAATTGGAATGAAAATTTTCACATATCCATTGAGGATATGAAAGTTAGGTTGAATTCAAATCCTTTTTTAATTATTCCTAAGATTTTAAAGGGATATATAGTGGATTATGATGATTTAGGATTGAGTTTAGAGTTCATGTTGATGTAGTGTGATCTTGTGGCGATTCATGGATATATCCATTTATTCCATCAAGAATATAATTACCCCACTCATGATATTTAGTTATTTTTTTAGATTCATGAAATGATGTTGTGGCACAAATATATTATTGGGGAGTAGTTCACTGTGAATTAAGTTTCTAAAGTACATTTTCACCTAGATAGACTAAAATAATTGATAGAGATGCAGGGAAGAGTATCCACAAACATTTGACATTGTTATAGATTATAGCCTCAGAAAGGTAAATGTGGTTCCCATTACATTGAGTAGGAAACTACCAACCTGAGTAGTTAGGGGATCAAAGGATGAATGAAACAAGATGGGTTTGTTTATTGAGTTTCACATAAATGTGTAAAAGGAAGAAAAATAGGAAATATTAACATATATATATGTAAAGTATTCCTTTTATGATTTTATTTTTATTTATTAGGACATAAAATCTCATTTATATCATATTAGAAGAGTTTTAAATGATGGGGGGACCATAGTATATTAGTATCTTTCCTTAAATGGTTCTATTCTATTTTAGAAGAGTTTTTTCATACCCTTGGATTTGAGGTAGGAGTTGATGGAGGGTGGTAAATTTTATAGTTAGACTATTCAACCTAGGTCAACCAAGATTTTTTATGATTTTAAATTATATTATTGGTGGTCTAGGATATAGAGGTCCATTCCTGATTTTCTGTCTTAGTGCCTTACCTATAAAATGATAAAGGCTAAATGTCAGAGAACTATCATTCTGTTGTATCCCCCTCTTATTATAGTGTTAAAGAGGGATGATATTTCAATGGATTTTTTTATTATATTGACTTAAATTATGTGTGGTAAGGATTATATTTAGGTTTTAATCAATCAATTGTTTAAATCTAACCATTTCATTCTTATCAAAGAGTTGATGAAGGTGGAGGATCTCAAACACTTATAAATCTATGTGATCATAAGGAATTATGGTGAACCTTTATACATTATCTCTAATTGAGAACAATGATAAACTTCTTGATTCAAGAGATGTATTAAATAAGTGATGGGTTTTCATTTGAAGTTATGAATAATATATCATTTGTAAATGGATTGTCAATTTAGCAGTCCATCCAGATTATTGAAGATATGATTCGAACATACATGCTTAATTTTATTATTTCTTGGGAGAATAATATATCATTGGTTGATTGTTTTATAACAATAGATATCAATATTTGATTAATATACCTCACTTTATGTTTCTATATGGGACACCATGTCGATTTGCTCTCTATTGGATAAAATTGGGTGAACACTCCTTATTGGGGATGAGTATCATTTATGAGATGAAAGAGAAGGTGAATTTAATAATAATGAGGTTAGTAAAGTATTAGATATTTCTAAAATCATATAACAACCATATTCATTGTATGTTTGAGTTTTTTGGTGATTATTTGTTTTTATATGTTTCTCTTCGGCTGGAAAACAATTGCTTGTGGATATATGGTAAGCTAGTGCTATATTATTTTAGGTTGTTCAATATCAAGGAGTGTCATGGAAAGGTGGAATATTATTTCCCTTTAACACATTGTATTTTACCCATTAACAATGTGTTTTATGTCAAACAGATGAAAAAGTACAATATAAACCGGTCACATGTGGTTGAGTGGGAGGATTTGGTAGTAGATCCCAACAATGTAGTTGTTGAGTATCATATTCATGTTAAGGATTTTCAGAACAAGGTGCTGGTAGGTAAGCCAAATCCCTTGGTTTGTGCACCATGGATGTTCAGAGGAGATATACAAGAGATATGGGAGCTTAAAGAATTAGGGAGAGAGAATTTGCCTCACCTTTTCACATAACTAATACATTAATGACTTTATGGTGGAATAAAGTAGCATGGTGGGGAAAATCGTGACCCTTTAAAAGTCGCTATTATGTTCTTATTTCATTTCTTATTTTTATTATGTTTATTTATATAGATTTTTTGTTTTTGAGGTTAATATTTTATATTTTTTGAAAAAGATATCAAAGCACATGGTTAACACATAGTTAGTACTAATCGTGTTCCAAACCATGCGAAAAGGGGTAAGATGGAACATGTTCCATTTTTCATAGTCATCACACATTTTTAACTATTCATGTATTCTAGGAAAAACATGTATCCTATTTTTAAAGGGGGAGTAGTGACCCACATATTTTTTGAAAATTCTTCCCAACTATGTTCCCGAACCGGGTGACATACCTAAAATTCATAAAAATATGGAAATTGCCATTTTGGATTTACTATTTTGAACCTATATTATCCACTCTTATCCCTATTCACATGACTCAACCCAACCTTAGTATATAAGCTTCCAAATCCTTATTTTTTTGGTTATTCTCCTTTAACCATGGTGGATATCATTAAATTATAGTGGATTTTCATGTGGTTGGACTTGATTTCTTATGGTTTCCTCCACTCTTCCTCCACACATCCCTTGTGATTCCTTTCTCTTAGGGTTTTGGAACTATATAAGGACATGGGGGGTAAAAGTAGTGTTAGGTATGGATTAATAATGTAATTTCATGATGATATAGGCTTGTGGGGATCCCTTATACTTATTTATAGTGGTCTTAGATGGAGGCAACAAAGTTTCACCATATTTGAGGTAGTTGTTTCTAAAAAAAGGGTCTCTTCCATGAAATACCTTTGGTTCATGTTTTTCACTTGGTTTAATTTGATAAATAATGATTGTAATGAGTTTTTGAGGGTTGTTGTTTGATTTTTAATTGTGATTATTGTATTGTGATGGATCAAATGTTTTTTTCAAATGGTTTTCCATAAAATTGATGGTTTACACTAAATGTGTTTAATAATGGTTTCTAAATGGAGTCATGACTCCCATGAGATTTAAAAGGATGCTTCTAAAAGTGGTTATACTCATTCTTGATAATTTATTGATTATTTGTCATGAACCAAATCGGGTCGCCATCCAATCAACGCCCGACCCAGTCCGTGACAAGGCTCGAGGGGCGTTCTCGATCCCCATGGGTTGGAACAACTGCCCGGGTATCAAAATAATTCTTTGGGAACGATATAACCGATTATGAAAAACATACACAAAACAAAAAAAAGATATGCAAAACTAAAAATCTTAACCAAACAGACCCTTACCACAAACCAGGATTTTAGTTACAAGTTCAACACCAAACCCATAAAACTTCCAAACATGGTGGCCAAAAACCAACTCAAAAACCACCCCTGGATGGAGGACACCACCCTCTCGCCATCTCCACAACGCAACGCCAAGGTTTCAACCAACAACCTAAACCACCACCTCCAAAAGTCTTACCCTTACCTGCATCAGACAAAACCAAATCTACTTACACCCAAGGGTGTAAGTAGGGTGTGAGATAACACTCAATAGGATGTCACCAATAAGATATTCCACATGTAAAGATTAACTAACAAAACAATTGAAAGTTTAATCTAGGAATGAAAATGAAAGCTGATTTTTTTTAAATAAAACAATTTGAATAATGACATCTTTAACAGAAACCAGTTTACAAAGAAAAACAACACTTTTTTTTATTAAACCACAAAGGTTACACCATATTCCACTGTCAGATAAGATGTAATCCAAGAGAACCAAAGTGGGAGAGGCCCTATAGGTACTAGCACTGAAGGGACCCTAGGACATCGTGTCTCGGTGAACCAACGAATAAGAACAAAAATAATAAACACTCTTGTGCATGTGCCAATAGTATGGAAACACCTCCATAACCAAGTGGTCCCCAAACGTCACTCATAGTTTTGTTAGTGTTGTAATCGTCAAACCCGCTAAGTGAAACTTGGCCAAATCCACTCCTGTATCACTAGCACACTAGACCTAGTCCGCCCACCTAGTACTCAGGCTTCCCATTTGTGCTCAAAATTCCAAGTTTACATGCATGTTAAAGTTAAATACCCAAAACACAGGAGTATTATCTAAATTAGGTTCCAAACTCTCACTCACACAAGAAAAACCCATTTAGAAACATTACGCACACCAATGATTTTCCAAAACTCAACCTGTACTACTCACACATTCAAATAAATAGATGCAAAAATCTTTAAAGACCATACCACAATTGTCTAACACAAGAAATAAAACATATTAAACATTTTTTTTCAAAAACATGATGCATGACTCAATATTTCAAAACTCATGTAACAACCCCTTTTATAACTAGACTCATACTGACGCCACCACAAAACACAAGCCATTGCTCCTGTACATACTAACAGACTAACTGCATAATTTTAACAAACACTAAAAGTTCGCATATGCACTACCAGAAGTGAAAAGGAATTTTAAATCGCAAACACAAACTAACTACTTGAATTAAGAATAATTAATAAATTAAATAAATAAATTTAACAAGCAACATAATTAATCAGAAAAACCTTACACGCAAAACCACATACCAACATGTAGCAGATTTTAGAAAAATCAAAGTGCAAAGGTCGTTGCACACCCACCACACCTCAAGTATACCCCAAGGAACCCTAAAACAAGGAAATAAATTAATCTCTTCAAGAATTGACCACTCGGAAAAAAAACGTGCTCAAAAGAGAAGAACATCACCGGAAGAAAAGAGAAAAAAACGCTGTAATGGTTCGGGCGAGAGGGAGAATTGCGCCGACTAGAATCTCACCTGAAAGAGGTGCAGTCATGACCAAAGAGTTGCAGGGGTACGACTATCATGAGAGGAGGTGCGGTAGATGGGAGGTGTGGATGAGAGAAGGTGGGAGGGTGCGATGTGGTCGGTGCGGCTGGGTAGAGCGGGAGGGAGATGCGTCCCGACACAGCGGAGGAGGAGGAAGGAGGGAGGGTCGCGGCTGTTCGAAGGGGGGGGGGGTGGAAAGTGTGTGACGCAGCTAGGCTGAGCGGGAGGTAGTGAGGGAGGCCAGGCTGAGTGTTAGGGTAGGTCCTTAGCAAGAGGAAAGAGAGGGAGGTGCGGCGTCGCCGATGAGGGATCCGACCGAGGATGCAGGAGCTGATCTGAAGTGGGGAGGATGACAGCCCTTAGGGCTTCGGCCGGCTGTGCGCAAACTAGGGGGGAGAGGGGGATGAGTGAACAGTGCGGCATATAGGGGTTGGGTGAGGGAGAGGAAAAATAAAGGTATAAAGAAAGATAAAAAAGATAAAAATAAATGATTAAAAAGTGGAATAGAAAGAAATAATAATAATAATAATAATAAACTAAACCAACCTGAAATGAAATGAATAAATAAAAATGATAAATGAATTTAATAATATAAATTAATAAAGTTTCAATAATAATAATAATAATAATAATAATAATAATTCTAGTGATGTTAATAAAAAAACAATTGCACATTAAAAATGTTAATAATAAAAAGGTCCACCCACACACCAGGAAGGCCACTCGGGTTTGCCCGTGCCCTACCCGCTTTTCGGGCATTGTCAAGGAAACACTCATTTATTAGCGCAAAAGTGCACACGAATGTCATGCTCATCCCAAATTCAACAAAACAATTATAAAAAGGCAAATAAAATAATGGGATAAAAATTAAATTAAAAACATACCTCAAAGTAGAGTCCAGGTGTGACAATTCTCCCCACCATGAAAAATTTTCGTCCTCAGAAAGTCAACTCGAAGCCTGATTAGATAATAGAAATGGGTACTCCCGCTCAACACAAGACTTCCGCTCCCAAGTCTCATGCTTGTAATTCCCATGTTGCCAAAGAATTTGAACCAAGGGAATGTACTTCCCCCGAAGCACCTTCTCTTGAGAATCCACTATCTGCACTGGCCGCTCAAACACTGATAAGTCAGGCTCTATCTCCAACTCCTCCCAATTCAACATATGTGACATATCAGGATTATACCTTTTCAGTTGGGAGACATGGAATACGTCGTGAATCGATGTCAAAATGTGAAGGAAAAGCTGACCTGTATGCCACCTTTCCAATCTGCTCAGTAATCTCGAAAGTCTCAACATACCTCGGTGTCAGATTCTTCTACTTTCCCAAGCGACGGTGACCCAATAGAGGGGCCACCTTCAAGAACACCTTGTCCCCCACTGAAAACTCAAGATCCCAATGGCTCTGATCTGCATAAGATTTTTGGAGACTCTTAGCTATCCACAACCATTGTCTAATCAACTTGACCTTCTCAGACGTCTCCTGAAAAAGGCTCTGTCCCAAGAGTGAGGTCTCGCCTACCTCCGCCCAACACAAAGGAGACCAACAAGGCCGACTGTAGAGCACCTAAAAGGGTGTAATTATAATGTAATATTGATAAATTTTATTATAAGAAAACTCTACCAATCCCAAATGTTTATCCCATGATCCTCCGAAATTCAACACACATGCGTGAAGCATGTCCTCCAGAATCTGATTCACCCGCTCCGTTTGGCCATCTGTCTGAGGATGGTATGCCATGCTCAATTTAATATGTGACCCCAAAGCCTTTTAGAGGCCACCAAAAAACTGAGAGGTGAAGTGGGGACCCTATTATAAGCAACCGCTAATGGCACACCATGAAGTCTGACCAACTCCTAAACATACAAATGGCCCAGCTCATCCACCTTCACAGTATCTCTGATCGAGACAAAGTGAGCTGACTTGGTCAAACGGTCAATCACTACCCAGATAGCATTCCTTCCCTAAGGTGTATGAGGAAATCCAACAATGAAGTCCATGGAGACCTCATCCCAATTCTAGATAGAAATGGGTATTGGATGAAGCAGGCTAGATGGTCTTTGATGCTCTACCTTCACCTGCTAACAAGTGTAGCATCTCGATACAAAGTCGACTATGTCCTGTCTCATACATGGCCACCATAACTGGCGATGAACATCATAATACATATTGGTAGCCCCAGGATAGATGACCCACTAAGATTGGTGGCCATCTTGAATCACCACCTTCCGTAGAGACAAAAACACTACTGCATGGACCTTGAAGCACAAGATCCTCTCAGGAAACAAAGACCAATCAGAAGGAGTCTCCCCACCATGAAGAAACTGCATAGATCGCTGACACAACTCATCATCGGGATGATCCCACTGGATCAACTCTAGAAGAGCGGGAGTCAAATGAATGCTAGCCAATAAAGTACCTCCACTATGCTCCCTGCTCTCCAAGTGCATCTGGGCGAAGAGCCCCATCAAATTCCTCCTATCACTGGACTTCCTCAATGCCTGCACTGGTACCTTCCTACTCAAAGCATCAGCCACCAAATTACCCTTTCCTGGGGTATAGACAATATCAAAGTCAAATCCCTGCAGATACTCGATCCAGCGGTGCTACCTTAGATTGAGATCCTTCTGAGAGAAAATGTAGGCTAGTATCTTATGGTCATAATAGAACACAAATTTCTTCCCAAAGAGTTAGTGATGCCAAGTATTCAAGGCATGCATCACTGCTACCAACTCCAGGTCATGAGTCTGATAATTCTTCTCATGCGTCCGGAGCTGGTGAGAACCATAATCCACCACATGGTTATCTTTCATGAGTACACACCCAAGGCCCGTACCTGAAGCATCACAGTAAACCACATATCCCTTCCCAGAATCTAGTAAGATCAACATGAGTGCAGTGTTCAACCATCTCTTTAACTCCTCAAAGGATGTCTGACACTGTGAGCTCCATTCAAACATCACCCTTTTTTGGGTGAGTGCGGTCATGGAGGAGGAAAGTCACGAGAAGTCCCAAACAAAATGACAATAATAACCTGCCAAAACAAGAAAACTCCTGATCTTAAACACATTCCTCGGCTGTTCCCATGACATAACTACACTGATCTTCTCAGGATCCACTAAAACACCATGTTCTGAGATGATATTCCCCAGAAACTTCACTTTCCTGATCCAGAATGTGCACTTCAAGAGTTTGGAATACAAGCGGTGGTCCCGCAACCCTCCCAAAATAATCCGCAGGTGATTCTCATGATCCTCCAAAGATCTATAATAAACCAAAATGTATTCCACAAATACCATGAAAAATGAGTTGAGATATTGGTGGAACACCCTATTCCTGAGTGTCGTGAAAACTACCGAAGCATTCGTTAATCTGAAAATGACTAGATACTCAAATTGACCATACCTACTTCAAAAATCCATCTTCGGAATGTCTACTTCTCTCAACCTGATTTTGTGGTAGCTCGAACAAAAGTAAATTTTGGAGAACCACTTTTCCCCCTTCAACTGGTCGAATAAATATTCAATCTAAGGTAAATGGTACTTATTCTTGATGGTTACCTTATTCAATTTCTAGTAATCATTGCATAACTGGAGGGTTCCATCGGCCTTCTTCGTGAATAACACTAGGGCGGCCCATGGAGAGATGCTCTGTAAAGACCCGTAAAATTCAAGGGAATTTTTTTTTCTAATTTTCTTTGGGATTTTACAAGAACGCAGTTTCTGACGGCGCCTGATTCCGAGGCCCGGTGTGCCAGGAATCAATTTCCGAAGTTTGGCTCGGGTACGTTCAGTGAATGAACGAGCGGGTTTTTCTAACTGTTGAACCGGTGCTCGGAATCGAATTCTGAGGGCACCGATGCAATCGCAGTGCCGGTATTTTCTTAGAAACGCCTCTTCAAGAGTTGCGTTTGCTCGGTTGTGGTTTTTAATTTTTGGGGTTTAAGTTAAGAAATAAAATAAAGTTGTATGGCAATTTTATTTCATTTCACTTAAAGCCGCTTAAAGACCACTTTAAGCTACTTAAGCTGGGTTGAAGCGGATAGGGTGCAATTCAAAATATCCTACCCACTTGGTAGGATATTTGTGAGGTGAGACCAACACGAGCCCCACCGTTTCTTTTCTTCTTAAGTAACGCACCCGCATCCCCCCTATTAAACGAAGTCAACCGACATGTTTTCTTATTTTCTTAACGCCTCTATTTAATTGGGCAGTTAAGTTTTACAATTAATTCTTTGAATTAATTGTTCGTTACTTACCTTTGTTTTTCAAATTCTTTAGTTGATAATAAAATAAGATGAGGACTTATTTTATTATCTGGTTGTTGTGTTAATCTTTGGAGAATCTCTAAAGATCTTCATCCACCTTCGCGAAGAACGCGAAGAACGCAAAGAACGCCGGCCTCCGACGAAGGGCGACGAAGAACGCCAAACCCCCCGGAGATCGACGACGTAACGCCAACGACTCTCCTCCCGCAACATTCTTCTGCGATGTTCCTTCTTCCGTAGAAAATCTTCGAACATCCGTTCGAGATCGTCGACGCGACGCCTTTCTGCGACGACGCGACGCCCTTCCGCAATGCAACGATCCTCTTGTTCCGCGACGACTGATTCCACGAAGAACTCTCGTTCGACGACGTTGAGGTAGGGTTTTTAATTGAGGATAATAATACCCTTTTTCCTCAGATGTTTCCTTTTGAAAATAAAGAATGTGGATCAACTCAATATTAAGTTGATCCGCGGGAAGTTTGGTTATGGGATGAGTTTTCTTGATTGCGGGAAATCGGTAGGGGTTTTGTTTGTGAAAGAATAATTTTATTCCGTGGTTGTTTCCTTTCAAAACAATGAACCCAAATAAAAATTTCAATTTTAATTTATTAAAATTGTATCTTGTTACGTTTTCATATGATAATTTATTTCTCCCGAATGTTATCATCTAACACGGAGGGTGCGGGCCAAACAAACACGGCCCGAGAACCCTCCGCAGTTCTTTGTTGATGCACGGATTGGTGGGCGACGACAAAACATGCCGCAGGGATGATCCGTTGTTTCCGCAGTGAAGAACGGGACCTGGGAGGAGCTCCGGCGCAGACGGGAAGGAAAACGGACCACCGGAGCAACTCCGGTGGCCCGCGGAAGCCTCCGGCGGCGGCGCCCCGGCGGACCCGCAGCCGCGCGGGTCCGGCTCTCACGCACGGGACGCGGCATAGTCGCGTCCGTTGACTCCAGCGCGGCCCCACGCAGGGCCGCGACACTTCCATTCCGCGGGGGTAGCGCCCCGCGGCTCCCTCGCTCGGCCGCTCGGCCGAGCCGAGCCGGGCCGGCCTGACCGGCCGGGTCGCGCCCTGGCCGGGTCGGGCCGCGCCGAACCAGGCCCGACCCAGACCCGGGTCGGGTCGACCCGGTTCGGGCCGACCCAGGGGGGGTCGGGCCGGGTCGGTCCGGGCCCAGACCCCCCGTCTTCGGACCATTTTTGGTCTTTTACCCGTATCTTGAGTTACGGGCCTCCGAACGACGCGCTGTCAGCGGCGATGCGATCCTTGGATCGAGACCGTCGTTTTGGTATATCGCACTGAATGTTTCGGAACACTTTGGGTTCGGCCGGGTTGGTTCGGATACGAAACCAACCGGGACCTCGGAGCGGAAACGCTCATATCTTGAGCTCCAGACGTCCGATTGATGTTCTGTCGACTTTGTTGGTTTCCTCTAAGTGAGACGGATCTTTTAGCTTACTCCGATCAAGGTTTGGATGTCGTCGGAGTGCGGTCGGGTTGGTTCGCTCACGAAACCAACCGGGCCCCTAGAACGAAAAAGCAAATAACTCACAGACCAGGCGTCCGATTGATGCGCCGTCTGTCTTGTTGAATTCCTCTTGATGAGATGGAACTTTTGGCATACTTCTCCCAAGTTTTGGTTGCTGTTGGATAGTGGCCGGGTTGGATTGTACTCGAAATCCAACCGGGCCCCTGGAACGGAAAAGCTGATATCTTTCAGACCGGACGTCCGTTTGACGAACCGTCAGCGGCTTTGGTGATCACGTTGAGAAACGGTCCCTTTGAGTATACCCTATGGGAGTTCGGGGTACAGTTGAGATACGGCCGGGTTGGTTCGCACATGAAACCAACCGGGCCCCTGGGACGAAAAGGCTAGTAACTCACAGACTGGGCGTCCGATTGACGCGCCGTCTGTTGCGTTGAGACCCCTGTGACGAGGCGGTCCTTTGAGATGCTTCATCGTGGAAACTTGTGATACTTATAGTATCGAACAGCATCTCGTGGAGCGGGCCCTCCCGGAGACGAGTGTGCGGAGTGTGGAGACCGTGTAGCCGGCTGAGACCTGACGACTACTTGACCGATCGACTCGGTGTGTTTTGGATAGCCCAGTGGGGAGCGCTTGGTTGTAGCGGCAGACCCACGGTACTCAACAGAAGGAGTAACTCTGGAGGCTATGAGGGGGAGCGCTTGGTTGTAGCGGCAGACCCACGGCGGAGAAGCGCTTGGTTGTAGTGGCAGACCCACGATACTCAATAGAAGGAGTACCTCTTGAGGCTATGAGGGGGAGCGCTTGGTTGTAGCAGCAGACCCATGGAGGGAAGCGCTTGGTTGTAGCAGCAGGCCCACAGTACTCGACAGGAGTAGTACCTTAGTAGTCTTAGGTTAGTGAGAAGTACCTCGGAGTCGTGACAGGACCACTGTACACTCCAGAGACGGGGATCTTCCGCAATTACGGTTTCAATAATGAAAATCCTGGTTTGAGCTGATTGAGATGGGTTACTTGATAACTTAGGTATATGTATGGGCATATACCTGGGTAGTGGTTATCCGTTGATTTCATAACCCTTGTGTTTCCTCATGATTGAGATGGGTTACTTGATAACTTAGGTATGAATGGGCATATACCTAAGTAGAGGTTATCTGTTGAGATCTTCTTTGTGGTTATCCTTGTTGGTTTTAGTGAGGCCTTGAGGGTCTCGGGGTCCCTACTGAGTATCGTTATACTCACCCCTGCACGGGCTATGCCTGCACCTCGTTGTGTTGGTTGCAGACGACGTCAGTGCAGACGGAGGCCGAGTGTTCGAGGAGGTGGACTACACGGCAAGTCAGTATCCGGAGGTGGGCTTCGCAACGAGATGACACACTGAGGAGGTTGAGGGGCGAGGGCATTGTGGAGGCTATCTGTACTTACCCTTCAGGTAGGATCCGTGGTGGATGATCCAGGAGTTGCGCCATCTGTACCTACCCTTCATGTAGGATCCGAGGAGGACGACCCAGGAGATGCTTCCGTCCTTCCAGTTGTTGTCTTTTCTGTTGTACTTGTTCATTTGTAGTTGTACTTTCTTTTGGGTTTGTATTCTGGCCCATTTACTTTTCATCACTTCTCCTGTACTTAGTGTTTACTTTTTCCACTTGCTTACTCTATGGTGCTTGTTTTCTTTTATAAAGGAATGCCTTCCCAGACATCGGGATTTACGCCTTTGGTGCTAGTCGCCAGCCCCTGGCCTATGGAAGGCGGGCTTAGGGTAGTCACGGCATGGTCCCCAAGGACGGGTCGTGACAAATTGGTATCAGAGGAGTTCGGTTCTACCACAGAACTTGGGACTCTGATCTATTTTCCCTTTCTGTGAAGAAATAGTGTTAAGAGTACCGAGTGTGGTTTTCAGTTCAGGGAGTCCAGTGTTGGTGCGGGCGGCCGGTGTATCCATACACCAGGACCCTGACAACCGATTTCCAACTCTGTGCATGAAAACACTGATTGCGTTTGTTTTTCCAGAAGTTTTTAAATATCAGCTCAAACCAGGTCAACTCACCAGGTATAATCGTTTGACAATGTCACGTTGTTTCTTTCAGGATGCCTTTTCACGGACGACCAGCTAGATCCCAGAGGGACGTGCATATTGAAATCTTGCCAAGCGGCGAGGCTTCGGTATAGGGCCCTCTTGTATTTGAGGCACCAGCGGAGGCACCAGTGGTACTACCATACGTTGGGCCACCGATGCCACTAGCCCCAGCAGTAGGCGATGCATGCCACTTGAGCGCGCTGCACGAGTTCCAGCGCCAGAGACCACCCAGGTTCTGGGGAGAGACGGACCCGCAGGAGGCTGAGGATTGGCTGGAGGCAGTGGTGAGAGTCTTCAGGCTAGTGGGGACGTCGGAAGACCTCATGGTGATCTTTACTGCCATCCTTCTTCAGGAAGCAGCAGGCAGGTGGTGGAGCCACTTGTTCCAGTTTTGCGACGGGATGGCCTTCACATGGGAAGACTTCGAGACCTTCTTCAGGGTGGAGTTTGTGCCAGTAGCTCTACACCTTGAGCGTGTACATGAGCTTCTACCTTTTCCGCAGTGTTTTCGATCAGTAGCCGAGTCATCTGTGGGCAGTAGACAGATGATGCAGAGGTCCAAGAGGACTAGAGCCAGCCGTACGAGGAGTAGGAAGTGTTATGAATGCGGCAGAAAGGGTCACCTGGCACGTGACTGTCCGACTCCTCGTACAGTTGATCCACAAGCTTTGGAGGAGCCACCGAGGCAGAAGCAGCGGTAGGTGATTGAGCAACAGCTGAGCAGTGGACAAGGCAGTAGAGCTCTGGGAGCAGGTGGACAGGAGCGGAACTAGTGGATACGTCCCTTGTACTCTAGTTCCATTTTGCTGTTGTATTCGTGTCTTTGTACTATGAGCTGCAATAATAAAAAGAGACTTATCCTTGTGATGTTTGCTTTCCTGTCCTTTTGTTTGGTTGATACTGAGTGGTCCTGGTTAAGACTGTTGACTTGACCCTCACTTTCAAGATTTCTACTGGAGGAGACCCAGTGACCTCGCACTGATGTCAACAGTGTGACCCGACCCTTGGAGGCGAGAGTGACAGTTGGATCTCTTAGTAGTTACGTCGAGGTCTTACGACGTCATCCATGGCATGAATGCATCCTTCATGTTAGGATTGACTGTATTAGGCAATGGGCGTGGTTCATCCAGGGGGGATGAGACTGGGTTTCTTTTTTCGGCAAAGGAGAAATTTTAGCAGCTCTTTCGGATCATAGGCAAAGAAGGTGCAGATCATCCAGGAGCGGATGAAGACTACACAGTGTAGTAAGAAACAAGAAACTGGTGCCAGTCTTAGAGACTCGGGCGTGTTAAATGTTTCAAGAAGAGGAAGTTTTAAAGAGAGATGAGTATACAAAGCGGCAGACGTGGAGGCAGATCTAGGAGAGCAGCATGAGGCGGTGTACATCTTAACATGCTACAACCACCCTCCTTAGTTATCCCCGCCAAGCTCTGGGAGCTGGAGGGCGGATGAAGTGTGCGGATGCATGAGGTCAAGGAGTGTGACCCAATGGCTCTAAAAATGATTCAAGGGACGGTCTGTTTCCACTACTAGCTGCTGTAGTAACAGACGTCGATATGAATCATTCATCGCTTTCACAAATCTTGTCCCAGACCTAGAGTTTTTAGTAAGCCGTAGACTTGACCATCACATCTGGAGATACCTTGGGAGAAGACTCGATAATCACACTTACGTCGACGGTGTGGTCAGACCCTCGAGGCGAGAGTTTTGGTTGGAATCTCTTTGTGGCAGCATCGAGGCCTTACGACGTTGGTTTGAGTATGGACTGGGCAATCACAGTTCATACATAAATTGACGGTATTAGGCAAAAAGGTTGTGGTTTAACTACGACGTCGGGATGGATTTTCCTTGGTCGGCGAAAAGGAAACCCCAGGCAGCATAGGATAACTCATGTACAGGAGGGTGCGACCGATCACTCTTGAGTCGGTCAACCTTACCCTCGTGGCAGTGGTCGTTTTGAGTTTTAACAGTAATTGGGGACCTCTAGAGTTCAAGGATGACGATCACGTCCTTATACGGGTCTCACCTCGACAAGGTTTACAGAGATGTGGCCGAGGCGGCAAGTTATCTCCAAGGTTCAACGGACCTTTCTAGGTCCTTAGCTAGGTAGGAGGGGTGGTTTACCGCTTGACCCATCCACCTCAGTTGCACCAGGTGCACAACGACTTTCACGTATCTCAACTGAGGAGATACGTGCTCGACCCTTCGCATATCATCGACCATGAGGAGATGGATGATGGCGATGGAGTGCCATTCACGGAGGTTCCAGTGGGAATCAAGGATCGATAGGAGAGGATCCTTCGAGGATGGCCTATTCCTCGGGTTCACTTTCACGGGTAGTACAGGAACCTCTGAGTGAGCACACGGGAGCGGAAGACTTAGATGCGTGCTCAATACCGTTTTTGTATCCCTAGTTTATGTTAAAGCTTTAAGAGGGGGTAAAGCCCTGAGGTGGGAGTAATGTAAAGACCCGTAAAATTCAAGGGATTTTTTTTCTAATTTTCTTTGGGATTTTACAAGAATGCAGTTTCTGACGGCGCCTGATTCCGAGGCCCGGTGTGCCCGGAATCAATTTCTGAAGTTTGACTCGGGTACGTTCAGTGAACGAACGAGCGGGGTTTTCTAACTGTTGAAATGGTGCTCGGAATCGAATTCCGAGGGCACCGATGGAATCCCAGCGCCGATGTTTTCTTAGAAACGCCTCTTCAGGAGTTGCGTTTTCTCGGTTGTGGTTTTTAATTTTTGGGGTTTAAGTTAAGAAATAAAATAAAGTTGTACGACAATTTTATTTCATTTCACTTAAAGCCGCTTAAGGACCACTTTAAGCTACTTAAGCTGGGATGAAGCGGATAGGGTGCAATTCAAAATATCCTACCCACTTGGTAGGATATTTGTGAGGTGAGACCCACACGAGCCCCACCGTTTCTTTTCTTCTTAAGTAACGCACCTGCACCCCCCTATTAAACGAAGTCAACCGACGCGTTTCCTTATTTTCTTAACGCCTCTATTTAATTGGGTAGTTAAGTTTTACAATTAATTCTTTGAATTAATTGTTCGTTACTTACCTTTGTTTTTCAAATTCTTTAGTTGATAATAAAATAAGATGAGGACTTATTTTATTATCTGGTTGTTGTGTTAACCTTTGGATAATCTCTAAAGATCTTCATCCTCCTTCGCGAAGAACGCGAAGAACGCCGGCCTCCGACGAAGGGGACGAAGAACGCCAAACCCCCCGGAGATCGACCACGTGATGCCGATGACTCTCCTCCCGCGACGTTCTTCTACGACGTTCCTTCTTCCGCAGCAAATCTTCGAACATCTGTTCGAGATCTTCGACACGACGCCTTTCCGCGACGACGTGACGCCCTTCCGGAACGCAACGATCCTCTTATTCCGCGACGACCGATTCCGCGAAGAACTCTCGTTCGACGACGTTGAGGTAGGGTTTTTAATTGAGGATAATAATACCCTTTTTCCTCGGATGTTTCCTTTTTAAAATAAAGAACGCGGATCAACTCAATATTAAGTTGATCCGCGGGAAGTTTGGTTATGAGATGAGTATTCTTGATTGCGGGAAATCGGCAGGGGTTTTGTTTGTGAAAGAATAATTTTATTCCGTGGTTTTTTCCTTTCAAAACAATGAACCCGGATCAAAAGTACAATTTTAATTTATTGAAATTGTATCTTGTTACATTTTAATATGATAATTTATTTCTCCCGGCTGTTATCATCTAACGCGGAGGGTGCGGGCCAAACAAACACGGCCCGACAACCCTCCGCAGTTCTTCGTTGATGCGCGGATTGGCGGGTGACGAAAAAACATGCCGCAGGGATGATCCGTTGTTTCCGCAGTGAAGAACGGGACTCGGGAGGAGCTCCGGCGCAGATGGGAAGGAAAACGGACCACCGGAGCAACTCCGGGTGGCCTGCGGAAGCCTCCGGCGACGCCTCGGTGCGCCGCCGGACAGGGCCGCCGCGGCTGAAGCTGCGGCGGCAGCGGCCAGCGGACCAGCGGACCGGCGGCCGCGTGGGTCCGGCTCTCACGCACAGGACGCGGCATAGTCGCGTCCGTTGACTCCAGCGCGGCCCCACGCGGGGCCGCGACACTTCCATTCCGCGGGGGCAGCGCCCCGCGGCTCCCTCGCTTGGCCGAGCCGAGCCGGGCCAGGTCGCGCCGAACCGGGTCCGACCCGGACCCGGTTCGGGTCGACCCGGTTCGGGCCGACCCAGGGGGGGTCGGTCCGGGTCGGTCAGGGCCCAGACCCCCCCGTCTTCGGACCGTTTTCGGTCTTTTACCCGTATCTTGAGCTACGGGCCTCCGAACGACGCGTCGTCAGCGGAGATGCGATCCTTGGATCGAGACGGTCATTTAGGTATACCGCACTCAATGTTTCGGAACACTTTGGGTTCGGCCGGGTTGGTTCGGATACGAAACCAACCGGGCCCTCGGAGCGGAAACGTTCATATCTTGAGCTCCGGACGTCCGATTGACATGCCGTCGACTTTGTTGGTTTCCTCTAAGTGAGACGGATATTTTGTCTTACTCCGCTCGAGGTTTGGATGTCGTAAGAGTGCGGTCGGGTTGGTTCACTCACGAAACCAACCGGGCCCCTGGAACGAAAAAGCCAATAACTCCCAGACCGGGCGTCCGATTGACGCGTCGTCTGTCTCGTTGAATTCCTCTTGACGGGATGGAACTATTGGCATACTTTGCCCGAGTTTTGGTTGTTGTTGGATAGTGGCCGGGTTGGATTGTACTCGAAATCCAACCGGGCCCTGGAACGGAAAAGCTGATATCTTTCAGACCGGACGTCCGTTTGACGAACCGTCAGCGGCGTTGGTGATCACATTGAGAAACGGTCCCTTTGAGTACACCCTATGGGAGTTCGGGGTATAGCTGAGATATGACCGGATTGGTTCGCACATGAAACCAACCGGGCCCCTGGGACGAAAAGGCTAGTAACTCACAGACCGGGCGTCCGATTGACGCGCCGTCTGTTGCGTTGAGACCCCTGTGACGAGGCGGTCCTTTGAGATACTTCTTCGTGGAACCTTGTGATAATAATATTATCGACCAACAGCTCGTGGAGCGGACCCTCCCGTAGACGAGCGTGCGGAGTGCGGAGACCGTGTAGATGGCTGAGACCTGACGACTACTTGACCGATCAACTCAGTGTGTTTCGGATAGCCCAGTGGGGAGCGCTTGGTTGTTGCGGCAGACCCACGGCAGAGGAGCGGTTGGTTGTAGTAGTAGACCCGCGGTACTCAATAGAAGGATTACCTCTGGAGGCTATGAGGGGGAGTGCTTGGTTGTAGCGGCAGACCCACGACGGAGGAGCACTTGGTTGTAGCGGCAGACCCGCGGTACTCAACAGAAGGAGTACCTCTTGAGGCTATGAGGGGGAGTGCTTGGTTGTAGCGGCAGACCCATGGTGGGAAGCGCTTGGTTGTAGCAGCATGCCCACAGTACTCGATAGGAGGAGTACCTCAGCAGTCTTAGGTTAGTGAGCAGTACCTCGGAGTCGTGACAGGACCACTATACACTCCAGAGACGGGGCTCTTCAGCAGTTACGGTTTCAATAATGAAAATCCAGGTTTGAGCTGAGTCTATGACTTTTGTGTTTCCTTATGATTGAGATGGGTTACTTGATAACTTAGGTATATGTAGGGTCATATACCTGGGTAGTGGTTATCCATTGATTTCATAACCCTTGTGTTTCCTCATGATTGAGATGTGTTACTTGATAACTTAGGTATGAATGGGCATATACCTAAGTATAGGTTATCTGTTGAGATATTCTTTGTAGTTATCCTTGTTGGTTTTAGTGAGACCTTGAGGGTCTCGGGGTCCCTACTGAGTATCGTTATACTCACCCCTGCACGGGCTATGCCCGCACCTCGTTGTGTTGGTTGCAGACGATGGCAGTGCTGACGGAGGCCGAGTGTTCGAGGAGGTGGACAACACGGCAAGTCAGTATCTGGAGGTGGGCTTAGCGACGAGAATACACACAGAGGAGGTTGACAGGCGAGGGCATTGTGGAGGCTATCTGTACCTACCCTTCAGGTAGGATCCCTGGTGGACGATCCAGGAGCTGCACCATCTGTACCTACCCTTCAGGTAG
This sequence comes from Viscum album, assembly GCA_963277665.1. Classification (NCBI taxonomy): domain Eukaryota; kingdom Viridiplantae; phylum Streptophyta; class Magnoliopsida; order Santalales; family Viscaceae; genus Viscum; species Viscum album. The sequence continues at coordinate 750,950,990 of OY728136.1, read as the reverse complement.
GATCTGAGAAGGACGACCCAGGAGCTGCTTCCGTCCTTCCAGCTGTTGTCTTTTCTGTTGTACTTGTTCAGTTGTAGTTGTACTTTATTTTGGGTTTGTATTTTGGCCCATTTACTTTTCAGCACTTCTCCTGTACTTAGTGTTTAATTTTTTCACTTTCTTACTCTATGGTGCTTGTTTTCTTTTATAAAGGCATGCCTTCCCAGACATCGGGATTTACGCCTTTGGTGCTAGTCGCCAGCCCCTGGACTATGGAAGGCGGGCTTGGGGTAGTCATGACATGGGCCCCGAGGACATGTCGTGACATGCTCGGGCGAATGAATCCTTTGGATTCAAAATTGTCCAACTGTATCATTAATTCCCTCAATTTGGTGGGGTCCATGCGATATGAGGGAAGAGAAATAGGCTGTGTTCCCGACGCTAACTCAATCGAGAACTCCACCTCCTGCTCTAGGGTAAACCTGAAAAGTCATCTAGGAAGACCTACGGGAACTCATCCACTACATGAGGTAACCCACCCGTAGAAAAACCACCATCGTCCTCCAGTGCGAGCGACGACAACTGATAAGAAAGATTCCCCAACTTAGGGAGTGGAGGTCCCGCGTGACCCGATTGAGGATCCCATTCTCAATGAAATAACTGAGGACTCCCATCTTGTTCCATAAAGACGACTCGACACTGATAGTAGTCAATATGTGTTTTAAAGTGCACCAGCCAGTCCATGTAGAGGATCACATCAAACAGGTCCATATCAAGGACAAAGAAATCCCACTCTATTTCGACTCCTCGCACAGAGAGTGCGCACGACGGGCACCTAAGACCCTTCTCCTTTTTCTTACCCAGCGGTGTTACTAACTCCATTGCAAGAGATAAAAGCTCGATTGGAAGGCTCAAAAATTTCAAAATATAGGACGGTATAAAAGAAATTGAAGCACCAGTATCAAATAAAACTACAGCAATAGAAGATGAAACCAGAATGGTACCTCGAACAGTCAAAGGTCCTGCATCAAATCCCTAAGGTTCATGATCTACAACATGCAGATGTATGGTCCCTACCTGAGAATGACCGCTCGCCCGTGGATCTGCCCTGACCTGGATCTACCCAGAGGATGATCCAATCCTTCCTCTATGACCACCAAACCGAGATCCCATAGTCCTAGTCGGCTCTGACTAAACTGGTACTCCCCCGGAAGCCACAGACCCTACCCCACTCTGATAAGGGTGTGTCACAATACAAAAGCGCAGCACATGCCCCACAATTATGCAACGAAAGCAAGGCCTGGGTGGAGTGGGGCTCATAGGTCGGACATGACCTGCCTTCCCCCATTGATGGCACACAACCAACCTCTTATCAGAAGTGATGGATGAGGTCTACCTGAAATGATGGACTGAGCTTCCACTCGCCTTCTTCTCATGCTCATCACGATTCCTCTTCTTCTCGGATGAAGTGCCACTGATCCAAAAAACACTAACTTTCCTCTCTGGTCACCCTCGACCATGCAAGCACGATTGACCACCTCTACATAAGTTCACAAATTGAATAAGAAAACCCAAGAGTGGATTTCTAGTCGAAGGCCCTTCTCAAACTTCCGAGCTTTCAAATATTCACTTGAAACAATTTCAGGTGCATATTGTACTAGCATAGCAAAGCGGTTTGAATACTCCATCACTTTCTGATCCCCTTGTGAAAGATCCATGATCTCCCAGGACCTAGAGTAGCCTAGGAACTCGGGACAGTACTGCTCATTAAAGACAACTTTGAAATCATTCCAACTCATCTCCTCATGCTTCCCAGCCTGGATCACTGATTCCCACCACTTGTGAATGGAACCCTCTAGATGGAATGAGGCACACTTTACCCTGTCTTCCTATGGCGTGTCAAGGAATTCCAACATACGCTCTATCTTTTCAAGCCATTCATCTGCCTCTTGATGTTATGAACTACCTTAGAATGAAGGAGGTTTATTCTTCAAAAACTCCTGAGCTTTATCCTTCTTGGAGCCAGACCCATCTCCTCTAGCTGGAAAAAGGGCAGGGGTAGGATTCACCCCTTGTCCTAATGCCTAAATAGCTCGGACCATGACTTCTACCAATCTATGATCAAGCGGCGAGGGAGAAATATCTCCGGCTTCATCCCGGGGGTGGGTGTAAGCTCTCCGGGGAGGCATATTGCTGCAAAGAGCAACAGTCATTGAAGAACATCATCAATATATCATATCTAAAGAAAAATAAAATTTACATCAAGATATGTAATCATCAGTAAATCAAACATGAAAAAGTGACATCCTGTCCAAATTCTTCTTCCCCACCTAATTTCTATGCATAGTCTGCAGCCTGCATGTCCCACCCAGAAGAGAAGTCAGAAAAGCATCCTGACATCCCATGGCGACTCAGAGTCTGTCATAAGGTGTGCTGGCCAGGCACCCTACTCACAACCATAATTCTGAGCCCCAACAATCCTAACTCTTGCCTAACTAGACTCATCCCAAATAGAATAACCAAATAGCTTAAACCTTGCCTCTGATACCATTATTTCATGAACCAAATCAGGTCTCCATCCAATCGATGCCCGAACCGGCCCGCAACAAGGCCCGAGGGGCGTTCCCAATCCCCACGGGCTGGCACAAGTGCCCGTGTATCAAAATAATGCTTTGGTAATGATTTAACTGATTATGAAAAACATGCACAAAATAGAAAACAAAAAAAGATATGCCAAACTAAAAATATCAACCAAATGGGCCCTTACCACAAACTAGGATTTTAGTTACAAGTTCAACACCAAACCCAAAGAACTGCAAAACATAGTGGCCAAAAACCAACTCAAAAACCACCCCTGGCTGGAGGACACCACCCTCTCACAATCTCCATAATGTCACACCAAGGTTTCAACTAACAACCTAAACCACCACCTCCAAAATCCTTACCCGTACCTGCATCATACAAAACCAAATCTACTTACACTCAAGGGTGTAAATAGGGTGTGAGATAACACTCAATATGATGTTACCAATAAGATATTCCACATGTAAAGATTAACTGACAAAAAAATTGCAAGTTCAATCCAGGAATGAAAATGAAAGCTTAAACAATTTTAAATAAAACAATTTGAAGAATGATAACTTTATGGGAAACCAGTTTAGAAAGAAAAAAACAATTTTTTTTATTACACCACAAAGGTTACACCATATTTTGTTGTCAAATAATATGTAATCCAAGAGCACCAAAGTGGGAGAGGCCCTATAGGTATTAGCACTAAAGGGACCCAAGAACATCATGTCTCGGTGAACCAAGGAATAAGAACCACAATAATATACACTCTTGTGCACGAGCCACTGGCAGGGAAACACCTCCATAACCTAGTGGTCCCAAAACGTCACTCATAGTTTTGTTAGTGTTGTAGTCATCAAAACAACTAAGTGAAACTGGGCCAAAGCCATTCCCATATCACTATCACACTAGATCTAGTCCGACCACCTAGTACTTATGCTTTCCATTTGTGCTTAAAATTCCAAGTTCACGTGCGTGTTAAAGTTAAATATGAAAAAAACTAGAGTATTATCTAAATTATGCACCACACTCTCACTCACACAAGAAAAACCCATTTGGAAACATTACACACACCAAAGATTTTCCAAAACTCAACCTTCACTACTCACACATTCAAATAAACAACTGTAGAAATATTTAAAGACCATACCACAATTATCTAACATAATAAATAAAACATATTAAACATTTTTTTCTCAAAAACGTGATGCACGACTCAAGGTGTCAAAACTCACTCAAAAACCCCTTCTATAACAGGACTCATCCTAATGCCACCACAAAACACAAGCCACTACTCCTGAACATACTAACAGACTAACTGCATAATTTTAATAAACACTAAAAGTTCACATAAAAACTACCAGTAGAGCAAAAGAATTTTTAATTGCAAACACAAACTAACTGCACGCATTAAGACTAATTAATAAATTAAAAAAATAAATTAAACAAGAAATGGAATTAATTAGAAAAAGCTTACACGCAGAACCACCTTCCAACATGTAGTAGATTTCACAAACATGATGCGCAAAGGTAGTTGCATGACCATCGCACCTCAAGTATACCACAAGGAACCGTAAAACAAGGCAATAAATTAATCGCGTCAAGAACGGACCACTCAGAACAAAAAACTTTCTCAAAAGAGAATAACATCACTGGAAGAAAAGAGAAAAAAACGCTGTAATGGTTCGACCAAGCGGGAGAATTGCACCGGCTGGAATCTCTCTAGAAAGAGGTGCGGTCGTGATTGAAGAGTTGCATGGGTGTGACCTGCAATAGAGGAGGTGTGGGAGATGGGAGGTGTGGTCGAGAGAAGGTGGGAGGGTGTGGCGCGGTCGGCGCGACTTAGCAGAGCAGAAGGGAGGTGCGGCCCAAAACAGTGGAGGAGGAGGAAGGAGGGAGGGCCGCGGCTGTTCGAAGGGGTGTGGAAGGTGTGTGAAACAACTGGGATGAGTAGGAGGTAGTGAGGGAGGCCGGTCTGAGCAGTAGGGCAGGGTTGTAGCAATATGGAAGAGAGGGAGGTGCAGCATCTCCGATGCGGGATCCCGCCGAGGATGCGGGAGCTGATCTAGAGAGGGGAGGAGGACATCCCTTAGGGCTTCGGTCGACTGTGTGCGAACCAGAGGGGGAGAGGGGGATGAGTGAACAGTTCAGTGTGTAGGGTTTGGGTAAGGGAGAGGGAAAATAAAGGGAGAAATAATGAAAGAAAAAGATAAAAATAAAGGACAAAAAAAGAAGAAAGGAAATAAATAATAATAATAATAATGATAATAATAAACTAAACCAACCTAAAATGAAATGAATAAATAAAAATGATAAATGAATTTAATAATATAAAATAATAAATGTTTTAATAATAATAATAATACTAGTGATGTTAATAAAAAATTAATTGCGCATTAAAAACGTTAATAATAAAAAGGTCTACCGGCACACCAGGTAGGCCGCTCGGCTTTGCCCGTGCCCTGCCTACTCGTTGGGCATTGTCAAGGAAGCGCTCATTTACTAGAGAAATAGTGCACACTAATTTCATGCTCATCCCGAATTCAACAAAACAATTATAAAAAGGAAAACAAAATTATGGGATAAAAATTAAAATTTATAACATACCTCAAAGCGAAGTCCATGTGTGATATTATTAATAATTTGACAATTTTGATAATGGGTATTGATTATTTTTTTGGATGCACATGGGATAAAATCAGTGTGTTGGTGAATGAGACTAAATAATCTCTAGTGTAGATAAATTTTTTGGATAATTAATGTCTCCCAATTAGTCCATGTTCGATAATGATATGGATTATATTTCTTTGTGGGGATGAATTTTAATTCATGGTTAGTCCAGGTGGACTACCAAGATGTAAAAATGTTAATTTTTATTTTCTAGAGTTCATGTAGTGACTACTCATTATGATAACACATGGATATGATTGTATCATTATTACATGAATAATTTTTTTTATTATAATAAATTCCCAAGATCATTTAGGTCTAGTGTTTTATAGAATTATGACAACAAATCAGATAAAAAACCCATGTATTTTTTAACTAAAAAATATTTTTCTCATTATATAAGCAATAACTTAATATATAAATATTCTTCAACTTCTCCCATAAAATCCTTACAATAGATACTATTCTAGAAACATCATACTTATTAATTTTCTTCATAACATGTGGAAATGGAAACATAATAAATTGGTGAGCTCAAATGATTAGTAAGGGTAAATTAAGAAATAATAATCAAAGGTTATAAGTGAGCATAAGATGAGAATATAGGTATAATCAAGATACATTATAAAGTTATACCTAAAAAATAATATATCAGAAATCATGGAAGGAGGCATGGAATAAAATAAGAAGATATCATGGAATTTCCACATATCAAATAGGTACAAGAATAATAACTTGGATTATATATATAAAACAATAATCCTGAATCATGGGATAGGGACATGAATGCGTAAAATATATTTGAAAAGAATCATAAACATGGAATGTGACATACACTTAAAATAAAAGACACTTATAAAGGATTAATAATCATAATCATTGGAAACATTTTAAGAAAACTAATTATACCATTCCTTTATGAACAACTAATTATATCCATGCATTAAAATGTTAATGAACTCATTATCCTCATGCAATTGTGAAAAAACTTCTTATGTCCATGTATTATAATACCATGATATATCAAACTTACCCAATGTATAAGAGGTTTATATAGGACCCCACCCATTATCATCCATATATATGTGTGTCTCATAAAATCAATCAATCATCATATCATAAAGAACCCCATGTATAGATACCCATATGTTTCAAACATAAAAATTAAAATCTTAGATGAATATTCAATACATTTAACAATAATACACACCCAAGAAACATAATGGTTTACTGAATTTATAGACCATATGCATGATAAAATTATTTAATAAAAGATCTTCAACATATCCCAAAAATATATTTCCATATAGTAATGTTTTAGAAATACCCTTAAAAACACATTTATTTATAACCTGGGGAAAGGAAACAGAAGAAATAATGATCTTAGATACCCAGTAAAAGTAAACAAGGGATATATCAATGATCACTTAAGCATAACATAATCATAATTGTATGAGAATGTGAGAATAAAAAATGAAAAAATAACTAACATATCATAGATCATAGTAATAAATCATGGATTAAATCTTGATTGTTCATAATACATGAATCATAAAGGATTTTATGAAAATTTACCATGAGAGCATAACATTGGCATAATAAATAAGTTTTTGGAATACACATTATCATTGAAAATCATTTCATTAGTCATGTACCACATCCAAGAATATCAATTGGTATTAGGTTCACTCCCCATTTTATCATATCATTAGTCATGGTTCAATCCCAATACTAAAATAAAGGACAAAGTTCCTTATTGACTATGGTTCACTCCCCATTACAGTCCTTATTATCTCATGAGATATCCATATTTTTCAAATGGATTAGAGAGCTATATAGTTTTGGGCGCACCCATCACATAATCATAATCCACCAAAGAAAAGAAATGGGATTAATAAACATTTAAACAATTCATCATAACATAACCCAAAAAAAATAAGTGAGTTTCCTAAATATCTCATCATCTTGATCATAAACCATATAGAAAAAGAATAAGGATGGTATCCTTGTATCACATCCCTATTAAATCATAAGTAACATAAAAAAATTCTATCATAAATAAACATTACTTTAAAATATCACTTGGAATTTTTTTGATGGAACATAATATTTTAATTTTTGAATCACTTATTTAAAATAAAATATATTCCAGAATATAAGGGAAAACATTTTATTTGAAAAAATACCAAAAAATTATAATGTAATACTCAAATATTTGAGAAATCATGTTGGTGAGAAATTCTTTTCATGTAATGTATGATAAAAAAAAGATTCCATTCACATTTTTTGGTAATAATTAAAAAGGATCTCATTCACAAAATCAACAAGAATATTAATTTCAATACATTTTTTAAAAGTTAAAATGGGGAAAAATTACTTTAATAAATAATTAGATAATATGAAAACATTCTTGAAAACAATTTCAATAAAATATTAACACGAAAGTAAATGATTCCCGACCAAAGAGGATATAAAGTATGTTTTCTTGAAAACATTTTCTCAAAAAATTTAATTACCAAATAAATGAAAATTTTACTACTACAATAGAATTATATGAATAATAAGAGGATAGTAAAATGAAATATTTTTATTACAAAAGTATTACATAATTTCCTTAAATGTAAATTTAGGCATAAATAACCCTGATTTAAATGAAATTGAAATATAAATCTATTAACATGGTAACTTTTTTACTTCTAAACCCCATGAAAGAATAAATTGAAATTAAACATTAAATATTTTTTACTTAAGGAGAAAAATGATATAAATTTTGAAAGGGGATGTATATACACTTTATAAATATAAATAACCAGATAACATCAAACATGTCTCAATGAAATAATATTGAGATGAAGAAACATTACAGTTTTGGTAATATTTTAATCAAAACCTCATGAAATATATAATATTATATAAATGTGTTAATATCCATAATTGTAATGAAAATAATCCAAAAAAACATTCACGGGTTGTATATTCACCACACATAATAAAAAATTAGTGAATATGGAAAAAGTATGATAGAAATAACAGTGAGAAATGAAACCATTACCTTAAGTTCAAATTGCTTCAAAAGCACTATAAACTCATTTATACTAAATTTAAATAAATTATAATACTATACCATAGTTGGGGGAACATACATGTTTTAATTATAAAAAATTGAGTTAATTATGTTTCTAATGAGTTTTAGGTTTTGTGATAGCATTTTATTCTTTAAATATTCATTTGAAGAAATTTGGCTAAGTGTTGAAAAATAACTAACACAAGGGATAAGTCACTTCTAGGAAATTCCATCACTAAGAAAATAATCACCCCCCATAGTTGAGTCACTTCTCGAGTTGGGTCAGTGCTAGAGTCAAGTCACCGCTAGGGATAAGTAACCATCAGAAAAGAGTCACCACGAGACTTTAGTTACCGTCATACTTATCATACCATCATATGAGTCATTATAAAATATGAACCACCTAAAACACGAGTCATCCCAGATCATGAGTGACCACAAGATGACCTACCGCCATCCCAAATAATCATTAGATTGACTCACCATTATACATATGTCACCGTGATCTTATTCTATAATTTCTATTATATGAAATTTTAATTAAATTCTCACAATGACTATATTAATGAAATTGATGTAAAGGGTTATTTTATAATTATATTATTAAATATTGTAGGGAATTATTAAATTCTATTTCAGAGCTCTGTATGAGGATGCAGAGGATTGTGATGATTTTTCTTCAAACAGACTCTCTATTGTGAGATGATATATATTCAAAGAGGTCTTCCTCATGAATGTATGCATTTTAGTTAAGAAAAAAATATATTATAAAGTGTATCACATACTAAATAGATCTCACATAGCACTAATACTTATATTTCTACTATGAAAGAGTGGGTCACATTGAATAAATAGATCCTTTACTACAAATAGGAAAAATAGTGATTTGTGATGCTCTATTTTACTGCTGTTTTAGAAAAATGGCTCAAAATTATCTCTAAGACACTTTTTAGGAGACTTACGAATTTGGGGAACTTCAAAACAAGAAATATTACCTTTCTTTATCTTATTTATTGTTTATTATGTTGTTTTTTTAATCAGTGTGTTTTTTATCAACACACACCGACTCCTGAGATATTACTAGAAAATACATTATATTCGACCTATCTCTCTTTACCTTCTTAAACATTATATTTGTGGAAGAGGTCCCTGTGTAGCCTGATTTATTTTCTTCCATAGTTCTTTTGGAAGATCTCTATTCATGGACTAGAAATATTGTATGGTATTGCATGAATACCCAACCAATATTTTGGATTAGATTATATTTATATAATCTTATTATAGCGAGTTATTTTTAAGTGGATGGGATTAGGTCTCAGCTTGATATCGAACCTCTTGTTTTTATTTATCTGTGTATTCTTCATTTTGTTTCATTATTTAAAAATATTTAAAATATATTTTATTTTAAAGGGAAAAAAATGGTACTTTTATAGTAAATCTTAACTAGTATTTATATAAGTATTGGATTGAGTAAATTGATTTCAAAAGTTATATTAATTTTTATATGGTTTTAACTGAGCAGCAATCAAGCATTTAAGAAATTTTTAAACTATCAAAATTATATTAAACTACTATTTTGATTAACTATGAGATTTTATTTTTAATTAGGGGATTTTATATAGACATGTTCTTAATATTAATTTTTATTGGTAACTAAAGTCACTCCCCCTATTGAGTTACTCAAACCGACAAACATTTGGTATTAGAGGCTTCTTTAAAAATATTTCCAACTGTTATTTCAGTTGTGTTTTAAAGATCCTAAATTTATCTTAGTTCTAAATTTAGTTCTTTAAATGGATAATTTAAAAGAGGTATATTATACCAATAAACCAGTATAATTTAATGTAACTAACTAAGATTAATGTAAAATCAAGATTAAAATTAACATTGAAATCACGGGCTGTGAAATTTTAAATTCTATTGAATAAAAATATGAATTACTTAATACTTATAGAGCTACATGGGATGATTCTACTAACAATAATTATAAAAATAAATACAAATCCATGAATTCTAATTATTTTTCTTTAGGATATGAATAATTCAACAGAACATCTACATGTAAAATTGTATATTAAATTTGGGATGATTTATCTATTTCTCATGAAGGAACAAATAATGTGAAAAAATGAGATTAAATACATATAAAATTAAATATGTTACATTTATGATGAAACCTAATGAAATTATTTCTTACATGTATCTCAGGTTAAATGAAATAGTGAACATAATTCATTCTTTGGGGAATCTTGTTCCTGACAAAGATCAAGTCATGTGACTGTTAAGGTGTCTTCGTGAAATATAGAGAGGAACCTCAGTCTCAATTAGAGAATATTTTGATATTAGTAATACACATTTCAATGAATTTCATGGTATGTTAATGATGTATGAGTGAAAACATAAAGTTAACCGAGAAGAGGAATATTATCTTAAAAGGAAATCTGTAGCATCCAATTCCACTGCTTCAAAAAAGAAACAGAAGGTTTATGTTGAAAATTCAACTGATAAGGATCACCAGCTGATAGAGATGAAGAAATGTCCCATCTATAAAAAGGTTTAAAAGGTTTTACAAGAAACAATTATTCTTTTGGGAACCAAGATACAATGAAATATACAATAATAGGGGAAATTAGAATAAATATTTGAAGAAGTATGATACTCCGAATGAAATCATCTGCTATGAATGTAATAGAAAAGGTAATATCAAAGATTATTATCCTACAGGGAAGTATAAAAATAAGTGTAATGAAAAAGGATAGAAAATATAAGAATGTAATGAAAAAAACTAGAGTGCTTTATAAGAAAGTTCTAGTAACACAGACTCAACCTAATGGTAAAAGAATAACAAAGCCAATATTTGTTTCATGGTAAACACATATGAGGTATCCCACACACCTACTAATTCTCCTATAAGTATTTATAATCATTATAAAGAGTAAAATAATGATGAAAATATGTAATATGAGGAAATGTTTGAATATTGTCTCATGCTAAAAGATACTTTCAATGAGTATAAATATAAGTATAAAATCCAAAATAAACAACATTCTTTGATCATTAATTATAAATATGATATTCTTATTGAAAATAAGGAAAATGATCAACTATTGAATAAAAATATTATACATAAATTATCTAATGAGAAACTAAAAAAAGATATAGTGATATTCACTAATCGTAGATATACTCTCACATAGACACTTGGAAAATAGATAGCACATAGGTACATCACTATCTTAGGTAATCAATCTAGACATAGAAGAGTTTTCAAGAGAACTTTTATTCCTAAATCTAGTTATAAAAATTCTAATTCTAGTTTTTATTCAAGTGGCCATAAAAAATTATTTATCTCCAAAAGTTTACAATCATATTATTGGAAACTCATTTAGAAAACAAGTTTTCTAAATCCCTAAATATTAATATTTCTGGAACCAAGAAGATCAGGGTATCAAAATCATTCTTTGTATAAAAATTATTTTGAAGGGAACCTTCTTGAAGAGGTCCATAAAAATTTTATGGTACCTAGATAATGGATATTCTAGACACATGATTGTATATTACTCAATATTCAAAAATATGATAATGATTGATGGTGGTAATTCTAGATTTGGTGATAAATATAGAGGGAAAATAATTAGCCTTGTCTAAATTGGTAACTATAACTCATATTTAATTTCTAATGATTTAATTTTTGATGGATTAAAATTAAATTTTCTTAGTATCTCACAGCTATGTGGTGATGGATTTCATGTGAAATTTGAAAACATATTTTTTAATTTTTTATGATAAAAATAATTTAGTATTTACTATTTTATAAAATGAAAATGTTTATGCTATAAATTTAGATTCTTTATTTTCATAAAATATTTCTTTTCTATGTATCTTTCATAAGGAATCTATGCTTTGACGTATAAGACTAGGAAAATGTAATATTTTTTAACTTATAAAGCTAACTAGGAAAGGTTTAGTTAAAGATCTACCTAAACATGAATTCCCAAATGATAAAGTCTGAAACCCCTTTCAAAAAATAGAAACAACACAAAATATCTTTCAAATAAAAGAAATAAGTTTAAACTTCTCAACAACTAGAGTTTGTTCATATTGATATATTATACCTTCTAGATTTTCTAGTTTAATTGGGAAGTAATATTTCTATTTAATTATATATGAGTTTTCTAGGTATACTTGGGTATTATTTTTAGACCAAAAAAGTGAAGTTTACTCTAACTTTACCAAGTATACTAGATCTATAGAAAATATTACTAGACGTAAGATTAAAACCATTATAAGTGATCATGGTCATGAGTTTTAAAATGAATCATTTGAATCCTTTTTCTTACGAAATTCATATACTCCCAAAAATTTTCTTCTAGGACCCCACAACAAAATGGTGTTATAGAGAGAATAAATAGGGCACATCCAGAAATTTCTAGGACAATGATTGATGAATTTGACCTTCCTGTATAATTTTTCAGTAGAGACTATGAATATAGCCTACTATATAATTAAAAGGGTATAAATTAGATTTCTCTAAATGAAACCCCTTATAAACTATGGAATAGTATAAATCCTAAGGTTATTTAATTTATAGCTTTTAGTTTCAAAGTATTTTTTCATATCACAAAGGATAATCTAAAATAAATTATTCTAAGGATGATGAAGGAATTTTACTTGGATATTGAACCACTGATAAATCATAGAGAGTGTATAATAACAGAACCAATATTGTGGTAGAGTCCATTCATGTCATGTTTAATGAGACATATCCACATGAGTCTAAAACTCTAGAAAACCTTGAGGATTATTTTTCAACTCTGGAAATCAATGTCAAACCATTTGACATATCTGGAAAAAAAGAAGAAAAATCATCCAACTCTGTGGAAAAACATGAATCTAAACCTGTAGAAGACCATGTGATTACTATCAATTCACTTTAAAGAGATGTGAAGACTCATAGATAAAATCTTTTAGATGTTGTAGTTGGATACCTAGATAGATTTACACATACTAGGTCTTATCTTAGGAATATTGTTTAATTTAAACTATTCTTATAAAAAATTGAACATAATAAGTGGATTCCTGAGGGAGTGGAATCTTCAGGGTGTTCTATTATTATCAGAAAAAAAATATTCTTATTGAAATGGTGAAGGTTCTGAGTTACTGGAGGGATCCCCCGTCCCTCTAGTAGTTTAAAACTTTTTCCCATAGGTCTCACTGACATAGCAGATGACCCATAGGTAACTCGGTATGATGGAATCCTCTACAGAGGTGATTAAAGCTCAACTCTGAGGGGTCCTGTACCTCAAGGGATTTAACGGTGGTGGGGAAAAGGATCCATTTTTTATGTTTTAAAACACCTTTGTTGAAATCTCACATCCTATAAAAATATAATAAACAGTTCTTTTGAAAATAAGAAAAGTTAAATATGAATTTCACTTAAGGTAATGCTTAATTAGGTTTCCAATTAAAAATGATATCATTGGTGGGAATTGAAATTATAGATAAGAAGGGGAAACCTCCATTTAATAGGATGCTAATTATTCTTTAAATAGTTTCTTTCTAAATAAGGATTAGAACTCACCAATTAAGAATATTTTAATCAAAAGTGATCTTCTATGATAGAAATAAGATATACAATATGGAATTATATACGAAATACTAAGAAAAAAAATATAACTCATGAAAGTAGATTGAGATATGAAAGATCCTTATATTATTGGGAAGACATAAGTAATAGCCTATAATAAGGAAGAGAATGAATTGAATTGAAGTTTTCATGTTAAATAATATTTATGATATTATAAGTCATGAGGGTAGTAGTTACACTATAAAAATAAATATTGGTGCGTAATATCAAAGCATGCCTCAACAAAGGATGATTGAGATGGGAACTCTTAGAGTTTAAGTAATATTCTAATAAAAACCCATTTAAATAGATATAGAGAGTGAATAAATTTTATATTAAAATACCATGGATAAATATAATCCATGATATTAGATATAAAATTAGTTATATGCTCATCATTCAAAAAAATAGGTTTATAAAAGGAAATGTGTCTCAAATAAGAAAATTTTTACCAAGGTCAAAGTTTTGTAAATTAGTTTCATAATATCCACAATTTTAGTTTATTATGAATGTTATTATTCCATTAGTCCATAATTTATATAGGAAAATATATTCTCTATAAATGTAATAAAATTATAAAAGGAACTTTGATGTGTAATTTTTAGCGATTAAATTTACTATAACTGTTTATTGTTAACATTACTTATAGAATGGCAAATATATTCATTATAGAATTTCCATGGTTTAGAAAATAACCTTTTTTTATTAATTATATAAATTTTTTATTCCACCCATTTTTTTTGGTATAGAAAATTATATATAAACATCATCACATGGAGATAGTAGTTCACACATACACATGAATGACACTCTCATTATGAAGTATAGAAGTAACGTTGTAAATAAATTATCATAAAATTTAAGAATAATTAACTTGTTATAAATATCATATCATTTTATTGAATAATTTTTTTCCATCCATGAAAGGAGGAGGTGAAAATATAAGGCATTGTTCATGGAGGTGGCTATCCACATATACACATGACAACATCTTCATTTTTTGAAAGATTTTAGGGTAAGGTATAAAATAGATGTTTAATGAGTATAAAAACATACCATAATATTAATAATACTCATGTTTTCATACTCTAATCGATATAAGTGGTTTGTGGTGATATAAATAGAAAATAATTAAGAAGGTTCGGTAGAAAATATTACCCCTCACATTAGATGTTCTCTTTTATTCACCACCTCTAGGTACCTTAGTTTGGTATTTTCTAAAGAAAAATATTTTAGGATGTGAGGAGAGGGTTGAGGATAGAATATGAATTTTTTTTCTATACTATGGCTATTTGGTAGAGTGAATAGATGGATTTGTTTTGGTTCCTTTTATAATTGAAGAGAAGTGTATTTTTGGAACAAACAATTCATTAATATAAAGAGAGCACATGTTTCACATGGAATGTTAAGAGAAAGTGGAAAATAATAGAGTGTGGGAAGGGGTAATTTTTAGAAGGCCTTAATGACACTTTTAAAAACATGTTTTAATCTTTTTTATAAGTTATTTACTCTTTGAGTTTTACATTTACAAATTTTTTTACTAGGTAACTAATTTTTACCTAAGTAATTTATTTTTACATATTAAAAATAAAATAAAAAATATTAGATAATTTGAAACTATTAATTATAAATATAAAATATAATTTATCAAATAAATTTCTATGTGTAATAAACATTAATTTTTACATTAGAGCATGTAAAGTGGAAAAGTCATTTTTAGACAAAAGTTAAGCTCTAAACATAAAATATATGTTTAGTATAAAATTATAAACGTTATTGATTATATTAACATTAAATTTTTTATTATTATTGAAATAATATTTAATTAAAATTTAAATAAGTAAAAAACCTAATTTCACCATGTGATTTGTTTTAAAATAAACAGATGAAAAACTTTTCTCTTTAAAACTGTACCTAAATTTTCTAAAATGTTAAGCATAAGTTTTATAAATAGTATATTAAAATAACTAATTTGAAATTATAAAATATATTGTTTATTTTAAAATTATTTTTGAAAACATTCATGACATTATTGCATAATTATTTCATAAAAGTGACAATATTAGTAAAATCAGAATTTTTCACTATTTAACTAATAATTAATTATTTTAAAAAATCTAAAAAAATATATATTAAAGTAATTTTGGCATGTTGTATGCCAAAATTATTTTCATTTTAAAAAATAAAAACTTAAAAATTTAAAATTTATTTAAAAATAAAATTCAATATATAAAGATAAACTTCTTTTATTGAAAAAAATGATGGTTTTAAACATTAAGTGTTCTTAATATTATTTCATATTAATTTATAATTTAAATGATGTTATTTTATTAGTTAATATATTATACTAATTTAAAAAAATTTAGTTTTATATACTAGGATAAAATATACAATACTTAACAAAACACTTCTTTGAGAAAAAAAATATTACTTTTAAACTAAATAAACATTAACAATTACAATTAAAATTTTATTATTGATATTCGAAAATTTAATTTTACTACCCCATTGATATTAAAATCTTTATTTTAATTTTATATATACATCATATCATATTTTAATAATAATATTAATATTTATACGTAATTGATACATATATATATATATATAATATTTTAATATCACATATTTATTTCATTATAAGTTATATTATTTTAAATATAGTACTTAAAAATTCATTACATTAGTATACCTATTAGATATATGAACAATAAACATATTTTCAATGACCATATATTCAAGGTCCATAATTTCAATGACAATATAATCTATGGTTGCACATGTGCCTTAGCCCGATTGGTAAGGACTCCGTAAGTGCATCCAAGTGACCTGACATCAAATCCAGGCAGAGGAATAATTTCTGGGGTACTATAGCAGTACTGTAGCAGTTACTTGTAGTGGGAATTGTGCAGTACTATAGCAGGTACTGAAGAAGGAACTATTTGGAACTGTAGTAGCTGGGAATATGCCTCCGTTTGGGCCTCCAGGCCACCGATTTGGTTCCCGAGTCTTTTAAGGCCTTCGGGCCACCCAAAACTTGGGGTCAGTAAGGCCTTCAGGCCACCTCAAGGCCTTCAGGCCACATTAAAGTGCAGATGCAAACCAGACAACCTAAAAGGAACAAGCTCTAAAAGGAGGATGATCAAGGAGCTTTCACCACAGCAGAAGCTAAACAGATTTCAAGAATGAGAGGGTATGGCACCTTCCATAGGGACAAGCCTGTGCATGCACGGGAATGCCTAGTCGAACAACCATGCAGAGTTAAAGAGCTGATTTCATGATGAAAATGCTGGGGAGGGGCAGTTCCAAGTAGTTATTCTGGGTTGTATGTAATGTTTGAAGCCTACAGGAAATGAATTCCTTTAAGGTCTATAGGCCATGTAATACTTACGCCTACGGGCCATGTAAGGGTTCCACCTCACCCCTTGAAAGGTGGATTATCAAAAATCAATAAAAAATGAAGTCCTTCGGGCCATTGGATGGACAATATAATCTATGGCTATATTTCATTCATATATATAGAGTTACTAAATTACTTTTTCATTCCATTCTCTCTAAGAAAATCATAATTATTATTACATATTATTGATTTTGAATAATTATTTCTTCTTTCATGGAGATATTCATCACTATAGTTTTTTTTGATATTGGTGATCCTCAAGGCTGAAGATATTCCATTTTATTTTCTAGTTATGAAGATTTTATTCACTTCTATCTATTATCCCCTACTGATTTATACACTTTTAATGGATTTATTTTATCCATGATGTGTAGTAGTTTATAGTGTAAAATTTATAGTTTCATATTATTTTGTTGTAACATTCCACTTATTAATAAATAAAACATTGTCAGTTTAATTCATATATCATATTACTTATTTCCTTATCAATTTCAATTACTTTAATCAAATATTTTTTTTTCAATTATAAACATATGGTTTATAAAAAGATTATTCTTCCTAAAATCTATGGGAGTTACAATCTTGTTTCCCTTTAATTTCTCATTAAGAGGCTGAAGGCTATGACACACCTCATTGGTAGATAGTCTTCCTTTAAGAGTTTAACCTATATATTTGAGATAAGATAGGAGTGTAAAATGTGGTATCCAGACAAATTAGTATAATTTCCCCACCATTAAACCACTTAGTCAACTTATTCCTCCCTATCAGATAGTTATTCCCTGATGTGAACCATTATGATGTAGTGGACGTAATACACTATTATGTGGATATTATGAATTTTTAGTAGAATTTATGTCCCCCACTAGTTTTAGAACTAGATAATCCCAAAGTCTTAAGGATGTTTCACTATGGTATATTTGTGATTTCCCATACTTGTATTATATTTTTAGTGATCGAGTTGTTTATTAGTGTGTCCTAGATGAAGAGTTCACATTCATTTTGAGCTTCATCCACACTCTGGAATGTGGGGGACACTTTAGATCTCAACATACAACTTGGAAGGTCCATGACTCAAGACATTATTGTTCAACATTTTATAGAGATTCCCTTATATTTCTAAGTAATTTTCATGATTTTAATTCATAGGTAAAATCTCTAAGATGAATTAAATGACCTAAAACCCCATTCATATTTTATGATATATTTAATGCATTGGGAATTGATGTCAAGGGGACCTTCCCAAATTCAATTGGATTCATGTATATTTTATTGTATGTTCGTTGTGAAACTAAATTATTAAAATAAAAGTAAAAAAATATTAATGGCTCTTAGGAGGTTATTGAATTCACATGATCTTAGACTTTTAGCTAGTTAAGTTTTCTAGGGTTCCTCATTAGCCATCAGGATTATCATTTCTATAATCCTAAAATTAAAACCATTCTATATAATAATGGGGTTCTTAATTAAGTATCTATTAAATAAGACCTCCAAACTAATATACAGGCTAAAAATATAAATTAAGAAAGTGATGAAAATATTGGAAAAATAACCCAACCCAATAGTAAATATTGGATCATGCACTTAGATAATGCAGTTTGGGAATACCAAATAGATTTTAAAACCACCATCAAATTTTCAACTTATAAGATTGTATTTATAAAATATTTTCACCACTATATAGTGGTTGATAAGTATTCATATTGAGATTTTGAGAAATGTTACATGAATCTATAAAATGTAGGCGATCATTAGAAATTAGAAATTTAGGAGATGGAATAAACTCAATGTGATACATATGAGAACTCCCATATCAAAAAATAAAAGATAAAGGCTATCCATGACAAAATGATTCATTAGAAGAGGTTTTATTTTTTTTATGGAAGGTCCTTATAAAAAATTATAAGTTGAATATCTTCCTACGTAATCTTCATTACTAATGGATTGATACATATAATATTATTAATAATTATTATTTTGGTTCAATTTAATGTTTTCATGATCATGATGGATGTAATTTTACCATCATTTGGAAACATTATCAAAAATTTATAAGTATTTTCCAATTAATTTTGTAGAGGAACTCAAGCTCAAGGATGCTACCTATGACACCACATAGAAGACTATCAATTTTCCCTACCTTTATTTACTTTTCAATTTATTTAATTTTCTTAAAATTTAAGTCAATTTAATTTTTAGGGGAGTGGGAGGGAAACATAATGTAGTTTGGAATTTAGTTTTCAAAAAAAAATTCCAAAAAAGAAATAAAAAAAACAATGTTTCCATGTTTCCATGTTTCCATTTTTGATTTACTTTTAATTATTTTTGTGTTTTTAAATTAAATTTGAGATTAAATAAAATATCCAAAATCATTTTACATTCTTGAGTCACTTGTGAGGAAATTCCTTATTTTTTGAAAATAAAATTCATATAATTGTTGATATGGCATATTTTTACTAAATTTGGATTTTAAAATAATATTTAGGATTTTAATGAATCTTTGAAACCCATTATTTTTTATCACTGAAAAATATTAAGTTTCACCATCCTGAAAGGTGGTCTAAACCAATTTTGTCATAATCTTACCAGTACCCTATTTTCTCGAGTGAAATGAAATTTTGTTTTTTTATCTTGAACATGGTTTTATCATTTATATAACATCATCATTTTTATAAACCCATTTGGTTTAAATTTATAAGTTTTTTGGTGAAAATTTAATTTTTTAGCTAAATTTACATCCACACACAAGTCATAGGGTCCATGTAAGGCTAAAATGAGTTTCCAGACCATGTATAAATGTATATAGGAGTTTAACTTGGTTGGATAAAGTAGACCTAATGCTTTGTGGGTTATGTAAGGGTAATTTTTGTTTTCAATGAGTTTTAAGGGTAAATCCTTTTATTATTACACTCTTTAAGGGAAAGTGGAGTTCTGTAAGGGTAAAAAATTGATCCCAATCATTGTGTAAAGGTAAACTCAAATTTTAATAGGCTATATATTGGTAGGAATAGTTTTATTAATTCTATGATAAGGTAACCCTCTATGTGTATGTGCTATGTAAGGGTAAGGGTTATTTATATGGGTTTCATAAGGGTAATATTTTCACTATTTAAGGTTACCATCACTTTTTTTGTACTTGTATAACTCTAAAAGTACTTCATGTAAGGGTAATACAAGGTGTGTTAAATGATGCCAAATATTTTCTAAGGGTTGCATAAAATGAAGAAAATATTCCTCCTCTCATGTTAGGGTCATCTGTGGGTACTGGAGCTTACTTAAGGGTAAAGCCTTATTACCCTTACACAACATGTATCTCCCACATATGGGTAATGATTTTACCTAATTTTTTTTAATTTTCTTCCCTGTTCAAACCTCAAACATGTTTTTGACTATTTTAAAAGTCTAAAATTATGGAAACAAATTCCTTGAATCATTTAAATGATGTAATCACTTGAATAAGGATTATAAATGCTCTACATTTATGATGTAAGTAAAATAAAAATTAAGTGGTTAATTTAATTTATAGGTTTATTTTTGTGAACAAGTAAAACAATTTTTATCTTGAAAAACAACCAAACCTTTCTTCCCCACTTTTTGGTAATTCTATTGAGTCCATCTAGACCAGGGTTTTCCTTGTTCAAGATTGATGAAGCCTTTATTGATCAATAAATGTTTTCTTTTTTGGGTTTTAGTTGTGGCATAACCCTAACCCTCTCTCCTTTATTATTGAGTGTAATGTTTTATAAGAATATTTTAAAGGTATTGTTTTTCTTTTTCGAATTGAAAATAAAATTTCATAATCAGTATGGATTATTTAAATAAATATTTGTTAATTGATATAATTTATAAATAATATAAGGATGATAAAGAAAAATTATCTCATTTATCTAGGATTATTCTAGAGATAGAAAATTATTATCATATATGGAATTATAATTTTTTCTAAGGAAATAATATATTAACACATGATATAACTTAAATAGATAATTAAGAAATTATTTAAGATAGAGAAAGTATAATCACATGTGGAATTGTAATTGTTCTCTAGGAAAACAATTATAAATCTCTAGAAGTATAAAATGGAATTATCATGTTTATTCTGGATTATCTCAGAGAGAGAATCTATTATCGCATGTGGTACCTTTATTTATTTGGGAAATAAAATATCTATAATCAGATCTAGAAATCCACAGTGAAATGTTTGAGCTGATGAACATAAAGAACATGCAAACATGATTCAGGTGATGTTTTATTAATGAACGTTAGAATATTTGTTAATTAGTTGGAGGTAAAAAGCCCTTAAAAGTTTCACATATCATAAAAAAATATTTTCATGATTGTTGTCATGCTTGTGTATCCTTTGAAGAATGATTCTATTTCTAGCATATGTATTATGATGATTACGATAATACTAACTTGATGTGATGTTCAATCTGTCATTTGCGTCTTGTATTGTATGTGTTGTTCTCCCATATTTTGAAAGTGTTAAGGTTGAACCTATTTCGACTATCCTCTGAGAGGGATTTTATATAAATTGGCCAATATGTATTTGCGATACTTCAATTAACTGAATGTGTCACATGATTTTGGGATATACTATGAGGGGGATGTGTTAAAAATTGGTTAGCATGTACTTGGGAAATATATCATTATGATGTGTCACACATGATTTTGGACTATTACATCAAGGGGGATGTTCCAGACATTGGTCAACATATACTTGCAATATCCCAGCTATCGGGAAATGTCACATGATTTTGGTTTATCCTATTAATGGGAATGATTTGGGTGTATGACTAATGTTTCTTCCTGCATGGTGCTGAGGTAGTTAAATATGATCTATGAGGACCCAACACATATTTTAAACTTGTGGGATATATTGTTTTTTATATCTACACCTTGTTTAATTTCATGTAATTCACTTGTATATTTTTTGAATTGATGTTAAGTTCTATTGGTGGTTTTCTATTATGTCTTGTAATTATACCATACTCGAGAATTTTGATGAACTTTTAGATTTCATGACTAGGGATCTGGTGAAGGGAAAGGTCCCTATGGTGGAAAATTGAGAAGGTGGAGTAGGAGGATGTAAATGTTATTAGATTGAGTTTGAGTGGGACATATGTTATTACATTATTTTACTAGATTTACCTCGTTCTTTGGATAATTGTTTAGTTTTGGTATTTTATATCCATAATTCCATACTGTTACTACATGTGATGGATTATTGTATTTTCTATTACTCTGATGGTTACTTATTACTAATTAATTATTGATTTATATTCTATTTTATTATTATTTATCATATGACATGATACCAAGGGTATAGTATCACCAATGATGGACTTAGACCCTCACTAATAGTCAACAATGTAACATACCAAGTAAGTAAAGAATTATTGGTTTTCATATCTCTGTCTATTTATGAATTAGATAGTGTTTTAGAGGCTTAAAATGAGAATAAATCCAATCTTAAGCATGGAATACACTAATATTTTTTAAAAGATTGTTTTATTGCCTTTTGATGGAAAACCATTTTTAAAACAACCTTTTGACAATTTTATAAGCTCTATTTTTCAAAATAAACTTATTATTTAGGATCGGGACATTGAAATTTACTTTGGATAAATTTTTGGTATTTTTCTAACAATGTTCATTTTTTAATGAATAGTGAAAAATACTGCATTTTACTTCAAAACTGCTTTTTGATCTAATTTAATTATATGGTTAGATTGTCCTTTTAATTGGTTTTAAAGTTTAATTAGAATATATTTTTACCATTTAATCCACTAGTGGTCATTATAATTGATTTCACTTTGGAATTGGGTATAAACAAGTGCCAAACTTTTCATAGATATTGTTTCAAATAAACCCACTATTTATTTTGACAACGGTAATCATTTTTTAAATTAATTACTATAATTTTTGTGTTTGAAATTTGGTAAAATGGATTCCATATTTTTAATAATAAGGTCCAAATTATGTAATTAAGACTCTTTTGTATTTGGACAATATGAATAGTAACGACAGTAATTATCTTTAATTACCGTGATTAATTAGTAATCGGGTAGTTAAGGATAATAAAATAATATCATAATAATAACAAATGACCCCAACATGTTCCCTAATGCTACTGGTTGTGTCATGGCCGACCATGGGTTTCCTTGTGCCAAAATTAGGGACCCCATGTAATCACTTTTGGGTGATAGTGACACTTTATCATTTTATTTTTAAAGAAAGGAGAATATCACAAAAGTATGTAACACCTAAGTAAAACAATTTTAATTTTGTCTACATAAATGATCTCTGGGACTATAAATAGTAATTGGAAAGATAAAAATATTTCCTACATCATAGTATATTTTTATAATTTTAAGGCATTAAATAAATTAAATTTTTTATGACACCATGATGATGCAGCGATTACCTCATTAATGAATGATTTAAATAAAATGAAAAGATAATATAACATCTAAGACTTACACTTGTAAAAAACCTATTGGATGAGTATATTTTGAACCCTTATCACCTTATCCTAGAAATATATCAATGTGTGACCTTTAAAATCCGAAACTCATTTTAATATAAAGTAACATTTCTTGACTTTCCAAGAGTGCCCCTCCTCCCTCTTATAAAAGGCCCCCACCTCTACCTCCTTACCCACACCTCTCAAGCCATTGGATCTGAAAATATCTTCTCATTTTATCTCTCCACATCCCTCTCTTCATCCTAGAATCCTTTCCTAAGGCAGAAATCTCTTCAAGAAACCCTTTTGGTTCAAACCAAGAGGAGTTACCCAATTTAAAGGTAATGTCTTCACTTGTGTTGTTTTGTTTTCTTTTGCTTCTACAACCCCCTAAACTCTTTTTATTCCTTTATTTTATAACAAAAATAGTATCTTCAATATACTAGGATGTTGTTATGTTAATTATTGGAGCTACACTTACACACACATCCGTCTAATGGTTAAGGAACATACTGTTTCTGTGGATGGCGAATTTCTACCTCACGATACGATGATTGTTCAATCTTATTTTAACACCTTTCATAGTGGACATTAAGATGTAACTCTATTTATATATGATATATATTATGTTTATGTTTTCCTTATTCTTCTTTATTTTTCATTTTTCGCATACCTTTATGGTTTCCATTATGGGTAAATGTGATATCTTCATTTTAGGAAGTGCGGACTACTTCCCCCTCAAAGTGATTTGATTCGTTAATGCCATATGTGGGACGTATAAAGGAAGGATTTAATGATATTATATATGATATTATATTTTAATTATAATATACCTTTATGCCATTATTAATTCATTCCATTAAATATGAAATAAAAATGAAATTAGCGTTCATGCGTACGTACAACTTACCGTCTCCTTGAATGGTGCATTTCATTTCTTACCTATAAATGTTATGTAATATTATAAATGCATGTATATACTGGATATATAAGATATATATGATATCTAAATCATGAATATAATTCTAGATATAATGAACCTTTGACCACATGAACAACATGTAATTATAAGAAGTCCATTTTTGGCTCAAGTACCAAAGATCGACAAAATGACCGTTATTAACTTAAATAATTAAATAATGTTCATAACATGGTAATAAGTGATATAAAAGGAATAATGAACTTAAAAATGGTTCTTAAGTGATTATAAATTAACTCAAGTTTATTATTCGGGAGATTAAAGAGTGATCGAGTCAAGTCGGACACGAGGTATGGGACTTCGTCTCAATCTCCTTTCATTGAGGCATATTTTATTTTATACACAACTTTCTTTTATACGGTGTATGAAACCCTTTGACTTTGAATTTTATTCAATAGGAATCTTTTTATATGAAGAGTTTTACTAAACGAAAAAAGGGAATGTTTTTATCATACGTATGTGGCGACAAGACTTCTCCGCCCTCGTGGCCATTATTTGAGTTTCAGCTTCCTCTACAAGCCATAATTTTTTTTAAACGAAAAATAAATACCATGTTTTACTTTTTTTCTTTTTGGTATTGGAAACAGTTTTGATAATGTTTTTATTATATCAATGTGTTATTGATATCTTGTTATTGAAATTTGGAAATTTTATGTTTCTTTTATGCGTGTTTTATGTGATACGATTATGTTATGGTTCTTGGGCATTGTTTATGAAGACAGGTGGTTCTGTGATAAACTAAGGGAGGGTGAGCCCAATATAGCTCTCCAATGCATTGGGTAACGTGAAGGGGTTAAACGCTATGTTTTCTTCGAAGAGATTTAGGGAATATACTGTGATGGGTATTCCAAACGTAACCATGAGGGTTATTCCCTACGTAAGAATGTTATGATTGCCTCAAGTTACCTTTATGTATTATGATTTCTATGAGTTATTCATGATTTTATTTGGTATGTTAAAGTTCTTATGTTTTATGAGTAAAGTATGATTTCATTGATTCTTATGTATACATGGACTAATGTTTTCATTCCGCATTTTTATATACCTTACTGAGATTTTTTATGCTCATCCAAAGTTTTTGAAATGTTTTCCACAGGTCAAGAGAAAAGTACATGATGTGATGATAGTGTCAAGGAAGTGTTATGAAAGAATACATGTTTTGTTTTAAATAAGTTTCCTTTGATGGGAAAAGTGAATATTGTCTTTAATGTAACCACCTTGTTTAAATGTGGAATGTAATGCATGATTTATGATCTAATTCTCTAAAACTCTAAACCTAAAAAGATCCTCAATGTGTAATCTTGTAATAACTCAAGATTATGTAAGGTTTAAGTCTGGGGCCTTATAGTTGGTATCATAGGTCGGTTTAGATAACTTTAGAAGTTAGAATTCTATTAAATGATTATCCAAAAATATTTTTTTTATGGTCAAATTGAAATAATATAGCATTTGAAAATTACCATGTTGCTTTATCTAAGACATGTTTGTTCAGAATGGTTTTCTGTAGAGGAAATAGGGAAGCAGTGCTAGGAAGGCATACAGAAGGAAATGACCTTCCGAATCAGCATCCTGAGATGGTCGGAATGGGAACTGAATAGTTTGTTGCAGTAATGGAGTAGTTGACTCAAGCGATAAGTGGTGGTGGTATCCATGCACGAGATTAGCCAGATCAACCGCAGAGGATCATGTCAGTGGTGGAACATTTCATGAGGCAACATCCCCCATCATTTAGAGGATCATCTGACCCTCTGTTAGCTGAAGGGTGGATTAAAGCACTGGAGAAGATTTTCGATGTCATGGGGTGTTTATAAAATCAAAAGGTTAGTCTTGTTGTTTACCGTTTGGAGGGTGAAGCAGATCAGTGGTGGTCGATGGTTAAAAATATCAGGGACTCTGAGGAGATTGATGCTCTTAACTGGGATGAATTCAAATGTATGTTTCTTGAGAAGTATTTTCCTATGGCTGTTTGACTTAGGATGGAAAACAAATTCTTGGAATTGAGGCAAGGGGATGACTTAGTGGCTGCTTATGAAGAAAGGTTCACTCGATTGGCAAGGTATGCTCTAAATTTTATCTGATACCTTGATAGTAAAATAAATCATTTTTACTCAGGATTAAAGCCAAAATATCTAAGGGCTTTAGCTTCTCGTGAGTTCAAGAGTTATGAAAATCTTTTTCGATGTCCTAAGAAGGTGGAAATGGAGTTTTTCGATGATCAAGTGTTCTATAAAAACCAACAGAAGAAGAGACTGAGGTGGCAGGAGAAAGGGAAGAATTCTTCAAAAATGTCTGATGGTAAGAAAACTAAGTTTCCACTTTGTGATAAATGTGGTAAAAGGCATGATGGGGAATGTATTATGAATTCTGGAAAGTGCTTCCAATGTGGTAAGATGGGACATAAGGCTCGTGATTGCACTGAAAAAGATCAGGGTGATGGTAAGACCAAATTTGATTTACAATTAGTGAAATGTTTCAAGTGCATGAGATGGGTCATTATGAAAACGAGTGTCCAACAAAGAGCTCGAGTAATGGGAAGTAGTCAAACTACAAGAAAAAAGGAGTGGTGAAATCCTTTTCAACTACTTCAGCAGATGTTGGTCCAGCAAATGAAGTGGTATTAGGTACTTTGTTTGTTTTCTTAGATTATGCCAATTTGTTGTTTGATTCGGGGTCTACACATTCTTTCATCTCTGAAAACGTTTCTAGTAAATTGGTAATTCCATATCAAGAAATGACTCCTGAACTTGTGGTAAAAACACATGGGGGAAATGTTGAGGCAAAAAGAATTAATAATAATCTTCATATCCTTATCCGTGGAAAGAAACTACTTGAAAACCTTATTGTTCTACCTCCAGTAGAGTTTGATGTTATCCTGTGTATAGATTGGCTCTCCGTTTACCATGCTAAGATTGATTGTAGAGCTAAAGAAGTTTCTTTTCAGAAATACTTTCAGTTTGTGTACAAGAATGAACCCTTACTGCTGATAACATATCAAGAGGCTGAGAAACTTGTAAAAGATGGAAATGAATGTTACCTTGCACATATTGTTGAAAACAAAGGAACCTTTCAAATTAATGATGTGCCAGTGGTAAATGAGTATCCTGATGTTTTTCCTGATGAGTTGCCTAGAATAATACCAAATTAGGAAGTTGAATTTACTATTGACTTAGTTCCAGATGCTAAGCCAATTTCAAAACCCCCTTATCAAATGGCTCAAATTGAACTTTTAGAGTTTAAGGATCAATTGTAAGATTTATTAAAGAAAGGTTTCATTCGACCTAGCACATCACCACGGGGTTCTCCTGTCTTATTTGTTAAAAAGATAGATGGTTATATGAGACTTTTCATTGATTATAGAGCCTTGAATAACATCATTGCTAAGAAAAAATATCCTTTGCCTCATATCGATGATTTGTTTGATCAGCTCCAGGGAGCTCAGTATTTTTCAAAGATTGACTTGAGATCGGGGTACCATCAGTTGAAGGTAAAAAAATCAGATGTTCCAAAGACCGTGTTTTGTACAATATATGGCCATTATGATTTTGTAGTTATGCCTTTTGGGCTAACCAATGCACCTACTGTATTCATGGACCTTAGGAATAGAATTTTCCATGAGTTCTTGGATAAGTTTGTAGTTGTTTTCATTGATGATATTTTGGTATTTTCTGAAAGTAAAGAGGAGCATGAAAGTCATTTAAGGGTTATTTTGAAAACCTTAAAAGAAAAGAAATTGTATGGGAAATTCAACAAGTGTGATTTTTGGTTGAAACAAATTTCTTTCCTTGGTCAAATTGTTTCTAAAGATGGAATAACTATTGATCCTGCAAAAACAAAGGTTGTTGAAGAATGGCCAAGACCCACAAATGTAACAGAGATTCGTAGTTTTCTTAGTTTGGAAGGATATTATTGAAGGTTTGTTATAAATTTTTCCCAGTTATCTAGTACAATGACTAAGCTAACTCAGAAGGGTGTTAAGTTTATCTGGAAAAAATAATGTGATGATTGTTTTCAGGAATTGAAAAGAAGATTGGTGAATGCTACAGTTTTGGCACTACCATCCAGGAATGGTGAGATTGTTATATATAGTTATGCTTCATTAAAAGGACTTGGTTGCATCCTAATGCATAATAATCATGTAATTTCTTATGCTTCACATCATTTGAAAACACATGAGGTAAATTACCCTACACATGATTTGGAATTAGCTGCTGCTGTTTTTGCTTTAAAAATTTGGAGGCATCATTTGTATGGTGTAAAGTGTGAAATATATACTGATCATAAAAGTTTAAAGTATAAATTCACTCAGAAATAATTGAACATGATACAGAGGAGATGGATAGAATTAATCAAGGATTATGATTGTACAATTCATTACCATCCGAGAAAAGAAAATAAAGTGGTTGATGCTTTGAGTCGAAAAAGTAATGCTTCATTAACAATGTTGTGTTTGGAACGTGATCCTTTGGTTAAGGATTTGATGAACATTGGCATATAAGTAGTTGGTGTAGGATGTTCTTCTGTTTTGTTTCAGGTATCAGTGAAATCTTCTCTATCATACAGAATTAACCACACACAGAAGCAAGACAGTGAGTTACAGAAAAAGGTAGAGATGGTTCATAAAGGTAAGTTTCCTAAATTAAACACTGGTAATGATTGTGTTTTGAGATTTGGGAAGAGATTGTGTGTGCCATGTGATTCACAGTTGAAGAG
Source organism: Viscum album (assembly GCA_963277665.1). Classification (NCBI taxonomy): domain Eukaryota; kingdom Viridiplantae; phylum Streptophyta; class Magnoliopsida; order Santalales; family Viscaceae; genus Viscum; species Viscum album. The sequence goes on along the minus strand of OY728136.1, from coordinate 750,921,531 downwards.
AGAGTTGTTATGTGAAGCTCATAGTTCTCTATTTTCAGTTCATCCAGGCAGTACTAAGATGTATAGAGATCTTTAGGAGTACTACTGGTGGGATGGAATGAAAAGAGATATTACTGATTTTACTGTGATGTGTTTGACTTGTCAACAGGTTAAAGCAGAGCCACAGTTACCGAAAGGGATGCTTCAGCCTTTACCAGTACCAGAGTGGAAATGGGAGAATATATCCATGGGTTTCGTTGTGGGATTGCCGAAAACACCTCGAGGTAATAATGCAATATGGGTTATTGTTGATCGGTTGACTAAATCTACTCATTTCCTTGCTATATGAGATACTTTTTCCCAAGATCAAATTTCTCATTTTTATCTTAAAGACATAATTAGGTTACACAGATTTTCCCTCTCCATTGTATCTGATCGTGATCCCAGGTTTACTTCTAACTTTTGGAAAGGCCTTCAGAAGTCATTGGGTACTGAATTAAATTTTAGTACAGCTTTTCATCCTCAATCAGATGGGCAGTCAGAATGAATAATTTTGACTTTGGAGGATATGCTACATTCTTGTTCAATGGATTATCAGGGAAGTTGGGACCAATATCTTTCTTTGGTTGAGTTTTCTTATAATAACAGTTTTCATTCCAGTATACAGATGGCACCATTTGAGGCATTATATGGGAAGCGGTGTCGAACTCCATCTTTTTGGGATGAAGTGGGTGAAAGGAAGTTTATGGGACCATAATTGGTAGAAGAGTTGGTAGAAAAAGTTCAGCTGATATATAAATACATGAGAACATCTCAGAGCAGGCATAAAAGTTATGCGGACAACATGAGGAATGATCTCTCTTTTGAGGTAGGTGATCACGTCTTCCTCAAAGCTTCACCATGGAAAATCGTGATGCGATTTGGTAAGGAAGGAAAGATGATTCCAAGGTTCATTGGACCATATGAAATTCTGGAGAGAGTTGGATCAGTTGCATATCGAGTGGCTTTACCTTCGAGTTTATCTCAGGTACACAATGTTTTTCATGTTTCAATGTTAAGGAAGTACATGCCAGATCCATCTCATGTTTTGAGTCCATAGGTAGATCAGTTGGAAGAGAACCTATCTTATGAGGAACAACCTATCCAGATTCTTGACCACAAGGAGAAAGTGTTACAGAATAAGGTGATTCATCAAGTAAAGGTTTTGTGGAAAAACCACATGATTGAAGAGGCACCATGGGAATCTGAAAATGCAATGAGGGATAAATACCCCCACTTATTTGATAAGTAAATAAATTGCGGGGATGAAATTTTCTATATGGGGGAAGGATGTAACATCCCAAGTAAGTAAATAATTATTGGTTTTCATATCTATGTCTATTTATGAATTAAATAGTGTTTTAGAGGCTTAAAATTAGAATAAATCCAATCTCAAGCATGGAATACACTAATATTTTTTAAAAGATTGTTTTACTGCCTTTTGATGGAAAACCATTTATAAATCAAACTTTTTACAATTTTATAAGCTCTACTTTTCAAAATAAACTTATTCTTTAGGATTGGGACATTGAAATTTACTTTGGATAATTTTTTGGTATTTTTCTGACAATGTTCATTTTTTAATAAATAGTGAAAAATACTGCATTTTACTTCAAAACTCCTTTTTCATATAATTTAATTATATAGTTAAATTGTACTTTTAATTGGTTTTAAAGTTTAATTAGAATATATTTTTACCATTTAATCCACTGGTGGTCATTAGAATTGATTTCACTTTGGAATTGGGCATAAACAAGTGCCAAACTTTTCATAGATACTGTTTAAAAAAACCCGCTATTTGTTTTGACAACGAGAATCATTTTTTAAAATAATTAAATTAGTTTTTGTGTTTGTAATTTGGTAAAATGGATTCCATATTTGGAATCATATGGCCCAAATTATGTAATTAGGACTCTTTTGTTTTTTGGACATTATGAATAGTAACAACAGTAATTATCTTTAATTATCGTGATTAATTAGTAATCGGGTAGTTAAGGATAACAAAATAATATCATAATAATAACAAATGACCCCAAAATGTGTCCTAATTCCACTTATTATGTAATTTACGACCATGGTATGCCTTGTTCCAAACTTAGGGACCCCATGGAAATACTTTTGGGTGATAGTGACACTTTATCATTTTATTTTTAAAGAAAGAAGAATTACACAAAAGTATGTAATACCTAAGTAAAACAATTTTAATTTTTTCTACATAAATGATATCTTGGACTATAAATAGTCATTGGAAAGATAAAAATATTTCCTACATCATAGTAGTTTTCTTATAATTTTTTGACATTAAATAAATTAAATATTTTAGGACACCATGATGATGCAGCGATTACCTCATTAATGAACGATTTAAATAAAATGAAAATATAATGTAAAATCTAAGACTTACACTTGTCAAAAAACTATTGGATGAGTATATTTCTAACCCTTATCACATTATCCTAGAAATATATCAATGTGGGACCTTTAAAATCTGAAACTCATTTTAATATAAAGTAACATTTCGTGACTTTCCAAGAGTGCCCCTCCTCCCTCTTATAAAAGGCCCCCACCTCTACCTCCTTACCCACACCTCTCAAGACATTGGCTCAGACAATATCTTCCCATTTTATCTCTCCACATACCTCTCTTAATTTTATAAGCCTTACCTTAGGCATAAATCTCTTCAAGAAACCCTTTTGGTTCAAACCAATAGGAGTTACCCGATTTAAAGGTAATGTCTTCACTTGTGTTCTTTTGTTTTATTTTTCTTCTACAACCCTCTAAAATCTTTTTATTCCTTTATTTTGTAACAAAAAAAGTATATTAAATATACTAGGATGTTGTTATGTGATTTATTCGAGCTACACTTACACACACCTCCGTCTACTGGTTAAAGAACATACTGTTTCTGTGGATGGAGAATTTTTGCCTCACAAAATGATGATTGTTCAATCTTATTTTAACACCTTTCATGGTGACCATTAAGATGTCACTATATTTATATGTGATATATATTATGTTTATGTTTTCCTTATGATTCTGTATTTTTCATTTTTGTCATACCTTTATGGTTTCCATTATGGGTAAACGCGATATCTTCATTTTAGGAAGTGCGGACTACCACCCCCTCAAAGTGATTTGATTCGTTAATTCCATATGAGGGATGTATAAAGGATGGAGTTAATGATATTATATATGATATTATACTGGAATTATAATATACCTTTATGTCATTATGAATTCATTACATTAAATACGAAATAGAAATGAAAGTAGCGTTCATGCGTACATACAGCTTACCATCTTCATGAATGGTGCATTTCATTTCTTACCTCTAAATGTTATGTAATATTATAAATGCATGTATATAATGGATATATAAGATATATATGATATCTAAATCATGAATATAATTCTGTACATAATTAACCTTTAACCACATGAACAACATGTAATTATAAGAAGTCCATTTTTGGCTCAAGTACCAAAGATCGACAAAATGACCGTTATTAACTTAAATAATTAGATAATGTTCATAACCAGGTAATAAGTGATATAAAAGGAATAATGAACTTGAAAATGGTTCTTAAGCAAGTAGAAATTAACTCAAGTTTATTATTCAGGAGATTAAAGAGCGATCGAGTCAAGTCAGACACTAGGTATGGGAATTTGTCTCAATATCCTTTCATTGAGGCATATTTGGTTTTATAAACAACTTTCTATTATACGGTGTATGAAACCCTTTGACTTGGACTTTTATTCAAAAGGAATCTTTTTATATGAAGCATTTTACTAAACGACAAAAGGGAATATTTTTGTCGTTCGTATGCGGTGACAATGAATTCTCCGCCGCCGTGACCATTATTTGAGTTTCAGATTCCTCTACAAGCCATAATTTTTTTTAAATGAAAAATAAATACCATGTTTTAATTTTCTTTATTTTTGGTATTTAAAATGGTTTTGATAATGTTTTTATTATATCAATGTGTTATTTATATATTGTGATTGAAATGTGGAAATGTAATGTTTCCTTTATGCATGTTTTATATGATACGATTATGTTCTGGTTCTTGGGCATTGTTTATGAAGACGGGTGGTTCCGTGATAAACTAAGGGCAGGTGAGCCCGATATAGCTCTCCAATGCATTGGGTAATGCAAAGGGGTTAACCGCTAAGGTTTCTCTAAAGATATTTAGGGAATAAACTGTGATGGGTATTCCAAATGTAACCATGAGGGTTACTCCCTATGTAAGAATGTTATCAATGCATCAAGTTACCTTTATGTCTTATGATTTCTATGAGTTATTCATGATTTGATGAGGTATGTTATAGTGCTTATGTTTTATGATTAAATTATGATTTCATTGATTCTTATGTATACATGGACTAATGTTTTCATTCCGTATTTTTATATACCTTACTGAGCTTTTTTATACTCATCCTAAGTTTTTGAAATGTTTTCCACAGGTTAAGGGAAAAGTACATGATGTGATGATAGTGTTAAGGAAGAGTCATGAAAGAATCCATGTTTTGTTTTAAATATGTATCCTTTGATGGGAAAATTGAATATTTTCTTTAATGTGACCACCTTGTTTAAATGTGGAATGTAATGCATGATTTATGATCTAATTCTCTAAAACTCTAAACCTGAAAAGATCCTCAATGTGTAATATTGTAATAACTCAAGACTAAGTAAGGTTTAAGGCTGGGGCCTTATAAACACCCTTTTTCATATGGGGAGGCACAAATTAGGTCATGTGTAATTTCATCAAGGACCTGGTGGTTTGGGTCGAGATGATACATAATGGTATCATAGGATAAGATTTACTAACTTGTTTCTACTATTTATTTGATTTTGGATAGGGTAGACAAGAGTTTGGATGATTGGGACTTGGGTAAGGGAACTATTTTAGTGTATAGACATCACTAAATTTTGTACCTCAAATTTTTCATAAAATGGGAGCAATATGTTTTTGTTGTTTAATGTTTCTATTGATTAAATTCTCCTTGGGTTCCACTCATGATGTTGATATCTGATTTAGGGGTTTTTGTGTGTGTTCATGTATTATTAAAGTAATATGGGTTTACATACCATATTTACCTATTTCTTGTATTAGATAGAGCCTAGATAAGTAAATTCCTATTTATATTTTGACATGTTCCAGGTACAATATTTCTTCATTCTTTATCTGAGCTAGTTATATTCAATAAATGAGTGTATATATGTTGATGTGACTCATGTGCAGGTACTATAGGGATGAATTAGATTTTATTTGGTTCTTAGGGGGTTATTCATTGAACTTTTTGGCCCCCACTTATATTGAACCTTATTGTGAACCCTTGTGTGTGCCTATGTGGTTTTTTGTTTCCTTGTTTAATGTTGGAGGATTTTATCTCACCATTTTCTTTCATTGAGATTTTTTAAGAATTTTATGAAATATTTCCTCATGGACATATTTTGATCCTGTTTGACCCCTATTAAATAGGAGGATGAAACTGAGCATGATATCATAGTTTTTCTAGTAGATTAATCTATAGTACTGGTCATACTACAACTCTTTTTACAGGTGCTTGTTCAAGTTGGAGGAGCCCATAGGGGTGGGATGATGATGGTCAATTATGTAGGAAACATACAACTATTGCTTCCCCCATCATTAAAGGGAAATAGAGGCCTCCAGGATGTGGAGTATTAGATACATATCATTTAGAGTATTGTAAACCTAGTAGAGACCGCATTGTATCGAAAGGTTTAGCTTGTGACCATGCTTTAAGTTGTAGCTAGAAAATGGTGGGATGTCATGATTTAGGCTAGTAGATGAGAAGGGATGAATTGGGAGACCTTCAAGGATCTATTTTTTGAGGATTTATTTCCAATTGTACTGAATCTAGATTGAGATAAACTATTTATAGAGCTCCTATAGGGTATTAATACAATGTTCATCTTTTTAGCACACTTTATCGAGATGATTCAATTTTCTACAATTATTGTGGGGAATGAGGAACAAAAGGAAAAAGTTTCATGGTTGTTATTCATACATATCTGAAATGGAAGGTCAATAACTTCAGTCTAAAGACCTAGGTTGTAGTGCTTCCAAAAGAATTGATGATAGACAAGAGAAACAAGGAAGATAGAGCTAATGGTAATCTTCATGCTCTTAGTGGACCGATAGGTACCTTCTCGAATGCTGGCTTAGTTGCTTATTCTAAGAATAAGAAGTGAATTTCAGAGAATGGATTCCTTGTCAATGGTCAATAGTTAGAGAAAATCCAAGATTTTCTAACTCCTTATATGGGAAGCGACTTTTCTAGGTGCTAAAACTATGGGAATAAGGGACACTTTCTTTAGTATTATTTATATTATATCATGACCTATAATCAATATAGAAATTGAGAGAATATGAGGTATTTATTTGATAAGAATTTGAGTATTATCATAGTTAATTCATATAAAATACCTTGATAGCTAGTAAATAACCCACATGGGTCAGTAAATAAGGTGACTCGTGAGCCTCTAGGGTGTCATAGTGTGGTGGATGGCAATGATTATGCAATTTATATTTCTATAGGAGAAGGTTAAGAGATACCTTCCACTATCTAAGGTATGATATTGATTTCTCTTTCTTTATTGATTGCTTAGTTTTTATAGGGTCATATTTTTCATTCCTATCTTCTCAAGTGGTTACCAGTTTGGTTTTACTAGTTAAATTATTTTCTGATCATCTATTTAATATCTAAAATCAATGGCCTAAATTATTTTATAAAGACAACTAGAGATGCTTCTTGAGGATAAAAACTCATTATAGGGAGATAATTGCAACGTTCCCATTTTTATAAAAAAAATTTGGTTAAAATTGATAAGTATTTTTAGAGATAATTTAAAAAAATTCATTAAATTTATACCCTTACACAAGTTATAGGTTCTATGTAAGGTTAATATGGGTTTCAAAACCTTTTATATATATAGATAGGAGTTTCACATGGTTTTGTAAAGGTAAACCTTATTTATCATCAGTTATATAAGGGTAAGTGTGGTTTTTCTTTGGGTTTATAAGGGTAATTTCCTTTTTTTAATATAATTTATAAGGGTAAGTGGTGTTTCATAAGGGTAAAAAACTAATCCTAAAGACTATGTAAAGGTAAAGATGGATTTCAATTGGCTATGTAAGGGTAAGAATATTTATCCTAAGGCTACGTAAAGGCAACCCCTAGGTATATGCACTACATATGGGTAATAATTTTTTATATGGGTTTCATAAGGGTAAGGTTTGTACTACTTAAAGGTACTATCACTTTTCTTCTACTCACATAAGGGTAACATAGCTTCATGTAAGAGTAAGATAGGGTTTGCGTAAGGGAATACATGCTTTGATAGGTCTTGTGTAAAGGTAAGATGAGTTTCTTTAGCTTGTGTAAGGGTCATCCAAAGGCACTAAATCCTATGTATGGGTAAGACCATGTTACCCTTACACAACTTGTATGTTTTATGTATTGGTAATGTTTTCCCCAGTTTTTTTGAGTTTTCTTCCTTGTTTTAACTCTAGACACTTTTTTACTATTTTAAAATCCTAAAATTATTGGAATAAATTCCATAATTTTTTATAGTTTTAATACATTATTGAAGGATTATAAATTCCTTTCATTAAATATTCAATTAAAATTAAAAGTAAATGGATAATTAAATTGTAGACTTAATGTTGCGAACCTTGTGACACCCCCATGTCTCGATGTTGATCTTTTAGTGTTCTCTATTGAAGTGGAGGCCCATTTTTAGTTTCGATAGATTTATAGATTGGAACTAGGAAAATTTTTAGGGATTTATTTCTGTGAATGGATAAGGTTCACGGTTAGAGGGAATCCATATAGTTTCCATTCATGAGGACATTTTTTAGTTAATATTGAACTATGCATGGTTTGTTAACATGGGTTGTGAATGGTTAATTCCAAATCATTTATCCACTAAGAGAAATTGTGTAGGGTCCTTGGTGTGTTTGTGTTGTGGCACATGACTTGAACATGATTTTTTACCTTATGAGGAAAGTGTGTGGTAGAATTTTTGATTTTTGATAGAGCTTCTTTTATAGAATCTACATAGTTATTCAAACTATGAAGGGAATCCTAGGTGGTTCTGGAAGGCTTGGGGTGGTTCTAGAGTGAGGCACATAGGTTTTTTCATCTTTACAACCTCTTAGGAGTAACCATGTGGCTTCAAAATCATTAGGAGGTAGTGTCACCCACACATTTGGCACACAATTTTCTTAAATGTGTGGCCAAACTATGTGAGTTATCCAAGTGTTTTAAAATTTGGGATTTCCAAATTTTCCCTCCTCTATTTTAAGGGGTTTCACCCCCTATTATCCTCCTTCATTTTTTCTGACCCTATTTGGAGATCTTAGAGGATTTCCACCTCCTCCACCTTATATTATTGATATTCCTTTGGTGATTTCCAATAGATTTCAAGTGAGATTCTCCTATCTTTCCCTCTTTATTTCATCTCCCTTTATTCTATTTGGGATTTGGCATCCCCTATGAACCCTAGTTATCATGTAGCATAATTTTATAGTTCTAGTAGGATTTTATGGTGAATATTTTGGTGTCTAAGAGTTATAGATAGTATTTCCTTCTAGTGTGTGTGGTCGCTATTGAAGGCAATATGTTTCGAGGTGGTTCAACTCGGTTTTCACTTCTTTGAGGTAGATTTTATTATGAAATTGTATCAATTTTGGAATTATAATATTATTTTCATTTTTAAATTCCATTTTTATGAATGTGTGATTATATTTGATATCCTTTCATGGATTTTAAACTATTTCTTGGTGTTTTAATCTTGAAATATGTGATTTCCAAGTAAATTCGATGTTTTCATGCTTGAAATGGAATGTTTTATTATTCTAATATTCTTATGAAATGTATTGTGGATTTTTTAAATGATATTTTTTATGATTATCAGATTTTAATCTGAGATTAGTTTCCAAATATTTTAAAGAGAGGTTTTAAAGTGAATTTGGTTTTAAATTGAGGTGTTGGACTCTAAATGGATTATAAAGGGCTGCTTCTTTATATTTCAAGTAGTGATTTTAAATGTGTGTGTGGTTTAACCCTTATAGAATTCCTCGTTAGATTATTTTAATTGGGTTTTCGAATATAGTGGGACTTTTCCCTAGTTTTTTTTCAAAGAGGGAAAACTTTTTTAAGGGTATATTTGAAACATGTTAAAAGAAATAGGTGATTTATTTGGACCTCTTAAAATTCTTGAAATGGTGTTTCATGTAATGTGTGATAGAAATAAAGTCCTTTGTCATTTTTTGGATTTCCAAAGTAGATATCCCTTGTGTAAAGGTGACATTGAAATGTTTTAAATGTTCAGGTGATTCAATTATTTTAAAAATGGTATTGGGAAATTATTTTATGAAATATGAAAGAGATTAGAATTCTAAGATATACTTTGTTGCTAAAGGATTGTTTAGAACATTGGTTTTAAATGGTTCATGTGGGTGGAACCCTTGATTTCACATTTCTTTTGTACCCATTGTGTGGGTTTTCAATCACCATGTGATGCTTTTTTTTCTCCCCTTGTATGAGAATATGACTATTATTCATTGAGTGAAAGTTATATTGATGTGGCTTCTCATTGTTGGGTGTTAGGGGTGAGGGTAGTTTTGGTTATTCATTTTGTGTTTGACTTTTATCATTTTCAATACACATCACTTAATTATTTATCATGGGATTACATGTACTAAGGGAAAATCTAATTATTTTCCTCTAGTTGGTTCACATGCCACTAATTTTCCACAAGTCTTTCTAGACATAGGGGCTAGAGGGATATTTTTCATCGCAATGAGGCTTGTGTGGGATAATTAGATGTTGGTTTGGATTTATCACAAGTCATTATCTAGTTTAGTTGGTTATACCCTTATATGATTAGATTTATGGCCTGTTAGTGGCTTTGAGTAAAGCCATGACACGTTCATTTTTTAGGAGAGTAATTGATTGAGGGGAGTTTGATCTAGTAATTTTTTTTATCATTTTCCCTATTTTTATGGTTATGGAACCCTTCCTTGTTTATGAAATTTTTATATTCCATGTGAAATCATTTTTTTCCTATATGTGATGTGTCACCCATATGATTTGGATTTTTTCCTTTGAAAATTAGTTTTTGAAGTTGGTAGTGGGAAATATATTTCTAAATTTAAAGACGCCAATGTGGGTCATTTAAGGTGTATTTCAAAATGGGTGTTTGTTTTAAATATTCCTTTGGAAACTAAGTGTTTTAAACCAAACATTTAATTTCAATAAAAAATGTGGTGTTTTGAAAATAATTAATGGTTTGAGTGTGAATTCAAATTGGATTTGGATGGTGGAATTTTTTTAAACCACATGTGTTTGGTTTTGAAAAAAATAGGAAAGTTTGTAAATAATTTATGGACTTTCTTTATATATATAAATTTATATGCATGTAAGATTACATTATATATTTAATTTCAAACTAGAATTGATGAATTTACTTAGGAAGCATATTTCAGAGTTTTCATGGGTTGTGGTGACCTACTGGGATTTTTAGTGCTTGCCTAAAAATATTAGGTTCCAGGTTCTCTTTTGGATTTTTCTTATTTTTTATGGTTGGCATGGGGTGTTTTAGGTAGAGGTGAGAAAGAGGAGGTTGCATGGAGTTTGTTTTGGGTTTAGATCAAGTTGGTTGGTTTGTGGTAGTTTAATTTTCGGTTAGTTTTATTCCTTTTTGTCTATATCTCTTAGTTTATTGATGTTGTTCATGTACATGTAAATGGGTTGGATCGTGGTAGTTGGTTATGACATATTTGGAATGCTATTTAATTATTCTTTTCTACAATATTTGTTTATTCCATTTTTGTATCTCTAATTTTTGAAAAAACATTCCCAAAGGAGTTCTTATGATTCTCAGACACTTTTTTCCAGCCTGTGGGGATGAGAACAATCCTTGGGCCTTTTGAAGGGCTAGCTCGAGTGCTAGGTAGAATAGATGTATGGGTTGATTCATTATAAAAATATACAATGCTTTTATCTTGAAAAATATCCAAACCTTTTGTCCTTCATTTTTATTAATTCTCTTGAGTCTGTGCAGACCGAAGTTTTCTTTTTCATGATTAGTGAAGCCTTCATTAATCAATATGAGTTCTCTTTATAGGTTTATGGTGTGAAAAACCCTCACCCTCTCTCCTCTATTTTTGGGTGTAGTGTTTTAAAGGGATAATTTCCTGGTATTCATTTCCACATTTTAATTTCATATAATCATTATTAATCATTTTTTTGGAATTGAATAGTTATTTATTAATTGATAATAATATGTAACTTATCAAATTATGATAATGAATAATTATAAAGTTTATCAAGAATTATTATGGAGAGAGAAAACTATTGTCATACATGGAATTATAAATTTCTCTAACAAAACAATCTGTTAACACATGATATGGATTAAAATGATAACTTGAAAATTATCCAAGAGGGGAATGTATTATCACATGTGGAATTTTAATTCTTATATAGGAAATAATATAGAATTCAAGAAGGGTAACATGGAATTATCATGTCTATTTTGGATTATCTAGGAGAGATAATTTATTATCGCATGCGGTGTTTATAATTTATGTTTGGAAATAAGATATTTAGAATCGGTTCTAGGAATCCTTGGTCCAGATTTTTAATTAATGAACATGATGAACACATTGAATTGTTTTAGATAGAATTTACTTGATTAACCTTTGGTTCTTTATCAATGAGATTAAGGTAGTAAGCCCTTAACTTTTACACATGTCATATATAGGTTGTTGGAATGATTGTTGGAATGCGTGGGTAGCCATTGACCTGTGCTCGTATTTCTTGCATATGGATTGTATTGATTTTGATACTATTGGATTTCTATGATATTTGATCCATCCTTAGCATCATGTATCACATTTTTTGTTCTACAATATTCTAAAGCTATGTGAGTAGGTTGAGCCTATGTGTACTATCCTCTTTGAGGTATGTTCCAAATAGTGGTCAACATGTATTTAGGTTATTACAGTTGGTGGGATGCATCACATGATTTTTGGATATCCTCTAAGAGGGATGTGTCAGATATTGGTCAACATGTACTTGGATAATCTATCACTGGGATGTTCCATATATTGTTTTAGACTATTCCATAGCAAGGGAGGGTGCCATAAAATAGATGGTATGCAATTATTATATCCCAACTAGTTGGATAAGTCACATGATTTTGGGGTATCCCATCGAGGGTGATGTTTCAGGAAAACAGAATATGGTTCTTCTGGTATGGTGCAAAAGATAGTAAAATTGATCTCTGAGGACCTAACACATATATTTTACTTGTGTGATATAGTTTTTTAATATTTTTACCCTATTTATTTAATATTATTCAGCTGTATATAATATACACTGCTGTTAAGGGATGTTGGTGGTGTCCTAATAAGTCTTGTATGCACACCATACCTAGTCATTTTAGTGTGCTTGTATATTTCCTGACTAGGGATCTAAAAAAGGGAAAGGGCCCTGTGGTGGAAGGTTGAGAAGGTGGAGTAGGAGGATGTAGACATTTTTGGATATAGTTCAAGAAGGATTTCTTCTATTTTATTATTCTTCTAACCTTACCTTATACCTTGTATCCTTTTTTAGTTTTGGTTTTATATATATGGCATTTTATATTCTTAATTCTTTGGTTGACTTATTGTATTTTATTTTACTATGATGGTTTATTATTATTCATTACCTATTTGTTTATATTTTGTTATATTATTATTTATCTTATGTGATGATATTGGGGGTATAATCTCTTCATTGATGAACTTAGACCCTCATAGCTACTCGATAATCTCTTGAATACAAGGAGGTGTGCATGAGGTCATGTGAAATTATGACACGTACTCGGTGGTTAGGGTCGGGATGTTTCAATTTATCAAAACTTTTGAAAATAAGGAAACATGCTATTGTGATTTTGGTATTTATTTTATAAAGATCCCATGTTTCTATACACTTTTGATGCAAACCCTTATATTTTCCCTTGAAATCCCCTAGTATCCCTGAAATACGTTTTTGGTTGAAAAATTTCATGCCTATTTTCCCTACCTAACTTCACTCTTGTTTATATTTCATGATCATAGTTTATTATGAGTGTTGGGGAATTAAGTTGATTCATGACTTATTACAGGGATGCTCCACAATGTTTGGGAATGCTGATTTTAGTTACAATTAGAGGGAAAGTCCATAAGTTATATATATTTCATTACAATTATTTTGATTCCACTTGATAAAATTAAAAAAATTAAAAAAATGGGGGGATGGGATTGAATTATTCATTAAGATCATTTTTTAGATTGAGTACTTATTCATTCAAAATATTTTTTCCTCATACAATTCTTTAATAAAAATAAAAAAAAAAAAAAATAAATGAAATGTATATATAAAAAAAAGATGTGAAATATTTTGTTGTAGTTTTTTTACATGACATATGGAATTATATTTGAAAATTAGAAATTAATTTTCATGATTAATAATTGGGTACATTTACTGAGGAATATTAATTATTTTTTAAATATTTATCATTCATTGTATTCTAATAGAAAATCAACCTCTTTGAAACCTTGTGTTATATCAAACCCACTATCCTTGATCCTTAATGGAATTAATTAAAAATTATCATGATTATCAAAATAATCTTTGTCTATGGTGTGAAGATTTAGTTTTTAACCAAGTATATTTTATTACTTACATATTTTTTATATGATTCAAACTTTTCATAATGTTCAAATTCAAGAGTCGATCAATATAAAATTTATTGTGAGTCATGATGTGACATGTTTCATGGGTGAATTAATCAAGATGATAAAATTAAAATTTTAGAGATGAAGAATGATAATAAAATTGATTTAAAAAAATATTGATGATGTATTTAACTTTTAATAGAATCTTTTAATTTGATTCATTATTGATTTATGTGTCAATTTAGATATGGATATATGGATTCATCTAAGAGTACAACAGTTTTGATGTAGGGGTGTGATATCACAATGATATATCATATATTTTTAAATATATTTGTGTGAATATCATTTTATATATATTATAGAATACCATAATTTAATTCTTTTCACTGAATATAAAATTTGAATTCATATTTTGAAAATTTTCTAAAAAATATGAAATTATAATGCAACCTAATGAGACTTTTTTATATTTTTATCATAAAATTATTTACACTGATCCAATATTCAATTTTTTTTATTGGATTCATAGATCAATTTAATATAATTAAATAAAGTGTTGAAACCAAAGACATGTTTTCCAATGGGTCCCACAAATAGAAACAAATTTGAGAGAGGTAGATTAGACACACCTTTTATAATTGGGACATATCTTGGACTAGAGATCTCCAAATGGGATAATTCCACCTCCATTGAAAATAAAAATAAGATAGCTATATCTATACTAAATTTAAATCCATGATTCCTTGTATAATTAGTAAAACAGGCTGATAATGTGAAGGGAAAAATATTCCATGAAAAATTCACCTAGTCCCAAAGATACTTGACTTATTTAATGGAAACGTGCATGTAATTATCAATAAAACAACTCCTATCCCTCATTATTGTGGGATGCTTGACCAGAGTAATAGTTTTTAGTTATTTGGATTTACTAAATATTAATTTACATATTACTCACATTCTATATATTTTTAACCACCTTTTTATCACCTTAGGAGGAATGTGATTTAATTCAAAAGCTTCAAGTTTTTATTCTTTGAAGGATATTTTTAATTATAGGTGTGTATATGGTTTTCCTTTATATTAACATACTATTTAATTTAGTTGTGTATTGGAATTAATTGATGAATCATTTTGTGTTTCTGACTGAACCCAAGGACGTATCCTAGTATTAAAATAGTAACATTCTTGTTTTAGTTGTTACAAACCAATGATTAAAATATTACAACCAATTTATTAAAGAGATAAAGGATGAGAACCATGGGATTTTTCAGGCTTGATCATAATCCATCATATCATTAAATTTTATTTTATATTTGTTTTTCTTTTCAATATGTTTATACTTGAACACAAAACCCCCATTAATTAAAAATTGTCTATCATTTTCTTTAATAAAAAAACCCTTTATTGTTTTTTATTTAAGGATCCATTGAAGGATGACCTAGGGTTCCATCTATATTTCATAAACTATTGTAAAAAATTCTAATTTGACATGTTATTCATTATAATCAAATCCTCATGATGATGAATAATAAATTAATAACCCTAGTGGTCCTCCCCATAACACTCATTGTTATGGAATTCCTCATATAATACATTTAATCAGTATGAAGGTCCTCCAAGTGATACAATATTCCCAATGTTTCTATCATCCATAGAAGAATCAGAAAAGATAAATTTAGCTACATTAGGTACTCTATCATCAAATAAAAATGGTCTAACCAAATATATGGGAAAACCAAGGAAATGATTATCAACAACTCCACCCCTAGATTTTATAACCTTGTATATAGATGAGGATAAGAATAACAATGCCACTCTTCTTGATGAAATGATGAGAAAATAACCTTTATGGTTGAAGATGGTCAAGGAACTTATCAAAGAAGATGAGGAAAATCCCAACATCATGTGGAAGGAATTGGCTGATGATAAGAGACCAATCATTTTCTATGCTATTACCATACATCAATATAATGTCTATAAGACCTTGATATAGGAATTTATATATCTTATATATCACAACCTATGAGAGACTATCCATTATCTAAAATCCAAGAACCTTACTTGTGTTGGATACATTTATTACCTTATTGTGATAAATAAATGAGGATAATATATTTATTTGGATGACCTTTTAGTGGCCCAAAATCCAAAATTTGGAAAACATAATGAGTGTATCTAGTAATTAAACCTTTTTATTTTATGAAGGAGATATTCACTAAAGCATGATATCAAAGTATATGATATGGGAATTCCTTATTGAATGGAATACATAAGTATAAGGCATATCAAATGGTTTTATATAGAATATCATAAGGTGAAGTATTAGAGATAACACACCACTCACTTTATCATATCATATTATATTAATGTTAATGAAGCATAACATTATGATTTAACATTAAAAGGTTGTTTCATATTTTATATCATTAATATTTTTATTGTATAAGATGAAAATATGGGATAGTGAATTATGTACTCATGAAATGAATACATGAATTATCAAATATTTACAGGTACTTAGTAACACATGTTTTAATACATGTGTACTCTAATGTGTCTCTAAGGATTATATAAATAATCCAAACCTATTATATGGGAATTCTAATTTATTTATTTTTTAAAAAAAATCCCCCTCAAAGATCTCAACATTATTCATCCTTTTCCTAGTGAGAAAAAATATCAAGTGAATGTGAGGATGATTCTACCCATGTGATGACTGATTCTATCAACCCATGGACAAACCATGGATAAGGGAATTTGATGGATATATTTGAGTGGTATTACTCAAATATGTTTATGAATATATTTTTAGTGGTTTTATGTTGTAAGGTACACACACATGTCTTTATTTTTATATAATTTTTTGTTTTAATTTCATATAAAGGAAAATCCTGGGTTTTAGGGTTTCAAATTTCTTTTTTTTTTTGTAATTGAAAAGTGTCATTTAATTATAAGAAACCTAATAGTTTTATCAAATGATTACTATTTTTTATTCCAAAAAAGTGTTTAAAATGAATAAAAAAGATATCATTTTTTATATCATAATGGTTATCATTAAATAAGATAAATGTTTTGTTCTTCAAAAGGCCATATGATATAATATACCATATGTGGAGACTTAGTTCAGTTCTTTAGTCTTTCAATATATCATAGCATATGATACATATTGTTTTAGTGGACAATGGTTCCAATGAAGTGAAAAAGACTATCACATCAAATATGAGATATAATGGGTTATCACAAAATATAATAGGAAAGACACTATATGAATGTTTCAACTTATATAAAATATATATCATATTCTATGATTGTCTTCACCATGAGTTACTCCCATGTAGATCATTTAGCACGTGGTTTAATATCACACAACCCATATCACAAGTAGTGATAGTCATGGGCACCAAATTTATCCTATAGAGGCCATTACACTTATCACATGATGTATTATCAGTCATATTATATGACTGACAGCTCTAAATTAGTTCAGCACCATGGGTCTTATCTATCATAGCCTATGATATAGACATATCACTGAATGTGATATACCCAAAAAAATAGATTTTTATATACCTAAATTATTAATTGATATGAACTATTTGTAAATAGATTATAAAACATAATAAAAATGAATTTTATGATATTTATTAATTTCTACACTGTTGGTGGTGGGTTGGTAAGGTCTTCGGGGGGGGGGGGGGGGTGAGGGGAAGTTTGTGGTGTCAAGTCCCCATGATTTTGTATTTATTTTAATTTATTTCCTTACATTGTGTTTCGTGGTGGTTGATTTAATCGACCTTATATAAGATATTTTTTAATTTATAATAGTTCTTATAAATTAATTAGTTATAAATTGTTTATAATTAACTAATTAAATGTTTTTGAAAAATTTAATATATAAATATCAACAATATATACTTTTTAATTTAAATACCTTTTACAAATTATATGGGTTGAATTATATTTTAGATATAAAATTCCTATATTGAAATTATAGTTTTAAATTATATAATGTTTATAAATTAAAAAATAAGTCCATAATATAAAGGATTTTTTATTTTCAACATGAATTTAATAAAATAATTAATTTGAATTGTTAAAATTAAAGGACTTATTTTACAAATAATATAAACCACTTCAAAAGTTGTTTTGATAATTTATATGATCAAGGTATAAATAATGATAAATATTCAATATTTAGATTTTGTAAACTATTTATATAATATAATTGGATATAAAATGTTTATATTTAATTTAATGTTATATATTTAGTTAAAATTCCATATAATGATTTACATGAAAGAGTTCATGTTATATATATATATATATCATTTTTTATGTCTATTTCATTGTGGAATAACCAAAATGAATAACCAAATTATAAAATATCTATAGTTTCCTTATTTTAAAAATTTTCATAACTAATTAATCTCATGTTTAAATATATAAATTATTTACTCATTTTTATTCCCTACATTATTAATATATAAAATTTCAATATTATGAGTACATGTGTGCTTTAGTTTAAAGTGATAAATTTATTCTATAAAATTCCATACATGCATTTAATAAATTACATTCTAGGTATGATAATTGATTTAATTATATTTTCCCTTGAATTTGGACTATAATAGTTTATGAATTTGAATTATGTTTTTTATTTAGATATGTTTGGTGTTAGAGTTATAATGGAATTGATATCTATCTTGTGTAATGTATCCTTAGGTAAAGAGAATTTGTGTTGGACTGCTCATTAGCCTAAATGCTATTCCCTTTCTAAAGAAGTCGGGGTTGGATATCTATTACATCAAGCTTACACTAAGGGGGATTATTAATTTCAGATGATTCTAAAACTTTATTTGAATGGATTTTATGTACCTTTTTCCAACGATTCATTTAGACATGTATGAATATAGATGAATTTGGATCTAGGTTAGTTACACGATCTATGAGTTATGTAAAGAGTTACACAACAATATGGTTTAAAAAATTGTATTTATTGAAGGAATATGATTCTAAACTAAATCTTTAGAAGAATTTATACATATAAAAAGAATACATGAGATAATATTGGGATATTAAATCTCATTTAATAATATTAAGTTTTAGATTTCTTCCAAATAAAATATTTATCATGACCTGGATCATCTGACCTGTTAGGTTTAATCCAACGTAGGTTTCCCATGGACTATCTTATATAATTAAAGGAAGTAATGAGGTGACTCTATTATTTAGGTTCTTCATTTAAATTGTTTTATTTTAGTTAAACATAGATGTGAAATGATTTGGAAGGGTACTTGAGTTATGGTGTTGAGTTTATCTATATGATGGATTTGGTAAATTGTTGTACACTCAACTATAAAATAGTCATAGATGATATTATTGGAATAATGACCAACCTAAATAGCTAAGCGGTGAGTTCTACACCAAAATAGAGTCATTAATTAGTGAAATATGGATCTTGGGGCACTAATATATATGATAAAATTTAAAAGTGGTCACTATTTTTTATGTAAAATTAATAGAAATATTTATTAAATGAATGTAAAACATGATATTTATTTGATAAAAACTTATATTGTAGATATAAATAACATAAAAATGATCATCAAAGTTAACTTTTAGGTAAATTATTGATAATTAAAATTATAATGTTTAAAACTCTTTAGGTTGATACAAAACATTAGAAAAGTTCTTAAGTAAGAAAATTTTATATGTTAATCAAGTTTCTTTCAAGAAAACAAATATTGTTATTATTAAAAACTTGAATTATGAGTAGAAAAGATGTATTGAATCAAGGTTGAAAAAGTATTAGATGAATGATTACCTAATTAACTCTAGTCTCCACTCATATGCTCAATATAATTGACTATTTTAATGAATTCGAGATACCATAGGTGTCTCTAAGGCTTGTCTTGGATATTGAATTCATTATATTTTTACTGATGTAAATGTACTAAAAAGTGAATGAGTTCACAAAATGTTTACCCTATTTTATCAATGTGTTGAAAAATATGAACTGTGAACATGATACCCATGATCTTGTGTGGTATAAATAGTATAAGTGGATACAATTTAAAACTAGGAGAAGATAAGTTAGTTAGAGAGTACAAATATATTTCAACTGGAATCTAGTTAAGGTCATTAAAACCTATACAAAATGTTATTAGAAGAATAGTAATGACTACATATGATAGAATTATTATAGATACTTGATAGAGTATGGGAAATTCCATGTAATGTCCATGTTTGGTATTAATGTTATAGAAATATGATCATAAATATTGAATGCTATATTATATAGAATGTATGTTTGACAAGTGATGTAGAAATAAAATATTTCAAAAACAGTGTATTGATCGAGGAATATTTTAGTTTCATTCAAGTGATAGAGTAAACAATTATTACATAAAATAATTTAATTTAAAAAATATATCAATATCAAATGAATCTAAATAAAGTATTGGTATTTTTATCATATATTTATCATATGATAATAGAAATTAATTCTTAATAAATATTTTTTATAAACACTATGAGACATTGGATTCAAAACACATATTTTCTGATTCATCATATTCTATAACTTCTTTTGTAAAATTATAGAAGTATAAAAATGTTTAATACAGGATGAAATAATTTTTTGAGATATTTTTAAAACATGAGGGATATGATCCTAACACCCATCAGTGGAATATTTTAAAGAAAATATTCTTTTCCTGAAAATGTGATAAACACATAGAATACCATATTAGGTATGTAAACAATAGTTTTTTTGTTAAATATTCACACTAAGTAGAAAAGTTTAATTTTCTAATAAAAAATATGATTTTTTATCTTAACATGATATTTTGAATCTAATATAGGGTATAAAAATCTTTTACAAGCATATTTAGAATTAAGGAAGTTCAAAGTTAAAAAATGAAGAATTATTCTAGTAAATGTAAAAAGTAAATATATCTTTCAAGGAAAATTTAATTGAAAGGATTTCAATAATGATTATTATGAACTTATAAAGAGTTATAAGTAGAAATAAATAGTTATTAACATTATAACATTGTATTTTTTGAAGTTAATGAGTTTATATACTACATTAATATAGTTAAATATTTGGAATATGATTCTTAAATCTCACCATTATTTAAAATAGTTTTCTTCGTATATTTGACTCACTACCTATTTTAGTTGGAGATTTTTTATTAAAGGGTTATATAAGGATGTCATTGGAATTACACATAGATGTAATGAGTTTAATAAAACCTCTAAAGTGTAGAAAACATAAGGCCAATATAAGCATCTATTGAATTTTATAGGATTAGAAAAGAACTTATTTACGGTTTTATTAAGTATTTGTAATGGAATTTATGAAATAAAATGTATAATTTTATAAAAAAGAAATTTTTTACTTTATTATTCATTAATGTTGGATACATATATATGTATATATATATTGAAGTTAAATGATAATTGAATATTCAATGTATGAATTTGAGTTATCCCTAATTTTTTTCATCATTAAGTATTATAAGTAATAAAAAATGTTAATGATAGCATGAGTAGGATGGATATAGAATATTATCATGAGGCATAAAATGGGTTTTCTGTTCTTGAAAACCTATGAATTATACCACATGGAGTGTCATACATTATCTATTTGTTATATTAGCGGTGAATGTTTCATATTTTTAGTCCTTCATACTTTAGGTTATATATATAAATTGCATCATAAGCTTTATATGTTGGTTCCTTTCTGACAAATCCTTTCAAGCTTATCTAATTAGCGAGTGGTATGGTATGTTGCTTATTAAATCGTCAGTTTTTTCTTAACCAAGATGAATTTTTCCTCTCATATAATGATTATGAAATTTTCTCCCTTGAATTAGATAAACCAGGAAAGTGTATGTACATACCTAGGTAAAAAATATGATGTGATTATCTATTGTGTTAGGGGCATGTGATGACCTCGTCTATAAAGGTAAATCATATGTGATGTATTTATCATCTTGGTCAGTTTATACATTTATAATTGAGAACTTATGGGTAGATATATGAGATTAGGATAATCCATGTGTAACACCCTGTTACCTTTCTATCATGTATGTTTTATACTTCTTCCTAGTTTTCCTTTTTCATAGGTTGAATAATGTTGAGAAGTAATTTGGAGGATTCCTGTAATGGCGAAGTCAGGGATCTTTTGAAATTTTCAGCATAAAACCTATAGTTTTTTATAGTGTTCTGGGGATTTTAATTTCATGTAATGGTATTACACAATGAATAATCATCACCAAGAAGATGCTATAAAATGGGTACACAACATGAAATTTTAAACTCCTTGAATAGATTAAATGTCGTATAATAATTAAAAATAATATTTTTAATAAAAGGTGATGAGTTTTTCGGTGTATATGGGACTCAAAAATTACACATTGTGTAATTGGTTTATATACATTATAAATCACAAGTTTCAATTTTAAGCAGGTGGTTCAGCTAAAATCATTGTTTCCTTCTTCTTAATTTCCTTTATCTCAACCTACAGGCTTGTCCTATGTGATTTTAGAGATCTAAAATCCCTTTGAATCATATGTTTTCTAGTTGATCATAGTGTTGGTTGCAGTTCATCTCCCTTGGTAAGAAGTATTCCTATCCTTGGTAAGCAGTATTCATATATAATCCATCACTCTTTACTTTTCTTATTTTGAGTATGATATTTCATATTGGGATTTATGGATCTAAACACCAAGTTTTTGAATCTTCATTCTAGGTTTATTTCCTAGATCTTATGAACCTTGATTATTTATTGGTGAGTCTCATTGTGGGCATTGTGTTCCGTGAAAGTGGTTGGTAGTTCTGTTTAATATTTTCCATTCGATTAAATCATCATTTGTTTTTTCATTGAAATTTTTTTCAATTTAATTTGGAAAAAATGACTTTTGAAAGCCCTTTTTTTTGTAAAATTTGGATAAATTTTAATTATTATGTTTTTTTAGAAAAATACCCTATTCCAATGGAATTGAAAATTAGGGTGTATTTTGAAATTTATGGATAAGTGAATTGAGAAAAATGAGTTAAATTGAATTGATAAAAACCTATTATTGGTTTTGGTTTAAAAATGAAATAAATGATGAAACCTATGTTTTGTTTTTGAAATGAAATTGGAATATTGAAATTGAAAATTGGGAAGTTGTATTTTAAATTGGTTGGAAATAATTTTCCCATTATTGATTGATTTATTGAGCACATGCGAGCCTAGGTAGTTAGTGGGTTATTTTAGAAAATCATGATAGGATGGTAATTATCTAGAATTGAATTGATGATTACAACTCTAAAAAACCTATTTCACTATATCTTATCCTTGATGGGTCCTATTCAGCATGAGCCTAAGGGACGTGTGTACACATAATTTCCCTGATCACTGATATGAGATATGTGAGGAGCCTATAACTAGAAACTATCTCACCACATGAAAGATAACCATGGTTCTTGTTGTAATTGTTTTATATAAATTTTTTAATCCATGTTGAAATGTTTTTCCATCAAATTAAAATTAAATCATTTTTTTCTTGAATATAAAAATATACAGACATGCCTATTTTGGTTAAAATTAAAATAATGATTTAATTTATTTTTTAAGGAATCTTATTATGAAATACTTGGTGGGAATATATTGGGATTTTTATCCCACACCCTACCTTTACCTTTATATTTTTTTAGATTTTATTTTTACAAGTCCAAGTAAAGGGATGGTGCCTCTTGGGGGAGGTGGATGTTCTTGATACCTTGGGGCTTGGAGTAACTTTTTCTATTATATTTTGGGTTATATTTTCTATTTTATGGTAATTTTATGATATACTATTTGTGTTTTAATATACCCTTTTGGTTTCTAGTACTATATCCCTGTGGAGTTTTGAGCATACTAATATTTATATTGTTCTTCTTCTGTGTTTGTGGTACATTTATTTCCACTATTTTTTGGCAGGATTACAGGTTCTAGTCTCTAACACATGGGGATTAGGAATTTCTTTTGGGACATGTTAGAGTCGGCTCAGGTATCAGGGTACCCAGGCATCTGGGATGGTTCATGACAAAGTGGTATCAAAGGTGTGGGTCAATAATATTGCCTTGATGTCAGTATGCAGTTGAGAAATCTTGTCAGGACATAGAAGGTAATTTTGAGTGAGTTCGTGGCCATCTCTCATCATAATAATCATTAAGTCACCATGTGTGGTTTGGGAAATATGACTTGAGGATTAGTTCAATTCTTTTCCCTACTTTATATTTAAATAGGTGGAAATCAAAATCTTGTTTTCTTATCTAATGGGATTAATTTTTATTTTTTCCCTTATTTGAGTGTTTATCTAATTAATCATTTTATATCTTCAATGTTATTTTATGATGTTGTGAGGAATCATACCTATGCTAAGATGTGTGAATAGGATCTAGGAAGAAGATTCCAAGGAATTGAAGTGAGAAAAGCCTCTTGTGGAGTAGAATTTTTTTGAGGTTATTGTGTGTGTTGTCCAATAGTTGGGATAGGAACCTTCACCCATACCTTCTCATGATCCAGTTGTGGAACCTCAGAGGGATGAATCTTATATTCATTCTTAGGATTTCCTTCATCAGTAACCACATACTTTCTAAGTTTCTAGGGATCCTGAAGAGGCTAAGGACTGGATGAGAAAGATATGGAATCTATTTGGATTTCTAGAAACTCTTTGAGATCTTAAGGTAAGGTGTGATACATTTAAGATCGAGGGACCTAGTAGTAGATGTTGGGATTACATGTTTAAAAAGAAGAAACACAAGTTTTAAGAGTGGATGTACTTTAAATCTCTTTTCACTGTACAGTTCTATCCAGATTCTATGGTGCATGGTAAGACTGCAGATTTTTTCAAACTCAAGAAAGATGATAGGACCAGGATGAAATATACAAACCAATTTACTGAGTTTTTTAGGATTTAACCTGATATTATATGGAATGAGAAGATCAATACTCGATGGTTCAAGATAGGACTTCGATATGATAATCATTCTCAGTTTTTATTACTGAATCTGTCTTATTATTCTGATGTGCTAAAAAGGGTGTTGATAATAAAACTTGATTTGGTTGGTAATTTAGGTTTGACATGAGTTTTTTTTCTCTTAGTGGTATTTCTGTGAGTTCCCATAAAGGGAAGAGGAAACATGATGAGTCTCATGGTGTACCTCTATAGAAGGTTCTACTAGACCTCCTTCTATGCTCATAAGAGGCTTTTTGAATTTCCTCCAGTGTGGTAAGCCTAGGCACTCAAAATGGATTTTCATGGAGGCACCCAAGATATTTGGTTCTTATGGTCATTTTGGACACTTTTAGAAATTATGTTATATGTATTATTCTCCATGTAGTTTAATGGGATCATCAACATGGAAATTTATTATAGTGAAACCATATGCTTCATGATCTATGGGGTTCCATACACAAGTGTCCAAAATGGAGCTTCTTCATGTAGTGGAAGAGTCTCCAGAAGATGTAGATATGGGTCCAGTGACTATGAGAGGTACCATCACTATAGATTATTCTTTTATGAAAGATTTATTTGATACTGGTGCTTCTCTCTTCTATATATCAACTCTTATTATGAATTTTCTAAATATTCCTATTGATATTTCATCTTATGTGATGGATATTACTACACCCCTCATAATGAAGAGAGGGAAAGTTCTTTATTGTCCTTCATGTGTTTTCTCATTATCAAAAGTCAAGATTACATAGGATTTTCTTCATCCTAACATGAATATATTTGATGTTATTTTCTGGATGGATTGGATCATTGCTAATAAATCTGGAATTGATTATTATCTATGTTGGGTATCCTTTATAGAGTTCGATGGAGTTTTTTATGTATTTTAGGGATAATGGGACCCGTGTTCAAGTAGAGTAATAAATTGTTATCCATAATTAGGGAAATTGATATTAGTATTTTCATTATATATAGAGGGGGAAAACTTAATTTTTTATCTCCTTGTAGTTTTCATTGAGTTACCAAGTGTTTTTTCTTATGAATTCTATAGTTTTTCACCAATAAGAGAGGTATATATTTCTATTGATTTAGTTATTGGTACAAAAAAAGTATAAATTCCTTCTTACTTCATGGAACAAGATGAAATGAAAGAGTTGAAGACTCAGTTGGATAACCTGTCAGAGGAAGTATTTATACACCCGAGCGTGTCACATTGTTCATCACTTATTCTTTTTTCTAAGAAAGCTAATAGTGAAATTCATCTATGTGTTTATTACCAGAATCTCAATTGAGTCATGATAATGAAAAATTATCCATTTCCACAGATTGATGATCTGTATGACTAGTTGAAAGGGAATAAGTGGTTTTCAAGGATTTATCTTTTATCAGGTTATCACAAGTTGAAAATAAAAGAATCTAACATTCTAAAAACTACCTTCGAAGAATGTATGGACATTTTGAGTATCATTTCATCCCATTTGGTCTAACTAGTTCTCTAAAAGAATTTATGGCATTTATGAACATGATCTTCGATGAGTATCTTGATAAATTTTTGGTGGTATTTTTGTATGAAATATTGGTTTACTATAATTATAAGGAGGTCAGTGTGCAAAATTCGAGAGTAGTTATAGAATTGTTGAGAAATAACCAACTTAATACCAAGATATCTAAATGTAATTTCTTGATTAGGGAAGTGAATTTATTTAGAAACATGGTCTCAGAAAATGGTATTTCATTTGATCCTGATAAGGGAAAAAGTTTTTATGAAATGGGAGCAACCAGGTAATGTTTTTGAGATTTTGATCTTTTTGGATTTAGCTAGATATTATCATCAGTTAGTAAAGTTTTTCTAAAATTTATCTTCTATAATAACTTACATAAATTGGAAGGGGGTATATTTTTCTTGGGATGAGAAATATCAGAGTTATTTTTTTTAATGAAATTTATTTTGTCTTTTACACCGGTGTTGAGTCTTTTAGAGGCTAGCCAGGGCTATGTGGTCTTTTTTGATACACTGGGTTTGGGTATGGAATGTGTTCTTATACAGGGTGATCATGTTAATGCATATGGATCTCAGATGCTTAGGAAACATGAGAATAATTACCTAACTCGTGAACATGAAATTGCATTTGTGATACATGAGCTTAAGAGTTGGAATCATTACCTTTTTATACAAAGGTTTACCATTTATTTCAACCACAATATCTTGAGTTACATCTTATCCAAAAACTATTTGAATCTCCTCTAGAGGAATTGGGTGGAGTACCTACAATATTTTTATTTTGATATTACCTATACCTTGTGGAAAGGGAGTGTCGTTGTAGATGAATTTAGAAAGAATCCTCCAACCCAGGTCAAGAAAGGATCATCGAAATAGTAGATCTTGATGAATTATTTTTTCATAGTTGCATATTGGAGTTCAGAAAAAGGACCCAATGTTGTTTTGGAAATTGTTCAATTGACCTATTCTCTTCTTGAGATTTTTCTTTAGAAATAAAATCTAGATAATGAATTTTGTGTCATTGGGAACTCTCTTTATGGTGGTGGGACTGTTGCTAAGTGGTCATTCTCCATGGAGGGTATCCTATGTTTTTGGAACATCTATGTTGTACCCTTTCCCATAAATAAGGATATACTGAGGGATTTAAATAATTCCCAATGGTCCATGAACCCAAGAACCACAAAGACATTTTATGACATGCAATTTTGATTTTGGTGGCTAGGTATGAGGTGTGACACCACTAACTTTTTTTCACGCTGCAATACATTATTACAGGTCATGTTGGAGCATGAGAAACCTTCAGGTTTTCTTTATCCACTTCTAGTGATGACTTGTAAGCGGGATGAGATTTCTATGGACTTTTTTGGTTAGTTTTAAATGTACAAATAGAATGAAAATTTTGATATGGATTTTGATCGATAAGCTGAACAAATAGGCTTACTTCATACCGATTTTTAATAAAACCAAAGTTGAGGAGATGGGAAATCTCTTTGTGAGAGGGATTGTACATTTTCATAAATTTCCATTTTCTATAGTCTTTGAAAGAGATCCCTATTTTACTTCTTGATTTTGGAGATACCTTTAGGAAGAACTAGGATCTCATGTTCTTTTGAGTATGACATACCATCCACAAGAGGATGATTAGATAGAGAGGGATATATAGATTCTTGAGGACTTTCTTATTATCTACATCCTTGATTTTGGTACAGATTGTGATGGCCATTTGAGACTATTTGAGTTTTCTTATAACAATGTTTACTAGTCCATGATTAAAATGGGTCCCTTTGAGGTCTTTCATGGTAGGCCATGTAAATATCCGTTGAGTTAGTTGGAGGTCGGTAAAAAATCCTTGGGTAGAATGAGCTCGGTTTAGGAGATGAAAACAAAGATTTAGTTGATTAGTTAGAGGATGTTGATGGTAGGAATATGATATAAATGTTATGTTGATCATTTATATAGATATTTGGAGTTTTATGTGGGTGACTATGTGTTCTTGAAAGTTTCACCTCATTTGGTTCATCAGATTCTTGGGAGGAAACGGAAGCTTGATCCTCATTTTGTGGGAACTTTTGAGGTTGTTGAGTAGGTGGGGAGTGTGGCTTACCATTTAAACATTCCACCATAGTTGATATCGATACATAATGTTTTCTATATATCAAAGCTAAAAAATTATATTTTTGATCAATCTCATGTTTGGAGCTAGTGAAGTCTTGTTGTGGAGCCTGATTTATCCGTGAGTGAGCTTTTAGTAATAAGAGTTGATTCTGAGACCAAGGTACTTTGTGGGAGAATGATTCCTTTGGTCTATGGGATATGGTTTCATTGTTATGATTCTCATGAGATGTGTGAGTGATAATAACTTATGAGGGAGTATTGGATTCACCTTTTGGATATGGAGGCTTCTTAATAAGATTTCTGGGGACAAAATGCTTTTATGGTGGGGTGGTTGTACTGCCCTATAACCTTTCAATCAGGTATGTTTTAACCTTTTTCCGGATTTTCCTTTTTCACTGGTTGATTAATGCCAATAATAAATTTTGAGGGTACCTTTAATGGTGAAGTTAGGTATTTTATTGTAATTTTTATCATAAAAATAAGAGTTTTTTCTATCTTCTAGGGATTTAAATTTAATGTAAAGGCATTACACAACATTTAATCATCACCTGGAAGATTCCATAAAATGTTTACATATTAGGAAATATTATAGGTCATTTATAGATGAAATATTTTTTAATAATTAAAAATTGGATTTTTAATAAAAGGAAATGGGTTTTTGGTGTATATGGGACTCAACAATTATATGACATGTAATTGGGTTACACACCATGTAAAATCGTGAGTGTTAGTTTTATATAGGAATTTCGATTGAAATCCCCATTTTTTTCCTCAAGGTTTACTTTATCTCAACCTAGATACTTATCCTAGGAGATTTTAGTGATCTCCAGTCACATCAAATCATTCGTATAGTGGTTGATCTTCATGTTGGTTGTAGTTCATATCTCTAAGTAAGCGGTCTTTATGTCTCTTTAATTTCTATATATTTTCTCCTTATAGTTTTATAGATTTTCTTGGGATTTATGAAACTAAACTACACGTTCTTGAATATTTATTCTTGGATGAGTTCCTAACTCTTTTGTGCCTTTATTCTTCATTGGAATTCCCCGTTATAGGTGTTTTATTCTGTGAAAAAGTTTACGGTTCCATTTAATATTTTCCATTAGATTAAACCATTATTTTCATGTTTTTTGAATTGATTTCAATTGATTTCTGAAAACCCAATTTAATGTTAAAATAGGATTTAAACTGAATTTTTATGTATTTTTCAAAAAAACCCCAATTCCAATGGAATTGGAAATTATGGTTTAATTTGATATTCCTGGATATGTGAATTTATTTTTGAGAAAAATGGATTAAATTAAATTAATAAAAATTATATGATTGTTTTTTGTTTGAAAATGCATGATATGATGAAAAACCCATGTTTTGGTTTTGAAATGAAATTTTCATATTGAAATTAAAGACGAGGAAAATTTATTTTAAACTAATTAGAAATAATTTTTCCCATTATTGATTGATTGGTTAAGAACAGATGAGATTGAGTAGTCAGTGGATTATTTTAGACAAGAACACAAGGATGGTAATTCCATGGAAACATATTGACAATGAAAACTCTAATAAAAACCTAGTTTGTAATATCTTATCCACGATGGGATTTAGATGGGTCCTATTCAGTTTTATTCTAAAGGATGTGTGTACATATACTTTCCTTGATCACTGATATGAGTTGAGTGAGGATCATATAACTAGAAACTATCATACCATTGGTTAGATGAAAATGGTTCTTTTTTTATATAATTTTCATATATATTCCATTAATAAAGAAATGTTTTACTGATTCATATATACTTAAATAAAATATTTTATATAAAATTCTTACATAAGCCATGTTGAAATATTTTTCCATAAAATTGAAATGAAAGCATGTTTTTTCTTAAATATGAAAATATACCGCGATAATAGTTTTATTTAAAATTTAAAGTGTGATTTGGTTTATTTTTAAGGAATATTATTATGGAACACTTGGTGAGACCCTACTAGGCATGTTATCTCACACCTAACCTTTGTCTTCAGGTGATTATAGATTTTCTTATGCTAAGTCTGAGTAAAGGGAAAGTGCCTTTTGAAGGAAGAGGATATTCGTGATCCCTTGGGTCTTAGAGTGATGTGTCCTCTAGGATGTTGGGTTATCTTGGATGTTTTCTAGTACTTTGATGATGTAATATTTGGGTTTGGATATACCCGTTCTCTTTCTGGTACTGTCTCCCTTTGGAGTTTTGAGCATACAAATATTTATCTTCTTCTTCCGCTATGTTTGTGGAAAATTCACTCCCACTTTTATTTTTCATTATTCGAGGTGCTAGTCACCAACCCATGGGGATTGGGAAGT
Organism: Viscum album; assembly: GCA_963277665.1. NCBI lineage: Eukaryota > Viridiplantae > Streptophyta > Magnoliopsida > Santalales > Viscaceae > Viscum > Viscum album. The sequence continues at coordinate 750,890,832 of OY728136.1, read as the reverse complement.
TGCTTTAGGCCATGTCACATCCAGATTAGATATCAAGGTACTAGGTTATGTAAGGTGGTTTGTGACACCATGTCCTATAGTTACTCAATGTCTTGGTTTATAGATTGTATGAAATGAATTTCTGTATATGATGCAACTAGTAGACATAAGTATAAATATACATGTTTTTGATATAGATTTCAGTAGATAGCTTTATATATTTATTGGAACCAATTATTTTATATAGGCCTCTATTTGTTTATATTTATTGATTTAGGAATTCATGTTTGTTTTCTATGATACAAAGGCCCATGGGGTCACACATTATGGTTGGACGAAAGGGGAATGAGTTTGAATTAGAGAGATTCTCTATAAGTGTTTTAGAGATTATCCAAAAAAAGTTTTGAATTTATATTATCAAGGTAATATATATTATGTGATACAAGGGGAAGTTGAGGATATCTTTTATAAGGAATTATATAAGATGTTAAAAAGGAGTTTTGGATATGATTTCACCAGTGTTTGTATGTGATAAAATATAAAGTGATGTGGAACAAAATCTATAAGGCTTTAGTGAAACTAGGAAATTGATGGAGATATAATCTAAATCCTTATATCATTATATATGATATATATATATATGTTATATTGTATGATATTAATGATTCCAAGGTATATCGTACGCCTTAGTATTGTATATTATAAGGATAATTATAGAAGATACCACACCACGACATTTATCATATTGTATTACAGGATTGTTATGATATTTAAACATTTAGAGTTAATCCTCAAAAGTTATTCCATATTGGATATCATTATTATGATTGTTTCTTAAAATAAAATTCATAAGAGAATGAATAAGGCATTCATGTGATGAATTCATGAGTGACTGAAGATTTACACATATTTTTAGTCAGTCATGAGTTAATGCATGTGTACTCAAATTTGTACTATGGGATTATATAAACAATTCAAAACCCATTGAGATGGTTATGCTTCATGATAATAATTTTACCAAAATATTATCTCCCTTGACTCTCTCTTTACATAGTGAGGTACAATCATACTATATATGTGAGGATGATCTTTCCCATGTAATGGGTGATTCTCTCATTCCATGTATACACCATAGATAAGGGAGTCTTATTGATATATTTTAATGATATTCCTAAAACTTTTTGATGATGACAGTTTCAAAGGATCAATGATCAAATGTACACATGTGTTATTTATTTTATATATGACATGGTTTTAGTTTTCTAACATGGTTTATCTTGTGTTTCAGGGTTTTTAATTTCTTCAAATGTGATTTCTATTTCATCAAATTTTAAGAAACATAGTAGTTTAAAGAATTTATAGAAAACTATATGCGATGTTTAATCTAAGACACACATTAAAGGGTGGTGAAAATATGGGCTCTTCACGTCAAAATATACTTTTGGTCCAAAAAGGTAATATAGGTAAGTCATATTATAATTTTTATTCCCTTAAGTCACGTCTTAGTACATAGGCCTATATATGCCAATTTTTCAGTCTGAAAAAATTCCACTATATCTAGAGATAAAAAAGGTGATCTTGATAGGCATAAGATATTGATATATTCCTACACAAATCCTCTAGAAAAATGAACAAGATAGTTAATTTTCAAAAATAAAAGACCTTGAAATTTATAAAACTTTAAATGAATATTTACTTTCATCTAGAAAAACAACTATAATAGGCACAACACTAACCAAATTCTAGAGTGCAAGCCCAAAATATTAAGAGAGATGAAATGAAATTTCTAGTGTAAAGAAGAAAGAAACCCAATACTATATATTTGGGGGAATTTTTACCTCCACCACTAACTGTACAACCATAAATCCTACAACATGGTATAGTCTTAACTATTGATTAATAGGGTATACCCTATCCCATATGGATGAGGTAATTTTTACCCCCTTCTATAAGGAATTAAACCTTTTATATATTGGTAGTTGATCTAGATAAAACTCCTATATCATTCCCAATATTAGTATTTTTATAGTTTATCCTCTCCCCTAAAATCACATTTAATGAAAATAATTAGAGTTTTACTTAGGATAAATTTTCTTGAATTATTTAATATTTACTCTTAATATGGGTGCCAAGGGATGGATTTGATACATTATAGGTTTATTAAGGTGAATAAATCTTCCAACTAGAAAATTTATAGGGAAGATCATAATCTATCCCTCAAATAATAAATTGACAAGGCTGATTCTACTTACTATTTTGATATCTAAGAGGATATTATTCCCACAAAATGATTCATGTCAATGAAAATTATCAATGAAAAACTGATGATATCATCAACAATAGTGTAAATTTGGAAGAAAAATATGATAATTCATGTTTTCATAATTTATCCCACATTAAGTTATGAGAAGTGGATATTCTACATTGACATCAAAGGAAGGATCATTATTTTGGATCTACTCCAATCATCCTAAATCCTACCACTCAATGAGATTCTATTGAGAGAAAGAGGAAAGGTATAGATGCATATATAGCCCACCCACCATAAGAAGTATTCAAGCCTCTCTTTTTTTAGGGAAATATTTCCCAGTATAATACCAAATTACACAAGTAGAGGAGAACTAATACTAAATTACTCATAGGTAATATACTTTTTATGTTAAAATTTCAAGATTATTTCATCATGACTGCCACAGTTTTCCCCTTTAAACAATAGGAAATCACTATAAAATTGAGATGATAGTTAATCCATACAATTAAACTGAGGTCAAAAAAACTAATTTACTTAAACCTGGCATTGAGATATCATCATATGTTTCTTCTAATGGGGAAATAAATTTCATATGTTTGGAAATACACCCTAGGAAAACTAAGTCTAACTATCTACAATAGATCTAAATATTCCCACCATACTATTCTTTACTAACTATTCCCACCCAAATAACAATTCTAGTAGTAATAATACAAGATATTCTAGAATATTTTGAATCCATTAATAATCAAATGAAAACTATGGAGGAAAGATAAGTATTACTATATTTGTAATAGAACCCATATACTAAGTGATTGGATTTAAATCCTCATACACCTAACTTTGGGAATCAAAATTTCATAATATTTAGTGGAATGAGATATCTAAAACAATATATTATGAATTTCATATATTGATACAATCCTATTTTGGGAATTCGAGAGTAAAATAAAGCATTAAAGATCATGTGTTTTTTTAGAATCTAGAAGTGGTTGTTTTAGTTTTCTATAAAAATCTAGTATCAAGATCAATTACTATTTTTGAGGATATTTGATGATAATTACTCTACCTTTTCAGTTCAACATTAGGGAGTATTTCTATTCTTGAACTCTCAAATTTTATTCTGGTTGAAAATGAGAGGGTTTTATATTTTATTTACATGTGGAAGTGATTGTTATATTCATTGAATATAAATCTCTCCCAATAGTTGTTTTTGGAAATATATATACAGAGTATCTAAGATAATCTAAAAACATAACTATTCCCTTTATTGTATCCTAATGGATTTTGAGAATTTTCCATAGTAGAGAAATGGTTGGAAGATTCCCTTTGGTGTTCTAAAGTGAATTCACAGCCAACAACTTTGATATTGGGAAATAAAGTTAGAAAGGAAGAGATGATTATTGTCACTCTTTAACTAGAAAAAGTTATAACTCCATCACATAATCTTACTGATGAAATTTTTTTGCCTCCTCACATACAATAAAAAAACACCCTCTTCAATGTGGATGGAAAATAGAATTGATGAAATTTAAAGGATAGGAAGAATGATTTTTATTATTTCTGAAATAAATAATTCCTTGGGTATTTTATCATTACCTGAGAAAAAAATTGGTCACACTGCCCAAAGTCAAAAGACAAAATGAGTTTTGTCTGAATGATTAACATGACTATTGAAATTATCATAAGATGATAGGGAATAACTTATATGAATAGATTTTCTTTAAATAATTTCTCTATAAAATGATAGCTAGTAGGAATGTAAAGTAGGTCCATCCCCTAACTCTTGTGACTCATGAGTTTACTACCCCACCATAATAATATGGAGAGTGGTATGAGGTATTATATAGAATTATATTTTTATATGATGATTGGATGACCAAAAAATTAGTTAAAACACAAATTCCATCATTAGGTAATGATTTAATCATCCAGTTGTGACCCAAATCTCCCCATAAATATCAAATGTGTCATATTTGTCATCACGATCCTCTAAGAGTTGATGAAAATGACATCAATAGAGAAAAACACTAAAATAAGATACCCTAGAGGAACTTAATCAAGTACATAACATATCCAACTCCCTTACCCATCATTAAGAGAATGTGAAATACCCCACCAAATGTAATTTTCATATAATGAGGATCCAAAATATTATTTTTTTCTTATTCATCTATAAGAAGGATCTCTTCGCTGCTAATGAAGGATCTTATGAAATATGTCTCCTCACCAACAATCATAGAGGAAAACATAGAGTATGGGTAAAAAAAGGGATTTTGGACCCTAATATTCATGTATATTTACCCCCAATATCATAAATATGGTTGATACTTGAAGACTAATTCTCCAATAAACTCAATAGGAGCATTAGTCTAATCCTCTGTTTTATAGAGATTATTTAAATCCAGTCATATTAGTGGAAAGAGTAGTAGATAAGAAATTATATAGATAAACTTTGGATTTGGGGTAGCCAAATCATACCAACCATAAATGTAAAAACACATTCTAATTCCAACCAAGGAAATGTGTCATCATCGTAAAAAACTTCGACCCATAAACCCCAAGCCTTGGAATAGCCACATGGCTGGAAGAAAAGGCCCTTAACTAAAAAATTATGATGTGTTGAATAGTATCTAATTCTAAACTGATAGAATTTAAATCATGGATACCACTAATATCTATAAAGAACACATAGTTTCTCTTATTTGGAACCATTGAATCTCTAAGAAGTTTGAGACATAAGTAGCTATATATGAGATATTCTCTGCCAAAAATGGTTTTACTGAGTTCCATATTATAAAAAAACAAATTTTTAAAAGAATAAAACTATATTAATAAAATTTATTTATAATATATTCAATCTAATATTTATAATTCATCCTTTGTTTTTCTAGACATGATATTACAAAAATCTAATTTTACGCTTAAAACTGTATTTTTTCAAAAAAGAAGTTTTGTTGCCTATTTAAGGTGCACTTATTTAATTCTTTTAAAAGATTATAAAATTTATTTGAAAAAATAAACATTATTTTTATCAAAATATAAAAATTCACTTTGGGTGAAACTTTTGGATTTGCAGAATGTATTGATTTTTATGTGAATAGTTAAAATACTAATTTTTCTAAGAAGTCATTTATTTTTAATAAAATAAGAAATTTAAGAGTCTCATTATGTTTTGAATATTTTTTCAAGTAACATAAGTTATATGTCAAAAAATTAATTACTTTTAATAAAATTTATATCATTTTTTAGTGTAAGTTTGTTTTTGGGTTTAAAAAGTGGGTTTTTCTAAAAAACTGTTTTAAATTGCATAATGTTTCTCTTTTTTAATTAATTAAAATATTACCTAAAGGGGAAAGTATTAAATGAAATGTATAAAATATATATACTAGTAAATATTAAATTTTTTTCATATATTGATTATTATTAGTCATGGATTTAATATAGAGTCATATTTTTTCTAAAAAAACTACTCTTCTTAAAAACTCATTGTCTCGCTGCACCTGCAGGATTAATGTTAAATTAAAATTTTAAACTTATTTGAATTTAATTTGAAAAAATGGATTATATATTTGTAATTTTAATAATTTATACTTTCTATCAAGGAATAATTAATTATTTACCATAATTATTAGTCCAAATAATTAAAATTTATCAAAACGATTAAGGTAAAAATGAGTTTATAAGGGGATTACAATTTAAACCTATTGGAAAAAATGAACTAGTCACTTGTACAAGACAAATTGGATCGAAATAACTCAAAAATAAATTCCTAAGGATATATTTTTATATGTTAATGGGAATAATATTCCATGATGGTGACCTATATAATTAGATAAGCGATGAAAAATACATGAAGAAACCCTTTTTTCCTTTAAATTTATATAAATCCTTGATATAGGGACAAAAAAACATTGGTTCGGCCATACATATTATGTTGGAAGATAAATGAGTTAATTTTATCTCAATAATTTATCTTCAATTTTCATATATGATATAATTATATTAAATGCTTATGAAATGCCAAGGCATGTGTTATTTCATTAATAATTAACTAAAATAAATGATACTAAAAACATTAAAGGTGAAGTAAAACAAATGAATTATTTTGTTTAATTATTATTTTAGAAAAATATATAATTATAAACTACTATAAAATTAATATATTTTAATTCCATTGTTTTATTGACATTTTTTAAAAAAATTCAAATTAAATGAGTAATGTCAAAATTGACATTAATTCTATTTTATAATAAATTATATTTTGTTAATGAATATAAAATTACTAGAAACCTATATTCTATTAATTTAATTTAAAATATTATTAAATAGAAAATTTGGAAAATTAATAGAAAAATATTTCTTTCATAATGAATATACCGACCCTAAATAGTAGAACCCTGTTAACATGGTTAATGCTAAAGTGGTGTTTTTGCGAGTTACATGAACTTGTGTTAAAATTAATTTTCAACAAACATAGGTTTTTTTATAAATTAGATAAAATATTTAGAATAATTGGGTTCAACCTATCTATAAATTATCATTTTATTTTACTCATAAATGATAAAATACTTAAGTTGGAAAACAAGTTACCATAATGAAAAAACCAAAATGGTAAAAAATGGAAAACTTAGAAGTTAATGAAGGGAATGTTTAAAAAAATTTTATAATGTGTGTTGGAGGTTTTTATAGACCATATCATCCCTAAAACCCATTAATTATAAATATTGGAGCCACTTGAGGTAATATTTAACCCCCCCAATAGTGCATACTTTTGAGTATTTACAAGAATGTCACTCATCAACTATAAAAGGAAACTCACTCCCATCACTTTTTCTAAAATCTCATGCAATTTGAATTATCCAAAATACGCCATAATAAATTCCAAAATTACCTAACATCATATTTTAAGCATTAGTTTTGTAATAATGAAATTTTTTTATGGATTTAGTTTAAACCAGAGAGGATTCCTCAAGAATAGGTAATGTTCCTATTAAAGAGTTTTTATTTATTTTTCATTATCTACATCATAAAATTATAATAATTACATTATTATGTAATAAATTAAGTGTCCTAAATATAAAAATATGTTATTATGTTAAGTTTATTACCTAAAAAACACACACTTCCATCAAATAGGTTACAAAATCATCATTCTAGTGTACAACGAACTACCGCCTCACGAAACAATGCCGTTCATTTTTCCAATACCACCACTCATGGTTGGTCATAATGATGGGAATAATGTTTATATATTATATTTTTGAAATTTGTAACATAATTATACCCATAAGTTCTTATATCATATACACCCATTTTACATGCCATACTGTATGGTATACTATAACATCGCTCATGTGTATTGTGGATTATCGCCTTCTGAAGTGTTGTGAATCATTTTCACTAACACATTACATTGAAGGTAATAAGGTTAATAATAATTAATATATATGATAAAAATAAAATAATTAGGATATTAATTACATAATTATCTTTTTGTATATATAATTTATCATTTTCCTTATTACCTTTTCACACATTGAAAAAGTGATAATGTCGTTTGTTAACGTGTGGACTATCGCCGCCTTAGAGTGACGCGATTGTTTTTACATAAAAAATGATATATATATATAAGTATATATAATTAAATATAATTGTATTTATTATATTTTTATCATTCTATAAATATAAAATATCACTTAACTTCTTTCCAAATTGATCATTGAAAAATAAAAACGTTACTTATGCGTACGTACAACCTACCATCTCCACGATCATAACATTAGTTAATTTTTCATAACCATGTTACACGAATAGTTTGAAAAAAATAATTTATGTATAAATATTAAAATTAATTCCTGATTATTTTTATTATAGCGATGTTTAAATAATTATCCCTCTGACCAGAGTCGGCCTACCAAAGTCATTTTTGACATATAAACCAAATATAGTCCAAACATCCGAATTAAACTTAATTAAATAAGTAAAGTTATATTACATGGTAATAAGTGAAATAAAATTAATAATAAAATTGTAAAAATTTATCAGGAAAATAAATAATTATCATATTTTTATAATTCAGGAAGATAAATACACATGTGACAAGTCGGACTCATAGTAAGGGTTTTTCTAGTATCACTTTTTTTCCTATGGAATACAAGCCATATTCACCAGTTATTATTATTGTGTGGTATATATACTGAAGATAAATGTATTTTATTATTATTATACTTAAATTTATGTGGATTTACATATCTATTTTAGGATATAACTTTCTTGAGGTTTATGGTTTGAATGTTACCAAAGTGGTAATGGATTTTTGTTATAATTTTCCATCTTTGATACCTTTGTCATGTTATACATCAATATTATTTTATAAGGTGTATATAAGGACCCTTTGAAATTTTATATCACGAATATTGTTAAATTTCGTTATATGATATGTTTCATTTAATTTTACTCTTTCATGGGTATTATGATTCAATGTTACAAAAGTGGTAAGAGTGTTTTGTAGAATCTCATCATTTATCGAAATCATGTATGATTAAGTATCCAATGTTGAAATCTTATAATTATCATGAATTATATTATACTATGTTTTTAGGATATTTTAAGGTAATATTACCATTTTTCACACTTTGTTACTTATAATAATTGAGAAATTATTTTTAAGAAAATATAACTTTATTTCTCTCTTTGGTCAGAAATTTGTTTTCTTTAAAAACCATGTTTTCTAAAAAACTTTAAAATTATTTTTTAGAGATGAAAATTTATTTTCCTCTATAAATATTTTATATGATTTTTAAAACTTATTTGAATCTTTTATAAGGTTTTTTTTGAAAGAAAATGTTTTTTGAAAACGTTTTATGTTTTAAAAAGTGATTCTCAAAATAAAAAAAATACATTTTCCTCAAGAATGGTATTGATGATATTTTAATGGTATTTACATTAATAAATTTCAAGAAACATTTTTTACTTATCCTAATATATTAATATTTGGTATTGATACCATAATTCCTCTTTCTTTGGATAGATTTTGATTTTTTAAAAGAGATTATTATGAAACCCATTTATTTTCCACTGGTCAATCATGTTTAAAAGATATTGTTATAGAATTAATTTATTTTCCATGGGTTTGTCATGATTCAAAGATATTAACATTAAATTCATTTATTTCTCATGTTTTTATCAGGTTATAAAACAATAATTAATGGTTATATTAGTTTTATGATGAAATATCTATGTATTTTATTCATGTTGTGGTTTATAGAAATTAAAACATAAAAATAGGGTGGCCCAGATAGCGCCAAATAATCCCATTAAATCATAACATGGGATATCCTAGATAGTGTTGGGTAATACTATTACATCTTAACATGGGGTGTCCTAGATAAAATCAGTTATACCCATTACTTCTTAAACATGGGATGGCCCAGATAACAATAAGTGATACCATTACAACATATATGATGGGAGAACCTAGATGACACTCCAATTAATTGGGTAATGATTTTATTGGAAGTTGGACAAATAATTATTTGAATTAAAATGATTTTTAAAGGTTTTGATGAACATGATGTTGCAAGTTACGAAAAAGGATTTTATTTGCTTGTTATGGGTTTATAATGTTTCTTAAGATCAAGATTGATATCAAATGTCTCGTGATTATTGATTTTGATGACTATTTTATTTTCTATGATTTCATATTTTATGATCTTGGTATATATGGGTATGAGTTATTTTATGATTCTATCATGCTATGATTTTTTATTCACATCCATATACACTTCTTATGCTCATTGATGAAATTAAATTGTCAATTCTTATGTTTACCCTTACTAAGAATTTGAGCTCACCCTTCTAATGTTTTCTTATTCCCTAGGTTATAAAGAATGTGGTTGAATGAATTATATTTATAAAGGATTTCACAAGGATGATTCTAATGACCTATTTTGAAATAATAAAAGATGGGTATAATGGGAGATGATGTTCATATTTATGAACCTTCTGTTTATGAATTCAAGTTGATATGATTTGTTCCTAATTATCTAAAACTCTAAACCTAAAAGGTATATAGTAATCTTAGTGTTCCAATGTTTCATTTTGATGTTTTTAGTTTTTTTTAGAAAATTGGGCTACCTTCTTTGGTATAAAATATTAAAATGTATTGTTTATGAATTTATCTCTGAATCAGTGAGAGGAGGTTATGATCTATTATACAAGAAATAAATTCATTCACTAAACAAGACTGAGAAAATTCAATACAAGTAATCATATTACTTTTATATGTTTTTAGTGATATTAATGATTTTATATTATATAATAATTAATTGAAAATGGATCTGTAATAAATTTTATCACAATCTGGATCTTTTTTGTTTGTGAAACACTAAAAGATACTTTTCTCCTTAAATTATGACAATCCATGGATATGATAAGAGAAAATAGAGGTTTTTGGGTATATCAACTTGAATACCCGATTTATATATCTCATCTTGGTATTTAATTCACGTTAGTACACAAGGACATGGATTTAAATTCTTATTTGGAAAGTATGTGGCAATATATATAAGCAGTAGTGACATCATTAAATCAATATTGCTTGAAATACTCTCTTAACATGCACGCCAGAGTATGATATGGTGAAAAATAGAAAATTAAATCTTGATAATCTCAATAAATTTGTGTAAGGTACTATAAAATGGAGGGTAAATAAACTTGTATGAATGATAAAAAACAACATGCAATGTATATTGGATAAGAAGCTACTACCATCATTCTATGGAGTGGGATCAATAAATATTTCATGTTTCTCAAAAATTTAATTGACGAAACAAATCTCTATTTATGGATTCATTGGGTATTTTTGGAAAATGAAATGTACCCTAAGACTACTTTCCTATCCTAATATGGTTAAAAATATTCATATATTGAAGAAAATCTAATAATAATTGGAATATACTCTCATAAAGTTAGTGAAAATCAGTATGGTGTATTGGAATCTCTAATATGATGTGGATTTGACTAATATTCAATCAACACAACCAATAATATTTGATTTATTGGATATTAATCCAAAAAATTAGAATATGGGGTTTAGAAACCTTTTCCTCCATTCATATGGTGTCATTTATGCCTGATTGATCATCCCACAATATAGATAGGTGTGATCTGGATGGAAATTATAACAATCTTGTATCATATTTTATATTTAAGGAGAGTTTTCCATCTCTCACTTCTAATAAGGAATAAGAGTAAGAGATCAAGAATTATACACTAAAATTTTGATAACATGTATCAAACACCCTTAATGATCTTTTACTTGATAATTTGGGTACTTAAGAAGTCCCATGACCAAGAATATTCACTATGTACATAGCCCTTGCAGAATTATATTAATAAATATCTTTCATTAAGGGAAATAATTATTTTTTCACATGTAATTACATAGATATTACTAGGATAGATTCAAAAGAATCCACTCATGATATGGGTTTACTAGATAGACACTACGACTATAAAAAGGTAGTAAGAATAATGCATCAGACCCATGCCACCAATGTGGAAACTGTCATCGATAAAATGACGAAATATAATTTCATATAGGCAGTTCAATACCATAAAAGGATTGCCAAAATTTTCCCCATAAAGAGGAAAAAAATTAGTGTCTTCCCTAACTTCAAGGATTTTAACTACCACTATCCAAAGGTCAATTTCTCAGTCTCGATCATGGAGTTACTGATTGATGTAAAATACAGTTATCATGATCTCTATTTCATGAATGGGTATTCAAGTTTGGATCAAATTTAAATGGTCCTAGAAGATGAGGAAGCTACTGATTTTAGGGCACCCCAAGGGGTATATTGGTTCTGATTAATTCCCTTTGTCCTAAAGAATGATGGAACTTCTTACCAATGTACCAAACGAAAATTTTCAAGTCATTTCAAAAGAAAACAATGGAATTCTAGATTGATGATTGGGTAGTCAAATCCCACCCAAATCATGATCACCTTATTCATCATTAATACATTTTCAAAAGTTTCACGAAAACAACTTGAAAATGAATCCATTTAAATATACTTTCATGTTAAAATCAGTGAAATCACTTAGATTCATTATTTTCTATCGTGGCATAAAATTAGACCCTAATAAAAACAAGTAAATACCTAATATTTCAACTCCTAAAACCCTTAGAGATATGAGAGGACTCTGGGGATGGATTTATTATATCATATTCTTTATTTCAAACTTCCCAAATAAATTCTTACCCTATAAAAAGCTAATAAAGATAATGGTGACTTATGAGTGGGTTGCTGACTTTCAGAAAGACTTTGATGACCTTAAGTAGTATCTTTTATATATTACTATACTGATTATGCCAATAAAACGAAAACCTATCATCCTCTATGTGTAAACCATGGAGGGATATCATAGTGACATCCTTCTATAGAAGAGTCATGAATGAAAGTAGAAAAGTATATATCACATTAATAGAATTTTTTTAGAAGCTGAGACTAAATACATTGATATCATGAAGACTTTATTGATCCCATATTTGTGGTGTAGAAACATCATCATTACCTAAAACATCATGAAGTCCATCTAATTTCTCATCTGGTCCTTCTATAATGCATTTTTATTCACCTAATGTTGATGGGAAAACTAGTGATATTGGATTTCATCCAAAATTAATTTAATACCTGATTTGAATCTCATAAGTCAATAAAGTGACAAAAACATATAGATTATCTTGGACACAAATATCCTTGATGAGGATTTTTTATTTATCAATGAGATTTCCCAAACATGGAAAATTTACTTTGATATAGAATCTTAATTTTAAACCAATATAATTATAGAATAACTGAGACTCAATAGGGTCATCTTGGGGATGGTGTTGATTTTAGGAAAAATGAGTTTTTCCCTATTATTTTCTCCTTTATGATACTAGACCCACATATTAGGATTTGTAATTTTATATATATTTAATAATTTCTCAGTTTATTATCAATGGGGATTAAATGTTGGTGTTAATGTATATAAATTAGGACTATTACTTTAATAGAGAAGAATCAATGCCCACATCGACAATGTATAATATTTGATTTCATAATTTCCTTTATAATATGTTTTTCCACATTCAGCACTCATAGAATGATCAAGTTAATGGATTGTAAAATATAACAACCCCTATGAAATATCTAGATCAATATTAAATATTTATTCACATTGTGAGCCATAGGGTGGGGTCTATATTTATTATAAATGATATGAATGATATCAATTAGGTTCATACCACTATAGATCAAGGTGAGAATTCACCATTGCAAGATGATGACACAACTAATAGTATGTCTCCTATAATAGAGTATCTCTAGAACAAGACTATCCTAAAAGATCAATCATGGAATGAGAACATTTATCAATGAGAAGAAAATTTTTGTCATTATGATGGTTTAAATTCTCATAAATTATTCTAAATATGATTCTTTGATGGGTTCCTCCTCAAGTTAATTAAGGAAAGTGAGTCACTCAACATTATATAGAATTCCCATGAAAATGACTATAGAGATAATCAATTAAGGGAAAATATACTTCACTAGATCAAAATACATGGGGATGTTTTTTTCTATTAATGATGCATAATTGCATAGAATTCGCCAAGATGTTTCATTCATGTCAGATTCATTCTAATTTTATTAGCTAACCCCCCGAATTTTTGAATAATTCTAAATATTATTTTCCATTCATCATTTTGGGGATATATGTCATGGGTCAATACCCTCCATACATATTCAAATATTTCAATTCCATCCTTACAACTACTGACTTCTTCTCTAAATGGGATAAAGATATACCCCTAAAGGAGTTTTGGATAAAATCTATGACCAAATTCATGAATGAAAATATCATTAATAGATTTAGATTCCCTAAAAAAATTAGAAATATAATGACACTTATTTATTTTCAATCGATGAAACTATATCAAGAGTATAATACTTAGTAAAATCATTCATCCAGCTATCAAAATGCTACAAATAGATAGATAAAATTCTTACACAAGAATAAATCTAGTATTATCTAATTTTTTTATAAAAATAGAATAAATACTGAATAAAAAAGATTATTCATGAATTGTGGGATTATCACATCACAAATTATACTACCACACAGGAAACTCTATATTCTCTAGTATATATAACACAGGTAGGATTTCTTATATAAGTCCAGTTTGCCTTGTTTTTTTACTTATATTTGTGATTAATTATCCAAGTATGAACAATATCATATCTAACTTGGTGATTTGGAAAGAATTGATACGAAAAGGTTGCACATAATATATAACCAATATGTATATCAAAATCATGTTACATTATTTTTCAATAAGGTTAATCTCTACTCATTCTTACAAGGAGAATTGGTATTGGACTTGATAACCCCAATGATACCTGGAAGGAAACATCCAATGATAGAAAAACAATTATAAGGACCCAATATTATACATAAGGTCTAATAAAATGAATCTTTTTATATGATCTTTATAGATGGATAGTATATCAAACCTTCTTCTAATGAAAGGATTATTAATAAATATTTCTCAATACATAATGTTGGGTTACCAAGGATATTTTTTATGACTTTAAACTAATTGTAATTGGTTCTCATTATATGATCCTAAACTAAATAGAACCAAATTACTTGATGCATGAATGTAAACTATATAAAAAAATTCTATGACTTAATACATTAATCAAAATGAAAACATGTTAACCTTATATGAAGTTTAAACTTCCAGAAGTGTTATATGATGTATATAGTTGTCTCTTTATATAAAATCCCAATCCTTGTAAGAGTTTCTAGTGTATGACTCCCCATTCATAACCCCACAATAGGATAAAATTCACCCATTTACCAAAACAACATGTGAATTGATTCATGTTATCTTAGGATATGAAGTGATTTATATGATTCCTACCATGTTCCCATCCACAAATCCCATTTTCCTAAACCTCACATTCCATTTTTCTCCTACACATGAGGAAAATCAGTGTAAATACTTGTTAAGAAGTGTGTGTGGATTTACTATTAAACTTCTATGATGCATTTTAATGCTCATACCTCTCATAATAGACCCAACTATAATTTATAATTTCATTTAAATTTCACACACCATCCTATTTTTTTGGGCCCTCTCCTCATTCACGTGAAGTCTTTCAATGGTTCTGTATTAGGATGGAACCATTTTCATTCACCGTGGTGTTGCAACTTAATTATTCATTTTAGGTTTCATGTTCCCTTCTTTGACTAGGGCACTCACCCATTTCACTACTATTTATCCTTCATATAGGTCTTATTTCATATATACCTATCCAATAAATACTAATAGATTAATTAAAATTTTGGAAGGATATATAGTGATGTCAAGATCACATATATTGGGTCCAAAGAAAAAATCCCACTTTTATCCCACTCTCTCACACCATCCCAACACTCAGGTTTACCTTTGGTTTTCCTTACTTAACCCTTACATTAGGATGTAGATTTTAATACCATTTATTATAACACCATATGGATTAATTATTTTTAATACATGATACACAATAAAATATGGGTCACCTACATTAGACCCAACCATAAACTTCATCACCATCACATCTCACTCCAAGTGTTTGTTCTCATCATTCATGTCAGGTATTATTATTTTTGACTATATTATAGGAACCTAAATTTTATGATTAGAACTATAAGTGGATTAATTTATGTTATTACATGATATGTAGTAATTTCTAATATATCTATTATAGACCAACCTATAAATAATCTCCCATTATAACTCCCCCAATGTGCTATAATAATCCAACATTAGTATGTCCTGATCCCTAGTGATCTAATTTACTTATGAATATTGTCTTCCCATATACCATAATTTGTTCCTTGGGTATCTAAATCACTATAATTATTCTATGGAAATTGGTAATAAGTATATAGAATCTTGAAATACACTAATATTTAGTCAAGATAAATCTTCAATGTATCTGGCTTGCTTATAATAGAAAAGTAGAATGTTTTTATTTTAAATAAGAAGATCCTCTAACCCCTTACACCCACAAAAACATTTCAATAAAATCTATCATTCAAAATTGGTTGATGGTCATCATAACTATGTTTTTTAATAACATCGAAATGGGACTATCATTTCAAATATGGTTAGAAGTTTCCATAATGTATTCATTTTAATTATAAAAATTTATTATTCAATGAATACATGTTATGATGTGCATCACATTCATCCCCATTTGGAACATTTCCATCTTTTGATCCCCTGTTGGGTTGATCAAACTTCGCATTAGTCTAAACAATATGAATTTAAACTATGTGAACCTATCCAAGAGAATGTCTATACTTTTACTGGGCTCTCTATTCACATTCAGTTTAAAATACCCTCAATGATATATGGGCTCCCTTATCTTTTGGAAAAAATATGTATGGCCTCAAACTTCAACCTTATTTTGGTTAAAGATATTTAAACATAAATATTGTCCTCATTGGTCTAGATTTAACGACCTCAAACTAAAAAAGGAAAGATAAATAGTACTCATTAGGTTAAAAACGTATAAAAGGAATCCTGAAAAAATATGATTCATTTATCACTATTATTTCACCTTAAAAATCGATGTTAAAATTTAGTGTGTTCGAAAGAAAGAAAGGTAAAAATATTATCAATTTAAAACCTCATATGGGGTATCCTAGAAAAAATACAAAATCATGACTGTTAATCCATTACTTTATATATATTAAAAAAAAGTTAAAGCTAAAAAATAAAATAAAAAAAATCTTTTGAGGGCTACCATCAGGTCCTAGAAGAATTCTTGTTATGATAACTGGACTGTAGATTCAGGAAAAAATCAGAACACCCTTATGCTATTAACTAATAATGTTTTAATTACTCTTGTGAAATTCATAATGATGTAATTTTAGGATACTTAAACCCTCTTAATTATTAATTATCCCATGTAAAACCATCCACGATTTAAATTATGTAGATTCATTCACCTTAATATCTGAATAAGAAAACCTTGGATTATTGTGAAGGTAAATGTGTTGTGTATCCCACTCTCATTTATCTATCCAAGACTAAATGTCTAAAAGAAAATAAAATTGAGTATTTTTTATTAAATAGGTTTATCTTGTCTTATAGTGGTTGTACATATACACCATGTAACCAATTTTTCTATATCTACCCCGAAGCATATGTATTAAGGATGATCGATTGATTCAAAATATGTATCATTTGACAAAATAATTTACCAAACCCATATTCATTTAAAATTAATGTGGATTGAATTATTATGATTTCACTCGTTTTGAGTTTCATAGATTATCATGAATTGATATTCAAAGTAACTAGAATTTCTGAAATTAACAATAGTTTTGAAATAAGGAATCTATATATCTTCTAAAGTTGGCATTTTTCTGCCTACATGTCACCATGCAGAGAAGACACGCCTCCACCACCGTAAAAATCCCTAAATTCTTCCTCCATTTTCCTCGACACCCAACCACGACCCTCCCACATATGCTCTCCTCGATGTCTAGGGTTCCATATATACCATATCCATTCGAAGCCAATCCTCCGCCGCTCAACCTGATGAAAAACCCTCAATAGGCTCCATCTTCATCTGATGATTTCTCCAGAATCAGCATATTGTCTGATAAATTTATCCACAAATATCTCTTCCAAAATTCACATGGGCGCTCCTTCGAGACTTCGTCTTCTCGCCTATAGTGACATTGCTTTTCCAAATCACCGATTTGAAACCCTCTACTATTTTCGATTCATCATTGTCCGATGACTTCACCATGATCGTCCACTAAAATCTATAGTCTGTGTTGATTGTTGACACACCACCTTCACCTCTTCGAATATCCTCAAACAAGGGTTTTATCAACTACTCTGTTTGGTGTCCAAACTATAGGGTTTCAAGTCCATCTTCATCGGCTACCGGGATTCTGTCCTTCGGCAACCCAGGTTGTCCTCGTCTGAATCTTCTTCTGCATTGATTTTGATTTTTTGGTTCTTGATCCATGGCTTTATTTAATATTTTATAGAATTTGTACGATCTTAAGTGGGTATTTATTATTATTTTCTTGCACTGTAAACGATTTAAGATGAATCCCTAAAGTCCTTTCACTGGTTTTTTGTGATCAATTTTGTTGGTTGCAGCCAATGTTCTTAAAGATTATTATTGAGAATCATTATGGTCAATTCAACTTCATAGAAAGGGTTTTCATGTTTAAAATTTTGGATCTATGAGTCTCATGAAAATTTTTAGTGATATACAGAGATCAGTTCCAGATGAGGAAGCTTCTTTGAGCTAGATAACTCTTCGATCAGTATAATCAGTGTAGGTGAACCAATGTCCATGACTATAAACCCATATTCAATTTATGAATGAAATTGTGTCTGAATGTAGGATCACTTATGGAAAAGTAATGGTATTGTTTTCTTTGTTTTTCTTCTAATGTGTGGATTCTTTTGATTTCAGGAGTAGGGTTCGCATTGGAAAACATGTATTTTTATGGAAGGTATCGGTTCAAATGAAATTGGTACCTATAAATTTAGCTGGGACTATCACTGCTTCCTATATATGCTCCTTCAATCTTCTAGAATGAATATTTTTTTGATTTTTTTCTTGTAGAAACCTCTCATTGCTTTGTTCATGGTTTTATGTGTAAATGCATACTGGATTTTTTGATTCGTTTGACTCAGATGTCTACTTACTGGGATTTTTTCCTTTTTTAACATATGTGTGGACTCTATTGATTTTTAGAGATGAGTTCTCATCGACGAACAAGATTTTTTATGGGACAGTGTTGGTTCAGTTGAGGTTGGTACCTGGAAATCCTTCACTATATTTAAAAATGTCAGTTTCTACATCCACATTCAATTATCCAATTTACGATACATTAATTTTTATCATCCTCATGTAATGAATAAGATAAATCCAGATCACTGTTCATGGAATTATAGAATGAATGTCTTCGATTTACAAGCATGGAGGAGGATAAGCGTAAGCGGCATATAATTTATGGCTCAAGGAGGTTTGATCATGTTGTTTTTTTACCAACAAAATCTTCATCTTGATTTGATTTATGGTTACGGACTCACCAATTTAATATCTATATATCTTATAAATTTGGATTTTTACTACTATCATGTCACCTTTCCACGCTTCCACATCTAACTCATCTAATGTATCCAATCCTCCAAACCCAAAAATACCTCTTTCTATCCCGATTCCGATCGAGATTTTCCATAGTTACTCCCCCCAACCCGATTTGACTCCTCTATTCCGCTCTCAAAGCTCTAGGGTTCCCAAAACCCTCCATGATTCTCCCTCTCTGAATCCTCTATCCTACTTCCTCCCCTCCCTGAATCCCCTCTCCAGTCACAACTCGACCTACGCGTGATCCTCCTTCGACTCCTGTGAATTCATCTCATCCGACTATGCTTTCTCTTTGTCCAACAATCTCACCAAGATCTACCACCCAAATCTATAGTTACTAATGATACTTCAAACTATGTCTTCAGATCCTCCACCTACGCCTTCTCCACAACTGGTTACTCCGCCTTCAGCTCTTTCACAACTGGGTCCCCCGATCCACCGAGGGTTCCCACTCTCTCGAGCATGAAACGAGTAAGGCCAGGTATAAAACACTTTCAAACATATAAAGCCTGATTTTTTGTAAGATATTAAAGATAAACATCTTCTATTTTCAGTAACGGTGGAATTTGAATCTGCAATACAGATCATTCTCTGGAAAATTGAGATCCAGGTTGCTCCTCGAGCCAGGTCAGTATACATGAGATCCCATACTTCTCTGGGAAATCAATTGTTTTGAGAAATCACGCCGCACTGTCCATTCCAAAGTATTGAAACTGGTAACTCCTCCTACATTGATGCAGTCTGCATATAAATGTAGTAATATTAGATTATTAATAGCTTACTATTTTTTTATGATTCATTATCTCTATTGGCATCCAATAAATCTGCTAATATATTTCCAGTACTGTCACTCTATGAACAATGGTGAATTACTATCGGACATTTTATACAAATTATTTTTCATGGATGATGCAATGATGCATAATAGTAGGCTGTTTATATTATAAAGCCTGATTTTTAGTAATATATTGAAGATAAAAATCTTCTATTTTCAGTCACGATGGCATTGGAATCTGCAATACAGATCATTCTATGGAAAATCGAGATTCAGGTTGCTCCTCGATCCAGGTCTGTATACATGAAATCCCTTGCTTCTCTGGGAAATCGATTGTTTTGAGAAATCACGCCACACTGTCCATTCAAAAGTATTGAAACTGGTAAATCATCTTACATTGATGCAGTCTGCATATAAATGTAGTAATATTAGATTATTAACAACTTACTCTTTTTTTATGATTCATTATCTCTATTGTCATCTGATAAATCTGCTAATATATTTCCAGTACTGTCACTCTGTGAACAATGGTGAATTACTATCGGAAATTTTATACAAAGTATTTTTCATGGATGATGCAATGCTGCATAATAGTAGGCTGTTTATATTGTAAATCCTGATTTTTAGTAAGATATTGAAGATAAACATCTTCTGTTTTTAGGCAAGATAGCATTGGAATCTGCAGTACAGATCAATCTCTGGAAAATCGAGATTTAGGTTGCTCCTCGAGCCAGGTCTGTATACATGACATCCCTTGCTTCTCTGGGAAATCGATTTTTTTTTAAAAATCATGCCGCATTGTCCATTCCAAAGTATTGCAACTGGTAACTCCTCCTACATTAATGCAGTCTGCATATAAATGTAGTAATATTATATTATTAACATCTTACTCTTTTTTTAATGATTCATTATCTCTATTGGCATCTGATAAATCTACTAATATATTTCCAGTACTATTACTCAGTAAAATATGGTGAATTACTATTGGACATTTTATACAATGTATTTTTCATTTATGATGAAATGATGCATAATAGTAGGTTGTTTATATTGTTTTCATATTGAATATTTGGTGTTTGGATCTAATTCCAAGTTGAGTCATCCCTTCCAAAGGAAAAGCCTTCTACATGCTTCCATTTTACTCCGTATTTCTGGAATATAATGAACATTTCTTTAAACAATTTAAGAGTAGCAGTTATTTAACAAATTAAGAACCTTGGGATCTTGGGAGTTATTGGATTATTCTATGCATCATATTGGTTTAATAATTTATTTATTCATTTATTGTAATTGGTCAACTTATAGTCTGCATTTTGGCATTGGTTTATGATAATATCAAACTTTTACTCCTTGGAAATATTGTTTCTTCCTCTTCTTAGAGGACAAAAATTGTGCTATAAGAGGCTTAAGACACTTGCCAGTGTCCACTTGATTCTCTTTTTGAACCTAATTTTTTTTTTCTGCTCAAGGATTTTGAACATTAATTATTGATTCATAGAACATATTACTTTATTATAATAATTATATTATTCTTAATAAGGATGATTAATTTCATGGAATCATTGTTTATGTTTTATCATTGATTAGTGTTCCGATCATTGTTTGTGGATGTCTGGGGATACTACCTGTCATCTTGCAAGTGAAAGTGCATTTGGGGCCTACTAAGGTCCGTTCAATATAACCTCATTGCTGAAATTTCCCCTGAACCTTATGATTATGTGGTACATAAATCCAGAGATATTTTGTAAAATTACACTTCTCAAAAGTTCACATTTCATAATTATTTTTTTTATAATTTCAGGATCTGGTTGAAGAGGCTCGATAAAACCAGGGATATCAATGAATTGAATTTGAACAATATGTCAATGTCATGTATGTATGAACAAGGTAAGGTTCTATTTGAGAAAAATTTCCAATAAAAACATCTTATAACACATATTCTTGTCTGTATTCATAATGTATGTTTCCTTCCCCAAATATATCTTCCTACCCAAAATATATTTATTCTTTCACAATTTAAATATTTTAAGATCCACAAGCTATGATATGTGGTATCAAGAAGTTACTCTTCTTCTTTTTGGTATTAGGTATGAAAAACCAACTTCCCTTGATAATTATGTTTTCTAATTTTAATTTCTTTGATTATAAACACTAATCGCATTTCATTCCATTGATATTCTCTAAGATCACATCATATAATAATTTTTTGGGTAGTTTTTTTGTGTAATTTTATTTTCTCTTTTCATTTAATATTTTTATTTTTTTGTTTAAAATGCAAGTATCTGATTTCCATATTTTCAAGCCAGCATTTTATGACAAAAATAAAGTTCATATAAATTCTTCTATTTTTTTTAAATTTTAAATGTTTTTATCATTTATTTGTATAAAATATAACTAAATGAGGGGTGTACATTAGTGATTATTATTCTATATGGTTTCATGTATGAAAAAATAATTTATTTATTTAAGCTAAAACTATATTTGTTTATCATTTATTTGTATATCATTTATTTGTATAGATATCAAATGTTGTATGCAATTTAATTATATGTTTGTGTATTTTATTTCATGTGTTTTTTATACAGCATTTTCTATAAATATGCCCATCTACAACACTCTTCTGTTTATAGTTGATACTTTGTTTAGATATCAAATTTGTTCTGTTTTATTTTAGTTGATATACCAAACATGAATTCTGTGTTGATTTTGTTGTTTTAAACTAAAAATTCAGTTAATTTTTTAATGAAGTTGTTTGCATCTTTGCTTCTTTATTTTCAACTATAGATTCTATTTAAATTTTTTATTAATAGTTAAATTGTTATGTTTTTTGTTAATTTAGTTTTTTACATTTCTGTTGCATCGATTTTTTATTTCCTGTAATGGATTTATATTTTTATCTATGAGAGAATATGTTTTGGGTTTTAGCTTTCTAAACAATGAATATTCTGGTTGTCATTCTTAAATGAACATACTTCTAGTTTCGAGGAAGTTCATGGGTGTGTATGTAGCCATGTCACAACATACATGGTATCCTTATTCAAGCCTTTGAATTCATCACTTCCAGAATTCGAATTATCAATTTCATTCACTTTTTTGTGTTTTTTTTCAACAGGTTTTAGGAATATAATCCCAATCATATTGGATTTCCCATTTTACCATTGGGTTTGATGTCTTGATTACACATATTTTTTGACTAAACTAGCAACATCTGAGTCATCACCCCATTTTTTAGACTAAATTTGAGAATGAGTTGCCTAAATATGCATGTGATCATTATCATATGTACGTTCTATATGGAGTTATAATGCAAGATTTTCACCTGTCTGTTGTTTTTTGGTTTCACTAATTTCATTACTTTATCTTTTCAAGCTCATATTTGTCTTTTTCAAGAGACAGTTGTGCAACATTCTGTGTGGGAATGCGGTACACCTTTCATAACGAGTTCTATATATTTTGTCCAATTGTATTCCAATATTAATTATCACTATTTTGTTATTTTTAAAATATTTAATAATCATGTTCATTAAATTTTCATCATACTGTAATATATTTTATGTCTCCATTTACATGTAAAAATCATGTTCATTAACTATTGTGACCATTTACCTAAAATAATCATGTCCAATATTAAGTATCATTGTTTGGTGATTTTAATATATGTTATATGTCTACTTACCTATAATAATCATATTGTAGTAAACATGTTCATTAACTATTCATCATACTATTAACATATTTTCTCCAATACTCATATTTCAATATTGACTACTATTCATTCTAAATTTTGAACATTAATGTAAAAATATTGTTGATTTTCTAGAAAGTGTACATAACAGCTGAATAAGTCCAACATGTGCCACATAAACTATTTTTGTAATATTTCATTACTAATTATCCTAATTTTTAAACTTTATATTTCAAAAAAATTTCAATTGTTATGTACAAAATTTCTTCACTATGTTATGGAAGTGACGGAGGGTTTGTCTGTGTCGAGGATATGATTGGTGTGGAAGTACTGTTGTATGCACTGCGAAGCCACTGCATACAAGTGCTTGGTTTGCGCTATTCTAGAAAAATATCTCCAGCCCCTACAGAAGGTATCATTATAACGTTCGTATTCAAATGCTCGTCGATTGGTACCCCTTGATTGTTGAAGTATAATCGTTGTTTTGTAAGAGAAAAAGCAGGAGACCTGCTTTCATCCATCATGGTGCACCTATTTTCTTCTTACTTTTTCCCTATATTCATCGCCGGTCTTTGACAACTTTGAAACTCACCCACCATAGTAAAACACTCTTAAAACCTTTTTACCTGCTTTTTTGAATATTAAAATTTCAAAACATATAAGTAATTTGTTTAAAGTTGCATGTGCGAAACTGTTGTATGTCATCTGGAGAGGTAAATACTGGGTCATCCATGAGCAGACTCCTTTCCTATGCCATTCTGTATTGGCTGATACTATTGATGTAGTCCCAATGGCCAATTCGCTGCTTGTAGATCATTGCAGCACATCATTTGATTTAGATGATGGCACAATGATGGAGGTATTTACTATTACAATTATTATGTATTACTTATTTCACAGTATTTTTTCTCACCTATATTTTATACTGCAAGGTTATACAACAGAGTGAACACATCTATGATAGGAGCTCCACTACAACAACTACTATAACCTCTACTGGATGGATTTTACTAACATGACTGTATGCTGACATTCTCTTAAGATCACACGGGGAATTATGAAAAATGAGAAGCTACTGTTACAAGTATATTATCCTACTAGATTGAAATCCTTATCATCCCTTCTATTATTCTTTATATTATTTGCAGGTTCACCCAAGGTAATGAAACTTTTATAATACTTTATCCTATTTCAATAGTCCAATTATTATTTATCATCATCATTTACCTTCTTCTGATTATAGTAAACAAACAACTTGATATCCAACCATAGCAGTAACTGATCTTATATTTTCATTGATTAGTGGATGATGAATTATATTTCAGTAACGAACCATTTTTTAGGGTAGTGGAACATGTTTTTCATGTGGGTCAAACATTTTGTTTGGGTAGTGGATCATGTAACTCATTAGAGAAGTGGACCATGTGTTTCATTAGATTAGTAGATCATGTGTTTAATTAAATCAATTATCCATTTTTAAAAGGAGTGTATCAAGTATTTTAGAGAAAAAGATCACGTATTTTAGAGTAGCATATCATGCATTATAGCAAGGGATAATTGTATTGGTTGAGCTAATTATCACTTGGAATTTTGATGGATTAGTTGATCATTTATTTCTTTTATTTTAGTTATTAGTTTCTATTGGATAATTGGATCATGTTTTACTTTATTTGTTACATCTTCCAACCAGATTTTATATATCTTCATACTTAATTATACTATATTGATGATGTATCCATATTTTAGAGAAGTGGGTCATTTTTTGCATGAATTTTTTTTGTTATGTTGCTTGGTTCAGTGTCTTACTTGACCCACCATGGCCATGAAGAATGACTTGGTTCCAAAAAATGATATGACATTCAAATCACTACAACACATTATATCATAAACAATATTAGTATCATAGGAATATGTGATATTTTATTTTCTATTGGAAACATGCTAAATAATTCAATCTCATTTCTAATAATCATGTTATTTATAAGTACAGAACATATTGTAATTGGAAGATTCTCTTTTTCCCTTAATGCTATATCATTCATTAAGCAAGTTAATGTTTCCTATCATTAAAGAACCATGATCGACTAAATATTTCATTTCATTCTTCACACACCTGGGCTCAACACTGAAGATCACCCATTAAACACAAGTATTGATGATAGCGACGATATAGTAAGAAAATTTTTGGTTTTCGGAACATTTATACACTTATATGAGTTTTTATATTGTATATACACTTATTAATGTAAACTATTATTTATCATTTAATCAACAAATTCACTGATTTTTCAGTAAATTATAACTGTTTTGATAGTTCATTTGAGCTTGACAATGACATGAAGCATGATGTTCATGATGGAAAACAAATCTTCATAGGTGAAAAGGTATTGGAGATATTTCTTTTTATACACCCTAGATTTCATTTTTTCTTTTTGTGTTTTCTTGGCTATTTAACTATGTGTTCAATGAAATTTTTTAAGATCATGTTTGATTTAAGTTTTGAATGTGTTTAGTGTCATGACTAAAAAATGTTAATATTTTTTTTTTGTTTTGCAGGAAATATGGGGATGCAACTATTTTAAACACAGGAAATTCCATCCTTTTTAATATAAAAACACACACTAGTCTTTAGGTATTCTGTAAATTATACTATTCTGTAAATGCCATCCTTTTTAGAGAAATGAAATTCCTTCCTTTCAGATAGTGGTATAAGGGGGTTATGCTATACAGTTTCATTATATTTATGGATTTCTTTGGTTTTTCATGTTATTATTATGTGTTCCCTATCCTATAACAATTTATATGGATGTCTCATAGATCCTCTCAATGGCCCCCCTATTTTGCTGGTTGTCCTCACATATTTTCTGATCTTTTATGAAAACTTTGAGTTAGGGTTAATCAATGGTTTTCTTTGATACAAGTATATGTGTTCAAAAAGCATTATTATTTTCCTTCCTTTTTTAATGAAAGGATATGGATTTTTTTAAGAAGATTTTAGTTTCACTTTTTCTTACAGCCTTTATATGTGTTCAAATACATTTATTTTTTCCTACCTCTTTATGTGTTCACCTGAATTTTCATGATTTTGGATGATCTTGTAAACATCTTCCCTATGAAATATGATGATTCTGTAAACATTCACTTTGGGGATGGCATGAGCAGAAACATATATATAGACATATAAGTTTTACTTGACGATTGGAATGCATAATGTTTGGCATATATATTAATATATATTTTTTGTTTCGCAGGAAATATGTGGATGCTACAATTTTGAACAGAGGAAATTCCATCCTTTTTAGTATTTTACACACCAATATTTATGTATTCTATAAATTCTACTCACTTTTATATATATCTCTAAAATGGTTATCATTTGCATACTGAATTTTAATCATCCTTTTGGAACCATGTATATTTTGTTTAAGGACATGCTTGTATCCTCATTAAATTACTTAATGATGCAAGCACATTGCACGTAATGTTGTCAATATATCTTGAATACTCTATTATGTTTTCTAGGGTGTTGGTTGGGAAACCAACTCATTCATTTTATCACTGTTTTAGACCATTCATTTTTTATTGAATATTTTACTATTATAAATAGTGAGCTTCAAATGGGTGTTGTGTAGCCTATTGTCGCCGATTTTCATTGCATGATTCAGAAGGTAAATTTAAACTTCTTTTATTTTGGTTTCTAATAAATTATTTTATGTTAACATTCATTTTTTTGATTATATAAATTCAGGTGTTCTTATTTTAAAAAAAAAATTCAATACAGAAAAATCTTTCAGGAATTTGAAGCTAGATATTTGTACAGTGACATAATAGATCTGTGACATTAATACTTATGCAGTATGTTTTGAAATTTAAATTTCCATTTGAATGTTATTTTCATTCAAGTCTAATGGAATATTATGCTGTTTATACTAATTTTATATAATAATTCTTTCATGTTATTTTCATAATATCTTAGTGACATTAATACTTGTGTAATTTCATTCATGTTCATTTTTTAATGTACTCTAATTACTATCCATTTTTTCTTTTTATTCATGTATTTAAAGTTGGATACTTATGTTGTTTTCTATATCATGACCTATTTTCTTTTCATTATTCTTTTATGTTTTCATTCACATTCATTTCATTTTTTTTCAAAAATGTTCTTTTTCTTTTCAATTGAATGTTATCTACTATATTCAAATTTCTATTTTAATGTATGTTTTATTTTCCTTTTATATTCTCCTATATGTTTTCTAGGTTTTCAAATAATTTTATTTTCCTTATATATTCTCCTATATATTTTCTCATATTCTCCATCATGCATTTGTATAGTTTACTATTTACAGTGATGGTATACTTATGTTTTATTTATATATTCTTATATATTATCCAATATGTTTTCAATATTCTCCTACATGTTCTCCAATGTTATTTTCTGTTACTTATTTTCCTATATTTTCAATTCTCCATATTTTGTCCAATTATAGTTTAATATTAATTATCACTATTTTTTTTCAATCTATTCATTATTCATGTTCTTTATTAAATTTGAAATATAGTTTTGTCTTCTTGAAATTAATAATTGAAGGTACTGTCGTGCGAACGCATGGGTAAGTACTAGTTTTATTTAAAAAAAGAGAGAATGAGGATGAAAAAAATAAGTCTCTCTTCATAATGATTAAACATATGTAGTAGGATAATAAAATTCAAGGTATAAAATTACATGTACTCTATAATCTCTCAGAATTTTGATCACTAAACACTCAATGTCATTAAAAACATAAAAAAATCATCCTTTCTTATAGTATATACCCCCCCTATTAAAGTAAATTTTTAACTCTAGAAGAAACATACTCGCCTATATTTTTAATCTATTTAGCTAGCATATGGTGTTCTATCATGTTCTTCTCAAAATTAAAAAATTATTGGAAAGGAATATTTTTAATGTTATCCCTTCATCAACATACTATTATTGCTCAGATTCTATCACATCCTTATTGAAATTTTCGTAAATTTCCATTAATTTGAGCTCTATATACTGAGATATAGAATTTGTTTTTGACTATTCCAACATAATATTATCTTCCTTACCCCACACAAAAATATTTCCCTTAGGGTGGCATGATTTTTTACAGTTAAACCCATCAAAACCTAATGTAACAAACATGTAATGTCATGTGGTTATCTTGTAGTGTAAATATATAACGGGGGTTTAAAAATTATCCTCAAAATGTCATGATACACTAGATTTCTCATGTTTCTTTGAAGTTAATGTGTCTCTAGATATAAATTGATGCCCATCTAGGAGAATAATAAAAAATATGGTACTGAGTCTCTCTAGGAGATCATGAACTTGATGTCCCCATAAATTTCTAATGCCTCTAATAACTGGGATGTTGGGTTAGTGACCTCATCTATTTGAAACTCTATAGTATATTGTGGTATTATCTTGGTTGATCATGAGAAATATATATATATATATATATATATCAACAACTAAAATTGTCAAAGATAATAAGTTTTGGTGTTTCCCATTACTACAAGAATTTTTAATCCCTTTAATTTATTATTCTTCACTAGATTGATTGACAGGAATACCCTCTATCAGTATAATAACCACTACAACTACCTCACTATTTTGTGTAAGTGAAATGATAAGCTTTGATACTTCTCGTTCATCATATGTAACGATTTGTTCTTATTCCCGAGGTGAAGAACATTTGATAACCTCATTTAATCCCCTTGGAAATCCTGATAGTACTACCCATGACACAGATTCATGAAGGATTAGGAAATTAGCTAGTAAAGACATGAGAGTAAGAGCCTCTCACTTGAGGACTCATTTATTAATGTTTTCTTTGGATAGATCTATACAAACTCAAAACTAGAGTAAAAATATCATATGAAGAAGTAAAAAATAATCATTTATAGTTGGAATAATGTTAACCAGGTTTCTATTGAAGTCACTAATATCTTGGAGAAATACAAAACAATCTTGAATATTCATCTCCATGATATCTCTTATTATTTCTTACATATCCACATGACTTGATATTCCCTCATAACCTATTGTTGCAAGATAGTTTAAATCATCAAAACATTTTAGTCGATGTGTTTAATGACATATTGAAGAGGTATGTCTATTGAATTTTGAAGGTATTAGGTAGTGTCACTTATGATGTCCTCTTTACTATAACTACAGTCCCAAAAAGAATCTCAGGAAATACTATAGATTAATCCTCTTTCTATATTACTTGAACATCTTCCAGAGACATTGGGATTTTTTTTCACGCATTTAAAACTCCACCATTACACTATATATAGTTGTAAAATCCTAGTGATCCTAATCCTTCTCAATTGATTTATAATCCATTATAGTTAAATTAAAAAATATTGGATCAATACCTCAATAAAAAACATATAAAAGGAATTGACTGGGGAAAAGCGTATGGTTTATAAGAATGGTATTCGTTACCTAATGGAACTTATTTTTTAGATCCTTATTAGGAATTTACTCATAATAATCTCTCTATGAAAAGAGAGAATCTATATTTAAAGGGGTGTGATATCAGTTTTTAGATGATAAGGTATGAGTGGAGTTTGAAGAATGAACACTTTTACCAGAATAAATATGCATGGATAGTATATTTCACATTTTTTGGGCTTGATCTGGGATGGTGGGATATCCAATATTGTTTTTGGGTTAGATGGTATAAGAAACAGGATGGTATAGAGTGGATATTACCCCTACTAAAAATATCATTCCATGAATAGGTGATAAATATCATGCCACTAGAGTGGCTGAACCCAACTACATTACTTATTAGAGATCTACCCTTAGTGCACTAAGGAGACTTTACTGGTTCGTGTACTACCTCCACCATCTATAAGAAGAAAAGTTTTGGGAACATTAGGGACATATGAAATTGAAGTTAATTTTTTTAAAATAATATCTATCAAAAATATTTAGGGTTTACATGATCATTAAACTCATTATCATTTCATTTCTTGATCCATACATCTACATTTCCATTTTCCAACATATTCGATATGAATCATATGGCCAGGATACTATTTTAAATAGAATATGTTAGCATCTCCACCTCCCCAATGTATATGATATCTTATGTTGGATTATTCTTGAGGTTTATGTTAGAAAGTTCTTTAATATTTATTATTTTTGGTATTCATATGCCACTTTGAAGCATAACCAATAAATCCTTAATTGTTTTAATGAATAGACAAATACTATAAAAAATATAAATAATTAATGTATAAATAACATGGGGAGAATGTTTCTGACTCACTTTTTTCTCTGAAATAGTTTGTATGCTTATCCATATTCAAATTTTCACATGGTCTCCAGTCTTCTCTTATAGTATAATCTTCCTTCCTCTATCTTGATTGCCTCACACTAGGCTCATAATGCATTAGATCTTTGATTTAAAAAAATTAGAAAACCTATGTACATGTTTACTCTAGATCATTAAATTTTTTATCCACATTTCCCTTCTTTAGAGACTTCATTATGTCCCTTCCCCTAATATGAAGTTAGGTATTCAATCACTATTGGTACCTTTCAAACTATTATGTCATGAGTATATAAAAATATTAAATCATTTTCATACCATGGTATTTATTTTATGATGGAATTTGAAGAGGGAAATATGATTTTATTACATGTGGTCCTCTATATTATTGTTACCTAAAATTTACATGTCTCCATAGGGTGTTATTACAATCATACATCTATGAGTGGTGTTAAAAATTGTCACTATATACATATAAATTGATGTGAAATCATATATGACACAA
Source organism: Viscum album (assembly GCA_963277665.1). Lineage (NCBI taxonomy): Eukaryota > Viridiplantae > Streptophyta > Magnoliopsida > Santalales > Viscaceae > Viscum > Viscum album. The sequence continues at coordinate 750,859,096 of OY728136.1, read as the reverse complement.
AATATTCACTAATGGTGCTACATTCCACTCATTCCTATATTATGTCATCTATTAAATTCAGTATTTATTATCTTTTATCATACCCATCAATACTTCTATCTACATGTTCTTCTATTGGGACCCTTCCATAGGTAAATAAATTAAACTCTTAATGCATAATCATATCCTTGAAAGCTTTTACATCCTTCATTAAGATATTAATAATTTCAAACACTAATTAGATAAATTCTATGAACCTAAACCTCATAATTCCAAATAATCTATTTAGTTTTTATGTCCTGATGTACTCCTCTACCCACCCTAATAACACCTAAAATAGAAAAAAAAATGAAATAAATATGTTCTATGATATATTTTTAGAAAACATTAAGGAATATATAAAATAAAACTTTTTATGGTTTGAATTTACCTCCCATATTCTAAACCTTGATGCATAATCTGAGGCAATATTATTTTAACCTCATGACCTACCTTTATTAGAAAGTTGTTTTGAAACTAAATAAAATCACAGACATGGACATCCAGGAGGAGGGGTGGTGGGGTGGGTGGAGGATATTCAATATATATATAGTATTTCTATATATCATAATCTATAATATATAAATCAAAACAAATCAATCAAGATAACTTTTGAAAATGTTATTCAGAGGTTAAGTGTTTGTAGATAACTGATGAAAAAATTCAAAACAATGACTCAAATAGAAGGTTTAACTCTTAAGATCCATGCATGATATAAATATAATTTTTCATGAAAATAACTATAAAATGTATCATTCAAATGAAATTTACATCTAAAATCCATATCTACTTATTTTCAAATCATATGATTACAAATAAAAAAGGAAATTAATGAAATACTCTCACCTTTCTCACCACTTTTCTGTATTTTAAATTTTAGAGGATAAGGTATATTTTGAACTTTTTTCTCATTACTAATGGAAAATATTTCATATTTTATCTTTTAAATGATTTTAATCCCATCCAATTTCATAAAACCATCTCTCTCCCACACTTATTTCATTATAATCATGAAAAATAATTAAGATTGGGGTAGGAAGGAAAATTTTGTTTTTAATGAGGTTTTATTTTCAAGCTGTCCATAGTCTCTGATGGGTTCAAGGAAAAATGAAACATAATTTTCGTATCAAGTAATATAGATAAAAAGAATCCAATGATATATATAATCATTTAAATATAGTTAAAAATCATTATTCTTCCAAAAAATAATAAGAAAAAAGTTATATTATTGATGCATTGCCCAAGAATATCTCAAGAAAAAGGGTAATGGAAAGAATATATCAAAGGGATTAGATTACCTCTTGAGAATATATTTTTTTATATTGGTAAATAAATCAATAAATTAATATCATGTAATAATTTAATTAATGATAATTTTAGAGTATTAAAACTTAAAAATAAAATTAACTCAATAAAATTTTTTAATTTGGAACAAAAAAGAAAAAATATTCAATTTTAATTAATTTCTATGTATATATCTTAATTTTATTTTCATTATTAATTTTAATGTTTTATATCTCAATATATTTTTTTCATATAAAAATTTATCCTAGAAAAATTCAATACAAAAGTATCAATGGTGTTTCGAAAAATCCTCCCAAACACATATAATGAAATTATTTCCCCACTATTTGATTTCAAAGTGATATATTTTTATATTTATTTTGAATAAAAGTATCACAATGAAAAAATAACAAGTTATAAAAGATTCAATAAAAGTAATAACTTTATATTTTTTAATCCATTTTGTAATTTGGGGTTCATGTACATGAATAATCAATTAACTTTTTCTAAAAATGGACTGTTAACATTATGGAATTTATGACCCGAATTCTAAAAGATAAAACATAAAAAAGATCAAAATTAATTCTATAATGTAAAAAAATACCCTTTTTATTCCGTTATTTAATCATGTAAAATTTATTATAATGATATCCATATGATAAGGAAAATAGAAGGCAAGTTAAAACATCAAAATATAAGGTCAACTAAAAAACATCCTAAGTATCTATAGTTAACCCTGTGAATCATCCCCATCCTCCTCCTAAGTAGTTGGATACTATATCAATAGTGAAAAGGGTATATCAATTATTATATTTTCTTAGAACTCATAAAATACTTAGTCTCATTTTTCATTTTGATCATTATCAAGATAATTTGACTGAATATGAGTGGTGTTCTCTAGAATAGACAGTGAAGGTGATGGTAAGTGACTAGAAACAAAAAAAAAACAAGTGGGGTTATAAAAACTATCATCACTCTATAATTATTCCGGTATTTTTTCTTTAAAATAGGAAATATAATCATTTATGAATCTATAATTAATGATGTAGTCACTGTGGGAGTGTGTGAAAGCATAGTATTGGATATAACAATCTCTGTGGTAAGTAGGGATATCGTCTCAACTATATTAGGTGATGTAGAAATTTATCTAGTACCCATGGATATCACTTGAATATAAATTATTGTCATCCTATAAACTACAATATGTAAAATAATATCATCATTCTCTAGCTTCTTCTAAAAAGATAGATTCATATTCCACTTCTTTAATTTATTCCTCTATTATTCTTTATTTTTTCCTCTTATCCTATGCCACTTTTATTTTATTCTCATAACCAATCTTATTATTTTTATATGGAGAATTATTCAACTATATAAGGGAAGATTTTGGTGGGATAATGAAAGAAGGTGTGGAAACTAATGGAGTAAATCCCTTAGTTACTATCTTATCTACTTTCTTATCAATAACTATGTTGATGTCTTGTGTCTACTACTCCAAGGGTGATAAGTAATTAGAAGGTTATGGGGCAGTATTATTATGTGATGTGTCTACCTCATGTATAATGGAATGAAATGGTATATTAACAGGAGGTAGTAGGTGTGGTGACTGAATGAAACAAATATACTGAATCCATTATGACACAAGGTTCCCTTAATGATACTTATCATATGTTGGTGAATAAGGAGTAATATGATTTAGTTGTTAACCAAATATAGTATTCTCTTCTAGTTACCACACATCCTCTATAGTATATTTCTAAATTTCTTAATTTTAATCAACTTTAGAGAAAATCTTGTCCAAATTTTCCTTAATATAATCTAGTGATGGGGGCTATAGGAGTCTCTTATATTAAAGTGTTATGGTATGGCCATAAAATTCCAAATTTAGGTTATCTAGAGTGATCCTCTAGGCCATTAATTGTTTGATGTTATACACTTAATACACATATCCTTCATATCTTAATTAACATTCACATCTTATACAAGGTGAGGAAATTGATATAAAATGTCCCCTCATAGGAGGTGAGTGGGTATAAAGACTCAAATTGTTTTAGGGATTTGGAAAAAATCAAAACAAATGACCTCCCATGATAGTTTCAATACTTTTAGTTTAATGAACTAAAAATTTCAGATCAATATATTAGTAATATAGGGTTTAAGGATTTCAAAAACTATATACAGAATTCCTATATACAGTGGATTCACCAATCCATGGAAATCTCCATTGGGTAGCTAATAAGTATTGATAACTCAATGTACAACTCTTGTGGAGTGGTCTATTAATGTTTACATCATGAACATATCAAAATAGTGTCATTACCTAAGTTCTTCTATCAATTATTTACATTTATGGAAAGTTGTATTTCAATTAATCTCACGGACTAGAAACTTATACTCCTAAAAAATAAAAAATTCTCAAAAAAATGAAAAAATTCCAAAAAAATAGTTAGAGATAGCCTGATATTTCTAAAAACATTCCCAAAAATCCAAATCGATGATTATAGACCATTTTGATAATGAATTAAAACATAAAATATTTTTTCATATACTCTTAGAACTCCAAAATATCCTTCAAATTAAATTTCATTAAATACCCATAAACCGGTGTCCCTAAATCCATCCCTGAAAACTTTAATAGATCCAAAGTCTTACCTCCTTCCATTTTTTGGGTATCCAGTAACTCATGATTTTTCTTATGGTTGTCTCCAATGAACTTCAAGAAGTTGTAGACAGTGTCAGGCTCCAGTGTAGTTGGATAAGTGTATTAATCCCTTGTATATGAATAGATTAATGGGGATATATTTTGATTTTTTGGTGGGATATTGGTAGATAGTTAAAGTTATGGCTGGTATTTTTGGAAGACTTGAATGTTTTTAGAGGCATTTATTTATTTAATATTTTTTGGTCGGTATGAAATAATAGGATATCATAGTTTGGGGTTGTGTTAAAGTTACCTTACTCTACTCATATATGGAACAAAGAAATGAATTACAGTGGCATTAGATTCTTGTCCCATCGTGAGGGTGGATAGAATAGAAAATAAATTTGATTGAATAAGGGTTTAAAATGGGAAAAAACGATAATAAAGGGATATAAAACTAAATTGAAGATTAATTCAGGGTTTGATTTATTCATATTAAAGAAATAATTTATCTTTGTGAGGTTTGGTTGATGAATCAATAGGGTGAGGATATGATTTAATCTTTGGATTCTTACGGTAGAAGAAAAAAATAACTGAATATGAAATAGTAGAGTTTAGTTTTTCATAGTTAGAGAGTTGGGTATCATGATTTATTGTTTCGTTCAGCCATTACAATAAATTCATAATGGAGATGAAATTTTTGGGTTGGGTTCAAATGGAAAATAGGGATATACGATATAATATGACATAGTAAACCTCATTATTTGAAGTAAAGTTCCTATTTTCAATGGATATAAGAAAATGGATGTTAATTTTATCATGTTTTGGGTAGTTTATAATTTAAATGGAATGTATAATATAAAATCGGGTATTATCAATTAAATCATGGTTTCCATGTTTGGTTTTGTATGTTAGGAAAATTTAAAAAGGAACAACGATTTCCAACTATGATTTGATGACATGTTAAATGAAAAATGTTCTGCAACATGCACCATTATGTGGTATAAATCTTGGTGTTTGAAAATACTTTAATAATCTATGGTTAAATTTAATTATGATTTGTCTTATTATTATTTTTATATTTTTTTGGTTAGGTAAAGAAAATGGGATGGAATAATTATGGTGGTAGTGGGGAAGGGTTTTTGTTTGAGGTGGTTTATTGATAAATGGTTATGGTCCATGAGTAAAACAAACTCAAGATAGTAGGAATGGGCTCCATAAACCCAATTGAAAATTGGAACCTTGAAATAACTATGACATGGTGACATTCCATATTTAAACATAATTAGTAAAATGGTTAATAAAAAAGCTACAATGTTATTTTGGAATTTCATTATCTGTAGGGTTAATATTGAATTGGATTATGTGGTTTGGTAGGAACCATGTCATGGTGCTCTTCTTCTTTTGAAAACCATATATTTTTATTTTCCCATGGATTTCATTGAATTCCACCACTCCACCATTGATTATTTTCTCAATGAACATGTATTTTTATGTCCAGCACTATCTCAGGACACACCTCAGAATATTTCATAAAAATTTCTAATCAAATAAGAAAAAATTTATAGAAAATTTATAAAAGATAAAATATTTTTGATTTTTAGGACATTCTTGGATTGAATCAAACTTAGTGTTTAATTCAGATTCTTGATTTTGGTGTTCCTTTTTTTCTTTAGACATATTTAAGGGATAGAAGTTAACCATATTTAAAGTAATCATTCTGATATTTAACCTCTGCTAATTAACAATTAACATGGGTTCACTCTCCCTTTGAATCTATATTTACACATGGGGGAATATTTTGATAAAATTTGTATTTAATTGTTTCATTATGTATTGGTAAAAATCCAAGTAAATTTTATTTTTTAGATTCATATTGAGGAGTTGGATTTTTGATTTTGTTTTAAATTATTTATGTGATGTTCAAGAGTGCTAATTTTTTGGGAAAACACCTAAAACAAGATCCCATGTGTTGGTGGATGAATTGTGCAACTAGAGGGTCATTACAATGAGATGTAGGGGAGTTACAATAGGACAATAAACTGATTTAGGGATCATGGGTAACGCCCTAACCCCATAAGCCCAGAGATGGTGAATTATTGTAATACATTGGAATGATACAAGGAATCAAGTCTTCAAGGAATGATCAGTCTAGAAGGCTTGGAAAATCGATTTTATACATGAAACATTAATTATAATTCAAAACATAATTTTCAACATAGTTCATTATTTTAGAATACCATTATTTTTCTAAATTAACCCTACACATCAATCATAAAAAATTTCTTGGAATCCTGGGAAAATAAAAAATATGAAAGTGGTGAGCTCAAATGGTCAGTAAGGTTAAACAATATAGCGGAAGCTATCATAAATATCCATAAACTTTAGAACAAGTATAACATTGACACACAATACTTTTAAACATAAACTTGAACATAATATGGAAATAATAAATCAACTAAAACTATTTAAACATTCACATTTAAAGGTTCGGGCTGAAGCCTCATTTTATTATTAAAGCAAAGACCTCTTTTAACTAGGTAGAGGGGGACCCATTACACAGCCTGAAGGCCTAAGGCCAAGTGGCCTGAATACATGCATGAAAGCCCATTTTTTGGCCCAAAGGACCCCTCAGTGAACAGTACTGCTACAGTACCTGGACCACTACAGTCCTGCTATAGTACCGTCGCCAATACTGTACCTACTACAATACCTCCACCGCTACAGTGTCATCGCTGCTACAGTACTACTACAGTACCTGAAATTTTTTCCTTTCCTAGATTTGATCCTAGGTCTTTTGGATGCCAAGAAGGATCTTGTACCACTTGGGTATAAGCTCGTTGGCATTCAAAAGGAAATTATACTAGTCTAATAATCACATGTAATAACTAATATCATAATGAGGGAATTCATAATATCGGACATCTGAAACATACCTTTGAGGCCTCTTCTAATACATCTAAAAATAAATGGTTAAGGACTCAGCCAAATCCATATATTAAAATAAATGGGAAATGCCTCGACCAATTATATATCTAGTTTCCCTCATGAGACCTACCGATGCATCGAGGGGATATAGCTGGCCCCACCCCTCACTTACTATTTTCAATTCATTCCTCTTATGAAAAGGGTGAAACATAACATAAATGGTCATATTAAAACTATCATATGAAATGTTAACCATAAACCCTGATTGGTGTAAACATAGCACATCCACATTCAAACAAATCATAAAACTATCAATAAAATATGGAAGATTTTATCATAATAAATCAAACATAATCAAGAATAAAATCCATCAAAGGATGTAGACGTAGATGAAAATACTCTAATAAATTTATTAAAACTCTTTGAGAGAGATATCCTTTTTATACTTAGAAAAAATTTAAAAGCTACATAATTATAAAAGAAAATATTTCTTTTGAAAATAACCTTGTAATCTTGTAAGGGAAGCTTAAAAATGTTAAGGTCTCATAATGGTGGAAAATGGCTGCTTGAGCTGTATAAGTTAAAAAAACCATTCTTTCCTTAATTTTTCGGAAAGGTCATAGAGTTCCTCGTTTGAAAAATGATAGAAATATTCCTTTCAAAAATCTTTATATAAAAATTCAAATACGTGTAAAAATTTATTTTAAAAAATGTTGATAATATTTTGAAATACATTTTAAGAAACATTTATGTTGATGATTAGAATGACCTAGTAGATACTTACTTATAAACAATCTCGAATAATAAAAGACTATGAAATTAACCCTTACCTTGTATTTTCCTTTAGTCAAGGTTGTGTTGACCTCATATATATTGGTTAAAGCATGTTATTAAATTATACCAGAACCATATCCATATTTATGATATCATATATGATCCTCTTATAATATCTTTTTACTCATTTGATAGTCATCTTTCATTATTTTTAGCATTTCAGGTGTTAATCACTTTGTTTTTCAAATACGTTTTGACTTATTATTGTAATTTACATTAATTAGATCACAGTTTCATAATATAAATAATGTAAAACATGATTAAAATATTATATATATATATATACATTATATATGTATTTATAATAATCCAAAACACTTGCAGATTAGAAATGAAATTCTCCGGTCATGGAGATGGCAGGTCGTACGTACGCATGAACGTGGCTTTCATTTCTTTATCGTATAAGAATTAAATTCTATACATGTATATTATAATTCCAGTATTACATTAATGTCATATATGTCTCATATGTTTAATAAAACCATTCTTTATAGGTTCTATGTATAGCGTGAATGAGTCATATCGCTTTGAGGGGGTGGTAGTCCACACATCCTCAAACGAAATTATCATATTTACAAAACTTGGAAGTCATAAAGTTATGTTTTAAATAAAAATTAAATAATAATAAATAAATTAAAAATAACATATTTATGATATATAAATAGGGTTTCCTTCATAATGGACACCATGAGAGGTAGTAGGGGAAAATCGAACAATCATGGTTTCGTGAGGTAGTAGTTCGTCACACACAGAAACAATATCGTTGTTACCCATTAAATGGAAGTGTGTGCAAGTTTAGTATAAAACCAGAGCATAAAAACATCCTTTTATATTGAGGATACTAGTGTAGTTATTTAATAATCAAATAAAAAGATTATAGGGATTGTATAATGGAAATAAAACTAAAAATCACGAGAGAAGGCATTACCTCTTAATCAGATAAATTCTTTTGGTTTATCAAAAAAAGGATTCTTTGGGGGATTTGTGCCCTACTAGAGGCTTATATGATGAGGGTATATAAGTTGGGAGATTATTTGGGCAGGTTTTGGTTGGGATATAAGGCTCAATGTGGTGTGAGGAAATGAGGGAGGAGGTGTCGTTTTATAATGAAGGGAATGGACACTTTTGAGATTTCTCGAAGGATTATTTTAAAACAAATTAAATATATATTAAAATACCTAAAAAGGTAATTTATTCAAATATAATATTATATGGTTGAAATCTTACCAACCAAAATATTTTAGATATGTATTTATGTTATTTTAATCCTTATCATTTTGATTTACCCTTAACTAACCCATTTTAATATTAACTATGGTAAAAAAAATTCTTTACTAAGAGGATGTAATTTTTAATTATCAAGTTTAAATTAGACCATAAATGGACAATTTATGATATTTTAAACCATATCGATTCCTGTTTTCTTTATTTTTTTTAAAATAATTTAATGAAATATTATTTTCATAAAATATCATTAGTGTCAATTTTGACACTATTGATAACTTTGATTTTTAAAAAGTAAAAAAAGAAAGCTAACTTAGACAAAATTAATTTAACATATTCCTAAAATTTCATATTAGACTATAAAATTCTTTGATCACCTAAATTATGTCAAATTAAATTTATTTTAATATTTTAAAATCATTTATTTTATATTTTATTAATAAAATAATTTCTGCATCTCTATTGTGTCATAATTAATGATAATTCCATAAAATATATAAATTATATATAAATTTCCATTATGTGGTGAATTATTTTATATTTTTATACACTACTTATAATATTTTTTATCTTCTATTTACTCATATATTAAAAATAATATACTTATATAAAATGAGAGTGTGACATTTTTTCACATTCACTGATTTTTATTATATTCATGTCATATTTATGGGAATGTAGTAATTAAGTGATTAAATTTATAACCATTGGTGATAAGGGTCTAATTTAGTCATCTAATATTTTTTAAAGGTGTTAAGATAATTTTATAATATTATAATTACCTTTAATTACCTGATTTACCTTTAACCATTGTAATAAAAATAATTACTAAAGTTAATATTTACAATGCCCAAAAATGAAATTAACCTATTTACATAATTTAGACCCACTAATTGCAAATATGGAATCCATTTTTTAAAATTAAAAACACAAAATTTTTCGTAATTAATTTAAAAATTAATCCAGTTGTCATAATGAAAAATTGGTTTTTAAAAGTTAAAACATTGCAAAAGAATGAAATGTTTTTACCTAAAAATTCATATTAAAATTAATGCCAATGAAAAAAATTATATTAAATGATAAAAATATATTCTATTTATACTTTAAAACCATTAAATAGTATAATTTATCCACATAAATTATTTTGATGAAAAAAGTTGTTTTTAATTAAAGTTTAGTATATTTTTACTATTTACCAAAATTTATAACTTATTAGAAAAATATCAAAAATTCATCCAAAGTAAATTTTATATCCCAATTCAAAAGAATAAATTTATTTTATTAAATATAATATATTAAATTTTCTAAAAAGTTATTTAAAATGGATGCGCCATCAAAAAGTGACAAAACTGTATTTTAAAAAAATACTTCTTTTATCTGAAAAATTGAATCTGTTCCTATATCAGGGCCATAGGATACGTAAGATGAAAGTTAAAGTTATATGAAATATATAATATTCAAAATATGGTTAGTACTATTCATAATTTCTAATAATATTTAGTTAATATATTATTGTTTGGTAAGACTGGGTCTTGCATATAACCCAAGAAAACTCATTGTTGTATGTAATGTAAGCTTAACATGGTGTTGTGTAAAAAGAAATAAAGAAAAAAATTAAATTTTTTTATGCATGAAAATATTATAATGTATCTGGGTGTAACATTCTCCCCTCTTTTAATAAATTTTGTCCTCATAACTTAAACTCGGTATTAAAAACTATAGGTTTGGCATTTCAAAATATCATTGTGGAAATCCCACACGAGAAAATGGATTAATGGGACCTCCATTTTAAAATAAAGAGAGGGAAGTATGAAGGTCACCAGAGATAACACATACTTGGGTTCCATGTAAAAAAATATGGACATGAAAGAAAAATCTAACCATAATGTTCTGATGGAGAGTGATAGGGAATAAATTGAAGAGAAAGTTAATAATCACAATGCTGGAAATATGAAATGATCCAGGGGATCATTTGATTCATCAGAAAAATCACTAGGATATCATTTTTGGTTTTAAGATACTTTCCTTAAGAAGAATTATTAGACAATTATTTAATTTATTTTTGTCCATGTCATAAGAATAATCTCATCTTTTGTTTGTGCTTCGATCTATTTTCACTTCATCCCTTACACTTGGAAATGAATGTTCAAAATTATTTTTTATACCTAATTTTTTTATAAATAATAAGGCCCATATGTATTTCCTTAATCCTATAATTGTTTATTAAATCAAATAAGGTTATCCCAATAAATCATACTTTAACCTCAAATGATAATATCCAAAGTTCAACTTACTCTATTAAAACCATAAGACTTTTCCAAAATACTCTTGTCCAAATTCACAGTCTAATATGTCTCTGAATTTCAAAATTCAACCTTAACATTAAATTCCCCAAATAACATAATGTATCTATTACTGAAAAATACCTTTATAACCTCAAAATATTTAATAATTCAGGATTCCAAATCCATAAATAAGAAGTACTATTGTACAATCGTTATATATCACATTATATAACAACATAATTTTTTAATCCAAAAACATAATTAAAACAATTATTCCACTTCGATTGTAGTAACAACATAAGCTTGAACATGATCTATTTGCTTCTTATAATCCATATTTCCTTGAGACTTTGGAAAATCATTTGTATAATGTCACATCTCTTTAAAATTATAGCATTGCACATTTTCATCGTCTTTTTTTCTCTTACAATCACACGCATGATGGCCTTTCTCACCACACTTGAAACAAACGCCTTTTCCTTTCAAGAAGGCACCAGGGAGTTTCCATCCATAATTTTCAAATGTGCGAAAATACTTCTTTTCCTTCTTTCCACTATATATATCTTTCTCCACTATTCTATTCTTCTCTTACTTTCCCTTAAAGTCATAAAACATAGAACATTATTTCTCGGTCTTGATAGCACATTAGAATATATATTCATATGATAAGAAAGATTGGGAGACCAATACCTTTCGGAGAAATGGATTTAACCCATAAAATAAATGATCAGTATTACTCCTTTGGTTACATATGTAGTCTGAATCATGCCTTACTAACCTTATGAAGTTAGATTCATAATTTTCAAAATTCTCATCCTTCTGCCACAGACTCAAAAATTTTCTTTCCATATCAGCTCGTTTTTTACAAGGAAAGTATTTTTCTTAGAAATATTCTTTAAACTCCCTCCAATCCATTTTTTATACATCTTCAACCTCATTTTTGTTTTTAATTAATTAAAAATATTTATCTATATCTTTTAAGAGACAATAAAATGCCGTGAAAACTTTTTCCCTTTCATTACTTCCCAAAGAAAAAAAAATTTCTCTAAGGAACTTATCCATTTATCAGGTAAAATATATTTTTAGTCCCATTGAATGTTGGAGGTTGTTGTCTCATGAAGAGATCTGACATTAATCCTCCGTGTTGTGAATCAGGGTGCTTCATATGGGTAAGGTTATTATTCATAACTTGGGTCATCTTTCCTAGTATGGTTATAAGTTTTTCAGTACTAGTTCTATCTCCATATCCACTATAATTATCTTTCATAGGAGGGAAATCTCTACATGGATTATGTGCATTGATATGGTTTCCATTCCTTTCACTAGGCTCCATTTCTAAACAATGTAATACAATAAATTAGGTTATGAATCATAATGCATAATTATAATTTAGTAAAATACTTAACATTAAATGAAAAATTTATTCATATCTAATCCATAATCCTAAAAATGGTTTATTTGGGGACATATTTACTCATAAATCATTTTTAATGGTTTATGAAGAAAATGTGAATTATCCTAAGCATATCCCATGGGAGTGTCAAGCTAGGTGCGCAGTAAGGCATGTTTTTGTGTACCAGGTTACCCCGAGTTACGCCCGGAACACCCTGAAGGATTTGTTACCTCTAGGTACATCTATGCTAGAACCACATCCACATGTAGTATCCAGATAGTGATGTATTTCTTATAAAATCCACATAATTTCTATTTAACCAAAATTCTGGGATGTACTTCTATACCTATTCTTAAATTCTATCTTAGGGTTATGATCCTTAATCTAATCCTTTTAAATATAATTTCTAAGGTTGTTTCTAAACTTCCTATGAAACTAACTGTAATGCTCTGACCCCAGAAGCCCAGAGCTGGTGAATTATTTTAATACATTGGAATTATATATGTAATCAAGTCCTGAAGGACCGACCAATTTAATAGCCTTGGAAAATCGATTTCATACAAGAACCACTCATTAAAATTCAAAAAATAATATGCCACATATTCCATTCTTTGAGAACACCATTAATTTGTATGCTTTACCCTTCATATCAATCATAGAACAATTCTTTTCATACTGGGAAAATAAAACACATGAAAGGGGTGATCTCAAATGCTCAATAAGGTTAAACAATATAGCAGAAGCTATCATAAATAACCGTAAAACTTAAGGAAAGTATAAAACTAAAAGACAAGCCTTTTAAACATAAAATTGAACATAATATAGAATGAATAAATTGTATAACAGCATTTAAACATTAACATGGATATTCCACAAGTCGAATAATCACATGTAATAACTAATCTCCTAATGAGGGAATTCATAATGCCAGTCATCTGAAACATATCGTCAAGGCCTTGGCCAAGACATCTAAAAATAAATGGTTAAGGCCTCATCCAAATCCATATATAAAAATAAATGAGCAAGGCCTCAGCTAATTCTACCTCTAGTTTGTATCATGAGGCCTATCGATGCATCAAGGGGCTATATCGGGCCTCTCCCATCACTTATTATGTCCAATGTAGTCATCAAATGAAAAGGGAAAAACATAACGAAAACATTCATAATAAAACTAGCATATGAAATGTTATCCATAAAACATGAATGGTATAAAAACAACACATCCACAGTCAAAAATATCCTAAAACTTAAATATAATATGGAAGATTGTATCATAATAAATCTACCTCAATCACGTATAAAATCCAACAAAAACTTTTTACAGGGATGAAAATACTCTAATAAATTTATTAAAACTCTTTGAGAGAGATATCTTTTTTTTCTTTGAAATCATTTAAAAGCTGTGCAATTATAAAAGAAAAAATTTCTCTTGAAAATAACCTTATAATATTGTAAGAGAAGATTCAAAATTTTAAGTCTTTATAACAGTGGGAAATGGACGCTTATTCCGTATAAGTTAAAAAAAATTCTTTTCTTAATTTATCAAAAAGGTCATAAAGTATCATTTTTGGAAAATGATAGAAAGATTCCTTTCAAAACATTTTATATAAAAAGTCAGACATGGGTAAAAATTTATTTAAAAAAAATTTGATTATATTTTGAAATACATTTTAAGAAACATGGATGTGGAAGATAAGAATGTATTTATGGAATCTTGCCTTTTCATTACCTAACTTTTCATTACATTTTACAAACAGAGGATCTTTAAAGTCTAGTGTCTTGGAAATCAGAAACATAATACATGAAAACAACATAAAACATTATTCTAAACCACTCATAAGGATTAATCATAGGATCATTATATGTAAAATTACTACATTTCATATCCTAGAGACATACATCAAAGGAAAGGGTGAGCAGCAGGCTCAGTAAGGAAAACAAGTGAAATAGGTGACATCTGATCTTGAGCAATATTAAAAAGAACTTGATAAATGTAAAAAAGGAATGAGAAATGGAATAATTGGAATATCATAATGAAAATAACTTGAAACATAACTTTAATATGTGCCTAAAACATTTCATTTAGAAATTCATGAACATATCACCAAGGTTTATCCCCGAGGTTTCATAAAAATTACCAAGGTTATTCACCAAGGTATCGTGAAACTTGTCATCTTTAGAGATTAATTTTTTGCCCAATGCATTGGAGAGGTATTAGGGAGAACCCTTAATATGTCTTTACTTTCATGTGATCCAAATAGATCATAATCAAACATTTCATGAATAACCCATAGAGAATAAAAGAAATGGGGTTCATTTAAAAATCATGGCATTTTAAAGAGTACTAAAAATGATATTGTTATGCCATTTATAACCCATGGAAAGGGAGTGAGGGTTACATGTATGTCAATTAAAGAATGAAATATATATTTTTTTTTGAAACAATGAACACCCATAGATACGAAATAAGTCTGGGTATTCACATAAATAAGACAAGATAATTTCTAGAGAGAAAGAGAGAGAAATTTTGAGACGAAATTTCTGCAGCATAACAGATATATAACATGGTTTTAGAAAATAATAAAAATAGAGGGTACAAGGGTAAAAAAATCATAAATAACTCATATGAAAATATAAATACATAATAACATGGATATAATATTATGGTATGGATACTTGAATGACATACCAAAAGAAAAGAAAACTTGAAAGGAAAGAGAAGATGTGATTTCTTTTACGAGAAATTCGGCAGCCTAACGACATCACTTAGAAATTCAGAAAACAATTTGATGAGAGCTGAAAGGGTCTCTAAACAATTAGACATGAAATGGAAAGTAATGAAAACATATAAGAACATACCCTTAACATAAATATATGGAAACTAGAAGACACAACATAAAGGAATTAATGACTCAAAAGAGGAGGGTGAAATGATCCCTTACCTTGAAGAGTAACTTCGAAAGCTTGAAGGTAGAGACCTTGGGAGGCTTGAGAGAACCCTATGAGGAATACTTGGGAGGTAATGAGACTAGAAATTCGTTGATGATGTTTTTTTAATGAAACTAATGAGGTAAATGGCTTTGTATTTATAAGAAAAGTGAGTGAATAAATTATTAATTTCCAAGGGACACCTCATCGGTGGTATTTGCAAAACCATGGGCTTGCCCATGGAATTTTCCCATGGTATTGGACACATGGGAAAACTCATAGAATATCTCACTATTAATAAATCTACCAGAAATCTTAGATCACTATTACATCATTAATGATGTCATTAAACACCCGAAACTCAAAACTGCATTTTTACTATTCACGAAAAAACAACTGTTTTAGAAAAAAACCAAAAAATACACCCTAACCTAATATCGATACTCTGAATTCAAAAATGAAGTCCATTTTATGAAAAAAAATTCTAAATATTTTTAATTTTATTTTTAAACAAAATCTTTATTTATTCCAAAACTATAACTTTAAAACTATAACTCATTTTGTAACAACTTCAAAAAGTAATAAAGGCCCCATAAAAATATCATATACCCATAAGACAATAAAGTAACAATTTATGATTAAATTTTATGAAAATACATTTCCATCTTAAATTATTAAATTAATTATAAAATTGTAAATAAAATATTTATGACATACAAAAATAACAAAACTTAAAGTATGATCATTTTTCACTTTTAAGATGTCTAAAATGTATTTATACATTCATGGGTGAAGTTTCTATTTTTTTGGTCAAATACTATTTATTACTATTCTTATGGGTATGTTACTATTCCAACATTACTATTCACTAAAAACAATGTTGATCTTATTAGACTCTAAATTTCTCACTGATCACAACTATAGAAGAGAATTTCTTGAAAATCATTTCACATTATTAATTATTTAATGAATACAAAAATATTTTAAAATACCTTTTTTCAAAATTCATCAATAATAAAAATCCTATATTTATCCGGATATTTGAAATTCACAAACATGGCCATAATAAGAAATAACAATTTTATTTATATAAAAGTGATTACACACAGAAGCTATGGTCTCGTTACATAGCCCCTTATAACACCAGCATAGGACCTAAGCGTAAGGTGTGCTATGGTGATAGAATCTTGGGGTGGATCGACCAACATTTCGCAAGTGGCGATTTCAATCAGCTTGAACTTCTCCCATTGGTGATTCTGGTCAAGCTTCATACGTCGAAGTTCAGCTTAGGCTTGGTCCAGAGAAAAGCCCAGTGATGCTACCTCCTTCCCAATCTCTGATAGATGGGATTCATATGTATCGAGTCTACTAGATGAGGCCATTCAATAATCTTTCTCTATTAATTAACCAAGATAACCGTATTAATAAAAACACAACAATAAGATTATAGTTTCCAACGGTCATATGACAGTCGAAACCCAACGGTATCATTTTAATTATACCCACTTCATTAATTAAATGATATAGTTTTGTTGAGTATAAAATAAAATTACACACTAAATTTGGAAAAAAATATAACTAAAAAATTCAGGTCGTTACAGTCCCAATATATACTTACGTATAAACAATCTCAAATAATAAAGAGATTGTAAAATTAACACTTACCTTGTATTTTTCTATATTCAATGGTGTTTTAACCGCATTTATAATGGTTAAATCATGATATTATATTATAATAGAACCAGAACAATATTTATGATATCATATATGATCCTCTTATAATATCTTATTACTCATTTTTTAGTAATCTTTCATTATTTTCACTATTTCGGGTGTTAATCGTTGAGTTTCTTGAGTATGTTTTGACTTATTATTTATTATTACCATTAATTAGATCATGGATTCATCATATAAAGAATATAAAACATGGTGTAAATTTAATATATAAATCCTGTATATATGTATTCAGAATAATCAATAATACTTGGAGATAAGAAATGAAATGCATCGTTCATGGAGATGGTAGGTCGTACGTACATGTGAACGCTACTTTAATTTCTTTTTCATATACAAATAAAATTATATACATGTATATTATAAATACAATATTATATTAATTTCATATATGTCTCATAGGTTTAATAAAACCATCCTTTATATTTTTCATGTATAGCGTAAATGAGTCATATCGTTTTGAGGGAGCAGTAGTCCACACTTCCTAAAAAGAAATTATCATATTTAGACAACATGGAAATCATAAAGGTATGTTTTAAATAAAAATTAAAAAATAATAAAGAAATTATAAATAACATATATATGATATAGAAGTATATTTTCCATGATAATTCCCACCATGATAGTTGGTAGGGAAAAATTGAACAATCGTCATTTCGTGAGATAGTAGTTCTCAGTACATAAAAACAATATGTTCATTAACCATTAAATAGAAGTGTGTGTAATTTTATCTCAAAACCATATAAAAAACTATTATATTGAGGATACTGGTTTTTTTATGTTATCATAGAATAACAAGATTATAGTGAGTGGAGAATGGAAATGAAACTAAAAATCATGAGAGAAGTCGTTGCCTCTTAATCGGGTAACTTCTTTTTGTTTATACCAAAAATATTCCTTGGGAGGATTTATTCCATATGTTAGGCTTATAGGATGAAGGGATGGATGTTGGTATATTATTTGGACATGGTTTTGTAGAGATATAAGGATCAATATGGTGTGAGGAAATGATGTAGGAGGTGTCCTTTTATAATAATGGCAAGTTCCACTTTTAGGATTTCTCAAAGCATTAATTTATAAAAAATTCAATATATATTAAAATACATCCAAAAGTTCATTTATTCTAAGTTAATATGAGATGATTTTGTATACTTACCAACCAATATATTTTAGACAAGTGTCTGTGTTATTTTAATCCTTATCATTTTTATTAACCCTTAGTTAATCCATTTTAATTTTAACTATGGTAAGCAATATTTTTTACTATGAGGATGTAATTTTTACTTATCATGTGTAAATTGGACAATAAATTTTCAATTTATGATTTTTTTGACCATATCTATTCGCCTTGTCTGCAGTTAATATTTTTATGTTTTTTAAATAATTTAAGGAAATATTATTTTCATAAAATATCATAAGTGTCAATTTTGACACTATTGATAACATTGACTATAATAAATTACATAAATCAAGATAAATTCGAAAATTTTAATTTAACATAACCGTAACATGTAATACTTGACTTAAAATTCGTTTAGCACCTCAATTATACCAAACTAGTACATCGCCCGTGCATACGCACGACATTATAAATGAAATATGAACTACAAAATGCATTAGAAATATTAGTAGTGATCAATGGAAATTAATAAATAATGTATTGAAATTATAAATATATTCATAGAAACAAATTATGAAAATCTAATTTATAGATACTTGAAATAGGTAAATAGTGAAACAGTTTCATGGTAAGAGAACTTGCAATTGGAAACAAACATTAGTTGTCATTTTCATGTAACCTTTGAAATAGAACTATGGAATGTTATTTAATCATGAAAAGAGAACATAAATACACTTTTAAGTAACATATTCATGTTTGAAAACAATTACAGGAACCATGATTTTCAACAACAATAGGTGTGCAGATCAGATTACAATTCATGTCATCAGAATGTGCAGTCAACATCCTCCTAGTACTATCATGTATCATTGATGTAGAGTAGCAGTTTGCCATGTTTTTTGACAGTTATATTGATCCCTACAATATATAATTAGAAATTAATGTGATCAAATGAGACATATTAATATGAAAAAAAACCTGGGTAATGTAGTGAAGTGAAAAAAATGTCATAAAAAATGGCTTATTTTTTTACAGTAGTCATCTATGAAAAGAAGCTTGATAAAAATACAATGAAAACATTTCTTAATATGAAAATGAAAAATCACTACTAATTGAAATAATAGAAAAATCAGTACTAATTTAAATATAAAGTGGTTAATCTGGCCATCTTGTCCCCCCCCCCCAATTTTCCAGAACCTCCTACCCCCTACCCATCTCTACCCCTCCCCTTCCCCCTCCTCTGGTTGTCTCCCACCCAATCCCAGTAGCTCCCCCTCCCACCTCAGCCTGCCCCCAGCCCAGCCCCTTCCCCCACCACTCCCCCCTGCCCATCCTCTTCCCCCAGTAGCCCCTACCCCCTGCCCTCAACCTCCCCCCCTCCCCTCCCCTCCCCATCGAACCTTCCCAGCCCCCCCTGCCCTGATCCTCCCCTCTCATCCCCTCCCCTCCAACCTGCCTAGCCCCCTCCCCCCTGCCCTCATCCTCCCCTCCCCTCATCCTCCCCTCCCCTCCACTCCCCAGCTACCCCTCCAACCTCGGCCGCCCCCCTGCCCCCTGCCCTCATCCTCTCCTCCCCTCCCCAGCTCCCACTACCACCTCGGCCTCCCCTCCCCTCATCCTCCCCTCCCCTCCCCTCCCCTCAATATCTTCTCTGTAAGGTTTATTGGTAATTAAATATAATAATTAAAAGTTCTCATGCATGGGGTTATTTATTCCTGAAAATAAGAAGTATTTTCCTGTCACTACTAAAACATATCCAAAATATTTATAAAAACTTATGAGGAGTTGTAATAATACTAAGTTAAAAGTAAGATAGTAGAACACATGAGTTGAACTATCACAGTAATTATTTAATTCTATAAAATATATGACAATCTCACCTTCATAATTTCGTCCACTGATTTGAGTTTCTTTAGTTAGAAACTAGACTGCAGCATCAATATCATCTTCCCCTATAATAAATACAAATACATCACCCATGGTATCCAAAATAAGAAAATGGAAAATAAATATGCAAGATTGCATTTTTTTTATAGATAAATTATTTATATTTTGTCTGAAACTATGAGATACACCATGAATAAAATAAGTGTCAATTACTAAAAACAGTTACATAAATGCTACTGAAAACCATTTAATGGATAAATCATTGATAAGAATAGGAAAGAGGCACTATATAGTGGATTGAACATTCATAAAACTTATTCATGACCTTGGAGGATATGTTGATTATGATTGAAAATTAGATAGTTGATGGCCAAATTAGGTAGATATTTTCATAGGAGATTATTGTGGGGGGGAGACCTTGCTTACTTACCTGTTCAATCAAACAATTATAGGTTTGGAGGCAAGGGGAATGCCTCCACCAATTAAAGATGATAATTCCCTGCACATGGAATATATATTGTAGTCTACATTTCAGCAGCCACTGAATCCTCCAAGATAGTACCCTATAATTAATGGTAGCTTAACAACAGCAAAAAATAAGGAATACCTTCTTTGGACCTGAAATAGCATAGACGTGCCATCGAGCATGTGGACCTATAGAGAAGATCATATCGTCATCAAGGATGAAACAATAGTGATCATGGTGGATAATTGCAATAAATTGTTGCCTCATCTTCATTGGATTATACATGACCCGAACAATGAAATAATCTGTCCATCAAGATTGATATAAACTGGAGCGTTGCATTCATGATAAGTCAGAAAACAAACAGGGGTATTCTAATCTATCATACCTAAAATTGTAATGTGGGGATAAGTAAATGCAGTAGAATAAATAAACTATCAGAATTTTATTACCCTCCACCTTTTGTTTCTCTAATTCCCCAACCTCCACAAGAATCCAATTAAAGTTGTATTCATTGGAATATGAGTCAATGATTAGTGAAATTATGGTTTGTTGGCCATGTGAATCACTTATAGACTATAAAATTATAATGGGATGATCTTTTACCATTTTTAAATATGTGCATATACACCCTTAAATTAAACCAACTATTATATTTATTCATTAATACATTGAATCCATTATTAATAGTGAAACTGTTGGTTTTAAATGTGACATAGAGCTCATAAGTGTGTTCTGTTTAAAAAAAACCATTAGTTCTAGTTGGTTTATTATCCAGTGGTGGACATTTAAAATACCTTACTTCACATTACATTTTCGGCAACTCAAATATAAAACACTTTGTCCTAACAAATGTATATATATTATACAGTAATGTTAAAACAGAGAATACCTTCTCCATAGAAGTCATAAATCTTGAGAGAGATTATGGTATCAAATCCTTTTTTATCACCCAAATCATTCTCAATTGAAATGAATACCGATAATCTTATACATCACTGCAAAGAAAAATATAAGAGGCACATACATACTGATTTAGGTCATATAAGTAAGAATAAAAATATACAATTGAGAGTGTAAGGTAATTAAGGAAATATGTTATGTTTACAAAAACATTGAAAACATGTTATCCTATGAGCATGAACTATATGAAACATTGTTGCAGGTTTCAGTACCTTATACTATAAAAACTATCAAGTATAAGCTATATGGATATAAACTTGAAAAATATTTCAATCCAAACTAAAATCCCATAAAGTATGGAGAAAGAGAACCAAAACTCATTAGGTTTTAACTGAATTATAAAATCAAACTCATTTCCAGATCTTCCTATTGTATTCACATGCACTAAGGAAATAAATAAGAAAGTAACAGTTTAAATCGTAGTGGAGTTCACAAACCAAAGAGATATTTACCTCAATATTCTCAGAAATATCCATTACAAAGATAACTAAATCACATCTTGAATATCATTGACCAAAATCCTACATATAAAATGTCTTCTAGAGAAACCTGCAAATTAAATGGGAAATGTCTCGCAAACACTTTAAAGTGGAAGGTGGAAAACATCAAAAAAATTGAATAAAATTTAGAAACAGAAACTTGGATGTCTGTTTATGCTTCTAACAATAGTATGATTTGATCTTCAACTGGAACGTGAGGTGTTGTCTAGGTGTTTTCCTGCATAGAAAACACAAAAATAAATGTTATTGAATAGTAAATAACACCTTATACATGTCATTAATAATCTAGGTGATCACATCATTCAAGGAATTGTCTTCACTAATACTTTTAGTGTTAAAAAAAGATTCAAATTGATGGACTAAAGCATTAGATATGCTCCCCTCAACATTAAAATTCATTTAATTCACCTTAATGCTGGAGATATGTTTGTGGATCATTCTCTCCTTCATTATGACATGGAAAATAGAGTACTTATAACACCCTCTTTGAGCCATCACAAGTATAACTTCTTTTTAAGAATCCTTTAATTAGTAGGAATTATCTCTCTAATCTTATTTTGTAACAGAACCTCCTCAAATGAGGGGACGTAAAGTTTACCAAAACTTTTTTGTCATTGCAAAATATTAGCCTTAAATTTCTTGATTTCCTCATTCATTCTAGAGAATTTAGACCTAGCCCATCCTCTAAGAGATGGTTGGTAGCTTTCAGTATTAACCTGAACCTTTGGAAAACATTACCCTCAATCCACATCCATACCTGCTATAAAATGTCCCTACATTCCATAAAATGGAGACAGGATTTATTGAATGTAAAAGTGAAAGGAGATCTCCTATCATTAGTCCATAAACAAAACAAAGGATGTCTATGTATTGAAATTTTTTTGGTGGCTTGTTTTTTTGTGGGGGGTACATAACACATGTTTTGTTATTTGTAAATAAGAACATCATTAATGAAAAAATAGTAATGGAGTGCACCAACCAAGGAGTTATTTACCTAAACAGTCTCTGAAATGTACATTACAGATTCAACTAAAGAAAATATTGGATAACTTATGACCTAAAACCTGTACATTAAATGTCTTTTAGATAAACCTACTCATTAAATGGGAAATGTCTCACATACACTCTAAAGATGAATATGGAAACCATCAAATACATTAAAAAAAAAATATAAATAGGTACTTGGATGTTTGTTTTTGCTCCCAATAATAGTATGATTCGATCTTCAATAGGTGCGCGAGGTGTTTTCTTTCCTTTTTCCTACCTAGAAAACATAAAAAATGTTTTTAAATAGTAAAATAACAATTTATTCAGTGTTGTTAGAGAAAACTTCACATTAAATGGGCAATTTATCACATATACTATTGAGTGTTTATTGTAGTTCCTCTTGATCTTCAACTTGAGTGAAGTTAATATTATGTCCATTAAGACCTCTTACCATCTCTTCTCGGTATGCACCCCCTTCAAAAGCACTGAAATAATGAGAAACTGAAAAATAATAATTTAAAACCCAAATATATCATATAATATAACTTCACATGATCATATCAAAACCGTAGAAACTAAATAAATAAACATGTCTTCCAAAATTTATCCCCTATTTAACTTCTTAACAATGAATTTTTCATGGGATTGATAAAAGTTTCTGAAAAAAATCAAGTAATACAATAGGAAAATAGTTTCACAAGAGAAAAATTTACGTATAAACAATTTAGGGATCATAAATGCTAATACAAACCAACTGACGTAGAAGAAAATATATGAAGCAAGTTCGGATTCTGCTAGTTCAGAATGCCATGGTTCTTGGAAGAGGCCCTCATCTTGGTAATGTTGGTAGAGGGCTTTATCCCATTCTTCATTAGGTATTTCTCAATGTCAATCATGTCATGTGGAAGCTTAATATCGCGTATGAGCTGCTTGAAGTCATCATCCACCTCGACGACCAGACACATGTCATTTGGATATGCGATATCTTCTTGTGAATATGTGAATTGGTTGGAGGCTTGAATGCGTAAACTCAAAATGGTTTCAAATAAATGTCTATGAAAATAAATTAACTATTAGGTGATCAAAATTAAACATACATGTAGGTGAAAATATAACTAACATAACCTATAAATTTTGCAACTAAAGTGAACCCATAGATGATATTTTATGAAATTTCTCCCTTTCACCATTATGTTTGACATAGGATAAGAAACATTGGTCCTAAAAAATTATAAAACAATATGTAGATAATATTTTAAATAAAAGATTCAGAAAATATTCCCATACTGATGATGAATCAGTCTTCTAATACTAAATTAAACAAAGGATTTCTATGTATTGAAAATAATATGGTGACTTTCATGTGGGTGGGGGGTACAGAACACATGTAATATTTAAAGAATGAGAGAAAGGGGGTCTGCAAACAAAAATTATCATATGAAACATCTAACTTAGTCAGTCAACTACTGATATTCATATAACTTCCAGATCATATACCAATTAGTTTAAGAGGGGATATATCCTTTCTAAGCATCAAATAATACTGAAGTCCACCCCGACCACTTATGGACACATTTAGAGTCAATAAGACTGGCTGTAATAGAAATGTGCTTCAAATACCTAAATTAACCTGCAAGAAAACAGTCTGCAAGACTGTCCGTGTGGTTGAACACATATAAATCTAGTTTTTCCCTATAGTAAACTGAAAATCTAAGAAAAATATAGTTGATAATTTAATCATGAATATAAGAGAAAAAATTTTTATTAAATGAGTAATGCCCCGAATGAAAACCATCCAGCAAATCTGAAAAAACATCACAGTCAAGATAACTTTCAGCATATAACGACGTCTAGAATGAATAACCAAAGGGAATCAATATTCAATTAAATTAAAACAACAGTTAATGAACTAGATGTATATTGAACTGAGTTGATACCATAAATATAATGGAAAGCATTTTGATTTTCCAGTAGGCATATTAGGTCATACCTGAAATGCAACACTGATGTGTGATGGAATAAAAGATGTAGAAAGTGTGCAGGGAAGTGAATGTGGCATCTCAGGCTCCCTGAATCTTCTAGGAGAAGCTCGAAAATAGTTCATGGTGGTCTCTGTTGAAAAATTAACTGATCTTCTATGCAAATAATCATGAACAATGATGAAAAAATTAACCATTTTTCTATAAATTATTTTTTTTCATTGGGAACCAGAGTTGCATATCACAGAAGATACCTTTTATGATAATGAAGGTTTTGTTGACGAATCCTGATGAAGAGCTCCTCGACCCTGGATTGAGTGTCGCTAACAACCAAATTTTTGAAATAACCCCGACACGACATCGATAGTATTATCTCGAAGAAGATTGAAATCCACTGTGATTTATGGTTGCCACTATTTAATCATAGGAGGCATAGGATCTGGATGTGATGGATATAAAGATGGAGGACATAGAGCCAGATAGCATGGAGAAGGAAAAGTAGACAGAGCAGGCTGACGTGGAGAACTTGAAGGCCGAGGATGAGAAGCTGAATGCACACATGGTAGTTGAAGAGGTAGAGGTAGCCCAACATGGGGGCCGATACGAAGGAGAAGTGGAGGTAAATGTCGAGGTGTAACTGTATGATCATCGGGGGGAAGGTGATCACGAATGGGATGAAAGAGAGGGATGAACTGAAACCCTAATAGGGAGCGATGAATCAAGATAGCGTGGCGAGAAGTGTTTAGGTTTGGATCTAGAAGAAGAGGGGAATCATGGAGGGGAGTGGTGCAGGATGGAGGGAGAATCAGGAAGGGGGCAGGAGAAGGGAATCAGAGAGGGGAATAGAAACCAGGAGATTCGGGTAGGGGAATAGGAACTGGAGAGTAGGGAGATGCAAAGTGGGGATGGGCTACAGGGACGGGTGCATGAGAGGGAGGAAAATCCTGATCGGGGATGGAAAGGGGGAAATTTTTTCACAAATAGGATGGAGAAATAATGAAATTTAGGTGACGTGGAGGCATGGTTAGGTGACACGTTAGCAATGGAGAATCCATGTTTAGTATAGATAATTTATTAGATTTATTATAATATTTTAAAATCATTTATTTGATATTTTATTAATAAAATAATTTCTGCATCACTATTGTGTCATCAATAATTATAATTATTTAATCTCTTTAAATTATAGATAAATTTCTGTGATGTAGGAAATTATATTATATTTCCATATACTACTTATAATATATTTTATATTCTATTTATTCAGATACTAAAATTAATATACTTATATAAAATGAGAGTGTTACATTTTTTCACATTCATTGATTTTTATTATATTCATGTCATATTCATGGGAAAGTGGCCATTAAGTGATTAAATTTCTAAACATAGACGATAAAGGTACAATTTAGTCATCCAATAATATTTTTACTAGTTTTATGGTAATCTTATAATATTAATTTTACCTTTGATTACCCTATTTTCCTTAAAACATGGTAATAAAAGAATTACTAAAGTTACTATTCATAATGCCCAAAAATATATTATATTTATAATTTAAATGATAAAAATATATTATATTTATACCTTAAAACCATTAAATAATATAATTTATCCACATAATATATTTCTATAAAAAATTGTTTTGAATTAAAATTTTGTATATTTTTTCTATTCATCAAAATTTAAAACTTATCAAAAAAAATCAAAAAATTCCTCCAAAGTAAGTTTTCATATCCCGATTCAAAATAATATATTTATTTTGTTATATATAATATATTAAAGTGTCAAATAAATTATTTAAAATGTGTGCACCATTAATAGGCGCAAAACTACATTTAAAAAAAATACTTCTTTTATCCGAAAATTGAATTTGTTCATATATCATGCCTAGAGAATTCATAAGATGAATGTTAAAGTTATATGAAATATAAAAAATTAAAAATGTTTTTAATACTATTCATAACCACTAATAATGTTTATTAATATGTTGTTTTTAGGTAAAACTGGGTCTTGCGTTAAACGTAAGCCAACTCCTTGTTGTGTGTAGTGTAAGATTAATATGGTGTTGTGCAAAAATAATGCAAGAAAAAAAATTAAATTTATTTACACATAATAATATTATAAAGTTTTAGGGTGTTACATTATGACTTAGAAGACATGGTGTCACTGTATGATTTATAGAGAAGGAGGAGGTCACTTCATGGACTTGAGGAATCACAAGATAACATATCACATGAAGGAGGAAGTCATGACATAGTAGAGGAGAATCATGGTGTGATGCTTGGAGAAGGAAAAATTATTTAATACCTCATCCAAAAGGTTTTATTTCATGCATATTGGTTTTGAATTTATGATATTTTTATGGAGGAGGATGGTCATGGAAAGAATTGGTATTCATAGTTTGATTCTTGGAATAAGGGAAGAGGATGAGAGGTCACCATGACCTAGTGGTAGGGAGTCACAACATGGGGCACCAATAAGAGGGTCCATCATAGTGTGATCACCTTTGGTAATGCTGTGGAATTATATTTATTGGGGTTTAGACCCTATTTTTGATGGTACTCAATACATGATCCATATGGGCTATGTCGTGATACAACCCTCTTTAATAGGAATCATCGTGAGACCTCATAGATGGATGTTTTTTAAATGATAAAATCATAAAATTCCCCGTGGATTAGATTATACCTTCTCTGTAATTATCATTTAATATCTACACAATAGCAGATGATTTTGGAGCTCCACAGTTTTTCATCTCATCCACTATATTCCATAGTTTGTTAGAAGTTCCATTAATTTTTAGGGTTTCTTCTTATTAATATATCCCACTTTACTCTCTTCTTTTCCTCCCTATTGTTTTTCCTATAATTTTGTTTCACTATCTTAGGGATTTGGGGAGATGATTAAACCATAGTATGGTGGAATCATCTCACTAAACAGTGATTTGGTTAGTGGATTTTAGATGAAGTTATGAGGGGAGGTACTCAATATGTCATTTTTTTCATTTTCCTTGACTTAAGATGCCACAATTTTTTTAGGTTTATTAGATAATTTCGGTTAAATTGACTATTGATTCATGTAAATGGATATAATTTTTTCTGTCTTAGGTTTGGGTGTGTGTTGGAAAAGTACCACACCTCATTTCTCATGGTTTTGGTGTTGTGATTCTACTTGGGGAGTTTAGAATTGGTCATTCCATCAAGGTATTTTCATTTTAAATATCTAGTTTATTAATTTGATAGTGTTTATGCTCAAGATAGGTTCTCTTGAACTTGATAGATGTCGATAAATGCTTAGGATCAAATTAAGGATAATTAGTTGAGGTACATGTACTTGAAATTATTTACTATCTTACTCATTTATTAATTTTATATTTATATTCTAAAATTATATTTATTTTCGACAATTTTTATTCATTATGTGATCTAACCCATAAATTTGGATGGGATCACATCAACATAATAGTAAACAAGGACTAAATAGCTTTTTAAATTGTTCAGTGGTGGCTCCTTAGTTGAATGAGTGTCTATAAGGACCCGATCTTAAATAGTTTGCAAAGTGAATCTTTAGAAAATAATTCACATCCTTACAGTTTGATGATATTTTAAATTTATAGTTTTAGATAATTAGGTCATAAATCTTATATAAGAAACTCATATATTATATAAAGGACACTTCCACTCATTATCCATTTTTACACAATATAAAACACTTATAATGAAATATATTTTATTTTCATGAACAATATCTATGACTTTTATCTTTAATTCTTCTTTTCTCTTATTCATACTTAAACCGTATGAAAAATTGTTTAGAAACATGGGATGAGAACCAAAATATCAGCAAGGGTCAAATTAAATGAAATAAAAAAACCCATTAGCCTATTTTAAAACCATGAGATCATAAAATAAATATTTCCTTTAACAAAATAAATTTTTATCTCAAAAAATCATTTACTTATATATTAAATCAAGTTTAATTCCCGAAGTTCTTCATAAAACATTTTCTAAGAAAACATAAGGAAAATAATAACAATGAGGGTTTATTTGAAAAAATGCGATCCCATGAAAATAAATTTCTTAAAAACATTTATTTTTACCCTAAAAGGGAATAATAATTCATTTAAAACAAAATATAACAAGGTTACATTTTAAAAATAAAATGATTTTCCTAAAAACTCATTAGAAATCATAGAAAAGTCATATAGGTTACTTATGAAATTATCATCATATTCCTTAAAATATCCCATACAAGTGAAAAACCCAATATATATAACTTCCACCATAATTATCCAGAGAGAATAGTCATTACCCAATGCATTGGATAGTTATATTGGGATCACCCATAATCATAAGCTATATCAAGATCACTCATCATCATGAAATATATAGAGTTCACCCATCATTATGAGCTATATTGGGATTCTCATTGTCATAAACATTTTCCAAGGACCATATCATGATTAATAAAAATTAATCCTTTATATTTTCATTATAAAACCCTTGAAAACTCCTTTAAACCCATATAAAAAACACTTCTGGATATCGAAATACCCGGTCCTTTTAGAGAAAAAATTTCGAGAATAAAATACCCCGTAAAAATGGAGGGATGTTTTTTGATAAAATTAAAGATTATAAATTAATTAAAATATAAAATAATGGTTATAGTGATAGTAAAATCCATTAACATTGTATATGATAAAATAGAACATTTCTTTTTTCCTTGAATAAAGAATGTTGAAATGTTCTAAAAAAATTCATTTTGAAGTCCTCTATAATAAAGTTAAAAGTTTCATTTAAAATTCATTAATTTCATTATAAATACATCAATAAAATATTTTTAAGAGTAATGTCATGGAGGAAAATTATTGCAAAAATAATTCTTTAAAATAAAAAAAAATGATAGTTTTAAGGTAAAGTGTCCCTTATCTCTAGCTTGAATTTTCAAATAAATTATACATATTCTTGAATAAAAAATTGTGTTAGTTTTTTACTTTATTAATAAATTATTTTATTTTTATTATTCGTTTTATTTTATTTATTTCATTTTATATTTAGATACTTAATCAATTAACTTTATATAGGATGGTTTGATGATATTTAGCTCATAAGTCTAAAATGAAATTGGTAAGTTGGATATGTTCAAAGAGATAATTATTTCATCATCTACATAATAATAATCCAAAAATAATTATAATTTTATAAATAAATTATAATTTTAAAACTAACCATGAATTATGGTCATGAAAAATGAATTATGTTAGAATCATGAAGAGAGTAAGTCATACACACACATAAGTAACGTTTTCATTTTTCAATGATCATGATGGAAAGAAGCAAAGTCATATATTATATTTTAAAAATTATTATTATATCATTAAAATAATATTATTTCTTTTAAATACACTTATATATTCCTTCTATGTGATGTGATGAAGAGAAATGAATCACATCACTTCGTGGAGATGGTAATCCACATGTACACACCAATGACACTATCATTTTTTAATGGATGGAAAGGTTATATAATATATAATATATTATCTTTAATGAATGAAAAAAAATTCATTAATATCACACACAAAAAATAGTTCTATCATTATAACCATCCATGAGAGATAGTGATGAAAAATGACTTATATTGGGTCATGGGTCGGTAGTTCGATGTACAAACGAATGATGGTTTTGTTTCTCATTTGATGGAAAAGGAGATGGACATAAATTTATCCATTATAAAATTAACATATGATTATATTTAATATACTTAAGTTATTATTTCATCATGGTTGAAATATATTTTAAGGAGGTATAAGGATAAATAAAACAAAAAAATTGGATAAAAGTTATACCTCTTGTTCAGACAACCTCATTTATTTTACACATTAATCTATATAAGGATAATATTATACCCAAAATAATACCACCATAACATTGAGATGGATATTAGGAAGGTATTTGGGTAGCTATTTGATGATCCAAATGGTACTTTAAGTGTGTAAAGGAGAAAATAGGGGGTTCCCATTTATATGTTAGGAGAGGGGAAATCTTAGAATTTATACAAGTATTAAATTAATATATATTAATTTTCATGTTAAAGTAGATAAATTTTTTTATAATTATAATATAGTATGAGTATGAGTCTAGAGAATTTCAATTAATAAATTTATTAAAGTTTAGGTAATGTTTTCAGCCTTATTACTTTTTAACCTATATTACCGCTTTTGATAAATATATTGATATTAATGTTTTTTACAATTTAAGGGGCCAATAAAGTTACTATAAAGAGAAAAGTGATCCATAAATGTACATTGTTTAATATTTTAATCCATATCTAATTCACTTGGACAAAGATAAGTTTTTTTTATTAATTTTAAATTATTTTATAAAATTTTGTTTATTATAAAATATAACTAATGTTATTTTTGAAAATACATGAAATATTATAATATAATATGTGTATAACTCATGTAAAAGTGACATGAATTTGAATATAAGGAGGATATATTTTTAATATAATTACACACAAAAAATAGATTTGTTTCTCATATCATTTTAAACATTTTATTTTGGTTTAACCCCTTGGTAAAACAATTATAACCTTAACCATGGTTATAAACATTTCAATATTAATGGGTTATAATTTTATACATAAGGGAAAAATTAGATAATAAATGGAAAAATAATGAAATTTTAGAAAATTTATTATCTTGATTTTTCCCTTTCAAGTTTTCTATTTTTTAAAATAATTTTATAAAATATTATTTAACATAAAATATTATTAATGTAATTTTGGACACTATTCATTTAATTTTACTTTAATGTCATCAAGTTATAAAATGAATTCAAATGAAAACATTTAAAACTTACCTAATATATTATATTGGTCTATAAAGTTCATGATACACTATAAATCACCAAAAAAATATTAATTTATGAGTTTTTAAAATCATTTACTTGATTTTTATACTACTTTCACAATCACTATGATGGTGTTGTGTAAGAATTTATGGTAATTAGTTTATTAATAAGAAGTAAAAATAAATTACCATGATAAAAAAATAATTTATATTTGAAATAAAAATTAATAATAGGTAATATGTTGTTTTTATACATTTCAAAAAATATTAAAAATATTAAAAGCAAGAGAGTGACATTTTTGACATTATCCTTCACTTAAATTATTATAATGGTCAAAATAAAAGATAAATTGAAAAAGAACATATTTTGAAATTTTGGATGATTATGGATGATATTTATGTTACCAATTAAATTAATTAAAGTTTTTAAATGAATTTTTATCCTTATCACATTAATTTTGACCCTAATTAATCCACTTTTACTTTATCATGGTTAAAATATTTTACTATGGTTACTATTCATATTGACAAAAAATTAAGTTGAACATACTACATAATATTTTTCACATACATGACATATTTTAAAGGTATTTTTTATTTAATTTACATCCTTACTTTGTTTTGTGGTTTCCCTAGGTTTTAGGGAGGAATAAATGAGTATTCATAAATTGGGCTAAACCATGAGCCCAATTCCAGATTCAAAAATAAATTTTGTATCTTTTATAACTTTTTCATTTTTCAACATTTTTCATCCATTAAAATTCATTCTTGGCCTCCCCTAACCAATTAACACCACCAAGGTAATTTTGAGCTTTTTAGAATCCATAAACATGGTTTATTTGGGTTTTTATATAAGGGGTTGGGCCTGCCCGAAAGCCCAATTCCTGTTTTAAAAATAAATTTTCATTACGTTATAACTTATTCAATATTTGAGATTTTTCAATGATTCCAAGTCTCACCCAATCCCAATTAACCCAGAAGCGTGTCTGAACTCTTTCCCCCCCCCCTCTTTGGAGCTCTGGTAAATCACTATTTGGTGCCGAACGTCATAGGCTTCCTCAAATCGCCCAGATTTGAAGAGGTAAAGTCTTTCTTTCATAACTCTCTCAATTCTCTATATATTTCTTCCATTCGAGTTCCTAAATGACCTTATAATTCTTTTTCTAACGAGCCCTATGTTTTGGCTGTTTTAAATTTCATCTACTGTTGTTTTGGTGTGATTACTTCAAGATACTTCAAGTAAGTGACTTCATTTATTTCCTCTTTCAAATTTCTTAGGGTTTTATTTGTTTTTATTAGGGGTTTTCCCTCTTCCTTGAAGTCCCAAATGACCAGGGGGTAGGGTTTCAAACCTAAGGTTTAAAATTGGGTTCTCTTTTCCAATTATTGTGGTTTTAGGGTTGTTCTAGGTCTTTATTGGTGTGACGGTGGTGCGAATTAATTTCCGCACTTTTCCATAATTTGGTAGGTGATTCCATTGTGTATGAAATCTTTGTGAATTGGCTAATGTTTTTATGGTATTTTCATGGTAATTTAATTTTATTATTACTGGAAAAAATAGTTTTAGTGGTGTTTGTATTTAAAATGAATCCTAAATGCCAATTTCATGTGAAATTGGGGGTTTCTTCATAGAAATGTTTTATTAGTTTAATTGGGGATACCCTATAAGAAATTAGTTGATTTTATTGAACTATAATAGGGATAAAAATAATGTTTTTAATGATTATCCCTTGTGTTTGTTGCTATAAAATCTGGTTTTAATGGTGTTTGTGAACCACATGAAATTCTAAGAGTTGTGTTGTGTAAAAATAGATATTTTGCAATGATGTCGTTTCATGAACCATATAGGGCTCCCCTAAAAATGATTTTTTGTTTTCACTGAAATTTAGTAGTCTTCCCTTTCTATTTTGGAAACTTAAAAATGTGCACATTGTATGCAAGTGAGGTTTATAATGAGTTTTGTGTCCGAAACACTACGGGATTTTGAGGAATTGTTTTATGAAAAATCGAGGTGTTTTGTTGCGTGTTTTAAGTGGTATAAAATGTGATAGATAATGTATTGGTTGTGTTTGACCAGTAATGGTGTTTTATATGATAATTTATTTATGTTGCATTCTGAAATTGATTGATCACAAAAGGGGAAGCCCAGGTACCTAGGTGGGGTGGATTTCTACTAGGACGGCTAGTGGACCGGATGTGTTTTGTCCCTGTTTCACTTAGAATTTGGATAACGAAAACTCTAAATAAACTATGTGGATGATTATTGGGCAACACTAGGTTATGTGTATGTTCCCTACTAGTGGCTCGTGCACGAGAACATATTTTGCTATGGTTACTTTACACCGAGGTACGAGGTACATAGGGCCCAAGACAACCTACTGCCTAGGGGTGTTCCCAATGTTGTTGCTCATTGGATTTATAGTATTTACCCATGTATTAGGGTGTTTTTTGAAGTAAATTACAGTATATAACATTTCTATTTTAATTTGTTAATATTTTGAAAATTTTGTATTGAAAACTATTTTCAATTGGAGGATTCATTTCTTGAAATTTTAACACTACTTTTCCTTGCGTATGAAAACTGCTTGCTTTTTCACATTGCATTTCTTACTCCTTGGAATCATTGGGTGATATCCTATTGAGCTTAGGCTTACACCCTACTTACACCCCTTTGGTGTATGTAGACTTGGTTATGTTTGATTCAGGTAAAGTAAAGGCTAAGGGTGATGGCAGTTCAGGGTGTTAGTTCACATCCTTGGTGCGGAGTTGTGGAGACAGCTTGGGGGCGATGACCCCTAGTCGTGTGGAGTTCTTGGGGATATCTTGATGATATAATTATTTTTATTTGTAACACTTGTATTATCATTAAACCAATGTATTCAGTTCTGGTTTTTACTTAAGTCTTGTTTGGCTCAAAAATTTTAGATTTATATTATGGTTTGTTTTTAATGTTTTATGCTTTCATACTCGGGTAAATCATTCCCAAACCTAAATTAATGATACCCGGGCACTTGTTCCAGCCCGTGGGGATATGGAACGCCCTTCAGGCCTTGCCACGGTCCGGGTTTGGTGCCGTTAATGGTGGGGAACAGATCCGGTTCGTGACAAAATGGTATCAGAGGAGGTTAATGTTTTTGGGTTATATTGTTATTTTGGGATGAGTCGGGATAGACAGGGGCTAGGACTGTCGGGGGTTAGAGTTTTTATTGTGAGTAGGGTGTCTGGACCGCACCTCTCATGGCAGACCATGATTTACTAGGGGATGTTGGAATTCACGGATTGACTTCACTTCCAGGTGAGACGTGTGGGCTACAGGCCACATGTGGACATCAGGTGGATGTGGAGTAGTTGTTTCTTTTATTACTGAAATGTGTTTAGTTTATTTATATTTGATGTATTTGATAACAATTTTCAGAATTATGGTATTTACTATTATTTTGTGACTATTTCATTTTGTAGCAACATGCCTCCCCAGAAAGCTCTCACGCACCCACGGGAGGAAGCCGGAGAGAGTTCTACCACACCAATTGATCAGAGGCTAGTTGAGGTCATAGTATGGGTTGTCCAGGCTCTAGGATATAGACCAGCTCCAGTTATTTCTCCTGTTAGAGAGGATGAGACTGGTCCTATAAAGGACAACGCCCAAGAGTTCCTAAAAAATAAGCCTCCGACCTTCCGAGGCAGCTCAAAACCCCAAGAAGCAGAGGAATGGCTCGAGAAGATCGAGCGTATGTTTGAGTTACTGGAAACACCAGAGTAGCTCAGGGAGAAGTGTGCCTCCTTTCTGTTGGAGGGTCCCAGCCGTAAATAGTGGGAGTTAGTGCTTCAGGCTGGGAAGAATGAGCAGATGCACTGGGGACATTTCAAGGTTGTCTTCAATGAATAGTACTGCCCTGAGGTGTTGGCTTATGCCAGGTCTAGAGAGTTCATAGAACTTGTTCAGACTAATCTATCTGTGATGGAGTATGCCAACCGTTTCGCTGAATTGGTTCGGTATGCTCCAGAAATTGTCTCTAATGAGCAAGTGAAGGCCCGGAGGTTTGAGAAAGGCTTATGACCAGAGATACACTCCCAGGTGTTCTTATTTAAGCTAAGGACCTATGCTGAAGTCGTTGATCGGGCGTGCATGCTGGAGATTGATTGGAAAGGCAGGGCTGGTTTTTATGGTTCAGTATCAGCAGTGGGCAGTGGTAGCTCCTCAAAGAAGAAAAGGAAGCGGGAGGATCATGTGAAGAAAGGAGGGGGCAGTTCAGGCCACTCTTCTAGGAAGTTTTCTTCTGCTTATTATAATGCGAGATCGGTCGTGTGACACCAATGTGGGAGGCCTGGGCATATGTGACCAGCATGTACACTTCCTCCGAATCCTTGTTACCAGTGTGGAGGTATAGGGTGTTTGCAGTGCTTCTGCGGTGTGGCACGTCCACTCCCAAGTGGGGCAGGGTCAGTGGCTTCAAGAGGAGTGCTAGAACAGTTTGAGCCGTCAAGGACTGGGGGATCTAGATTTGGTGGTTGTGGTGGTTGGGCTAGATCATCTTTTAGGCAGAGCCAGTTCAGGGCACAACCACAGTCTAGCGGTCGTCCTCAGGAAGATACTGGACATCTCCATGCAGTGGATCAGTCACCAGCAGGATCAGAGGAGGGACCGTCGACAGTTTGAGGTACCGTTCTGATCGCATCTTATATAGACACTGATATTTTTGATACTAGTGCCTCTATTTCATTAATTTCTTCCCATTTTGTGGACATTCTGAATTTTCCAACTGAGTTGATGTCTTTCGCGATGGAGTTAGTGACACCGTTGGGAAAGAAGAAGGAGCAGGGCCTTAGGTGCCCCTCGTGTGCGCTTTCTGTGTCAGGGGTCGAGATGGAGTGGGACCTCTTGGTCTTAGATACGTAACTTTTTTATGTCATACTTGGGATGGATTGGCTAGTACACTTCCAGGCACACATCGATTTCTACAGACGACGTGTGAGTTTCATGACACCTGATGGGAGTCGTCGGGTTTTTCATGGAGAATGGGATCCTCGGTCAGGTCGCGCAGGGCCTCCACTCCTAGAGTTGGGAAGTTTTATCTTCCAATTATCTTTGTTCATGCTAGAGGATGGTCTTTCCCCTGATGGTTCACTACCTCATGTAGTGAATGAGTTTCCGGAGGTATTCCCAGATGATTTTTCAGGTTTTCCCCCGGAGCGGGATGTGGAGTTTTCGATTGATCTGGTGCCGGGAACACAGCCGATATCTCTTCCCTCTTATCGCATGACCCCCACCGAGCTGAGGGAATTAAATATACAGCTGGACGACTTAGAATCCAAAGGATTCATTCACTCGAGCATCTCTCCTTGGGCCGCTCCTGTGTTGTTCGCAAAAAAGGATGATGGATCCCTCTGGTTGTGCATTGACTACCGAAAGCTGAATAAGGTAACAATTAAAAACAAATACCCTTTG
This sequence comes from Viscum album, assembly GCA_963277665.1. NCBI lineage: Eukaryota > Viridiplantae > Streptophyta > Magnoliopsida > Santalales > Viscaceae > Viscum > Viscum album. The sequence continues at coordinate 750,821,620 of OY728136.1, read as the reverse complement.
CCTATAATAGATGATTTGTTTGATAAGTTGAAGTGGAAAAGTGGTTCTCAAAGATAGACCTGCGTTTAGGGTATCATCAACTCAGGGTGAAGGAGTCAGATATCCCAAAGACAGCCTTCCGAAGCAGGTACGACCACTTTGAGTATTTGGTCATGCCCTTTGGATTGGCCAATGCTCCAGTAGTCTTTATAGCACTTATGAATAGGGTCTTCCATCATTATCTCGATTCCTTTTTTTTGGTGTTCGTGGATGACATTCTGGTATACTCTTCCTCTGAGGAGGAATTCAAACATCACTTGAGGATCGTTTTGGGTACATTACGGGATCACCGCCGCTATGCAAAGTTGTCAAAGTGCACTTTTTGGATCAGGGAGGTGAGATTTATGGGGCATGTGATCTCGGAGCACGGAGTTACAATGGACCCTGAGAAAATTAGTGTGGTCATGTCGTGGGAGCAACCGAATAATGTGTTCGAGATCTGGAGTTTCCTTGGCCTGGCTGGTTATTACAGGCGATTCGTTCGGGATTTTTCTCGTCTCGCTTTGCCGATGACCACACTCACCCAGAAAGGGGTGAAGTTTTTATGGGGCCCAGATTGTTAGGAATCATTTGAGGAGATGAAGAGGTGGTTGACTACCACCCCTGTGCTGATCTTTCCAGAAGATGGAAAGGGATATGTGGTCTATTGTGATGCATTAGTTATGGGTCTTGGGTGCATGATTATGCATGATGATCACACAGTGGCTTATGACTCTTGCCAACTCCGACCACATGAAAAGTACTACCCAACCAATGACTTGGAGTTGGTAGTGGTGATGCATGCTTTGAAGACATGGCATCACTACCTCTTTGGGGAGAAGTTTGTGGTATACTCTGATCACAAAATCTTGGATTATATCTTCTCGCAGAAGGACCTAAACTTGAGGCAGCGTCGCTGGATCGATTACTTGCTGGGGTTCGACTTTTACATTTTCTATACCCTAGGAAAGGGTAATGTGGTGGCCGACGCTTGGAGAAGAAGAGTTCCAGTGCAGGCTTTGAGGAAGTCTAGTGATGAGTGGACATTGATGGGGCTCTTTTCACAGATGCATGTGGAGACTAGGGAACATAGTGGAGGGGCATTCTTGGTGAGCGTCCAGTTGACTCTTCTCTATTGGAGTTGATTATGCGGGAACATCCCAGTGATGATCTTTGTCAGTAGTCGAAGCAGTTTATTCATGGTGGGGAGACATCCTCTGATTGGTCGTCATCTCCCGAGGGCATCTTTTGCTTCAAGGGTCGTTCATTAGTGACATTATCTCTGCGGAAGGTGGTGATGCATGATAGCCACCAGTCTCAGTGGGCTATCCATCCGGGTGCCACTAAGATATATTATGATGTTCTTCGGCAGTTTTGGTGTCCTGGTATGAGACGGAACATAGTAGAATTTGTTTCGAGATGCTACACATGCCAGCAGGTGAAAGTAGAGCACCAAAGGCCTTCCAGTTTGCTCCATCCACTACCCATTTCTACCTGGAAGTGGGAAGAGTTCGCCAAGGACTTCATTGTTGGCTTTCCTCGTACACCTCAGGGTATAAATTCCATTTGGGTGGTGATTGATCTTCTGACCAAATCATCCCACTTCATTCCGATAAAAGATAAATCTAAAGTGGATGAGTTGGGCCATTTGTATCTTCCGGAAGTGGTGAGACTCCATGGTGTAACATCAGCTGTTGTCTCAGATAGAGACCCCCGCTTCACTTATCGATTTTGGGAAGGCCTTCATAAGGCCTTGGGGTCTCAGATTAAGATGAGTACAACATACCACCCTCAGACGGATGGTCAGATAGAGCGGGCGAATCAGATTTTGGAGGACATGCTTCGTGCATGTGTCATAGACTTTGGAGGTTCTTGGGATAGCCAATTGGGATTGGTTGAGTTTTCTTATAATAATAGTTACCAATACTCAATTTGAATGGCCCCTTTTGAGGTGCTCTATGGTCGGCCATGTTGGTCCCCCCTATGTTGGAATGAGGTAGGAGAGACTTCACTATTGGGGCTGAGCCTTGTGCAGGAGACTTCAAAGAAGGTCAAGTTGATTAGGCAGTGCTTATTGACAGCTCAGAGTCATCATAAATCTTATTCTGACCAGAGGCGTCGAGACCTAGATTTTTCTGTGGGTGACAGGGTATTCTTAAAAGTGGCACATCGTCTGGGCCATCGTCGATTGGGGAAGCAAGGTAAGCTGATGCCACGGTATGTCGGGCCCTTTGAGATCACCGACTATATTGGGAAGGTGGAATACAGGTTGGACTTACCTTCTCAGTTGATGTCTATCCATGATGTCTTCCACGTCTCTCAGTTGAAGAAATACAGCCCGGATCCATCCCATGTGTTGAGTTGGGAAGAACTAGAGATAGTGACTGACTTGTCTATTGTTGAGTGGCCGATGAAAATGGTGGACTCCCAATAGAAGATACTTCAAGGAAAGTCTATTCCTTTAGTCTGGGTTCTATGGATTCATAGGAGTGATACACATGAGACATGGGAACGAAAGTCATGGGTCGAGGAAGAGTACCCATTCTTGTTTTCCTACCAAGATTCATGTTGACTTTATGGGACGTAAAGTCCTTCATGGTGGGGAGAATTGTCACATACATGAAATATTTTAAAGGTATTTTTCATTTAATTTACATCCTTGAATTTTTTGGGGGGTTTCCCTAGGTTTTAGGGAGGAATAGATGAGTATTCATGAATAGGGCCAAACCGTGAGCCCAATTCCAGATTGAAAAATAAATTTTGTATCTTTTATAACATTTTCATTTTTCAACATTTTTCATCCATTCAAATTCCTACTTGGACTCCCCTAACCTAGTAACACCACAAAGGTAATTTTGAGCGTTTAGAAATCCATAACAATGGTATATTTGAGTTTTTATCTAAGGGGTTGGGCCTGACCGAAAGCACAATTCCTGTTTTAAAAATAAATTTTGATTGTGTTATAACTTATTCAATATTTGGGAATTGTCAGTGATTCCAAGTCTCACCCAAGTACAATTAAACCATCCACGTGTCTGAACTCTCTCCCCCCTCTTTGGAGCTCTGGTAAATCGCGAGTTGGTGCCGAACTTCATAGGATTCCTAAAACCGCCCAGATTTGAAGAGGAAAAGTCTTTCTTTCATAACTCTCTCAATTCTCAATATATTTCCTCAATTCTAGTTCCTAAATGACCTTATTATTATTGTTCAAATGAGACCTAAGTTTCGGTTGTTTTAAAATTCAGATACTTGTGTTTTGGAGTGATTACGTCAAGATACTTCAAGTAAGTGAGTTCATTTATTTCCTCTTTCAAATTGCTTAGGGTTTTATTTGTTTTTATTGGGGTTTTTTTCCACTTCCTTGAAGTCCAAAATGACTAGGGTGTAGGGTTTCGAACCTAAGATTTAATCTTGGGTTTTATTTTCTAATTCTTGTGGTTTTAGGGTTGTTCTAGGTCTTTATTGGTGCAGCGGTGGTGCGAATTAATTTCCGCACGGTGATTCAAGGATTTTCCTTAATTTGGTAGGTGATTCTATTGTGTATAAAATCTTTGTGAATTGACTACTGTTTTTATGGTATTTTCATGCTTATTTAATTTTATTATTTCTGAAAAAAAATAGTTTTAGTGGTGTTTGTATTTTAAATGAATCCTAAATGCCAATTTCATGTGAAATTGTGGGTTTCTTCATAGAAATGTTTTATTAGTTTAATTGGGGATACCCTATAAGAAATTAGTTGATTTTATTGAAATATAATAGGGATAAAAATACAGTTTTTAATGATTATCACTTGTGTTTGTTGCTGTAAAATCTGGTTTTAATGGTGTTTGTGAACCACATGAAATTCTAAGAGTTGTGTTGTGTAAAAATGGAGATTTTGCAATGATGTCGTTTTGTGAACGATATGGGGCTGCCCTAAAATGATTTTGTGTTTTCACTTAAATTTAGTAGGCTTCCCTTTCTATTTTGGAATCTTAAAAATGTGCACATAGTATGCAAGTGAGGTTTATAATGAGTTTTGTGTCCGAAACACTACGGGATTTTGAGGAATTGTTTTATAAAAAATCTAGGTGTTTTGTTGCGTATTTTAAGTGGTATAAAATGTGATAGCTACTGTATTGGTTGTGTTTGACCAGTAATGGTGTTTTATATAATAATTTATTTATGTTTCATGCTGAAATTGAATGATCAAAAAAGGGGAATCCCGAGTACCTAGGTGGGGCGGTTGTACTAGTACGGCTAGTGGACCGGATGGGTTTTGTCCCTGTTTCACTTAGCATTTGGATAACGACAAATCTAACTAAACTATGTGGATGATTATTGGGGACCACTGGGTTATGGGTATGTTCCATACTAGTGGATAATGCATGAGAATAGATTTTTCTATGGTTACTTTACACCAAGGTACGAGGTATATAGGGCCCAAGACAGCCTAGTGCCTAGGGGTGTTCCCAATGTTGTCGCTCATTGAATTTGTAGTATTTACCCATGTCTTAGGGTGTGTTTGGAAGTAAATTACAATATATAACATTTATATTTTAATTTTTTAATATTCTGAAAATTTTGGATTGAAAACTATTTTCAATTGGAGGTTTCATTTCTTGAAATTTTAACACTACTTTTCCTTGCGTATGAAAACTGCTTTCTTTTTCACAATGCATTTCATTATCCTTGGAATCATTGGGTGGTATCCTATTGGGCTTAGGATCACACCCTACTTACACCCCATGGGTGTAAGTAGACTTGGTTGTGTTTGATTCAGGTAAAGGAAAGGCTAATGGTGATGGCGGTTCAGAGTGTTAGTTCTCATTCTTGGTGCAGAGTTATGGAGACAGCTTGGGGGCGATGACCCCTAGTCATGTGGAGTCCTTGGGGTTATCTTGATGCTATAATTATTTTTATTTGTAACACTTGTATTATCTTTAAACCAATGTATTCAGTTCTGGTTTTTACTTAAGTCTTGTTTGGCTAAAAAATTTCAGATTTATATTATGGATTGTTTGTAATGTTTTATGCTTTCATACTCAGGTAAATCATTCCCAAACCTAAATTAATGATACTCAGGCACTTGTGCCAGCCCGTGGGGATAGGGAACGCCCTTCGGGCTTTGCCACGGGCCGGGTTTTGGTTCTGTTAATGGTGGAGACCAGATCCGGTTTGTGACAATATTAAATATGATTATTATAAATATTGAATCCATTTTAAAATATTTAATTCACAAAATTGGTATAATTAAATTTAAAATTTAACTCGTAATACATGAAAAAAAGAAATTTTATAGAAAAATACATTTATAAGTATAAAAAGATGGTGTTAAATCATTAGAATTCTAATAGAGAACACCTGCACTCAGTGGTTGACTCTGATTCTGATGAAACATACAATGAAAGACTTCTTCAACGAGAAAAAATATTAGAAGAAAGCCTTTATAGAGGTCGTGGTTGTGGTTGTGGTCGAGGTTTAAATTGGAATGTGATACATGAAGAAGAGAGAAATATTAGATCTATGATTAAGAAAAAACTTTGTTTATGATTTCTGTTGAGGTCTTTGAGGCTCTTCCTGACCCCATCCCCTCTTTTTTTTTGATTTTATTTTCTTTCATTTCAACTTAAGGGACTTTTCTATTACCTTTAAAAAAATTATAAATATACAAATGTTTTTATACCAAATTAATGTATAATGTTGATTGTAATAAAATTTGTTGTATTATTTTTATTATAAAAAAACTAATTAAATTTTATTATTAATCCAAATTATAATGTGATTTTTTATGTACTTGAAAAGAAAAAATAGTTTTCAATAAAAATTAGTATTTTTAACTATTATTTTAAAAAACACTTTTTAGAAAAAAATTTCCAAAATTATACCTATGAAAATTTTGAAAATATGAATTAAAAAATGATATCATTTTTATCAAATAAAATTTCTAAAAGTTCTAGAAGTTAATAATAACTTTAGATCAAAAAATAATTAAAAACTATTTTTTTGTAGAAAACATAATTTTGATGCATAAAATGACTTTATTGGAAAATTGACTTCTTATTTCATAAGACTTTATTAATAAATTTATATTAATTAGGACCCTAATATATATATATATATATATCGTAATTTGGTTAATCTTATTCATACCTAACAATTTAATTTCTAGGTTATTACTGTAACATTTAAATAATAACATTTCATAGTTTTTTGAAGCTCAATGTTGTTTGTATTATGTATGCTACCGAATATTGTGTAATTTTAAAATAACAATGTATTAAATTATACCCCATGTTAATAAATTTTTTTCCATAAAATTTTAACTCATTCATGGAAATCAGGGGTTTTACATTTCAAAATACCTTTTTTGAAATACCATATCATAAATAGGGTTAATAAAACTTTATTCTTGAAAAGAGGTAAATAGAAATATGAATTTTATCTAGATTAATATAGAACCAGGTTTCCAAATATAATAACATTAGTTGGAAGTGAAAATATGTTCATATAAGAAAAAATTCATGTTCAAATATTGAAGGATATTGATAGAGAACTTTGATCACAATCAATTGAATGGCTTTGAAAATGTTAATGACAAAAACACTTAATCAAGGAGGTGTGAAAAGGAAAATTGATTAATTGAAATTTTAGGTATTATGATAAAAATTTTGTTTCATTATTCATTTCATATAGTTGATGAATTCTGTTACCATCATTACTATGAAAGAAGGAAATATACTTAATTGATAAGTATAATTTAATACTTTGATCAATTTCCACCATAATATTATCATCTTCTCAAAATAATAAGCATTCATGATGATTTTTTCATTCATAAAGTACTAAAATCAACTGCTAATAGATCTCAAAATTTCACAAAAAGGATAACAACTTATTCCTCATGTATTTAAACATCAACCAAAACTGAAATGGTTAGTATAAGGTAATATAATTCTTAAAATGAATTAACCTTCATATTAATAAATAAAACTTTAATATCTAAATCCTTAACAATAATCCCCAAAGTTCAAATTAGATAATTTGATAAATAACTAGCCTTAAAATTATTCAAAATATTTCCACCAAATTGATGACCCAAAAATCAGAAGGTTTTGATCACATATTCTTCTGAGATTAATTTAACATTTATTTCTAATCAACATTAGTCTCTCAATGATTCAAATACCTAACAATTTAGATGCCTTAATCATATAATATCAAAAATATGCTAATCATTTCTATAAATAAATAGAATAACCATAAAAATACATTAAAATCATATGCGATTACAAAAGATAATTCCACCTTTATTCCTTAAATAGAATTGCATCTTATCTAATAATACTATGTTTATCTTAATCATAAATTTTTTTCCCAAAAATATAGTGTTGTAATTATGAAAGAAAATCAATTTCTCAATCACCAAATCAATTTTCAATCCCATGGTCATCTATATGATAAATTATATGTTCCCAAATTGAAATAATCTGTAATTAAATCCACATTAAATATTATATAAACCCTAAAGGTTATCAGTACATTTAAACTTATGTAAAAAAATTATTCCTCAATGAAATCTTTCAAAAAAGTACATAATAAACCCAAATATTGTATTACTATAAATTTCTCCCAAAATAGTATTAACCATTTTACAATCACATAGCTTTACACCTCAAATGGGTGTTTATTCATTTAAACTTATTACTAACCTTAAAATTATAAACCAATAATGGTATCCATAAATATTAAGTTAATATCCAATTAAAAATTCATAATATCCCAAGTTATATAAACATTTTCTCTAATAATAACTATTAAGAACTCACCTTAGATACTTCATAAATTGAATCTTTAGCAAAGAATTCACTTCATTTAATTTTGATGATCTATTCATTTTAGAGATTTAAAGAATCAGGTAATAACCATTACATAAAAAAACCCATATACTAAAAAGTGTAAACTTCTACTCAATATCCATTTTTTCCATAATATTAAACTTTTATAATGAAATAATTTTTTTTCATGAAAAATCTTCCCAATATTTAAATTGACTTCTTCTTTTTCCTTACTCAACCTTAAACCCTATAAAAAATTAAATAATCTCTACTACCCAATGTTTTTCATAAAACACTCTATAAGAAAACATACAAGAAAAATAATGATAATGAGGGGTTCTTAGAAAACATAAGAACCCATGAAACACATTTTCTTAAAAAGATCCCTTTTTTACCGTAAAAGGGTATAATCATTCCTTTCAAACCAAAGAAAGTATTTTTTCCTTTTTAAAATAAAATGATTTCTATGAAAATATGTTATCAATAATAGAAAATTAAAGTAGGTTCCTCAGGGCATAATCTTCACAGAAACATTACAAGAAACATTACAAGTGTAATAACCAATATGGTCAAATTCAATCATAATTCTCTAGAGAACATAATTTTTACCCAATGCATCAAAGAGATATATTGGGCCCACCCGTAATAATTAGTTATCTCAAGATCACCAATCATGAGATATATAGATATAAACAATAATAATGAGATATATTGGGCTCAAACATAATCATTATCAATGTCCAAGAACCACATCATTAATAAAACATTATAATCATTCTTCTTTTCTAAATAAAACCCTAGAAAAAATCTAATGAACCCATATGCAAAAAACTTTTGATATTGAAATACCATTTCCTATTAAAAAACCATAATCAAAACTAATGTACCAATAAAATAGAAATAGAGTTTTCATGAATAAAACACAGAATCATGACCAGTAATAAAAACATTATAAAATGGGTAGGAAATGTCGTTGAAGCCATATAAATTAAAATAAAACATTCCTTTTATCTTTTAAAAATAAATTCAAAACCTTCGATAGAAACATTACTTTTGAAAATAACTAAAATAAATTCAAAACATTAGTTTATAATTCATTCATGTTTACATAAATATATCAATAAAAATTACTTCAAGTCTGAATCATCACGTAAATTATTTATATTTCAGAATAATAAAATTATAATAATTTTTTTTAAATTTATTAAAAAAATCAAGTTTAATATTATTTTTATTTGATTTAATATCATGTTATATTTAATTACTTAATCAATTTAGTTCACATCATATGTTTTGACGATATTAACTCGTAAGTCCAAAATGAATTTGCTAAGTTGACTATGATCCAAGTGATCATTATTTAATTATATATAGAGTAATAATAATGAAATAATTATCATTTTTATACATAAATTATACTTTTAGATTAAAATATGAAAGATGTTTATGAAAAATAAACTTTGTTACAATCATTGAGACGATAGGCCATACGTTTGCATGAACAATGTATTCATTTTTCAGTGATATTGATTAAAAAAATATAAAAATTATATTATATTTCCATAATTATTATTATATTATTAATATTATATTATTTCTATAAATACACTTTTATATACCATCCATGTTATGTAGTGATGAAAAATTAATCACATCACTTTGTGGAGGTGGTAATCAACATGTATGCACAAACGACTTTACAATTTTTCAATGGATGGGTAGGATAGAAAATAGGTCATATATTATCGTTAAATAATTATAAATTTTTCATAAATATCATTTATATACATTTAATACATCATTATAACCTTTGGTGAGAGGTGTTGATGGAAAAAAATATAATCGGTTCACGAGTTAGTAGTCCGTTGTATACACGAACAATGGTTCCATTTCCTATTTTATGGAAAATAAAAGGATAAAGGTTATTACATTAACATAATAACATCTTAGTATATGTAGTATAATTATTTTATTATTTAATCATGGTTTAAGAATATTTGAAATAGGTATAGGAAGATATAAAACTAAAACATTTGGTTAAAATCAATACCTCTTCTTTGGAAAACGTCCTTTTCTTTAAACCTTAATCCATATTAAGTTGATATTATACCCAAAAATAAGACCACTAAAATGTGAGGATTGATTTTAGGAAGATATTTTGGTAGGTACTAGCTGAACCAAAGTTCACTTTAAGTGTATATAGTAGAGGATATCAAGTTCCCTTTTATATGTGAGGGGAGGGGCATTTTTAGAATTTCATAAATTATTAAATTAATATTTTGTTAAATTTCAATTTAAATTAGAAATAATTTGATATAATTATAATATAGTTTTATTATGAGTTTAAATAATATTTTCCAGTTTTTTTGACAAGTGAAGGTGATGTTTTTACACTTATGATTTTGTTTTAACCCTCCATTTCCCCTTTTATAAAATCTCGTGGTATAAATGTTTTTTACAATTTAGGGGTAAATAAAGCTACTATAAAAGTAAAAGTTACCTGTAAATTGAACATGCTTGATGTTTTAAACGATATCCCATTCAATTGAAAAAATATTATAGTTTTTTATGAATTCTAAATTATTTAATAAAGTATAGTTTATTATAAAATATCATTGATGTTATTTTTGGAAATACATGAAATATTATTATATAATATGTTTCTAACTCATGTAAAATGTTTCCAAAATGAAATGGATTGAAATTTAATGAGAATAAGGTCTTAATATAATCACCAAATAAAATTTAGATAGGTTTAGATATTATTTTAGTCCTTATTAATTTGTTTAACCCCTCAATAAAATTTTTTAATCTTAATCAGGGTAATGTATTTTTCAATATCGAAGTGTTATAATTATAATTATAAGGGTAAAAATAGCACATAAATGTTCAATTTATGAAATTCTAGACCATATGTCATCTGATTTTTCCTATTTAAATATTTTTATTCTTTTAAATAATTATAAAAATAATATTTAACATAAAATATCATTTATGTCATTTTGAATCTATCAATTTAACTTGACATTAAATTAATCAATATAGAAATTAAATTAGAATAAAATCCTATAAAATGTACCTAATAAGTCTAAAAATTCATGTTATACTATAACTACAAAAAAATTACTTTTATAATTTTAAATATAAATTAAAGGATTTTTCTATTTCTTGTACAAGCACCATGTCAGTATTGAATAAGTATTTAAAGTAATTATTTTATCACTAAAAATGAAAAAAATTAACTTGAAAAAATAATTTATATTTAAAATAAACATTTATAACAGAACATAATTGTTTTATATATTTCAAAAAATATCAAAAATATCAAAATAAAAAGAATGACATTTTTTACTTTATCCTTCACTTAGAATATTATAATGGTCAAAATCAAAAATAAATGCAAAAAATTCATTTTTAAATGTATGAATGATTATAAATGAAATAGAATATTTTAATGAAATTAAGTTAAGTTTTTTAATAAATTTGAATCCATATCACATAATTTGTAGCCTAAATAATTCATTTTATACTTTTCGTGGTAACAAAAACTTACAATGGTTACTATTGATATTGACCAAAAATTAAGTTTACCTTATTACCTAATATTAATTATTCTTATTCAAAATATATAATTAAATATATAAAATTTAATATTTATAATTAATAGAATTTAATTTAAAACTAATCCAACAAAACGCGATGAAAAGTGATTTAAAAAAAGCCATTTTATGTATAAAAAAGTTTTTATACCAAATTAAACTTTAATTTTGATTCAAATAAAATTTATTGTATAATTTATAATTAAATGGAAAAAATTTAATATTAAAACTAATGAAAAAATATAATGTGGATTTTGAAAAATTGAATAGAAAAGAAAGTTTTCAATAAAAATTAATATTTTCCCTATTCATTAAAACATAAAACTTTTCAAAAAAGTATAAAAAATAAATCCTTAGATAAATTTTGATCTGATAAATTAAAAAATGATATGATTTTTATCAAATAAAATTTATAATTTTACAGAATTAATTATAATATTCTCCTAGAAAAATTAATGAAAACCATTTTTGAAGAAAACAAATTTTTGAACCAAAAAATGACTTTATTGAAAAATTGAGTTCTTATTTCCTCAGAATTAATCCTTAAGTCTGTATTGAGTAGGAAAATTATATATGTATATATAATATTATGATTTATCCTATTTTTAGCCACCAATTTGATGGTAATGTTATAACTATAAAATTTAAATAATAACATTTCATGGTTCGTTTAAGCTCATTGCATCATGATATATACACTATTGAGTATAGTGTTCTTTTAAAATATTAGAATATTATAGTTTTAGTGGACCTAGTTAGTTATTTTTTTATTTGATGATTTGATTTAATAAAAAATATAATTCCTCTATAAAGGTGGATTTTAAAATGTGTATTAAGATAATGGATGGTTAGAGGGGGGAATGGTATAAATGGAATCTTATTTTAAATGGGATGATCTCATGTGATGGGTTTAGAAATGGTATTTCAAAATAAATATGGGATTTTCCAAAGAACAATCTCATGGGTATTCTTTTCCAAGGGAATAACATGAGTAAGATGACATGTGATGTAATGACCTGTGTTTTTAAGAAGCATATTCTTTTTTAAAAAATATGTTTCAAATTCTTAAATATATATTTTTTCTATTTGTTTTAAGTAATTGAAATTAATTAGAAAACAATTTATACAGTATATTAATTAAACTAAAAAAACATTATTCATTTATAAGTGTAACATTACAACAAAATCACATAAAACTAATTATTTCACACCCTGAACTATTACTCACCCTAGATAAAATACATCCATTAAATATGAATAAATCAATTGGATATAACAGATAGAAAAGATTAAAATCCATATGACTAAAAAATCCCTTGAATCATATTAAACCTTAAGGATCACCAATACCAAAAAAACCTTATAATGATGAAGATCAACAATAAATGAGAAAATATTATGAAAAATCTATAATATGAAATAAGAACTATATATTAAGTAGTGATATTGTAATGAACAAATGATTCTTTAAGTCTATAAATAGGTAAATGAAATCTAGATGTTGCGAATATGGTCATTAATAATATGACACTTGAAAAAATGGTCATTGGTCATATATTCGATAGGTATACTAAATTTGTGATTTTTTAAGTAATAAATTTAAAATAATATAACTCATAATGACATAAAATTATGTTATTAATATATTATATTATATATATATATATATTTGAATTACATGTAAATATTTATATTATTATAAAATTATAATATTATGTATATGTAAAATTCAAATAAATAATATAAGTTTAATGGAATATTAAAATTAAATTATAGAATACAAATAATTAAATATTAATGGTATTTTCTAACATATACTCAATATAAAAGTAATATTTCTTTTTTTAAATGATCTATTTTGTAAAGTAATGTATATTTTATCCAAATATATTAGACTAAAAATTTATAAAATATTATTATATATGAACTAATATATTTAAATATTTTAAATTGGAAATTTGAATGAAATAATATTAAGAACACTTAATGTTTAAAAATATTATTTTTTCAATAAAAGAAAAAAAGATAAATAAGAAATTTATAAAATTCAAGGTTTGTATTTTTTAAAATTAACATAAAATTTTAATTCAAATTTTAAAAAATATCATAATATATATATTTTATAAATTTTTCTAAAATAATTGAATTTTACGTGAATAGTAAAAAATACTTATTTTAATAACACTATAAATTTGATGAAATTATTATAAAAGAATACCATGAGGGTTTCTAAAAACCTTTTTATAATTTATTTTATAAATTTTAATTAATTATTTTAAAATACTAAATATAAAACTCATGCTCAACATTTTTAAAAATTTAGGAAATGTTTTAACAAAAATTGTTTTTCATTTGTTTCTTTTAATTAAATTCTCACTTGGAGAAATTAGTTTTTGACTTATTTTAATGTTTATTTAAATATTATTTAAACAATATTAAACATTTTATTGTCAATATAATCAGTAAAATTTATAATATTATCTTAAACATAATTACTATGATTAATAATGCACATTTTTTCTTCTAAAAATGGATTTTTGTGTGTTACATGCACTAATGCTAAAATTAATTTCTCTTACACATAGAAATTTTATTTGATAAATTTTATTTTATATTTAAAGTGTTTAGGCACAAATTATATAATATGGATATTTTTTATGCATTCAAAATTAATTATTAAGATTAAGATTAGTTATCTCTTTAAAAACCAAAAATAGAAAAAGTAAAAAATATAAGAGTAAATGACTTAAAAATTGCTTAAAACCTATGTAGAAATGTGTGATTGATTATTTATAGATATTATCACTTCCCAAAATCTATTATTTTCTAATTTTGATTCACATTCCATGTGAAACATGTGATGTCTTTATATTAAGAAGTTTTATGTGCCAAAACTACCATTTTATTTAATTATTAAAAGAACCACACCCCTCCACCTATCCACACTACCAAATCCCATTATTATCAAAAAAATACCTCAGCCTCTCATAAACCCTATACTCATGTCCCAAAATATTATTTTTTTCAAAATAGAAAGCTAAGGTGCCATAAGTTGGTGACTAAAGAAGAAAATCCAAAGTGAGAGGTAATATTGACCAACACACCTTCCTAATTATTTTCAAATTATACTAGCTCAAGAAACTAATAATTATAATAGTATGATAAGAAAAGTGTTTTTAAAATAATAAAATGTTTTTATACAAATGGAATATATAATTTATACCTTCCTACAAAACAATTTAAAAATGAGGACGTCGTCATGCGTACGTGTTAACTACCGCCTTCATGAACGAAATGTCTTATTTTTTACCATATTATTTTATAACCAGTAAAAAAGATTATTTACTAATATAATATTTTATTTATAACATGTTAATCATTATTAAATGATGGTATAATTTATTTTCATACTTTCCTTCTATTTTTCAGAATTTAGAGCATCGTTCAGGTGTAGGTGCAGACTATCGCCTCCACATAATGATGTTTCTTTTCATTTTTCCATACCAAATTTCATGGGTAGAAAACAAATATATTTTATATATAGAAATATTATATAATAAATTATTAAAGTTATATAATGACAATATTATAAATTTCATAAGTGATATTAAGAATAAACGATTATATTAAATTTAACTTCTAAAAAGGCCATATCAAAGTACCTTTTCTAATTTGAGTCCTTTCATGGAAAACCTATTTATTTTATAAATTATGTGATAATGGATTAATAATAGAAATAATAATATGAAATTATGAATTTTATGAAACTATTTTATAACACCTTTTCCTTGGTCAACATACCATGAGTGTTTTCGATAAATTGACTGAATAAATTTAAGTAACCGATATAAGTGGAAATGATTTAATAAATTGGTAACACATGATGATAAATAGAACTTATGAATATATATATATATATATGGTTCTTAATAATTTTTTAATAAATTATTTTTTTATTAAAAAAAGTTCAGTGCAAGTGCATAACACATTCAAACAAGTGGTATGTGGTTCATCTCAAAATTTACATCTTTGAGACAATTTTTCTATTATATATCTATTTTCTTAAATTCATTGTATATATAGTATAAGATATAAAATATCATATATAATCTTTATTCATGGTATTTTAACTTCAAATTTAGTATATATCTACTTCAAAGAGTTTTTATTAGAATTTTTCTTAAGTCGAAAGGGTTTCCGTCTCAATCACCCTTCAGCGAGGCATGCTTTGATATTATGAACCAATATTAATTTTTATGGTTTAACTTCTATTTATTTATATATTAATAAATTATTATTAATATATGAAGCTTCAATTTAATTAATACTCTTCTTTACTATAGGCTAGATTGATATCTTTACTAGAATATAAGGGTCTTTAATATTTCAATATGATTTATTGAGTTATAATTTTTCTCCTTAAGTTTAATGTTTCATTTAATATAGTAAAACTATTTATATTTTGGTAGATAAATTTTTATTAAAATATTTTTAATGGATGAGTTCTAGTACTTCTTGAAAATTCAACTATGTTAATAATAATTCTGATCCTCTTAAATGACGCTTTCCCCTCCTAGTCCATAATTTCCTTTCCTACTAATGTTTTCATTTTTAATTACAAAAATAATTAAGTGATATCTCATGTTAAATTAATATTTACCTTATTATATTTTCAAAATAACGTTTTAATATGTTTTTTATGGTTTATTATTTTAATATAAGTGTTTTAAAACGTAAAAGGGATCTTCCATACCACCCTCATTACTTTTTGGTAATTGATTCTCTTTCTTTTTTATCCATTTTATGAAATATTATCTTCATAAACAGGTTATATTTTTTTAATATTTCCTTTACATATTTACCGCAGAAAATATCCTTTTAATTTCCATGGTTAAACATATTTTTAGTTCCCTTCAAAATTCTCAATTTTAAGTAAACCCAATTTAAGAGAACCTTCCTTTTTCTTATCTTAGGTCAATAATTAACCCCATATAATGTTTTTAAACAATTAATAGATTCTAAAACCTCAATTATTTTTTGAATAACCTTCTATTTTCAATTATATTATTTTGAAAAATAATATTCTCTTTCATTCTTAAAAAAATATCCTTTATTTATTTTATAAAGTTTCACCTATGTGGTTCATTTTCATTCTTTCTTTACTAGACCTTTATCACAAATTATATACATTGGAAATAAATGTTCAATAAATATGTACCAAATTCAATTATAAAATTTAAAAAAGATTTATTTCCTTATTTTCTTGACAATTCCTTTAATATAGTCGTTGGTTCTATCTTTAGACGATATTGCCAAACTCAATTCCTTATTTTGGGTTATATCATGCTTATAATTTATTCATGAATTATTTTCTTCATGTCACACACATATGGATGTACATATTAGGATGTGACATGTTTATATATTATTTATAACTCAATTTATTGGGTAATTTTAATGTCCTATAAGACACCATGTATTGTGTATGGTTTGTTAGCCGATGTAAATTTTGTTATAATGGTGGTCAGCCTATGTTATGCTATCTTGGCGGTTAACATTGACATATGTTTATGATGTCATGATTTACGATGTTTATAAATGTTTAAAATTCATTGATTTTATGATTTCATTCACTTATTCCATTTTTCCATACTTATGATTATCTTACTTATAGTATGATGTTATGCCTCCTAACTTATTTATGGTTTCATTATTACTTTGATTGTTCCCTTAATAGGATTTTTATATAACCCTTTACATTATGTATTTTTACCCAGGATATCATATGTAGTTTTAAAATATCTATGGGAGTTAGTATAACTCTAGGGATTTTTAAATAAATATTATTTTATTACGTTTATGATGATATATTTATGTATATAATATTCCAATGATAATAGAACTCTAGATCGAGGGCTTGCATTATTAGAAACTTATTTTATAAATCATGAATTTATATTTTTTATGTCTTGGATTGATATAGTTTGTATCATATCAAGGTATGATTGTTTTTTTATGTTAGGAATAAATAACATTAGTGAAAACCCTAGGGTATAAGCATAAGTATATGATAACTACCTAAAATTTTGGTAATGTATTTGGTATGTGGTTTTTTCTAGGAATGAAATATTCATATGGATACTACATGTGGGTATAGGATCTATTAACAATATACCTAGTGGTAATAATCTTGAAAAGTTTTTATTGGGTATAAAATCAATCATCATATAGTGCATGATAAGGAGGTCTTAATGCACACCTAGTTTGACACTCCCAGAGGATATGGTTTGGTCAACCAAATTCTCTTTAAAAACCATTGGGAAGGATTTATTTAATAATTAATTTAAGGGATTAGGTTAATAAGTATTATATAACACATATTAAAGTAAAATAGGTAGAACTAAGAGAGTTTTTTAATTAACCAATTATTAAATAGTTGAAATAAAAGTATCAAATTTTGAAGTGAATGTGCCATTAGAGAAGACACTATAGGATTGATATTTCATGTTTATATACTCTTATTCTTTTAGATATCATCATACAAATTTTTTATTTTGTATTTGGTTAAAATGGGATCATGAAGATGAAGTTGAGAAATGTATGTATCCAAAAAACACTATGTCATATAATTGAATAAGGGAGAATACTTAAATGGTTGAGAATTTTAAAATATTCCTATTATGATAGAAAAGGTGAGTTTCCTTGTCTCACCTAAAGAAATAATGTTGACACCATATTAGAAATTATTTTTTTATAATTATATATATTTTAGATAGTGAGTGATAATGATCGATGGTATTATCGTATATTCTAAAAGTTATAAGGGTTGTTTGAAACATCTAATGATTGTTATTTAGTAGTTCTACTTTACAATGTTTGAAGAATATATTAAATGGAATCAATAACCATGAAAAGTGATTTTAATATAGGTTTATATTTTTGGGGATAACTATTTAAGAACACATGATTTAGGTATGGATAAATCATGGGATTAATATAATCTAGATGTTGAGGTAATAAAGGATTGATTTTTGGAAAAGAGAGTCAGATAGTTTTGGAATTGATTACTTGTTTTAAAAAAAGTAATCTATAATATTTTTTTGGTGATGGTTATCTAATTTTTGGGTTAATGATAATTATTGAGTATTTTGTTACCTTATAAACTAGTTATTAAAGGGGAGGTCGAAGCCTCAGTTTATTTAGGGAAGGGATGAAACAAGCAGAATAGGGATGCAACAATCAGTATAGGGATGCAACAGTCCATACAAGTATAAACAAGTTATTAATACATTTTATGGTTAAAAATAGTGTTAATTTATAGAGGAATATATAATATCATAGTGGTTTAATATCATGGAGATTTAGATTGTTTTGGGAGAGGTAAGTTATGTAGAATATTTTATTAGGTTATATACATACTAGAGAACATGGTTTTATGAATGATCAATTTTTTTAGGAATGTTATGTAATTTTGTATAGTCTATGAAACTAATAAATATGTTATATTAGAAGTTATATCATGAATATGTAATATGTTACAAAAACAATCACATGATTTCATTGGTTAGAAGTAATTAGAATTGTGAGGATGTAATTTACTTAAGGGGAAGTGGAAATGTACATACATGAAGCATATTATTTTTATAAACCATATTTTTATAATTTTATTTTTTTCTATTTGTTTAAATAAATTGAAATTGATTAAGAAATTATTCATATATGATAAGAATTATACTAACAAGACTTTATTCATTCATAATCATAACTTTACAAAAAAATCACATATAAATAAGTATTAAAAACCTTGTAATATTACTCACCATGGATAAGTACATCCATTGAAAGTTTATAAATCAATAGGCTGCAATCGAAAAAAAGAATAAAATATCCATGAGTAGGAAATTCCAGGGTTCATCTTCAACCTTTGGGATCACTAATATGTAAAAAACATATAATGCGGAAGATCACTATAAAAGGAGAAATAATTATGAAAAATATGTAATTTGAAATAATAACTATGGCTTGAAAAGTGGGAGTGGGAGGAAAAAATTATTTACTATGTCTATATATATGGGAACACAATTTTCCTATTACAAATATGGTTATTACAAAAATAAATTTTTAAAATATGGATCTTATAAATATGGTTGTTAAAAATATGTTCTATGGTTATATACCCAATAATATACTTAATTCATATATTGTTAAGCAATTAATTATAAATAATATAACTCCCAGTCAAATAAAAATATGATATTAAAATATTATAAATATATATATCGGTTACATATAAATATTAATATTATTATAGAAATATGAAATGATGTATATATGAAATAAAAATAAATATTTTAATATTAATGGATTGGTAAAATTGAATTTTATAATATAAATAATTAAATTATAAGGGTATTTGTTAAATAATGTTTAGTATAAAAGTAATATTTCTTTTTTCATTCAAGAAACCATTTTATTAAGTATTTTATATTTTACCCTAAAAAACTAAAATGAAAACTTTTAAAAAATTATTATATATGAACTAATAAATTAACATCCTTTAAATTATAAATTTATATGAAATAATATTAAAAATACTTAATGTTAGAAAACATTATTTCTTTAATAAAATTAGTTTCTCTTTATATATTTATTTTTCTCTTAAAACCCAAATTTATAAATTTTAGACTTTGGATTTTCAAAAATTAACATCTTTTTTGAATTTATAATTTATTTATTATCTTAATATATTTTTTCTGAAGTTTTTCTAAAATAAATGATTTTTAGTGAATGGTAAAAATAACAATTTTCCTAATAATCTCAATATCATGACATTATTATTCAATAATGACATGAATATAAGATCCCAAGATTTTATTAAATAGTTCTTTTAAATAATGTTATTTTATTAGATATCTTTCATTATACACAACACCTAGTTTAGCTTCCATTACATGCAACACTGTGTTTAGAATGCATTATATGCAACACTGAGTTTTATTGAAACACAAAATATTATTAAAATATAATTATTTGACTTAATATTTATCACATAGCCATTGGAATGAGAGGTATGAATATTAATAAATAAATTATTAAAATATATAGTTTACACATTTATATATAATGAATTATTTTTAGATGAATTAATTATAAAAAAAATTAAAATCTATTTGATAACAAAGGATATATTTTTCTAAATAAATATTTTCCTAAGCACAAACATGTTTTACCTGAAAAAATTAAAAAAATCAATTTTTGTAAATAATTTTAATTAAATTTATTATTACGTATTCAATCAAATTTTTAACATTTATCTTATGTGTTTTCTATACAAGATATAAGAATAAATCAAATTTACGATTAAAATAGTATTTTTCTAAAAAACTATTTTTGGCCTTTTGTACACCTATTTGAAAATTAATTTTTTCACTTTAATAATGTTTATTTGAAAAAATTATTTTTTTTAAAATTATCATTTTAAAATTCTCTTAGGGTAAATTTTTTATCATTTTTTGAGAAGATAATTTGTTTTTGAATATTGAAAATACTAGTTTTTATTAATAATTTTCATTTATTTTAAAGAATTTAAAAATATAAAAAATTAATTTTATATGGCTTTTAGATTAAATTTAGTTTAATTATATATATTAATCCAATTTAGGTAATTGGAATCAAATTAATATTTAATTTTTATATAAAAACGTTTTAATCATTTGAAACTTTTCCCTTTAGAAACCTGCCTTTTCGTCGTGTCTGTGGGATAAATTTTAAAATATAATTTTAAAATTATTTAAATAGGGTTTTGAAAAATGGATTACATATTTTTAATCATAATAATTTATATTATCTTATATGTTCAACATAAAGTTTTACCATAATAAATAGTAAAAATAGTAAAAATTAATTACTATGGTAAAGGTTAAAATGGGTTTACTAGGGGTAAACTAAACATATAAGGTGTAAATGAACTTTACTCACGTCCAAAACCTCATATATGTACATATTATGACCTTATGACCTATAAGTACTAATAGTGGTCTATTTTTTATCCTTTTTTCATGTGAAAAACTTGGTCACAACTTTTTCTTTTCAAAAAATACAAGTGCGCCACTCACCTCACTTATAAAAGGCATCCCACTCTTATATCCTTTTTTACACTTACAAAAAAACTTGGTTAATCAAAGAAATGAAAATTTTTATTTACTAATTACCTAACAACATCATAGAGGACTTTTTGAGATCATAAATAAAATCTAGTAAGTCTTTAGGATAAACTTAAAGAGGTTGTCTGAAGAATTTTTATTGTTTTTAACTATGTGATTTTTTTTTATTTATTCTCACAACTCCATAAATAACGTAAAATTATGATAAAATAAAATAAAAATTATATCATATATAATAATATGTTATTTTTTTTAATTTCATAACCTATATCCATCTCAAATTCCATCAAATGAGATAAATATTCACCATTCATGTGTACAACAGACTACCTCTTTACGAACCGATGTTATTCATTTTTCGTCACCAACTCTCATAAATGGATATAATGATAGATTTAATGTTTATATATGATATTTATGATTTAATTATACCTATAAAATTATAATAACACATATAACTTCTTACCTACCAACGTGTTGGAAAACAATTACGCTGCTCAGGTGTGTGGCAGACTACTGCCGTGCAAACCGATGCGTTTTGTTTTTCATTTCGATTTTACTTAGATGAAAATAAGGATATATTAAATGAATATATATAATATTTATAACATATTTATAATTCTATAATTATGTTATCACATGTGTGTTCTTAGTTTTTATTCTGTGAGAATACAATAACATTGCTCGTGTGTATGATAGACTATCGCCTCACGAAGCAATGAGATTCATTCTTCACATGTGATTTAAATGGAAGTTAATATGATAAAATTAAATAAAAATATGTGATATATATATAATATAATATAAATTATTATGAAATGCTAATATATTATTTACCTTTCTTTCTTTCCATCCTTTTAGAAAATGGAAACAACATTCATGTGTACGTATGACCAATCATCTTCATAAATAGTGTATTTCATTTTCTATCTGTATTTTTTATGAATTGATGAAAATATATATATAATAAATATGTATTATATTTAAATAATTATTATCATTCCATATATGATTTTACCATAATCAAATTAATAGGACCAAAAATATATAATCATAACATACACGAAAAACAAAGCAGTTATTACCCGAAACATGACTTTAACAAAGAATTGTTAACATATGTTTAATGAAAAGTAAAAATTAAATCATATATCATATGATTAATATTATTATGGATCTTTAATATATTTATAATAAACTTATAATTATTATATAGTAGTGTTCAATTGTGTACAAAGGAAGTTGAGACTTAAGGTGACATATTTGCGTCTCATTTGTTTAATTCTGTGAGACACATGTCATATTTACCACCTAATTATTTTATATAGAATATATAATACCAATGAATATATTTTAATATGATTATAATAAAAATTATTTTGATTTAAATATCTATTTTATGATCTCTATTTTATGGGGTTTATGGTTCAAAAGTTACAAAATAGGTAATGGATTTTTATCTCAATTTTTCTTGTTTGTGACATAAGATAAGTTATGAACCTATATTATTGAATGAGTTGTATATAATTTTACTTTGAAATGTTTTATCATAAATCTAATTATTTTAATGTTATTAAAATTTTAATTTTATATTAATTTTTTAATGGGGCCTACGATTCAAAAGGTACTAAAGTTGTAAAGTTTTGATGTTACAATCTCATTATTTATATGGATTTTTTTGTTTATGATTATGATGATGAAATATTAAGAAACATCTCTAAAAAACTCGTAAATTATCTTATCCTCTCATTGGGTCATGAGAATACATTTTTTCCTTTCATTTTCATATCTTAATTTACTCAAGATTCAAAATAATATTTTCAATTTAACTGACTTCATTACTTTCTTCAGTTGAAAAAACCTTTTATTTTATACCCATGTTTTCTACAAATGTTTTGAAAAAAATCTCAACTTTATCTAAAAGATTTATTAAATTTATTTTTACCTATTTTTTACTTTTTAATAAATGTTTTAAAATAAATATCCATGCCATTTTTCAAACAATTTCAATTTGGTATTTACTAAAAATGTTAAATGAATCTTTTTTTCTAATGTGTACGACAAGAAGAGTATTTTCCACCATTATGAACAATAATTGTTTTAAAGATTAATTGATTTATCTATAATTTTATTATAAAATAAAAACATTTTAAATATTTTATGTTTTTAAATGTGTTTTTCAATACGGAATGTCTATTTTCCAAAAGCATATTCCAAGTGATATTTCAAAATCATTTTCCATTTAAGATGATATACTTTGAAATTAATTATGATTTATAGGGAATATGATACAAGTATTCCATTAGCATTATTTCTCGATAAGGTTTTTTTTATGATGAGGATATATTCATGAAACTAGTTTCTTTTCCATGGGTTATGCTACGATGTAATGTTTATAAAACCCATTTAGATTTATGTTTTGTGATCTAATAAATGTGTTGTGAATCCCATTTCATTTCACGTGTTATTATACTATGAATGTTTTATGATTGTGTGGAACAATTATGTATGGTTTTTATTATATTATGGTGGTTACATTATAACTATGGATGGTGGTTATGTTATGACCAAGGACAACATTTATGTTATAACTAATTATTTGTGTGACCTATATCTCCATCCAATGAATTGGGAAAATATAGATACATAATGAGATAAATAGGACTGGAATGGGTAGTAAATCCTGTTCAGTAAAGGAATTTTCTACTATGATATTATTATGAGTAAATAATGACTACTATGATGGTTTGGGGAGTGAACACAATCCACTATTATATTTTTAGTAAGGATACCTAACTTCTAGGGAAATGATTTTCTATACATATGTGTATACTATAATTCCATTATTATACCAATGTTATTCTATTATGGCTCATTTTCTTAAAACCCATTTTTATTTATTCTTTTGAGCTGGAAATATTTATTCCATCACTCATGTTTATGATCTATGATATGAAGGGTATGATTTTAAAATGTTATTCTCATGTTTTCATACCCACATGATCATGTTATATTGATATCACCCTTATTTACCCTTACTAGGAATATAATATCACCTTTTTTGATATTTCATTTCCCTGGGTTTTGAAAATAGGTTCAAATTAGGGTATGTGAATGAAGAGTATTAAATGGGAAGATCTTTATCAGAGAACTTTAACATCATTCATGAAATAATAAGATTTTGTTTCTAGTCACAAAATACACTAAAATATTATAGTCCTTGGGAATGTGATTATGAAATATATGGAATAATAATTTAAAAAGATATTATATTTATGTTTCACAAGATAGGGTCACTAAATTTGTTATCAGAGGAATGTTTTAGTCAATATTTAGAAATAAAGATTAAAAAAACATTAGTGAAAACCCTGAGGATAAATTTAAGTATATAATAACATCCTAAATATTTGGTAAGAAATATATTATATGGGTTTCTAAGTAATACATCCATGTTTGGATAATAAAAGTTGATGTGGCTCTAGTATAGAGGTACATAGACATAATAACTTTAAAAAGGACACATTGAGTTGGAATCGATCGTTATTTAGTACATGATAATAGGCCTTGCTACACACCTAGTTTTATACAATCATAGGATATGCTTTAGTTAATCCTTATTCTCTTTATAAACCATCATGAATGATTTGAATAATGACCTAGGTTAAGTGTAAGGTGCCATTGATTAAAAGGAACGTGTTATGATTTAGACATCCTATAGGTGATTTTTCATGATTTTGTGGTTTCCCAATATGATTATTTTTTCTTAAACTATTCCCTTTATCAATAATAAGGACCAAAAGGAACTAGATTTGTTTTTAATGTTATAGAAAATGTGTTGATGAAAAACTAAATGGGTTGGTGACTAGGGTGATTGATAATTTGATTTTTCTTAATATTTTATCACGATATATGATTAAAAACTTTCACCTTAACCAACTCTTAGACTAAATAAATAAGAGAAGGATAGATTTTTTTGAGAGTTAGGGTGGTAGAGACCATAGTGGAATAAAGATTCGGTTTCATATATGTCAAGAATGTAGGAGGAACCACTATATAAAAATCTCAACAGAACGAGAAGATGTTTTATATTTGGAGAATACGGACAGAGAGTAAGCGATTATAGAGGAAAAATGTAAAGTTCAATTAATTAAATGGATGAAAATAATGGTTTCCCTAAGGATTCATTAATGGTTAAATGTTATAAATGTGAAAATTATGGTAATTATAAAAATAAATGTCCTAGGGGGGAATCTAAGGAATAATATTAATAAGGCTGTAAAATTAATGGTTTTTTTGATGATTTTAATGAGATAATAAATAGAATATAAAAGGAAGAATGTATTAAGTAATAAGATGATGAATCATAGTTAATGGTTTAATAATTAAGTATAGTGATTTAAGTTTTTATTTATTGAATTCAAGAATTACAAAATATATAAGTATTGTTAAATATAATTTTCTCATTAAAGATTTTCAAGAATATGTTGAATGATGTTGATGACCTTGAAAAGTGATTTAATGAAAAGGAAATATTTTTTCAAAAACATATTATTAAGGTAATATAACACCTAATAAGTTTTTGATTTTGAGATAATGATGTTGGAATAGAGAGATAATGAATATAAATAAAGTAAGTTGTATAGTATTGATGACCTTAGAACTGATTACTTATTTTGGAAAAAACTGATGCATGTTATCATTGATAGAATTTAGAAAATTATTAGATTTATTGAAATTATTAAATTTTATATTGTTTTATTCAAGCAATAAGGATGTATGTATTCCTAAATTGAGGTTTTTAGTAATTATTCTTATTACTTTGTTTCAATAAAATATATGAATAATGTATTCGCATATTTGGTATGTGAAAATTAAGATTTATTTATAATATTTTGGGGATTAATTTTATGTTTATATTTGGAAATTTTGTGAAAATATTTATAAATTTTGATTTTTTTAAGAGTCATAAGTTTAACCATTTATGGAATGGTTTACATTAAAACGTTAATTAGGTTTTAGATATTTATGTACTGTTTACCGTATGAAGATTTATGCATATTGGATTACTTGTTTTAACTATTTTGTTTTTGATAATAAATAGAGATATAAGGAATGAATAATTATTATTTTATAGATATTATTATCCAATTATTGTTATAGACATGAATAATTCATCTCTTAGATTAAGAGATTAAGTTTAAATGATTAAGGAACAACCAAATGATGAGATTGTTCTAATCAAATGGAATGAAACCAAGTAAGTATATATTCTCATGAAAATTATTCAACTTTAAGAAAATGACCATGGAATAAAATATTATAAATTTACCATGTTTTATAATGAATGAGTGACCATTTTACCTAACGGATTTTTTGGTTTTCGTTAACTCTTTTGTGACCATGTTCTCTATCACTCTCTATCAATATTTGGGTGTTAGTTTTCTCTTATATGTCCACGTTTTTACTTCCCACCAATGTTATCATACATGGAAACTTAATTATGTGTTATTTTAGATAAATTTTGAACATCTATTTCTCTATTTTAAATATTATTTTTTTAACAATTTTTAATATGGCGGTTTCCAAAAATCGGTTTTTAAATGTTAAACCCTTAATTACCAATCATACGTTTAAATTGTGAGAATGTAATTTATTTAAGGGGGTAGAATGTAACACCTTGAGATTTTATGAAATATATTTTTTATGAATATAGTTAATTTCTTTGATATATTTCATTTTACAAAACATATAGTTTATCTTTCATTATATGTGACACCGTGTTTAGCTTGCATTACATGGAACACCGAGTTTTAACAAAAAAGTGACATATAATTAAAATATTATAATTTAATATGATATTTATTACCTATACATTATAATAGAGGGTATAAATAATAGCATAAAAAATATGAAAATATATAGTTTAAACATGTATAGATAATAAATTATTTGGTGACCAATTAATTAAAATGAAAATAAAAGCCATTTCAAAACAGAGGAAATATTTTTCTAGAAAATGATTTTTATAATAAAAAATGAGTTCTACCTTAATAAATTTAAAAAAATAGTGAATTATTTTAATGATATAAAAATATATATTATATTCAATGAAATATTTAACAAATATATTATTTTTTTTCTATACAAGAGATAAGAATAAACCATATTTTATGCTTAAAAATGTATTTTTCTAAAAAGCAGTTTTATCATACTGTTGACACTTATATTAAAATTAATTTTTGAAATGTTTAGAAAATATATTTTAAAAAATGAAAATAATTTTTGAAATAATCATTCTTAAATTATACTAGAGTGAATTTTTGAGGATTTTCTTAAAAGATAATTTTTTCAATGAATAGTGAAAAACTCTAGTTTTTATTAAGAATTTTCATTTCATTTAAATATTTTAATAACATGAAAATTTTGTTAATATGGTTTTTAAAGTATAATTAGTTAAATTATATATCTATTAATAAATTTTAGTTTATTTTAATCAATTTAATTATTAATTTTTATGTAAAAACGTTTTATTCTTTTAAAACATTTTTCTTTGGAACAATGATTTTTCATCTCGTTTATGAGATTAATTTTAAATTAAAATTTACCAATATTATGTATGTATTTTTTCAAAAGGTATTTAATATTTTGAATAATAATAATCTAAATTATATAATAATATTAACTTAATTTTTTAACATAATGAATAGTACAAATGGTAAATATTAATTATTGGGGTTAAGGTTAAAACGGGTTTATCATGGATTAAACTAAACCATTATAGGGTAAATGACCAATAAAATTGTCCAAAACACATTTTATGGTCATATTTGGACCTTGACACATCTAATTTTTCATAATTTTATATTTTTATCCTTTTTAATGTAAAAATTATGGGTACACCTTTTTCTTTTTAAAAATTACAAGTGTTACACTCAGCTCACTTATAAAAGGTCACCCCCTCTACGCTCTTATTAAAACTTCCAACCCCATTTTTTCAGCCAATATCCACCCAAATTTATTCTTAAATTATATAATAACACCATATATTCCATTTTGTGATCAAAAAATCAATCTAAGAATGGTATTGGTAAAACCTAAAGAGGTTATCCGAAGAAGAGGTAATGTTTTTTACTTTGCAGTTTAATTTTATTTCTTATTAAAAATCCTTACAATATTTTCCATATAAGATGAAATTATAACACTAACAAATCCTATATATTTATATGTTATAATTTTAGTGTAATAACCAATATCCATATACACTTCCATGAAATGAGATACAAAATCATTATTCATGTATACGACCGACTACCGTCACGTAAAACGATGTTTTTCATTTTCCATAACACCTCTCATGGGGTGATATAAGGATGGATTTAATGTTTATATATTATATATATGATATTTTTATAAATTTTCAATTATATTACATCATCTATCTTCTTACCTCCTATCCTGTTGGAAAATAAAAATGTTCCTCGTGTGTATGACAGACTACCGCCTCATGAAGTGAAGTGATGTGTTTTTCATTTCTATTTTAATTTGATGTTAATAAGAATTAATTAAATTAATATATATATGATATTTAAAAAATATTTATATTTATTTAATTAATATACCACATATAAATTCTGAATTTCCATTCCCTGGAATTTTTTTACTTATTTAATTATGATATCACATATGAGGTTATACATTTTTTTAGTTCCCTTTAAATTCTCACTTTTATATAAACCTGATTTTAGGGAACTTTCATATTTATCATCTAATGTAATAAATGAAACCATAATGTATTTTTAATCATTAATAGCTTCTAAAAACCCTCATTATTTTATTGATAAACCTCTTGTATCAATTCATGTTTTAATTTAAAAAAATATTATGTTTCCTTATTTTAAAAGACCCATTAGTTATTTCATAATGTTTCACCCATTTGGTTCATTTTCATTATTTCTTTACTAGGAATTTGTTTTAATTTTTATAAATTGGAAATAAATATTCAAAACCAATTTCCCCTTTTTAATTATAAATTTCAAAATGATTTATTTTCTTCTTTTCTTGAGAACCTTTATGATATATCCTTGAGTTATATCTTTAGGTAATACTATGAAACCCACTTCCTTATTCTAGGTTATATCAATATTATGATTTGTATTTGAATTTTTTTTTCCACTTATAGTATAAAAAATCATATACATATTATGTTGTGATAGTTGGGTTTGTTATAACTCTCAAATTAATTTGTTAATGTTAATGTCTCATGAGATACCGTGTATGGTAAACTAGTCATGAGCCTAAGAACACTGTGTTACAATGGCGGTTATCATATGTTGTGTTGTCTTGGTGGTTAGCATTGACATATGTTTATGATTTCATGATTTATGAAATTTCCACATGTTTACAATCCCATGATATTATGATTTCATTCACTTATGCCACATTTCCATGCTTATGATTATCACCCATATGGTATCGTGTTATGAATTCTAACCCATTAATTCTTTCATGATTACTGTAATTATTACCTAACTGGGTTTTTAGCTAACCTTTTACATTATGTTTTTTCTAAGATATCTTATTCATTGTTAGAATATCTTTGGGAGTTAGGAGCACTATGTGGAGATTTAGACAAATATTTTTTTATGTTCAAGATGATGTATTTTTATATATATTCTTCCAAATATAATAAACCTATAGATCATTAGATTTTATTTTTAAGGAATTATGTTATAAATCAGGAATTTATGTATTTTATGGCTTGGGTTTCAATATGTGATCCCTTTTTGAAGTATTTAGGAAATGAGAACGGGATTGGTTGAGATTGTTTTTGGTCTATTTAACCTAATGTGGATGAATCTATATTCCCTAAATCATGGTTTCATTTAAATTTTATTCATTATTTTTTATTCCATAGTATTTTTTTATTTCATAATGATGTATGTTTTCATATGTTTGATAATGTTGTTCTGTTTCGGGCATCAATGTGCCCAGGTTGTTCTGTATTGATATAATTAACGCCTTAGAGTTTAAAATTGGGTAAATTATCTTAGGTTTTATGAAACCATGTCAGGTACCATAAAATGAAGAGGAGTTATACTCTTGGGTAAACATGGTCAAGGGTGGTCCATTTAATATTCAATGGCTTGGTTAACTAAGTGGCGTGATTTATGAGTTTGTGTGATGATATCATTCTCTTTTGGAGGTGTTGGGTTCTAAATGAAAATATATTGACAAAATTGAGAAGGTTTAAATATAAATTCCTAAGGGTGAATATTTATAAGTTATCTATACTTAATTTAATATTTGTTTCATGGAATGTGACTTGTGGATATTCATGTTTCAACTTATTCTTGAATGAGAATATGGTGGGTCATGATTTTATAATACGATATTGATGATTTCTTGGACAAACATCAGTGTAAAGGTGTGGTATGACATGGAATTGATATAGGTGACCAACATTGAGTGAAAATGTTTGGTTTAAACTGTGTGACCAAAGTTGAGTGAAAAGGTTTAGCAAGGAGTATTTTTCCAACCATGAGTTAGAAGGTCTAGTTGGGGACTTTGAATGGGATTGATGGGTGGCCTCACCTTGAGTGAGAATGCACATGAAGGTAAGTGACGGTCAAGATGTGACAAGGTAAGTGGTGATATGTGACATGGTTGATAGTGGAACTAGATTCTTGACCTCACCTTGAGGGAGAAGGTACTGGAAGGGACCTCTCTTTAGTGATAAGGGATAGTCCAATGATTGAATCTGGATATGATATGAGGGTTGGTATAGTTGTATCTGCAAACTCTCTTGAGTGAGAATTAATGGTTTGAGATTTTTTTTGTAACCTACCCGGAGTCTTCAGATAGTTGTACGGGCTTGATGAGACACCATACAGAATATCTTTGGGTATGGTTTGAGGAGTGGTGTAGAATCCCACCTCTATAAAATTGAGTATGGGTTAGGATTAGTATGAGGTGACTCTATTCTTTTCATCATTGAATAAAGAAAGTAATTTTTGGTGTCATGGTGGCTTGGTTACCAGATGAGTACCTGAAACATATTCTTGAATGTTTCTTGTTCATTTTTTCTAGGTGGGTGTGTTACACAGGTAAGAATGAACTCCTTATATGTATCATATCTTCATCCATTTGATCATAATTATATTTGGTATTGTTGAAGCATTTGGGATTCACAAATGATTCATTGAACAGACCGCCTACTCAAGTATTCATTATTTTTTTTATTGAAAAGGTAATATCTTCATGTTTTCTCTCAATCATAGGTATTTTTTGGATTTGAAAATGTGGTTTTGGTCTAGCAATTTATGGATCTAGAGGATTCAGAAGAGTGATATTGTGAGTTAAGTCAGTGGTTTGTTTAATTTTTTAGTTTTTGTTTTACTTTTTTACTTTATAGTGTGCTAAAATGCCTTGTTATATAATGATACTTTTCATTTGTATCATTTATTACTTTGTTATATATTGATTTATCATATAGAATATTTTTACTATGTTCTATTCTTGACTCTGAGGGACCTTTTGGATCCCTTTTTCTTGTTCATAGGATTTTGGGATGTCTTCTATAAAGATAAGTTATTCTGGATTTTTGGTAGACTTGGTCCAAAAATAATGGATTTATATTTGATGGCATAATATCTATATGAATTCTTCACTAGTCAAAAATCTATTACATTTGGAGAGGCATTCCTGAGGTTATGTAGAATCCCCACTAAGGTTGTGTTTTGGAGATCAAATATATGGAATCAAAAATGATATCCGAGATTATTTTGGGATGAAAAATTTCTAGAAAGATATGGAGTTAGGATTTTAGGACTCTGGAGGTGGACCGATATCTTGTCATAACAACGTTTTTTTAAACCATATTTTTAGGGGAATTCTAGTGTCAGAACTATTCACTCTTGGATGAGTTAAGTGTTAGATGAATAATCCATAATTGGTAAGGATGACAATTGATATGAGTTATAGGTCCAATCTAATATCTATTTTCCCTTTCATGCATTATTATAGTTGTATTCTTAGTGTGTGATACATTATCTTATGGGTGGTGTTGTTTAAAACATTTCATTATCAATATCTATTATTATTTGTGTAAATTTATAATATGATAAATGTTTAATTGAATACATTATAAGGTTGTGATTATATTGATTTCGATTTTAGGGGCTTGTATAGTTAATTGTGATTATGATGGTGATTTTCTTTCCTCTATAGGATAATGATTTTTAGGAAGGTTTGTTTTTTTAAACTCATATTTGAAATGTAAACTCATGTGGTGGCATGGGGTGTTCATGGAATTGTTTTTATATATTGGTTTTACATAATGACGATCATAGAGATTGTGGTTTTTAAATGGTTTATAAATATATGGTTTTGAGAAAACAATAGTAAAAAGGTTTTTGAAGCTGGATTTCAAATGATTTTTGAAAATGGTATTGGTTTTCAAGAAAGAGGCCAGTTAGATAGAGGATTTTTAGATTTCAGTTTTGGTGAAACCCCATTTGATAGAAAGGGGTGTTTTGATAAACATGGATGATTTTAGAGTTTTTGAAGTCTCTTATGTTAAATTGAATATGAAACTAGTACATATGTAAACTAGGATTCTAGGATTTCTATGTTTTTTCCTAGAGGGATCTGGATGCTTGGATTATATGCTTGGGCAGTGTGATATATTTTCTTATAACCTACTAAGTGTTGTTAATGAGTTTATACCAATTTTGTTTTGATGATAATAAAAATAAACTCTTGATTTTATAAACTAAGATTGCTTTAGTTTTAATGGTTTATCGAGAAAGACCCATGTGTTTGGATTGTGCATTCAGTGGGTATGTCATGACTTTTTTTGAGAGATTCATCTGTTTATGATCATGAGATAGATGATTGATGTTGGTATTGAGTATATGAATGTGATTTTTATGGGTTTGCGGTTTAGACTAATTTATTTAGGTTTTGGTAATAGATTCCTATATTTGGGAGAACCATTAGTCAGAATCGACCTTTATAAGTGGATTATTATGTAGTATAGAACTATAATCCTAGTGATGAATTAAATTTTTACATTTTAGTGTTTGGGGATCAAAAATTGTTTTTGAGAACCATATTTTTACGGGGTGATCGATGTTTTGGGTTGGTGCTCATGTATAAGTATGGAGCTCATGTCTAGTCATTACATTCAGAAAAGGAAAAGATGTGAGCTATAATGATCAGGTGTTTTGGTTTAGTGAGGTAATAAAAAAGATACTCCCATAGTGGATAGAATTTTATTCGTCATTAATAAATGACCCTTTTGATTTTCATGGTCCTGAAAGAGGAGTAATTCAAATGTGAGTTGTATTAGAGATGCACTGATACTCATGTGTGAAGTATGGTGCTAAATTTGGTTGTTCATGGATCTAAACATGGAATTACACTAAGTTTCTAGTTTGGACTTCAATGTGGTATTCTAAATGATTCTCCAATGCCTTAAATAACTGTGGTATCATTATTAAAAGGTGTAGATATGAATTGGTAGGTAACGCTAATAATGTTTAGGGAAATTTGACTAAAGGAGGAGTAACATGTGATGTTGTGTATAAGTAGATGTCTTGAAGAGGAAACAACTTCCAGATAATTTATAGAAAAATAATACTATAATGATGTCATAGATGTGATTATTATTGTGTATAGAGTTTTTAAATGCTCATTGAGTGGATATATCAACTTTTGGAGAATAACACACATTTTTTAAATTTGAACAGTAGAAGAACATTCTAAATTCAATGATGGGATACAACATGTTAATGGTGAATTGATGAACAAAGTAGTTTAAAATTTATGGTTATTAGACCTCTGAAACTTCTAGAGGATGAGAAGAATTATCGTGGAAAGTTTTTAATGACTCGTGTCATAACCTATTACTGAAAATAAAATAAAATTTTATTTTTTGGATATAGATCAAGGATCTTGAGTTTTGAAAAATTTAAAATGATTTATGGGATATTCTAGAGTGGTAGTTCAGTGAGAGAAAACATAAAGGGATATCCTTTGTATTACTAGATAAATTATGTAGTAGTTGTGTTATCATTGTATGGCATATGGGATTCATGACATAAAAGTAATCTAATCCAAGGATCACATTTTTTTCCTTAGGCAGTCACATTATGAAGTCCATAGAAGGAAGAGATTATGACATGTCATTAATGCATCATAGGGTAATATTTTGTGTGAGGTAGTAAGTAACAACATGTAGGATGGGTTCCATGATGAGATTCTTGGATATTGTGAAATTATATAAGTCTACATGTGTAATATTTTAGGTTATGTGTGATGATTTTGAATTTGAAATTTTTTTGAGGAGGATAGTCATGGAATAATGAGGGTGTCACAGTGTGACACCTAGAATGAGGGTAGGGTTCCCTAGCCTAGTGGAAGTAATTCATAACATGGGGAACCTTGGAGAGGATCTATCATGGAATTTCCACCTTGGGTCACTCTATATAGGTGTTTTGATATGGGGTTTGGCCCTATTTCTAGGGGAGGTCAGATCAGTACGTAGAAGGTTAATTCCATGAGATAATAATCATGAAAATGAATCATGATGTGAACATCATAGTCTTTCTATGACCTAGATAATATTTTCTAAATAAAAATATTGATAAATTCTTTATGGATATTTTTATCTCTCCCCCTCCTTATTCCAAAAGATCTAGGGATTGATGTCTGATTTTGGAGCTCTTACATAACATTTTAAGGTACTCTTTTCTCCTCCATTTTTTATTAAAATCACTTTTCATTATGAGTGTTTTCTCATATTAATATAACTCAATTTATTATATTTATTTGTTTTTACTCTAATTTTGGTTATCCCAATTATGTTTTTGGGAAGAATATTCCACCAATGTATTTTAAAATCATACCACCTTATAGGAATTTGGGGTGTGGGTGTTACTGGATTTCTAAGGATGGGGTACTCAAGACATCATTTAATTTTTTCCATGATTTATTTCAACAAAAATATATTTATGTATTTTTTTTAATTAGGTTTAAATTGATTTTTGATTCAGCTAAACAGATTAGGGATTTTGTGAGGCTTAGGTCTAAGTGTGTGTCCAGAGTGGAATGCATCCCATTTCTTATGGTTATGATTCCAAAATGCCACCTAATGAGTTTAGAATCATATATTACATAAATATATTTTTATTTTAAATGTATTTTTGGTTGATGTTATGGTTTTTATACTTGATATAGGTATATTAAGATTTGGAGGAGGTCTGTATGAGCTTGGGATCAAATTAAGGATTAGTGGATGAGGTAGGTGGCCTTTGCATTCTTGAGTTTCTTGATTATTTATAATCTTTAAATTAATTTTCCATCATTATAATTATTTTTATCATTTTGTGTTAAATATTTGATCTCACCCATAACTTATGACGATCATGTGTAGGCCTAATAGTCAACAATGATAACATAGTTTTCAAAATGATTTATCTCGGTTCATTATTTTAATTAGTTTCAGTGGCCCCCATTATGGTGTTTTTTATGGTATGAGTATGGTTTTCAAGAAAAATTAGATTTTTTTTGAAGTTGGATTAAGAAAACAAATTTTATATAAATGGTTTTTTAGAGGAAGAAATGTTTTAAATTGAATTTCAAAAAAATGGGATGATATCAAATGATAAGTTTTGAAATAGTATTTCAAAATAAATGTGGGGTATTCCAAAGAAAAATCTCATAAGAAATTTTATTAAGGTCTTAAAATGGGTAAGATAGAACGTGATTCAAGTTATATGTGGTTCAAAAGATATAAATTAGACTTCGTTTTAAAGTAAATAAAAAATTGATTACTTGAGTTTAGTTTTGGAAGACTTAACCTCATGGTGATGATGTCCTATTTTAAAAATAATGGTTTATTTTTAATTTTCTTCCTAATAGGGAGTTCATTAGGGATTGTTGTTTCATGGAGATGCATTATTGAATGTTCTGGATGCTGATGTTTTATTTTGGTTATAAAAGTGCCCACTTGGGTGTGTATTGATGAAAGTTAACTTTTAAAGGGTAGATATGGATGTTTTTTGTTAGGTTTGATAGAACCATATCAGCTTCCATGAAGTGAACATGGGTTATCTTCTTATGAAAAAATGTTCTAGGGTGATATTTTTAGGCTTGACTAAATCTTGGGAGACCTATTAGTCCGAAACATGAATTTAGGTAATGATTTCAATTAATTGCGGAGGATTTGGGTATTTGAATTCCAATATATAGAGACCTTGATAAGGTGTAAAGAGAGTATCCTAAGGGTGTATTTTGTTTGGTTATTCCCATTTCATTTAATATTATATTTATTCTATGTTACTCATATGCATTGATTTTATGACCCCGTATTCAATTAGAATACAAAGAGTCATGATATGATGATGTTAGGGATAATCTTGAGTGATAAGGTTTATTATGAGATGTGATTGTTATTAGTAACTGACAATGAGGGGAAAGGTGTTGTAAAAAAAATTTCAACAACATTAATTGGATTTTTTGTTGGGAACATGTGACCAACCTTGAGTGAGAAGGTTTATTTGGGGACATATAATGGGATTTATGGGTGAACCCACCTTGAGTGAGAAGATGCTTCTAGGGACCTCCCTTGTGTTAGAACGGGTGGTCAAGATGTGAAAGGGCATGTGATGAGATGTGACGTGGTTGATGGTGGAACTAGATGCTTGGCATCAAATTTATTTAAAAGGTTCTGAAGAGAACCTCCATTGAGTGATAAGATATGTTCCATTTTTTTGGGATATGATAGTGTGGTTGATATAGATTGTTTTGTGACCTCCCTTGAGTGATAAAGGATGGTTCCGGACTT
Organism: Viscum album; assembly: GCA_963277665.1. Classification (NCBI taxonomy): domain Eukaryota; kingdom Viridiplantae; phylum Streptophyta; class Magnoliopsida; order Santalales; family Viscaceae; genus Viscum; species Viscum album. The sequence continues at coordinate 750,784,176 of OY728136.1, read as the reverse complement.
AATCTGTGAGCTACCTAGAGTCTTCTAGTAGTTGTGTGGGTTTAGTGAGACACCATACACATCGTCATCTTGTATGGGTTATGGAATGGTGTAGCACCCATCCCTATAAATTTTGGAATTGGATGGTATTTTTGTATGGAGTGGACCTCATCCTTTTATAATTTTTCAAAGTAAGTGAGTTATAGTGTCATTGTGGTCATGTTAGCAAGGGATTACCTAACACATTTACTTTTATTTGAATTTTGTGTTATGTTTTTAGGTGGGTGTGTTTCATGAACATGACTACACTCCATATATGTGTTTTATGAAAATCCATTTCATCACATCAATATTCAGTATTATTAAAGTATTGGGGATTTCTACAGGGTCATTTGTCTCACCCTTACATGTATACAAGACATGTGTTTCGATGTATGTGACTAAATATTCATGTTTTATTTTAGGTACGAGTAATGTTTTAAGTTAAAAATGTGGTTTGGTTCTAGAAAGTGATGAATGCTAATGATTTGGTAGGGTGATTATATGAGTTGGGATGGAGGCCAATTTATTTTATAGTCATTATTTTTCTTGTGTTGTGGCCTTTGTTTCAATATTTTTAGTTATATGATTATAATTTCCATGTCTATATTCTACTACTATATTATGTTTTTAGTCATTATATATACTATTTTTACTTATTTTTACTCTAGACTGAAGGGGCCCTATTGTATCCTTGTTCATGTCTATAGGTTTTTGATATGTTCACCATATAGTGGATACATACTAAAATTTTGATAAACTCGAACATGATCCTAGGGAATTGATTTTATGTGAATTGCCTCCCCATGATTTTTTAGGCCCTCAATGTAATAAAAAATCCTCTAATGTATGAGAAGAAGTACCGAAGATCATGCAGTTTTCCCACTTAGGTGTTGTAATGACCTTGACACCAATAGCCAGGAGATGGTGTCTACTTTATTATATTAGAATAATATACAAGGAATCACATCCTAAAAGACCAAAGAGTTTATTACTCTTGGAAACATTTACATAAATGATTTCCATATTACATTTTTATATAAAAATTACAATTTTATTGAGAATATCATTATTCACTATAGAATATCCTTTCATATCATTCATATTACACTTCTTGGATTCCGTGGAAAGGAAAAAAAGGGTGATATTAAATGATCGGTATAATTTATTTAAAGTGGAATATTTCATGAGTAAATGAAGAATAATTAGCATAGAATGATCAATATGGAAAGGTAAATATCTGAACACACATTCTATTTAATTAATAACTTCACTATCATTATTAGAGAAGTAATAATCAATAAGATAAGGTAAATAACTGAACACACATGCCATTTAAATAACATGAATAACATGAGTAGATGATGAATAATCAATATGGAGAGGAAAATAACTGAACACACATTCCATTTAAATAACTTGACTTTCATAAATAGGTAAGGAATAATAAATATTAAAAGTTATGTAAATGAATACACATTTAATTTAAATACCTTGAATATTATGAATAGATCTGGAATAATCAACATAGAAAGGTAAATAACTGAAAATATATTTCATCTAATAGGTAAATGAGAATGAAATAAATCAAGAGTTAATATTAATGAAAAATTATCATGGATAATAATTAATAAATTATTAATTAAGGAAATTATTAATTATTGGATGTCATGCTCTCATGCATCATGATACCTCAACTATCATGACCTTTCACAATATAATTTAAAACTATGGGTAAAACCTATTTAATAACAACTTAATGATTTGCCTCATGAAACTAATAATGCATCTAGGGGCTATATAATTCCAAGCCCCACCCATAACAGCATGTCCAGAGAATTCCTCATATATTGAATAATAAATTTAATTCATGAACAATGTGTCTTATCATCAAATATTTGTATTGAGTAAAGAATATGGATTTATCAATATTTCCATAGATAAATAAATAAATTTCAAAATAAAACAAAATATTTAGTAATTATATATGATTTAGGACATAAAAATATACATGATAAATAATATGGATATTTAGGGGAAATTTAATTTTAAATGCTAATATGAAATTGAATATTCCAAGGTAAATTTAATGACTATAAAAATGAATTAGTAAATTGAATGTTAATACTTTCATTAGTAAAAATTATCATAAAAATCCATAGAAATAATACGAATGGTATTAATACAACATATCCCTTGTAAAGTAAAATTAAAATAAAGGTTTTTTTGTCATTTATGAATATAAATACCATAACAATGAATTTAATAACCTTTTTGAGAAAAATATCATTTTTACATTGAAAATAAATATTTTTCAAAATTGAAAGTAAAAAAATATTTTGAAAATAAATTTATTTTGAAAATAATCTTTGAAAATTATAATGTAATATTTATAAACATTTAGTGGTCATGAGTATTGAAAATTATTTTTATAATGTACATGTTAAAACAAAGATTCATTTCACTTTTTCAATAAAAGAAAAACAAGCCTTGTTTTGAAATCTACATGAAGGTTCCTTAATTTTTTTTTTAATGTAAAAATGGGTAAAAATTTATTTAATAAATAATTTCTAAAAGGTTAAAAAAATTTGATAACATTTTTAGAAAACATAGATTTTTATGAAAAATGATTTTGACCGAAGGGAGAAATGAAGTGGGGTTTTATTAAAAACCTTTTCTCATGCATTTTAAGTAACAAAGAGTGGGAAAATGGAATTAATTCTTGGAAAAATCATTAATTTTCATTGGATAAGAAAATTAAATGAGTTTATTAGAAAATTATTAAATAATTCCCTTCAATGTAAATTTAAACAAAAAGAATCCATATTAAAATGAGATAGTGAAATAAACCCTTATAATGATTATAATGTTTAAGAGAGGATTAACCAATGAATAGATTATGTGTATAAAATGTAAATACATATAAAAAAGTGGATTTAAAATATAATATAGTAAAAAATAAATACATATATAATCATATAAAATCAATTAAAATGAAGAAGTAATATAACCTAATGAAAAAAAATTGAGTTTTGAATTTATTTTCCACTTGGTAATTTTAAATTCAAATGCCTTGGATTTAATAAATAAAATTTAAATAAAAATAGAATTAATTATTAATGAATCATGAAATTACAATTCATTTTATAATTATACACATTATATAAAAAATTAGGTGCATAAAATTACAGTATGACTCAATGAAGGGAAATTGAGATGAAGTCCCTTATATAATGCTCACTTTTGTATGAACGTGATTTATAATATTTTATAATGGTTTTAATAATTTTTTTATTATATAAAATTACCATATAAATATTTATTATATCACATATTTTCCCATTATAACATTTAATCATCTATTTGTAAATAATATTTCATTATTTTCATTGTTTTAGGTGTTAATTGCCTTATTTTCACATGCATGTTTTTTTATGGAAATTTGGGTTCTTGTGAATTTTATATAGTTCCATAATATATATAATTATATTAATGTATAAATATAATTTTTTTTCATTATATATATTTTTATGATCATTATTCAAATTTGAACCTATAGAATGGATCACATCCCTTTATCGAGATGGTAGGTCGTACAAACACACGAGCGACGTTGTCGTTTCATTAATAGGTGAAAGGGTAAGAAATTTTGTGATATATTTTATTAAAATAATTAATATAATTTCATATATATAACATAAATTTACTAAATTTATCCTTATTACCTTTCATGTAAATCGTATGTGAAAAACGAGTCACATCACTTCGCAAGGCGGTTGTTCGTCGTACACACGATCAACAGTATTATTTCCCATTTGATGGAAGAGGAGATTAATTTATGTAATTATCTTAACATAATAACATATTAGTATAATTAATATAGTAATTTTATTATATAATAATGGTTTAATAACATTTTCGGGAGGTAGAAAAAAATAAAAAAACCTCTGTTTTAGAACCTTACCTCTTATTCAGACAACCATTTTAGGTTTTCACCAAAATAATTCCTAGTATGCATTTATGATCTAAATAGTAGTTATATAATGTATTTATGAGATTAAGGAATTTATTTTGGCATGTATTGGCAAAAAAAAGGGTTTGGATGAGTGAAGAGCATATGAGAGGGGGTGTCCTTTTATAAGTGGGGAGAGGACACCCATGGAATTTTTGATAATAATCAATTACAACCATGATTTTATCACGCCAAAAGAATATAAAATTTTTTATTTATCAAACCTTATATGTGATAAGGTCCTAATGTGACTATAAAATTGTATTTGTTATAATTTGGTAGGATATTTTAACCGTTATCTTTTTAGTTTATCCCCCCTGATAAATCAGTTTTTTACCTTAACTGTGATAATTAATTTTTACGGATTTCATTATTCATAATGTTAAAAAATTAATATGGAATAATCAGATAATAAAAACTATTATTAATCCAAATAATTGATCCATTTTTTCAAATTAAATTCACAGAAGTTGAAGAATTCAATTTAAAATTATACCTGCAGATGTGGTGAAAAAGAGGGTTTCCCAAGAAAAAATTTTCATAAGTATAAAAGATTATAATATAAATTTTAAATATATAATTGATTAAAATTACCTAAATTAGTTAAATTTTAATATAATTTCACTAATTTTATCTTTAATATGAACTTAAAATATCATTTAACCTTTTGAATTATTTAAACGAAAATGAAGTTTTCAATAAAACATAGTATTTTTTACTAATTAAAAAGAGAAACATTTCAGAAAAATAACAAAAAATAATCTTAATATAATTATGATATTATGATTTCAGAAATTAATGTCATTTTTTAAAATAAATTTTATAAAACTAGTAAAAATTAATATTAATTTATGATCACAAATCACGGCTAAATCATTTTTTAGAAAAATAATGTTTTTCATAAAACATTTCATTTTATTTTAAATGATTCTTATTTTATTTATAAAAAAAATATAACAATAATTTTCATAATTTATTTAGTAATATTAATACCCTAGAATTTAATGTCTATTTTATAATGGTATACTATATTATAGTTCATTCGGGCACATTTTTTCATGTTTCATAAGCTACCAAAGAGATTAAATTTAAGGAAATAAATTTAATGGGTTATTTAAGCTCAATGTTTCCAGTCACATATTCTATAAAATACATTATTATTATCATAAAATTTTAGGGTGTTACATTATACTCACAACTAATAAATGGTGTCCTCAAAATTTAAACTTGATATCAGTAATAAAGTGTTTGACATTTTGAAATAAAATTGTTTAAAAACCCACACCTTAAAATGGTTAATAAAACTTTTTATTGATAAGATAGAAAGGTAAATATACAGGTTGGATAGAATAATACAAAACTAGGATTACAAGTATGAGAACAAATTTGGTAATTGAATATATAGATATTGAATAGAATCATAAAAAAATATAGAGAGTGATTGAGGTCATTGATCACCATAAACTAAATGATCAACAGAAAGTTAAGGACCTAAAAACAATAAATATGTTATTATTTAAAATACCATTTGATTCATCAAATATGAAGGTAATATGATAACATTTTTGTTTCGATATTATTTTCAAAATTTTGATGAATTGTTTTACTTTCTACGAATATAAATAAATATACTTGATATCATTTTATTTTATAATAACAATTTATTCCTTTTTATATGCTTTGATAAATTCACAATTAATACCTTACTCAAGAAATAAATATCCAAAAATTAATTTTTTATGTCTAGAGATCTAAAATTCACTTTTAATGGATTATAATATCCATAAAAGAGTGACAATAATTTTCACCAGTCTATAACTATGTTCCAAAACCAATATGGTTAGCACAAGTCATCCAATATAATATATTAATCTATAATTCTCAATAGTAACACCATTGGTTATTCATTAATATTTGTTCATCAAATTTTCTAAAGTAAAAATAATTAAATTTTAACAAGAACATCACATAGTCTAGTGGGATGTGTTAAACCGTTATCGCCCTTCAGTTATGGGTTTAGGCTCTGCGACCTTACTAGATGGGACAGGTTGTCACCTGACGTGTGAGTTCTCCTTTTTCTAAACCCATATTAATATAATTCCTATAACATTTGCAAAATTTAATAACCCATACCAGCCTCAACATCAAAGATAAGATAAACCCTAAAGGATACCAATGACTTTATAATTATGCCCAAAATAGTAAATTCATTCTTTTCACTAAAACATATACTAAAATAATAGTTTGTATTGTGAAAAATTTCTCCCATGATATCGTTAATCTTAGTAGACTCCCATCAAATACCATCTTAAAATGAGTGTTTAAAACTGTTAACTTATAAAAAATCTTAAATTCATACACCCATGATGGTATCCGTAACTCTCAAGTTAATGAAGAGATATATTCTTCTAAAATCTATTACCATCCTTAAATGTTTCATGAAAAATACCATTGATAAAAATAATTATACTATATAATTCTAGAATCCCAATATATAAATACTTCAACCATTGTATTTCAACCTAATTCATTTATTTCTTTAGGTCAATATTTAAAAAATGCAATTGACTCAAATAATTATTAGGTTCCCCACATTGAAGACAATTAACTATAAATGGGTATTTCATATGAAATTTATTTCCTTCCATCATACTCTTTATTTTTGCTCAGTAATTGATTTATTTATTCCCTTATTTTCCACATGTAAAACTTTTCCCATTTCTTTTTGACACTTTACTATGTGTCTCCTTACATGTTTATAACATGAATAAATTAAGTCTTCTTTACTACATGGTTTTCACCACATGAGATCTTAGTAAACTCCATCCTTATCTTCTTTTGTGAGTCTAAGATTTAGTTAATATATAATATATTAATCATATTTTTGGATAACTGATTAGGAATAATCATGATATCTTTCACTCTTATCATCATCTCATTTTTTTTCTCATAGTCATTACATTGTCCTTCATATTCAATGCTAACATGATTCCTTTGGTTTATATCCATTGACTAAAACCAAAAATCATATTGTCATCAACAATAATCATAGTGAAAAAACCATATAATAATTTATATGATTTCTAAATCATGAAACATTATTTTCAATATAAGAGACCTCAGGTTTAACCGCGGTCATTCATTTTCATCATCTATTTAAATTCATCACAATTGTTTGAAAAGAAAATGTGAATTATCAAAGCATATACCTCAGGAGTTTCAAATAAGGTGTATAGTAAGGCCCAATGTCATATATTAGGTAATTCTTTAGTCAAGCCCAATATTCATTTTTTATAGTTATTACCTTGAGGTACATCTGTTCTAAAACCAATTCTACTTATATTATCCTGATAGGGATGTATTCATCAGAGAAATAATGTAATCTATACCTTAAAAAACTTTATGATATTTTTATGTAATTATCCTCAAATTATATTATATGATTATGATCCCTAATCTATGTTTTACTAAATTTGGTTACCAAGGTTTCAACTAAACTTCTAATGATGCCAACTATAATGAAACTAACCCTAGTAGCCTTGATTTGATGTATACATTATTACATTGGTATATTATAAAAGAAAGCACATCACAAGGGAAAACTTATTTAGTAGTCTTAGTAAACTAGATATATACATTATTCCCATATCACAATTGAACATACAAGTTACAACATATTTTTTTCGAGAATATCATTATTCCCTCTAGAATATCATTGCATATCATTCATAGTACACTTCTTGGATTCTTGGGTAAGGAAAAAATAAGGGTGATCTCAAATTATTATTAAGAGTTACGTAAAGAGGAAACTATCATGATTAAATGAATAATAATCAATATAGAAATATAAATATATGAAAAACAAACACATTTTAATCAATAACATTACTATCATGATTAGATAAGGAATAATAAATAGGAAAGGTAAATAACTGAACACATAGTCCATTTAAATGACATAAATAATATGAATATATAAGGAATAATCAATATGGAATGGCAAATAACATAACACACATGCCATTTAAATAACTTGACTATTGTGAATAAATAATTAATAATTAAAATGTCAAGGTAAATAATTAAACACACATTCCATTTTAATAACTTGACTATCATGAATAGATAGTGCATAATCAATATAGAAAGGTAAATAATTGAAAACAGCTGACATTTAATAAAAAACTAACAAATAAATCCATCCATAGATAATATCACTATAAAAATATCATGGTTAATAATAAATAAATTCTTAAGGAAGGGAATAGATAATGATTGGATTCCATGATTTGAGGCATCGTGATGCCTCTACTATCAAGACTTTTCATAAGATAATTTAAAACTATGGGTAAAAACCAATTTAATGATACCTTACTGATTTGTCTCATGAGGCTACCAATGCATTAAGAGGATTTATAATTCTTGTCCCCAACCATCTCTTCATGTCCAAAACATTCCTCATATATCAAATAATCAATTAATTCATGAACAATGGTCCTTTTCATCAAATATACATATTGAGTAAGGAATATAGATTTATCAATATTTCCCTATAAAAAAATAACTTTCAATGTAGAACACCATACGTAGAAATGATAGATGGTTTAAGTAATTAAAATATCCATCATAAATAATAAGGATATTTAGGGGAAATTTAATTCCTAATGATCAAAAGATAGTGAATATTTCAAGGGAAATTTATTCATTAGAAAAATTAATCAAGGAAGTGAATTTCATTATTTTCCTTGGCCAAAATGATCATAAAAATTTATTATAAAGAATAAGGATGGTATCAATACTATCACAACCTAGCCTAAATTGGTTTGACCCATGACTACCCCATGCCCTCCTTTAATTGTCCAGGGTTTGGTGACCAGTGCCGAGTAGGCATATACGACAATTTGGAGGCATTAGCCTAAAGTACCAGTATACATGCACACATATCCAAGACGATAAAATGATGAAATATAAAAAATGAATCAATGAATATAGACATCTAAGATCCTATAACATAGTATAACAATAAAGTACTGAAAACAGAACAGGGAAAAAATAAAGAGCAAACAAAAATGTAAAGATTCCAACCTACTCTAAGGGTGAGGACTAAGTTAAAATTATTCTCCTAATAAACATATCAGTCTATCAAGATCCAGCTATGCTCCACCCACTCCATATCCTCCCATGACACCGTCAAAAGAGCTATCATCTTCACAATACAAAACACATGTGGGGAAACCTGTGCTGCAGTGAGTATAAAAATACTCTGTAGGACACCTCGAAAACATGAAACATGAAGCACTAAGTAAAGTATTCTAAATATAAGATATAATAGTAAATTTATAATAAAAAACCCAAATATACTTAGGAGTAATAACACACTATAAGGTGCTCATAACAAACTATGAGATATATGATTCTGCTTGAATCAACTAGGATAACTCACTCCATGAGCCATGATATCATCAAAGACACTCAGTAAAAAGGTATAGATCACTGGGCCCCACCCTAAGAAAATTCAATGGTCTTATAAGACTATGATACAAATAAAGGGGTCACACCCAAAACCACTGGGGGGTAAAACAAACCCAATATAGATCAACCCACTATGTAGGGGATCGTATGTCAATGATTCCACCAACAATACCAACACAACATCCTAGATGGAGGATCAATGCCCTACTCAAGGAGGCCATGCTAATTCCACAAACAACAACTAGGGAACTAAGGATGATATAGCATCCCACTCCAGTCATATGGAGGGACACCACAACTCTATATGAGACTCGACCACTAGAGGGGATCACAATCCAGTGATTTGGAAGTAATGGAGCATTGTACCCTCAAGGAAAAGAACTAAGGGAGAACAATCAACCTATAGTGGTCCAAAATAAGAAAACAAAGAGCCTAAAGCACTCTGAAAGGGAGTACACGACATGTCCTAATGGGTACACAATGTGTCTAGCTATCCCAAGTCCTACCCATGTAGAAGATCCTCACATGATTGGTAGTCTCCATATACATGGTGTGTTGAATGAGTACACAATGTGTAGAGACACACAATATCCTACCAGTGTATCTTTACTATGTCTATGTACTGAAGCTATGTTTGGGTATCGATCTGTGTATGCCAAGTCATGTCTATGTGGGAGTACATGGAATTTCCTTGCCTGTGTACTACAACCAATGTATGTGTACTCTCTAGAGTACATTTCACATCAACCGGTAAGGGTCACACATCGTGTGACAATGGTAACATGCCACATGATCCTTATCTCCATCCGGAAACCTTAGATTCCACTAAAGGGGCCCCACACACCGTGTAATCCTGAATTACATGTTTTTGGTGTCAAGATTTTATATAAATCCTTTTTCTTTATACAACTCATTCCCACACAGTGATCGCCTATAATTCCATCTTAAATATTACTAAAATTTGTGGATCTACCTCAAATGAGAACCACCATTGATGAACAACACACTCTATCTATCGAATCTGATCAGAAAAACAATATTGTTCGTCTGAATCATCTTCCATGAACATAGCATTAAAATAAGGGGTTTTCAAACCAGTTTGATCCATTCACCTCCACCACCAATGCACCACCATTTCATCATACCGAGTTTGGATCTTCAATCTCAAATTGTTGCACCAATAATCATGTCTGTACTGATTGATCAATCGTTAGGGTTTTGAACTAAAAACCAAGGGGTTTCCTATGATGAATGAGAAGGGAGGGAGAAAAGAAGAAATAACATCAACAAGGAATGAACCTCATCCAATACTCATGTTGGACTCAATTCATTTCTATTATAATGATAAATAATGAGGAATCAAACAATCAAAAGAATTCTCCCAATAATCCCAGAAAATGTAATCCCATCCCGCAAGAAGATTGGTCCAAAAATCAATTTGTTCATCAATTAATTTTTTTTCATAACATAAATTAAGAATGTGTAATAAAAAAATTCATACACACACCCTACCTTGATTTGATTCGATAAATAACAAAGAACAATTGTTGTGTTGTGTTTGTTGGTGAGATTAGTTGAATCTGAGGTGTGTCAATCATCGATCTGTCATCATCATCCAATAGGGTATCCTCTATTGATCCAATGGTTGTCATAAAATTCAAAAGGTTATGTGGATAACCCTATTATTTTTTCAAAAGTGTATATTTATAGAGACAAATAGGTCGCTGCATCGTTAAATAATTTTATTAATTTTAAGCCCACTACAACTTTTCTACAAATAACCTGCACTGAAAAAAGTTAAGTCATGACTAGGGTAAAACCACCATTTTGAACTCAACAGTGCCATCATATTTCTAATGTGGGTATCCATTTAAGAGTTATTACACCTTATCAAGAAGAATTTAATCACATACTATTTAATATATTTATTATATTTCAAAAATTTATCCCGGGCACACTGGGCCTCAGAATTGTATATCATCTAAGTGATAGGTCTCAAAATTAATCCATATAATATCCAAAAATAATACAAAAAAATCTGTGATGTTACATTCTCGCCGCCCTAGGGATTTTTATCCCCAAAAAGTGAAAAAAAAACTACTCAAAGAGATGGGGGTAATGGGATCGCATCTGGGTCTCTCACTCCTAGGTACTCTTCTGAAGGTTCATGTACTACCACCGAACACGCATAAGGGGAACCGAAAACCCATAAAGATTCTTCTCTTATAGATCCTTGACCTTCATTGGGTACTCTATAAATTTAGATCCATCCTTGATGTCTAGATCACCCCATTCAATAATGTGTGATGGTCCATGCACGTATATCCTCAGCTGCGACATGTTTAAGATGTCTTTTACCCAGTACAACTATGGTGGTAGAGCTAATCAGTACCCCACCTCACCAAATCTATGAAGAATCTAAAAATGATTGATGAATATCAAAGATAGTTTTCTACTGTGGCCAAATCTCTTCAATCCACGTTGAGGTGAGACCCTTATGAACACATGGTATCCTTCATCAAACTCAAGGGCCTTAGTTTCCTATCAGTATAAGTCTTCTGAAAACATTGTGCAGTCTTCATGCACTCCAATATGATTTGATCATTCTTTGTAGTAGCTCAAAACAACATCAGGACCACAAGTGCTGACTCAAATAGATCAGTCCAACAAAGTGGTGACCTATAGGGTTGGGCATACAAAGCCTCAAATGGTGCCATAATAATGGTGGAATGGTAGCTCTTGTTTTATGCAAACTCCACCAAGATTAGGTGGTCCTCCCAACTCCATTCAAAGTCCAACATGAAAGCATATCGCATATCCTCCAAAACCTAAATGGTCTGATTCTTATAGCCATCAGTTTTTGTATGGAACACTATGTTAAGTGTAAATGAGTCCTAAAGGATTCATGTAATCCCCTCCACAACAGAGATGTGAAGCGAGAATCATGGTCTGAAAAGATCATTGAAGGAACTCCATGTAGTCTAACTATCTCCTACAATTAGAGACGTCCCAATCTTTTTTTTGAACTCTGCTCTTGAATTTATTAGATGTTTTATGACTTGGGGAGTTAGTCTACTATCACTTGGATAAAATCATGTAACTTGAATGTACATGTTAAACCCATCACAAAGTCCATGAATATCTTATTCCACTTCTATTCTAGAACCTCAAGTTGTTGGGTTAAACCTTCTGGAATGTGGTGCTCATCCTTCACTTGCTAACAATTATGGAATCAAGAGAAAAACTATATAAATCCTTTCTTTATTATTTTCCACTAAAACTAACATAGGAGGTCTTGGTAAATCTTATCCAAACCTAGTTGTACCACCAATGGGGATGTATGAAATTCCCATAACACTTCCTCACACAATGCCAAAGGTGCCACTATCTTTCCTCTAAAAAGGATAGAATACTCCCCAGTATTAGAATGTCCATCAGGATCATGTCCAGTGAACATATAACTATATAAGATCTCATAGTTGGTATCCCCGCATTGAGAATCCCTGGAACGCTGTAAATGCAATGGGGTAATAACCATTGACTGAAGAAATGAATCAATATCCCTATCAACAAAGGACAACTACAATGAGGCTAACTGCTCTAACACCTCATCCAAAAACTGGGAACCAGGTCTCCTACCAAGCATGTATTCCACCACATTCCCCTTCCCAAGAGTGTAGACATTCTCAAATCTATAGTACTGGAGGAACTCTAACCATCACCTCTTTCTCAAGTTAAGATCTTTATGAGAGTTGATATACTTGAGACTCTTTTAGTCAATGTATATGATAAACGGATCACCCATCAGGTAGTGTCACCCCATCTTTAATGAGAAAACTACTACTAGTAACTCAAGGTCATGGGTTGAATAGTTTTTCTCATGTGGTCTCTACTAGCATGAATCATAATCAATAACTACTTTCCTATTCTTAAGAACAAAACCAAGTTTGATCCCTCATGAATTGTAGAACACTACATTGTCAACACACTCCTTCATTAACCTCAAGATGGGGGTGCTCTTAAAAATATACCTCAGCTCCAGAAAGAACTACTAGCACTATTCCATCCATATGAATGACTTTCCTTTCATGTTCAAGGTGATCAAGGTTTCTTCAACTAGGGAGAAGTGGAGTTCAAACCTAAATATGTACCCATCCAATCCAAGGAACACCACACCTCAGTAACACTCTTGGGTGGCTCCCATGAAATAAATTCCTTAACCATCATTTGATCCATTAAAACTCCATCCTGTGAGATAAAATTTCCTAGAAATTGGGCCTCTTGAATCTAGAGATGTCACTTCGAGAGCTTCCCATAAAGATAGTGCTCTCGGAGGGTATCTAATACCATCCTCAATTGTCTTTAAGGATCCTCCTCAGATGCCAAATACACTAGGATTTCATCAATGAAAACTGCCACAAACCGATCCAAAAAAGGTAGAAAGATTCAGTTCATGAGTCCCATGAATTCTGTTGGGGCATTTTTCATGCCAAATTGCATAAACAAGTACTCGTAATGACCATAAAAACATCTAAAGGCGGTCTTTGGTATATAATCATCCCGTACTCACAGCTGGTGGTAGCCTGGTCTAAGGTAAATCTTTGAGAACCACCATGCCCCTTTCAAATGATCGAAGAGGTTGTAGATTCTTGGTAGTGGATACTTGTTCTTCATAATCATCTGGTTTAAGCACCTGTAATCTACACATAACCTTAATCTCATTTCCACCTTCTTGGAAAATAACACTGGGGATACCCAGTGGGAAACATTGGGTCTCATGAAGCCCTTCTCCTAAAAGTCCTCTAACTACATACTCATATATCAAATATCTGTAGGATAAATTCAATATACTGGTATAGATATCGGTTCCATACCAAGATGTAAGTTTATGAAGGAATATACCTCTTTTTGGGGAGGTAAATTAGTACATCCTCAAGAAATACATCCTTATGCTCCACTACCACTACATGAAAATGATATCCTAAATCGTCCACTTTCCCCATGTCAATGACGGCTAACTAGTGACTAATTAATTGTACTCTCATAAGAATGATATCCTCCTCCACTTCCAAGGTTTCGTTTTCACCAATAAAAGAAAACCTCATTCCATTACTGCAGACACAGTGCATCCTACACCCAAAATAGTAAATATGGGCATGAATTGTAGATAAATTGTCCATATGAAGAATGACAATGCAAGGCCTCATTACTACAACAAATAGATCACATATAAAACTCTCACCTCTAAGAATTAGGTCACACAATCACCATAAGTTAGAAATCACTGAGTCACCACCTTTGATACCAATATGTCATGTCCCAACCCACTGGGGCCTGACATATGAATACCCCAAGCATGCCTTCGATAGGCTAGGGGCTGGTGACTAGTGCTGAGTAAGATTATCCCACATGTCATGTCAGTACCCAGTCTTGACTGTGTGGAAGAGCCTCACATGAAATGTAGTCTCCACACAAACCATGTGTAGATACACACAGTATCCTACCCATGTCTCCTGGCCATGTCCATATATCGAAGCCATGTTTGTGTACAGATATGTTTGTGCCAATCCATGTCCATGAGGGAGTAAACGGTGTGTTCGTGACCATGCACTCCAATCCGTGTTCATATACTCTCTCTAGTACATGCTGATTCAACCTAGATGGGTCACATGCCATGTGATAGTGGTCACATGTTGTGTGATACTTATCTTCATTCTAAAATCCTAGCTTCTATTGAAGGGGTCCCACACACCGTGTAATCATGGATTACACCCTGTGTGTATTTGTATTTTCAAAAAACCCAGGTTATTCCTCCCACTCACACATGTGCCTCCATTTCCTAGAAATCTAGATCCAATCTCACCGAGATTTGTCTATCTACCTTGACAAAGAACCACCATCGACATGAAAAATAGTCCATCTATCGAATATGATTGAAAAAATATATTTTCCATATGAATCATTTTTTACATACATATCTCAAAAATCAAGGCTCTCCAAATTGGTTAGATCTATTCGCATCCACCATTATTTCACCTCAATTGCTTTATACTAAATCCATATCTACAATCTCCTAATGTTGCGCCATGAATCGTGTGCGCAGATATCGATCCATTGGTAGGGTGTCAAACCACAGACCAAGGGTTTTCCTGTGATCAAAGATAAGGTATGGAGAAAATCACAAAGAATATCCATGAGGAATGAACCTCAAACAATGTTCGCATCGGCCTCGATTCATTTTTATTAGAATAAAAACTGAAGAGGAATTGAACAATCATAATAAATCTCCCAATAATCCTCACAAATATAATCCAATCATGCAAAGATATTGATCCTCAAATCAATCTGTTAATTGATTGATTTGAATTCATCACAAAAATTTAGAATGGGAAATAAAAAAATTAAAAAACATTCCCTAACTTGATTAGCTTCGATCACTGATGAAGAATAATTTTCATGTTTTGTTTGTTGCTGAGATCTGTCGAATCTAAGGTGTGTCGATGGTCAATCTTTCGTCATCTGTTAATGATATCTCCTTCAATGCTTTTATGGAACTCATCAAATTTTTAGGCTTATGTGGTTAACCCTATGAATTTTCCTTAAGTTTATATTGATAGAGATATGTCACTGTTTCGTAAAATAATTTCATTTATTTTACGCTCGTGATAACTTTTTTACAAATGACCCACACTAACTAAAGTTATGTCCCGTCTAGGGTAAAACCTCAATTATGAACTCAAAAGTTTACTCTATTTTCTGATCTGAGAACCAATTTATGATATATTCCATTTTTTAAGGAAAATAATTCATGCATGCTATTTAAAATATTTAATATATTTCAAACATTTATCTTAGGCACACTGTGCCTCGGAATTGCACACTGTCTCAGCACCTAGTCTCAAAATTAATCTATATAATATCCAAAAAACAATACATGAAAAATCCAATATGTTACAAATAAAAAATATTACTAGTGTATTATACATAAAAAAATTGGTTGTTGTCATTGATGAATATAAATATCATAAAAAGATATTTTCAAATATTCTTGAGGGAAATATCCATTTTATCAAGGTTCAAACAACATTTTTAAAATAAATTTATTTTAAAATAAAATTTGAAAATTGTAAAATAATATTTAAAACATCTATTGGTCATTATGGTTGGAAATTCCATACATATAATACATATTGAAATAATGATTTCTTTCACATTTTCATTAAAAGAAAAATAGGCATTATTTGGAAAATGACAAAAAGGTTTATTTCCAAACATTTTTTAAAGATAAATTCATTGGTAAAATGTATTTAATAAATCATTTGGATAATCTTAAAAACATTTTCAAAAACTTTTCTTGAAAATATAGTTTGGGAAGAAGAAATATTTTCGACCGAAGTGAGAAATGAAGTCGAATATTATTAAAAATATTTTCTTAATCAATTTGAGTACCAAAATGTTGAAAAATGATACTATTAATAGTAAAAATAATTAATGGACACAAGTGAATAAAATTAAAGTGGTTTATTAAACAATTATCTAACAATCCCCTTCAATAAAAATTCATGGATAAGTAATCTTGATTAAAATGGGATTGTGAAATAAACCCTTAAAAATTAAAATGTTGAAGAGAGAATTATCCATTGAACTTATTATGTGTCTAAAGAGTAAATCAAAATAAAATAAATTTATATAAAACATAATATGTTCAAAATTTAATACAAATATAATCATAGAATATCAAATATAACAAAAAATTAATATAACCCAGTGAAAAGAAATTGAATTATAAAATTCACTACCACTTGGTAATTTTTAAGATAAATCCCCTAGGATGAAATAATTAAAATTGAAACATAAAATAACATTAAATATTAATGATTCATTATATTACATTTCAAAGGTGAATTATATGCATAATATAAAATAAATGAGGTGCATAACATTTCAATATTCCATAATGAAGGGAAATTATGATGAAGTCCTTTACCTCAAATTTTCTTATAGTTAAATTCACATTAACATTCTATATAATGGTTTTAAGAATTATATTAATTTATAAAATAATAATTTTAGGACTTATAATATTAAATATGATCACATTATTACATTTTACCACCCATTTGTTTATAATATTCCATTATTTTTATTGTTATGGTTATTAATTGCATTGTTTTCTCATGCATGTTTTGTTATAAATGTTTTCATTATTTAAAGTATTTTATAGCTAAATTATATAAAAAATGATATTAATTTTATAAATACAATATTTTTCATTATAAAGTTTTTATAATCAATATTGAAATTTAAACATGGAGAATGGATCACATCTCTTTGTGGAGATGATAGGTCGTACGTACGCACGAGTGACGTTACCATTTCCTTAATGGGTGAAAGGGTATGGAAGTGTGTAATATATTCATTTTCTATATTCAATACAATTTCATATATATCTCATATAATAACTAAATTTATCCTTATTACTTTTCTTGTAAATCGTATGTGAAAAACGAATCACATCTCTTCGTGAGGTGGTAGTCTGCCGTACACACGAGCGCTGTTATCAAATATTAAAACTCATAGAAAGTAATAAATTATATGTGATATTATAGTTATATAAGTATAATATTATAATAAATATAATATAAATGTGTTAAATACATCATTATAACCATCCTTGAAAGGTGGTAATGGAAAATGAATTACATCATTTCGTGAGGCGGTAATCCACCGTACACACAATCGACTGTTTTATTTCCCAATTGATTGAATAAGATATGGATACACTTCATGAACATAAAATAAAATAATACTATTATATTTAATATAATTTGGTTTTTATATAATCACTTTTTTAGTAATATTTGATGGAGATGGAAGAAGAAAGAAAATAAAAATGCTTGTTTAAGAATGTTACCTCTTCTTCTGAAAGATTCTTTAGGTTTGCACCAAATTCCTACCTAGGTTGAGTTTTTGATCAAAAAAGGGATCAAGGATGTTATTAGGGGATTAAGGAATTTATATGGGATGTTAATTTCCAATAAAAATGGATTTTGAAGTGTTAATAGGGGAGGAAATGGGGTGGTCTTTTATAAGTGGGGGAGAGGATGCACATGAAGTTTTTGGAAATAAGAAATTACACCAATGTTTTTATCGATACACAAGCATAAAAAATGAGTAATTATCGACTCTTATATGGGATAAGGTCAAAATATATCAATTAATTTGGGTTTTGATTAGGTTTTATGTCATTTAATCCCTTATAGTATTAGTTTAACCATAGGTAAATTAGTTTTTACCATAAACATGGTAATTAATTTGTACTTAATTTAATATATTCAGTAAAAAATTAATTTAGACTTATTAGATAATATAAATTATACTTATTCTTAATAAGGACTCAATTTTTTCAAATTCATTTCACATAATTTGATTAATCCAATTTAAATTTATACCCGAAGATGCGGTGAAAAAAAGGTTTCCAAAGAGAAACTTCTTATACCTATAGAACATTTTTATACCAAAATTCATTAATGAAATGATTAATATTAACTAAATTAGTTAAATTGTAACATTTTTTTAACTAATTTGACTTTAAAATCAATTTAAAACTTAATTTAACATTACAAATTATTTAAATGAAAAGGAAGTTATCAATAAATATTTGTATTTGTCACTATTCATCAAAAAATGAAACTTTTTTAGAAAATTTCCCAAAATTCACCTGAAGGTAATTTTGATAAGATGTTTTCAAAAAATTAATTTAATTTTATTATAATAAAGTCTCAAAGTAGTATAAATATTTTTTAAATTATGACCACAAAGCATGACTAAACTGTTTTTTAAAGAAAAATACAGTGTTCAAAAAACATTTCTTTTTCTTATAAATGATTGTTATTTTATTTCAAATGAAAAGATAACCATAATTTTCATAATTTATTCAAAAATATTCTTATCCAACAATTTAATAGCTATGTTATAATGGTTTACTATATAAAAATTTATTTAGTCTTAGGGTTTTGTTTTCAGAAAGCTATCAAAGAGATTAAATTGAAATAAATATATTTTATGGGTAGTTTAAGCTCATTTATGCATGTCACATATGCTATCGAATAAGATGTTATTATTTAAAAATTTCAGTGTGTAACATTGTCCTCATCTTTACTAAATTTAATCCTCATAATTTAAAATTTATCTTGGTAATCAAGGGTTTGACATTTGGAAATTCCATTGTTGAAACCCCCGCATCGTAGGGGGGTAATAAATAACTACTTGATAATAGTAGAAGGGAAATACGATGGTCATCCATAATAACAAATAAATATGTTTCTAAGTAGGAAAAAATTGGTGTCAATTGAATATATGTACGTGGAATAAAAGCATAAATAATTATATATAATGATAGATATCATTGATCACAATAAAGTTAATAATAAATAGAACGTTAAGGACCTAAAAACCATAAATCTATGATGATTTAAAAGTCTATTTGATTCATCCGATATGAATGTAATAGGATAACATTTTTTTCAGGATCCCTTTCCTAATATTGAGGAATTATTTTTTTATTTTAATATAAGTAAATATACTTACTTGACATATTTATATTTCATAAAAATAATTCTATCATTTGGTTGTGCTTAAATAAATTTCCACTTAATCTCTTACTCTAAGAAATGAATATACAAAAAATGATTTTTTATTCCAGAATTACTAAAATTAACCTTTAACAGATCATAAAATCTATAAAAGAGTAACAATTATTTCTATTAGTCTATAAATATGTTTCAAAACTGATATAGTTAGCACAAGTTATTTAATTTAATACATTAATATCTAAACCTCAATAGTAACATCACTTTTTCATCATTGATATTTATTCATAAAAACATTTAAGTAAAAAAATCACATGTTAACTAGAACATCATATAGGCCAGTGTTAGGCATTAAACCCTTATCACCCTTTGGTTATGGGTTCAAGCCTCACAGCCATTCCAATTGCGATATGTTGTCACCCAATATATGGGTTGTCATTTTTATAAAACCATACTAATATAATTTCTATAACATTCCCAAAGTGAAATACTCCATAATTAACTCAAAATAAAAGATACTATAACCCCTAAATGTTACCAATACCTTTAAATTTATGCCTAAAATAGTAATCAAATTCTTTAATAAATACATTTTTCACTAAAATAGATACTATACCAATGGGTTATATGGAAAAAAATTCCACAAAGTATTCTTAATCTTAGTAAACTCCCATCACATAAAACATAAAAGTGGATTTTAAGACATTGAACTTATGGTCAATCTTAAACTCACAAGCCCATGATCATATCTATAAGTCTTAAGTTAATGAAGAAATATACACTTATAAAAATTTACATAATCCTTAAATGTTTCATTTTTATTATAACTAAAATTCCATTGATAAAAAACTTCTACAATATAATTCTGAAATCCCAATACATAAATACTTCAACTATTTTATTTCACGATAATTTCTTCTGTGATCTAGGGGTTAAGATTTAGAATAGGTAATTGACCTTCATAATTCCTAGGTTCCCCACATTTAAGAAAATGAACTATAAATGGGTCCCAACTATGAGATTTATTTCCTTTCATTATAATATTCATTTTCCTTGGAAATTCATTGATTTGTGCCCTTATTTTTGGAACATAAAAATTTTTATTATTCCTTTGCGACACTTTCCTTAGTGTATCTTACCAAATTTATAAAATGAAGGAAATTGATCCTTCTTTCCTATATAGTCTCCATCACTCAATCAATTAGTGAGTTCCATCCTTCACTTCTTTGGTGAGTCTGAAAGTTGGTTAAGGTATATTTTGTAAATCATATTTCAGGATAAATGATTAGCCATAATCATGATATATTTCACTTCATTAATCATCCAATTTAGTTACTCATAGTCACCACATTTTCCTTTATATTTAATGTCAACATGATTCATTTAGCTTCTAGTCATTGAATAAAACCAAAAAATATAGTGTGAGAAACAATAATCGTAGCGAGAAAACTATATAATCATTTATAGGATGCCTAAATAATGAAACCTCCTTTTCAATATAAGATACATTAGGCTAAACCTAGTTCATTCATTATCATTATCAATTCAAATCCTTTATAATAGTTTTTAAATAAAATGTGAAATAACAAATCATATCCCCTATGAGTGTCAAACTAGGTCTGTAGTAAGGCCCATTTTCATGCACTAGGTGATGATCGAGTCAATCCCAATACACCCTTTTCAGATTTATTAACCAAAGGAACAACTATTCTTCAATCATGTCCTTGTATAGTATCCATACATGGATATATTTTTAGGAAAACCACATATTAAATACCTTACCGAGACATTAGAATATTATTATATTCTTATCCCCAAAGTTTATCATTGGGTTATGTTCCCTAATACATGTTTTCAATAATCTAGTTCCTAATGTTTCTACTAAACTACCTTAAATACCAATTGTAATGGCCTTGGCTCCAATAACTCAAAGTTAGTGTCTAATTTGTTAAATTGGAATAATATACAAGGAATCACATCTTATTGGATAAATATTTTAGTAGTTATGGAAAAATAAATACATACATGATTCCCATATTACATATGAATATACAAATTACAACATAATTTTTTTTGAGAATATCATTATTACCTCTAAAATATCCTTTCATATTTTTCATATTTCACTTCCTAGATTCTTGGGAAATCAAAAAAAGGGCGATTTCAAATTATCAGGAAGAGTTACATAAAATAGAATCTATCATGAGTAAATGAAGAATAATCAATATGGAAATGTAAATATCTGAACAAAAATTCCATTCAATCAATTAATTGACTATAATAATTAAGTAAGTAATAATCAATATGGAATGTTAAATAACTAAACACATATTTCATTCAAATAAATTGAATATCATGAATAGATAAGGAATAATGTATATGTAAAGGTAAATAATTGAAAACACTTTTCATTTAATCAATAAATAAGAATGAAATATATCTAGATATATTATCATTATGAAAATATCATGTATAATAATTACTGATTTCTTAATGTAAGAAATTATTAGTTATTGGAATTCAATATCTTAGGCATCATGATACCTCTAATGTTGAGACCTTTCAAAAGATAGTTTAAAACTATGAGAAAAACCCTATTTAATAGAAACTTAATAATTTTTTTCATGAGACTACCGATGCATCGAGGGGATATATAATTTCATCCTACACCCATTAATACATGTCCAAATCATTCCTCATATACGGAATATTCAATTTAATTCATGAACATTTTTCCTTATCATCAAATATCCATATTAAGTAAAGAATATAGATTTATCTATATTTCCGCAGATAAAAAAGATAAATTTAAATATTGAACACCATATATAGAAATGATATATGGTTTACTAAATAAAAATACCCATGCTAAATAATATGGATATTTAAGGGAAATATAATGTGCAATGATCATAGGAAAGCAAACATCTTAAGGGAAAGCTAATGACTACAAAAATGAATCATGAAAGTGAACGTTAATTCTTTCCTTGGTCAGAATGATCATAAACCATCCTTTTAAATAATAATTATGGTATCGATAAAACATATTACCAATGGTTTATGTGTAAAATAAAGGTTTTTTCATTGACTAATATAAATAACATAAAAATATCTTTAAATTCATTCTTTAGAAAAACATCATTTTCATCTTGAAAATATCTTTTTAAAACTAAAGGTTCATAAATGTTTTTGAACATTATTTTCATTGAAAATAAACTTTTATAATTATAAAAGAAACTTTAATACATTGAGTGTAAATCATGTCTGGAAATTCTATATATTATGTACATGTAAAAACAAATATTGCTTTCATTTTTTAGTAAAACCCAAACATGTCTTGTTTGGAAAACAACATTAACATCCCCTTTAAATTATTTTTTAAAAATTCAAACATATTTAAAATTTTATTTAATAAATACGTTGAAAACTTTTAAAACCATATTTGAAAATATTTTGAGAAATCATTGTTTTAGAAGACAAAGGTTTTTCGATCGAAGAGAGAAATGAAGTCATATTTTATTAAAAACATTTTCTCAATTATTTTTTGTAACAAATAGTAGTAAAAAGGTACTATTACTTGAAAAAAAATATTCAAAGGAGATGAAAATGAAATGGGTTTTTTATCCAATTATGAAATAATTTCCTTCAATGTAAATTCAAGAATAAACAAACCCGGTTAAAATGAAATTGTGAAATAAACACTTATAAAGATCATAACATTGAAGTGATGATTATCCAAATAATTGACTACGTGTATCAAGATTAAATAAACATAAAACAATTGGATATAAAACATAATATATTCAAAATTAAATATACACATAATCATAGAATATCAAAGACAAATAATAGGTAATATAACCCAAAGAAAAGAAATTGAGTTATGAAATTTATTATCAATTTTTAATTTTCAATTAAAATTAAATTATATGAAATAATTAAAATTAAATCATAAAATACCATGAATTATTAATTAACTATGATATTACATGTAAAAGTGGCAGTATATACACCATATAAAATAAATTAGGTTCATGGAATTTCAGTATTCCCCAATAAACAAAAATTGAGATGAAGTCCCTTATCTCATGAATTTATTTAGTTTAACATGATTTTATATCTTGTATTATGGTTTTAAGAAGGTTATTTATTTATAATAGAACCATATTCATACCTATAATATTATATATGTTTTTGTTATTACATTTTACCACATGTTTGTTAATAATATTCCATTATTTTCATTATTCTAGGTGTTAATTTCCTTGTTTTCTCATTCTTTGTTTGTCGTGAAAGTTATGATTCTTGAGAATATTAAATATTTACATCATATAAAATAAGATATTAATTTTATAAATATATTTTTTGATCATTATATACATTTTTATGATCGTTATTAAAATTTAAACATAGAGAATGAGTCACATTACTTCGTGGAGATGTTAGACCGTACATATCCACGAGCGACATCATCTTTTCCTTAATGTTTAAAGGGTAAAAATTGTGTGATATATTAACTTTATATAATTAATATAATTTCATATATATATATATAATATATTAGCTAAATTTATCCTTATTTCAATCCATGTAAATCATAAGTGAGAAATGAATCACATCACTTCGTGTTGTAGTAGTCTGATGTACAAACAAGCGACATTATCATATTTTAAAAATCATGGAAAGTAGAAAGGTATATATTATATTATAATTAAATAATTTTAATAATATTATAAATATCGTATGGATATATTTAATCCATAATTATATCGATCCTTAAAATTTGGTTATGAAAAACAAATTACATCGGTTCGCGAGGCGGTAGTTTTCCATACACACAGTCGATGGTTTCGTTTTCATTTGATAGAATAAGAGATAGAAATTGGTAATTAAATTAACATAATAAAATATTATTATATGGAATATATTGATGTTATTATATAACCGTTATTTAATAATATTTTGTGGACGTTAAAGAAGAAGCAATATAAAAACACTCATTTAATACCATTCCTTCTTCTTCAAACAACTTCTTTAGGTTTGCACTGAAATCCATACTAGGTTGGATTTAAGATCCAAAAAAGGGATCAAGAATATTGGTAGTGGATAAAATAATATATTTTTTCAGGTTTTTTTAACCAAATAGTATTAGAAGTATAAATATTGGAGGAGAGGGGTGACCATTTATAAGTGGGGGAGAGGGCACACATGTAATTTTTGAAAAAAATCAATTATATTCACATTTTTATCATGTAAAATCCCTATAAAATGGGTAATTATATACTCATAAAAGTCATAAGGTCTAAATATGTCCACAATATGGGTGTTTGACACGTTTTTAGGTCATTTAAACCTTTATTTTCATAGTTTAACCCAAGGTAAATCATTTTTTTCCTAAACTTCTATAATTAATTTTTTCTACTTTTACTATTAATAATGGTAAAAACTTATGTTAAACTTATTAGATAATATAAATTATTCTGATTCAAAATATGAAATCAATTTTTTCAAATTCAATTTACATATGTGTAAGAATCCAATTTAAAATTATACTTGTATATGCAATGAAAAAGTGGGTTTCTAAAGAGGATATTCTCAAAAGAATATATGGTTTCCATATCAAAATTCAATATAAAAATGATTATAATGACATAAATTAATTAAATTGTAAAATTATTGAAATAATTTTACTTTAAAACCAATTTAAATAAATTAAAAAATGGTAGTTTTCAATAAAAATCAGTATTTTTACAATTCATTGAAAAATGAAGCTTTTCAGAAAAATCCCAAGAATTCAAACAAAGATAATTTTGATATACTGATTTAGAAAATGATGTTATTTTTTAAAAATATATTTTATAAATTTTTTGAAAATTAATTTTTAATTATGTGCGCAGAATACGACTAAACTGTTTTTTAGAAAAAAAATTATTTTTCAGAAAAATTTTCTTGTTCTTTTATATGATCAATATTTTATTTATAATCAATAGATAACCATAATTTTCCTAATTTATTTATTAATATTAATATCTTATAAATTAATTTATAGGTTTTAATGGTATACTATATTATAGTTTATTTAGACTAGGGTGAATGTTATGTAAGCTATAGAAGTGACCTCTCAAGGCAAGAGATTCTCTTCCCCATCCTCTTTATTCATGTTCTTTCTTTGTATTATTCCTTTTTATTTCAAATTTTTCAAATTGGAATATTTTTTTAAGCATCCCTTTACTTTCCTTATGATTCCCAAGTAACTTGAGACCACATACCACTCTCTTTAAGACCTTCTATGAACCTTTATGTATGACAGTTATGTTACCAAATTATCCCATGATTTTCGATACCAAAAATTTACATTGTTATACCCATACCCATTTACCATCAAGGTTATTGACCTAGATGTAAACATAATTTGGTGATTAGTTACTTCTATTTATATAAACGAAAATTCTTAATCGTGGGATTGAAAGTGATGAAATACATTCTTATGTTGTATAATCTATATAGTAAAAAAATACATGTACATGATAAGAATGTGATAGGAGGGCTTCAAATTATATATCCCAATAATGAATTGGGTAATGTTTTTATATCATGATATACCATTTATGGTGCATGGGAGGTTATCCTAATCATACTATGTTATGATGAATTGACAATTATCCTTGACTTATTTTTATGATGTGATGTTTCATGTTGTTGTCAAATTATTATGTTGCCTTGATATTATCATCTTATATAATGCTTCAATGTTCATGTTTATCATTCTCACCCTTTTATGAAACCTTTATATTCCTCTTTAATGACATGTATTACTTTCACCATGTTATTCTTTGAATATTCCATTTCTTGGAATTATAGTCCATCCCTTTCTTATATACATCTATAGGTTATCCCATGAAGTATTATAAGATCAAGGGAATTTAAGGGAATGTTATAGTGTTTATAAAATAATGTTATTAAATACATATTTCAAATTATTGTAATATATATCTAATTACCCAAATATATAAGGCATCTCAATCTTATGGGATTATATTATGTTTGTCTTTCTGTAATAAATCATGAAATAAAGTGTATCGAAGGTATGGGTTGTAATATTTCGTATCATAGAATGGAATAGTTATTTTTGGGGATTAGGATTTTAAATCCTTAGTAAAATCCTTAGGGATAAGAATAAACAAGGGAAAATATCCCTAAATTTTGGTAAATTATAGATTAAGTTGTTTTTAAGTAATGAAATCCCTATCTATAAAATAAAACTGGATGTGGCTCTGCCTTAGTTGTACCTAGGGGTAATAGCCTCGAAAAGGGTTCATTAGTTATTAATTCAATCATAACCTGGTGCATAAAGTAGAGTCGTTTATGCATACCTTTTTTGATACTCCTGGGAACATTCTTTGTCAAATTAACAAGCTCCTTATGAAATATAATGAAGTGAATAAAAAATTCAAAAGAAATTTTATGTTAAGAAATTGACCATGAATAACTTAGATTATATCATAAAAATTCATAGTATAAGGAAAATATTTAATATTTATGTTATTAATAAATTTTTTATATTGTAACTTTTATAAGTTTAATATTTTAAAAATTATTATTCCTAATTTCCCCTTTATTTTAGTTAATGAGTTGAAATTAGAGGAACTAAGTCAACAGACAATGTGATGAGAAATGTAATGACTGACCAAATGAGATGTCCAACCCAATAGGACTAAAAGTCAAGAAATTCATTAAAATTCATAATTAATAAATTAAAGTTCTAATTTGAAAATTTAATCAGGGTAAAAACCCACACCCCTAAGAGAGATAAAGTTGCAATTAAAACCTTTATGTGATAATGGACTTTTATTTTTGATGAATATTCTGATCCCTTAATCATGTAAAAATGGATCAACTCCACTGAAAATATATTCTCCATTATTTAATTCTCTACGTAAGAGAATGTTATTCTAGATAATTAATGTGTGGAGGGAAAATATAATCAATGGATAATTTGGATAAAAAATAAAAAGCCATGGGAGGAGATCTAAGTGACTGAGTTGAAGTAATTCTAAAAAATGTATTATGATTAATATTTTACCCATACTCTCTAGATAAAAATGGATGGGAGCTCTTTGTCCTCTAGAAATAGGTTGATAAATACGTTAGGTAATATGAAGAAAACTTAATAAGACGTGAGTGATACACCTCTGGATTTTTCATTTATCCCAAATGTAAATTTGATACATCTTTAGTGGGATAAATTCAAATCTACAAATATCTATTACGATTCGTGACTTTTAAAGATATAGGGAAATTTTCTAATGATCCCTCAAAATAGAAATGGAGTTCATCGAATCTCAAGGATCAAGAAATAGCGAGCATTTGATGGATTTTAATTATGAAAAAGTGATGGACAAATCACACTTTAGCAAGAAATTCTAGAATTCCACTTATCAAAAGTATAGAAAGAAGTTACCCAAAAATTTCCAAAAGTGGAAAAGGAAATTATTTAGGTGTCTAAAAGAAGGTAACCAAGATAATTAATGTTTATGGGATAACACTACCAATTTAAGGTAAGAAAGGAATTCTCTAGTCAACTCTCATCCTGCGTTTCAATGTTTCAGAAGTATTGAACAAGGAAAATATGAAATACAATATACTAATCCAATGGGTTTTTATGATAAATGATGACAAAAACAACCAAGTACTTGAGACAAAGGGTGATAATATTCAATAAAAACTGATGTGGTAGATCATGACAATGAAGTGGTTAAAGGTACATTAGTTATTCATTTAAGTATAGAAAACTAACTATTTGATTATGGTTCTACATATTTTTTAAAGCCACTCATGTTTAGTAGAAATATTCAAACACCACATCAAAACATAGAAGTCAAGCTATCAGTTAAAATGGAAAATGTCAAATTATTGCACTCCCATTTTATAAATCTTCCCATATAGGTAGAAAACAATACCTTATTAGAGAATTATTTGTGGTATTTACAGATCAAAAAATCACAAGGTGTGTTTTCTACCTATGTGGCCAAAATATATGACAATGAAGGTGTTTAGAGTTTCTATAGGACAATAATTTTGAGATTTCATACACCCCATGAATGGGTAATGTCATAGAATACAAGATGAGAATGAAGTCATGGGAAGTTTTCCGAGAATTGGTAAATTCCTAAAGCGTGATGAAGGTGTTAACAGCTTTTCATCTTGGATAGAAGGAGGTTGATTCCCAGGGATTATTATTCTAAATTATGTAATAGCTTTCATTTATATAGAAAGTGGAAGAGTCTCATTGGGGAGAGTCATAGGTGATGGTAATGCATGACTAAATCACTCATGGGGATTCCCCTGTGGGATGGTCAGATGACGGTTAACAAAGAGTTATATTCCAGGGAATGAAGTCATTCCCAATGGTGACGATTGAGGGAGAGATTCATGATTTTCATAGATCACATCTACCAATAAGAAAAGTTATATCTAAGGATTATATTAGTTTGAGGAGGTAGTTTTGGTGGTCAAGAATGAAGATGTCTGTGGCAGAGTTCGTGGTGTGATAGATAGTTTTCCATCATGTAATGGTATAAATTCATGTCTCTATTAGTTTAATATAGTATTTTTATGTCCCTGAGTAGAAGTAGGATAAAAACTTTAAAGATTTATTCACTAGTTTTTCCAGGATCAGGGTGGATATGATGTTATCTGGGTGATCATGGGCTAATTGAAAAATTCATCTTACTTTTAGTCAATCCAATAATTCTGTACCATTGACGCGTTGGAAAGAGAGTATGTCAATGATATGGTTTGGATTCATAGAGCTTCAAGGAACAACATTTTTAATTGTGACCCTTAGTTTACTTCATGATTCTATAGGGGATTATAGCCCACGTTTGGATCTCATCAGTACCTTAGCACTGATTTCCTTTCCCACATGGATGGGAATATAGAGCATACCATCCCGACACTACAAGATATGTTTTGGTCATGTATCTAATATTTTAGTGGACCATAGGTGCAACATCTATCATTTTTTTATTTCTATTATAATAACAACTACCATTCATCTATTGGTATGGACCCCTTTGAGTTATTGTATAAAATTTTAGGTTAATCCTCATTGAGAAGGAATGAGATTAGAGAGGAGGCATTTCATAGTCAAGATGTGGTGTATAAAATGATGGAGAAGATCCAAGTGATTTATGAGATGATGAAAGTGGTACAAGATTGTCACAAATCTTATGTTTATCAATAGGTATTCTTTTATAAATTGAGGGTAGATACCTTGTTTTCTTGAATGATTACCCTATTTTCCTTCAGTGAAGGTTTGTTCAGGAATGAAATATCTCACCCTGGTTTGTTGGGGATATTTGGTGAGGTCAATTATTAGTTTTCCCAACCTCTACAGATGGAAAGATTTCATGATGTCTTCTATATGTCACAATTCCACCTGTATCTTCATGATTATTTTCACATCATCAACTGGGGGGGTCAGATGTCATCGATGACATGAAATTCATGTAATTACTAATTAATATTTAGGGCCATCATGAGATGGTGTCTTTATGTCCTTTTATCCCTTCGTTTTATGTGATATGGAGATATGGTGGCATGTTGTACAGTACTTAAGAGATTGATATGTAGATGCATTGTCAATACCCTGAGTTTTCCTAAATTATGTTTTGTTTCTTTACTTGATGATATAAATATTGTGTTATTACTTATTTATGAGACATGTTATTCCCTATCTAATTATTTTTTTAAATCCTTTTGTTATGTTTTATGTCTTGGTTTCATCCTCATTTGAGTGGTATCTCCTAGGGAAGGGTTTTTTGGTTTCTAAAAGTTGGTGTTGTCTTTATTTTTCTAGTAATTTTTTATTCTTGAAGATGATAATAATTTAATATGTATCTAATGTAACATCCCAAACCTTTCTATCCCATTACTGTTACATTTTTTGGTGTTAGGGGCCCTGATATTAGTTTGTAAAAGGTATACGAGGATTTAGAGTAAAATCTAGAATTGCATGTCATGATTCATGTGGTGAATCATCAGTTCGTGATGTTTAATGTTTCATGGGTAAGATTCATGGATGGATCTAACATTTCTACTTGGTCTGATTCACAGTGTTAAATTCTATTCACATTATGAATGTTCAGAGTAGAGTTTTGGAGGTTCTATCGTTGAAGGTTTCACATTGTAAAATGATATACTCATAATGTTAAATATCTCTAGGTTGTTGGACTAATAAACATGTTTTTCAATGGATTTGAATCAAATGAGATGAATGGAGATTTTTATAGATTGTCTATTAATCATATACTGCCACTGATTTCCCCCATTATCCCACCATTTATTTTAGACTTCATGCAATTCCCAGGACATTTTTGGAGCCCAAGAAGTCCCTAATCTTTTGTGTTCACCCTCTACTTACATAGGTCTGATATCAGTGATTCCATGTGATTTCTTCTTCTATCCCTTTCTAAATTACTCCTTGTTTCATTGTAGATCTCATGATGGTTTTTTTGTTAGAAGCTGCTAGTTTTTTGGGATGTGATTTTAATGAGATATCACTGTGTTTTATATTGATTCAAGTATTCCTTATATGGTTGTGTCCTTATGGTTCATCTTATATTTCATTGACTTTTAATATTGAATAAAAAAAATTCTTTTTAGGTAGTATATTCAAGTTCTATCGCTTTTATGTTAATTTATTTGATTAACATGATTTTCCTTTCCATAGGCTGAGTAGTATGAATTATCATAATATAGACAACGAATTGTAAAAATGAAAATGAATAGTAATAGTCTGATATGGATGTTTTTACCCGCTTTACATGATATTGATTTATTATTTTTGTTATTGTTGATGTTTTTCATTCTAATTTCACGTTATGTAATTATTCCATAGATTGATGGATTGATTTTGGAATACCCTTTAAATGATTAAAAAATTAAACATGGTATATGAAAATGGAAAATTTGATTATTCCTATTTTATGCTTGACTTAATGTGTGTGCCTAGGTGACCTTGGTAGTATGAGGATGAATGGAATTTGTTGTTTGTGACGTGTTTTCTTTTGTTATGATGTGATAGTTTGACATGGTGGTTTGTTGATATTAGTTTAGTTGAAATGGAAAAGTATAGAAATATATAAGTGTGGTTACAGATAAAACGTTCATTGTTGTGAATTTAAACTAATAACAAATTGAATAAAACTTGGTGACTGATTTTTTAAATAAAGTAATATGAAATGGAACACAGGTTGTGGTTCATTGTGTGATTCTTATTATTGGTTGTTCTAAATTAGAGTTAGTTATTAGCGGTGATATATCATTAATGACCTAGTGGGGGTTGTAGTTGTGTTTCTTATGTGAACCCATAGGTTTGGTCTTGCGTGATACTACTATATACTTGTATCAATTTATGAATTTTCTATACACCGAACCCAAGTTAGTTAAATTAACCAACACCCAAAGACTGAAGTGGTGTTTTCCTAAACATCCAAGATAGAGAGGATGTAGATTTAAAACTATCCACCACCCCCACTCTCCCTTTGGTAACAACTTTGTGTGATACCGGTGGTGGGTGATGAGATATGTGATGGGGGTCATGTGTGGTGAGAGGATGACGTGAAGTTAATATCCTATGAGTTCATGATACTCTACTTCCATGGTTACTTGATATGATATATTTGGTTGGTATTGTGAAACTTGATAAAAAGTTTATATAATGAGACTTGATATATGGTTGGTATCATAATTGGTGGATATTAAAGGGGTGGGAGAAAATTATTTATTCTAATAGGGAGAGATCGGAAAATTATTGGTGAAGTGGTTGAAAATCTCCTTTATATAAATTTTTATAATATTACTTTACTACTCTTGGTTATGTTATTATTGAGGGATCCATGGTGAAGCTAGGTGACTAGTTTACCTATATAGGTGATGGATGGTTTTATTATATTTTTCAATGAAGAATTAGTATGATATTTTCAAATTTTCAAGAGAGATATTGTGTATTGTCCTACTGAGTTTACATGTTTTTCTCACTCCACATATGTAGAAACTATTTTCAGGTTCCTAGGTGGACTTTTGTAACACCCCAACCCCAGTTACCCAGAGTCGGTGCATTATTGCGTAACATTGGCATGATCACAAAAGATCAAGTCTCGAAAGACTGATTAGTTTAGTAGCCTTGGAAACACTATATACATTCCTAAGTCTTACATTACATCATAAAGTAAAACAAAACTATAACAACATATTGTCTTCATATCCCCTCAAACTATCCCTGCAGCTCATTCATAATATACTTCTTCACATCTTGGAAAAATTAAAACATTGGAAGGGGTGAGCTTAGATGCTCAGTAAGGATAAAAATATAGCAGAAGCTTTCATAAATAAACATAAACATTTAAGGCATTGTATAACTGAAACAAAAGCCTTTTAATCTTGAACTTCAGTATAATATGGCAAAATAAAATGAAATAATTCTATTTACTTATTCATAAGGATATTATACTATTTGAATAATCACATGCAATATCAATAACCACTTTCATAATGATGGAATGCATAATGCTAGACTATCATAACCACGTTGCCAAGGACTCGTGCCAAGACTACAATTGAGATTTTGTCAAGGCCTCATTCCAAGACACTAGTTTGTCTCATGAGACCTACCGATGCATCGAGGAGTTATAGCGTGCTCCACGCGTCACTTATTAAGTCCAATGCATTCCTCATATGAACATGTTTAAACATATCATAAACCATAACATAATCGTATCACATAAAGCATGCATAAGGAAACATAACATTTCCACATTTCAATCACAAGATATCAATACAACACATTGATATAATAAAAACATTATCAAAACCATTTTCAAGACCAAAATAAATGAAAATTAAAACTTGCTATTTATTTTTCATTTAAAAAAAGTTATGGCTTGTAGAGGAAGCTGAAACTCAAATAATGGTCACAGTGGCGGAGAAGTCGTTGTCACCGCATACGTATGACAAGAAAAACATTCCTTTTTGTCATTTAGTAAAACACATCTTATAAAAAGATTCCTTTTGAATAAACATAAAAGTCAAAGAGGTTTATACACCGTATAGAAGAAATTTGTGTATAAAACAAAATATGACTCAACGAATGGAGATTGAGGTGAAGTCCCTTACAAAGATCATTTTTTTTTAAATAAAATAAATCTATTATGTGTATTCACTATAAGCACAGATAAATAAAGTACAAATACAAGATAGGACATAATAATATCATGACATAATTTGAAATTAAGAGATTAACCCAAAGAATAGAAATTTGGTTAAGAAGTTCCCTTACCTCGTGTCCGACTTGACTCGATCTTTCTTTAATCTCCTGGATAATAAACTAGAGTTAATTTATACTTTATTAAGAACCTTTATCAAGTTCATTATTCCTCTTATATCACTTATTATCATGTTATGAACATTATGTAATTATTTAAGTTAATAACGGTCGTTTTGTCGATCTTTGGTACTTGAGTCAAAAATAAACTTCTTATAATTACAAGTTGTTCATGTGGTAAAATATCCATTACATCCAGAATTATATTCATGATTTAGATATCATATATATCCAGTATATACTTGTATTTATAATATTACATAACATTTAGAGGTAATAAATGAAATGCACCGTTCATGGAGACGGTAATCCATATGTACGCATGAACGCTACTTTCATTTCAATTTCATATTTTAATGGAATGAAACATAATGATATAAAGTTATTTTATAATTCCAGTATAATATCATATATAATATCACTTACTCCATCCTTTATACGTCCCACATATGGCATTAACGATTCAAATCACTTTGAGTGGGCGGTAGTCCGCACTTCCTCAAATGAAATTATCACATTTTCACAACATGCAAAGCACAAAGATATATTTTAAATGTAAAATACAGAAGAATAGAGAGGAAATAAATATAATATATATCATAAATAAATATAGTTCCATCATAATGGCCACCATGAGAGGTGGTAGGAGAAGATAGAACAATCATCGTTTCGTGAGGCAGTAATCCACCATCCACGGAAATAATATGTTATTTAACCATTAGACGGAGGTGTGTGTAAGTGTAGCTCGAATAATTATCATAAAAACATCCTAGTATATTTAAGATACTGGTGTTGTTACAAAATAAAGGAATAAAAAGAGTTTAGGGGGTTGGAGAAGCAAAATAAAACAAAAGAACATAAAAGAAGACATTACCTTAAAATCGGGTAACTCTTTTTGATTTGAGCCAAAGGCTTCCTTGGGAAGACTTCAGCCCAAAGTGAGGCTTCTAGGAGTAATAGAGGGAAGTTGAGAGAGTATTTGGGAAGAGGTTGGCCGAGCCAAATGGCTTGGAAGGTGTGAATAAGGTGGTAGAGGTGGGGGCCTTTTATAAGAGGAGAGGATGGGCACTCTTGCAAAGATTGAAATGTTACTTTATTATATAATGAGTTTCGGATTTTAAAGGTCCCACACTTATATATCTCTAGTATAAGGTTATAATGGTTCTAAATATACTCATCCAATAGGTTTCTGACAAGTTTATTTCTTAGATTTTAAATTATCTTTTCATTTTATTTTAATCGTTAATTAATGAGGTAATCGTTGCATCATCATGGTGTCATAAAAAATTTAATTTATTTAATGTATAAAAATTATAAAAAAAATATCATGATGTAGGAAATATTTTTATATTTCCAATGAATATTTATAGTCTAGAAGTTAACTTATATAACCCCATGTAATAATTGTTTTAGTAAAACAACACATGTTTGTGACAATTTTATTTTTACTTTAAATAAAAAGTTATTAATGTAATTTTCTTACCCAAGTGGCTCCATGGGGTCCCCAAGTTGACACATGGATTGTCTTGGTCGTCCATGACTCATCCAATAAGTTTATTACAAGTGTAAGGGTATTTCATATTTTAATAATATCATTTTTACCTTAAATTTCCCTAATTACCTTTAATCGCGATTAATTAAACTTAAAAGTTACTATTCACCAAAAAATTATTTAATCCCATTGAACCACATTTTTATTCCTAATGACAACCATGTATGTCGGATTTTTGAAAATCAAATCACAGAAGTGGTAATGTTTCATTTAAATGAAAAATCAGTTTTTTAACTACCACTTAGTGGTTTCACTATTCATCAAAAATTGAAGTTTTTCAGAACAATGCCAAAATTTCACCCTAAGCTATAATTGATTTTCCGAATTCAAAAATTATGTCTATTTTAAAAAATTCCAAACATATAAGTTTCATTAATTAATTTTATAATTAATTCCCACTGTCACAACAAATAGCGTGTTTTTAAGAAACAATATATATCAAAAGATTGACAATTGTTTATGTCTAATTTCAAAGTGAAATTAATTCTAATGACCACCATTGGATAAAATGGTAAAAATATATTCTAATTATACTTTAAAACCTATAAATTGTATAATTTATCACTATATATTATTTTTATTAAAAAAAAATTTAAGTATTTTTCACTATTCATAAAAAATTGGAAGTTCTCAGAAAAATACCAAAAATTCAACATAGGCTAATTTCGATATTACGAATCTAAAAATGAAGTCCATTTTGAAATATAAAATATATATAATTTCAAAAAGTGGGTATTTCTATTCATAATGACTATTTTGATTGGTCGTGGTGTGTTAGAATCTCGAACTTGCGTACAATGCAAGCTATTGCATTATTGAAAGAGAAGCGTATCATGGAAGCTCAGGGTGTTACATTATCTCATCCTTCAATAAATTGCCTCCTCGCAATTTGAAATTTTTCTTTGAAAATAAAAGGTTGAAAATAGAAAATACCTTTGTCGAAAACCCACATCGGAAATAGGGTTAATAAAATTTAGCCTTAATAAGAGGGAAAGGAAAATGAAAAAGTCACCAACAAATTATGATCTCGATCAAGAGAACATTGGTAGAAATTAGAGACATATAATTGGAGAAAAAACGTAAATATTTTTAGGTAGTGATTGAGGTCATCAATCACAAACAAGTGTAAAATTGAGGGCCTCAAAGCCTTCAATCTATGGTGATTTAAAATATCATCAGTTCAACAAAACATAAGGTATTAGGATAACACTTTTTTTAATATCCCTTTCCTAAAGTTAAATAATTAATTTATTCATAGAATAAGAGAGAGGTATATATATATATATATATATATATATTCTTGACAAGTAGAGTTTCAACCTTCAACTAATTTCTACCACAAACTCATATTTCACTCAAAAAGATAATAGAACTCAAAAATATTATATTTATCCTAATCGTACAAGGTTCAAAATATTAACACATACCATTTAGATTAGGAAAACTATTTTGTAATAACCAGGGACTTCCTGTAGGATAGTGGTAGGTAATAAAGACCTGTTGCACTATGGTTTTGGGTTCGATTCCTACAGCTTTGTCTGACGCGACGGGTTATCCCCCAACCTACAGGTTGTCCTTTTCCTATTACTATAGTATTATAATATTCCAAAAATAATATTCAGAAATGTTTTAACCTTAAAAAATACTATCCAAGGTTCAACTTAATCCATTCCAACCTTTATAATTATCAAAAATACTTCTGTCCAACTCACAGTCCAAATTTTATAGGGAAGGTAAACATAATGAAGATCCTTTTTTCCACGTAACAACATGTGAACACCTTCATCATGTATTCTTTTAAAACACTGCAACATCCTGAATTACCATAAATCCTTATTGATTACATTCATGATCCCTTATTCTTTATAGAATACTAGATATACTCCTTCTATCCAAAAATGTATACAAATCATTAATCAGTTTCAAGGAAGTTAAGAATATCCAATATAATTTATCCAAATCAATCATG
Organism: Viscum album; assembly: GCA_963277665.1. Lineage (NCBI taxonomy): Eukaryota > Viridiplantae > Streptophyta > Magnoliopsida > Santalales > Viscaceae > Viscum > Viscum album. Next base: position 750,746,175 of record OY728136.1, on the reverse strand, counting down.
TATTATTCCAAAATCACTATCTCGGTATCAGAACCATATTATGGTTTATCTTTCTCTCAAACATATATTTTCCAAAAATTTAACCTGCTGTGGAGTCACTTTTCTTGGTTCCACACAATCTCAAGTCCTTGATGAAATAGTACTGTCGTACAATCCTTATATACTCCATAATTATTATAACTAGTACATCATTGATACAACACTCAGATAAAAAAATTCTTTAATAACAAAATAAGAACTCTAATCATTCCTCCTCATATGTGGTATTATCATAACTTTACTATTATCCAATAACATCATTTGGGGCATACTATGATGATTTGGACATTGGTTTGCGTAGTGTCCCCACTCCTTGCATATGAAGCATTGTACATTTGAAACCTTTTTCTTACCCTTGCATTCACGCACTTGGTGTCCTTTTTCTCCACACTTATAACAAACTCCCATTCCCTACAAGAAAGTTCCAAGGTGTTTCTTCCCACAGTTATCACATATTGGAAAATTATTCTTTTCCCTCGTCCCTTTATCCATCATTCTCTCTTCCATCCTTTTCTTCTCTTTCTTCCCTTCAAAGCAACAAGACTCAAAGAATTCTTTACTTATCTTATTAATACATGATACTATTTCTTTATATGTTGAGAACACATGGGATACTATTTCCCTTCTAAATGTGGGCTTAATACCATGAAAGATATGATCATTCTTACTCTTCGGATCATATGTATTGATGGAGTTCACATTCCTTCTACTGGGCGCCATTTCTATACAATAGAATAAACTAGGTTAGTTTATGAATTACAATGCATAATTCCAAACTTGTAAAATACTTAATGTAAATTGAACGGTTTATGGATATAATCCATAATCATAAAAAATGTTTTCTTTGAGGAAGTATATACTCATAAACCCTTCATAATGGTTTGTAAAAAAAATGAGAATTATCCTAAACATATCCCCCGGGAGTGTCGTAACCAAGAGTGCAGCAAGGCCGGTTGTCGTGCACCAGTTCCTGTTCGAGTCTAGCTCAAAGTGGTGTTTTTAGGTTTTACCCCTAGGTACATCTATACCAGATCCGCCACTACCTGATCATATCTAGACAGGGATGTATTTCTCAGAAAACTCACAAAATCTCTATAATACAAAAATTCTAGGATGTTCTTCTATACTAATCCTCAAATTTTATCTTACGTCTATGTGCTCTAATCAGAGTTTAACTAAATCTAACTTCCAAGGTTAGTACTAAACTGCCTCTGAAACCAATTGTAACACCCCGACCCTAGTTAACCAGAGTCGGTTCATTATTACGTAACATTGGCATGATCACAAAAGATCAAGTCATGAAAGACCGATTAGTTTAGTTTCCTTGGAAACACTAGATACATTCATAAGTATTACATTAAATCATAAAGTAAAACAAAACTACAACAACATATTGTCTTCATATCCCCTCATACTATCCCTACAGGTCATTCATAACATACTTCTTCACATCCTGGAAAAATTAAAACATTAGAAGGGGTGAGCTCAGATGCTCAGTAAGGATAACAATATAGCGGAAGCTTTCATAAATAAACATAAACATTTAAGGCATTATATAACTGAAACAAAAGCCTTTTAATCTTGAACTTCATCATAATATGGAAAAATAAAATGAAATAATGCCATTTACTTATTCACATGGATATTCTACTATTCGAATAATCACATAAAATATCAATAACCACTTTCATAATGATGGAATGCATAATGCCAGACTATCATAACCACGTAGCCAAGGCCTCATGCCAAGAATACAAATAAGATTTTGTCAAGGCCTCGTGCCAAGACACTAGTTTGACTCATGAGACCTACCGATTCATCGAGGAGCTATAGTGGGCTCCACCCGTCACTTATTAAATCCAATGCATTCCTCATATGAACAGGTTTAAACATATCATAAAGCATAACATAATTGTATCACATTAAACATGCATAAGGAAACATAACATTTCCAAATTTCAATCACAAGATATAAATAAAACACATTGATATAATAAAAACATTATCAAAACCATTTTCAAGACCAAAATAATATAAAATTAAAACATGGTATTTATTTTTCATTTAAAAAAAGTTATGGCTTGTAGAGGAAGCTGAAACTCAAATAATGGTCACGGCAGCGGAGAAGCCATTGTCGCCGCATACGTATGACAAGAAAAACATTCCTTTTTTTCGTTTAGTAAAACACATCGTATAAAAGTATTCCTTTTGAATAAACGTAAAAGTCAAAGAGGTTTATACACCGTATAGAAGAAATTTGTGTATAAAACAAAATATGCCTCAATGAATGGAGATTGAGATGAAGTCCCTTATAAAGATCATTTTTTTAAATAAAATAAATCTATTATGTGTATTCACTATAAGTAAACATAAATAAAGTACAAATACAAGATAGGAAATAATAATATCATGACATAATTTGAAAGTATGAGATTAACCGAAATAATAGAAATTGGGTTAAGAAGTTCCCTTACCTCGTGTCTGACATGACTCGATCGTTCTTTAATCTCCTGGATAATAAACTAGAGTTAATTTATACTTTATTAAGAACCTTTTTCAAGTTCATTATTCCTCTTATATCACTTATTACCATGTTATGAACATTATGTAATTATTTAAGTTAATAACGGTCGTTTTGTCGATCTTTGGTACTTGAGTCAAAAATAAACTTCTTATAATTACAAGTTGTTCATGTAGTAAAATATAAATTACATCCAGAATTATATTCATGATGTAGATATCATATATATCCAGTATATACTTGCCTTAATAATATTACATAACATTTAGAGGTAAGAAATGAAATGCACCATTCATGGAGACGGTAAGCCGTACGTACGCATGAACGGTACTTTCATTTCTATTTCATATTTTAATGGAATGAAACACAATGATATAAAGTTATATTATAATTACAGTATAATATCATATATAATATCACTTACTACATCCTTTATACGTCCCACATATGGCATTAACGATTCAAATCACTTTGAGGGGGCGGTAGTCCGCACTTCCTCAAATGAAATTATCGCATTTTCACAACATGAACATCACAAAGATATGTTTTAAATGTAAAATACAGAAGAATAGAGATGAAATAAATATAATATATATCATAAATAAATATAGTTCCATCATAATGGCCACCATGAGAGGTGGTAGGAGAAGATAGAACAATCATCGTTTCGTGAGGCAGTAATTCGCCATCCACTGAAACAGTATGTTCTTTAACCATTAGACGGAGTTGTGTGTAAGTTCAGCTAGAATAATTATAATAAAAACATTCTAGTATATTTAAGATACTTTTTTGGTTACAAAATAAAGGAATAAAAAGTGTTTAGGGGGTTGGAGAAGCAAAATAAAACAAAAGAACATAAAAGAAGACATTACCTTAAAATCGGGTAACTCTTTTTGATTTGAGCCAAAGACTTCCTTGGGAATACTTCTGCCCAATGTGAGTCTTCTAGGAGTAATATAGGGAAGTCGAGAGAGTATTTGGGTAGAGTTTGGCTGAGCCAAATGGCTTGGAAGGTGTGACTAAGGTGGTAGAGGTGGTGGCCTTTTATAAGAGGAGAGGAGGGGCACTCTTGGAAAGATTTAAATGTTACTTTATTATATAATGAGTTTCAGATTTTAAAGGTCCCACGCATATATATTTCTAGGATAAGGTAATAAGGGTTCTAAATATAATCATCCAATAGGTTTTTGACAAGTTGAAGTCTTAGATTTTACATTATCGTTTCATTTTATTTAAATCGTTAATTAATGAGGTAATCGCTGCATCATCATAGTGTCATAAAAATTTTTATTTATTTAATGTCTAAAAATTAAAAAAAAAATCATGATATAGGAAATCTATTTATATTTCCAATTAATATTTATAGTCAAAATTTTAACTTATATAACCGCATGTAATAATTGTTTTAGTAAAACAACACATGTTTGTGACAATTTTCTTTTAACTTTAAATAAAAAGTTATTAATGTCATTTTCTTACCCAAGTGGCTTCATGGGGTCCCCATGTTGACCCATGGATTTTCTTGGTCGGCCATGACTCATCCAATAATGATAGGACAAGTTTAAGGGTATTTTCATATTTTTATAATATCATTTTTACCTTAAATTTCACTAATTACCTTTAATCGCGATTAATTAAACATAAAAGTTACTATTCACCAAAACATTATTTTAATCCCATTGAACCACATTTTTCTTCCTAATGACAACCATGTATGACAGATTTTTGAAAATCAAATCACCGAAGTGGTAATGTTTCATTTAAACGAAAAATCAGTTTTTTAACTACCACTTGGTGGTTTCACTATTCATCAAAAATTGAAGTTTTTCAAAACAATGCCAAAATTTTACCCTAAGCTATAATTGAAATTCTGAATTCAAAAATGATGTATATTTTACAAAATTCCAAACATATAAGTTGCATTAATTAATTTTATAATTAATTCCTGTTGTCACAACAAATAGCGTGTTTTTAAGAGACAATATATATCAAAAGATTGACAATTGTTTATGTCCAATTTCAAAGTGAAATTAATTCTAATGACCAACATTGAATAAAATGGTAAAAATATATTCTAATTATACTTTGAAACCTCTCAATAGTATAATTTATCAGTATAAATTATTTTTATTAAAAAAGTTTTTTTTAAGTATTTTTCACTATTCATAAAAAATTGGATGTTCTCAGATAAATACAAAAAATTCAACATAGGCTAATTTCGATATTCTGAATCCTAAAATGAAGTCCATTTTGAAATATAAAATATATATAATTTCAAAAAGTGGGTATTACTATTCATAATGGATATTTTTATTGGTCACGTTGTGTTAGAATCTCAAACATACGTTCAATTCAAGCTATTGCATTATTGAAAGAGAAGCATTTCGTGGAAGCTCAGGGTGTTACAACTTTGGTGATCAAGATGTATAGTACTAGATCAAAGATTAGGTTTTTGTTGTTTCTTCTATAGAATTTTCTTTGTTATTGTTTTTTTTAGATACATTTGTATTCATTTTATATTCATGTATGTCAGATATTTCTTATATGGAATTTTGGTTTATTTATTTGTATTATGGTGGAATAGATTGTAGTTTTATGTAATAATGTATGAATATTGAAGGTAATTCCTTCCATTTGATTATTATGCACCCTCCATTACAGTAACTAACCTATGCCCTACTAGAGGTAGTACCTGGATGGTAACTTCCTCTCATCCCTGTCAGCCTAAGAAGGGAACCAGTGGGGGCCCCTCTCTTAATGGAGTGGCTCATAGTGTGGAGTTTTTTTGGTATAATTGGTGTGTTTTGGGTCATGAATATTTATAGTGTGAAATATATATTCATAATATGAATTATTTATGTGTTTTATATTCTATATACCTCTATTTTCAGTGGATGATTTAATCAACCATTTCATAGAATGAATTACCCATTCACACCATGAATGGGTTCTTTTCCAAAATATCTATAAATTCATAATCCAGTTAGAATTCATTCATTTCCTTTTATTCACCCTTGAATTCCAAATGAACTATGGTGTAATTTTGGAGGCATTTGTGTAACCTTGGGTTAATCATAGAAATATTTGTCAATATATTGGTTCCATACAATTTGATTTGAGCTCTCCTCTCTTTCTCCCTTGGTTTCATTTCATCACATATTTAGAAATTATTCTTAGCATTGTTAATTCATTTTGGGATACAATTTTTATGATGGAATAAATTTGGATTGGTTATTCATATTTCCTCTCATAAGGATAATATCTGTTGGATTTTTCCTTCTTATTTTTCTCATCAACAACACATGGATTATATAGAACTGTTTGAGTTGGGGGATCTCTAAACATCTCATTCATCTTTTGGAATAATATGTTTGATTAAAATTATTTTGATCCCTTTAAAAATATCTAATATAATCTTATCATAAATTTATTGTGATTGTTATTGATTTATTAGCAATGGGACATAGAATTATAAAGATAATGAAGTAATTAAATGTGAAACTTAATAGGGGATTTAGGGGAATTATATGTAGTATAAATTTCCTTAATATTATTTTTGTTCTCCCATGAAGGGATCTTGAAGAATCTAATGATTGGAATGCATTTCCAATTCTTAAATATACATTAAATTGTTGAATTGTGTGATAATACCCTTTAAATTATTATTAACTTAACATTGTTAACCCAAAAGAATTATGTTTATAACTTGGTTTCCTTAATTATATTCATATTGGTGGCATTGATTGTGTATAGATTGGTGGCCATTATTGTGTTTGGATTAGTGACGTCGGTTGTGTTTTTTTTTCATGTGGTAATGGGATGAATTAGACTATAATTATTTAACTTGTCATGGATGGAAATTTTATCTGAGAGGTTTAATTTATTAATAAATAAGTGTCTCTATAAATAATTAGAATACTAAATGATATTTATTTTAACATTATATGTGAAATTTTTTGGATGATTTATATTTCATTTCTGGAAATTCTTAGTGGTGAGTTGTGTGGGGTGATAGTTTCTTTCTCATATGAACTCGAAGGTGTGATATTGTGTGAAACTATTAGATATATATATATTATTTGTCTTTTCTATACACCATACCCGAGTCAGATAACCTAACTAACACTTAGTTTTATAGAGGTTATTTTTTTAAAATCTAGGATGGGGAGGATATGAATAGTTGACAACCCACACTCCCATTATCTCCCTTCAAAAACAGCACTTAGTGATATCAGTGACACATTGTTGGAGGTGGTACCCAATAGTGGATATTGAGACATGTAGTGGGGGTTATGCACAATAGAAGGATGTAGAGATGATGCCATATGTGTTCATGATACCCTAAAACCCTAGTTACTAGATATTAGATATACATTTGGCGATGAAAGATATGATATGGGTTTAGTGCCTTGAGCTTTGACTTATAGTTAATTCCATGAGATATGATATACGATTGGTTCCATTATTGATGAATATGAAAGGGATGGGTACAAATGATGTCTTATTATTATTTGGTAGTGGAAAACCATCAGGTAAAGTAGATTTGGGGTCCCTTGACATATATTATTCTTCATTATAATTTTCTATACTCTAAAAATGAGTTTAGATGATTATGTCAATGTTTGGCCTATTTCTAAATATGTCTTTTATTAGTTCCGTTGATATCAACAGTTGTGATTTTTTTGTCATTATCCTACTTGTTTACTCTTACATCTCATTTCCCATGGATTTTTACCATTTTAGAGGGACAATATTACTAAGTACTCCCAAATTTCTCACCCCTATAGTTTTTAGTATTTTTAGGATAAAGGGATAGGGATCGGAGATATTTTCAGGTAGCTTGGTTATAATTTGATGATGTTGGAGTTTTCTTGGATTTTTATATATTTATTTTATGACCATTATATGACATGTATAATTAATTTGGTTTATGGTGATGAATATAGTAACACCGAAGATTTTGTGAAATATTTTTTTTTAAATTAATTTAATTATTTCAAAAAAATTCTTTTCGCACAACACTAAGTTAGCTTTTTTATATGAAAAACACTAGGTTTGGATATTATTATATGAAAAACATACTCAATATTACACAAAATGAAATAATTAGACTATCCTTTGGTATACACAACACTATGCTTGGCTTGGGTTATACACAATGCCATGTTCTTTTGATAACATGCATTAAACACAATACCATGTTTTAGTTAACAATAATATACTATTAAAATATTATTATTTAATATAATAATATATAACATAGCCATTAAAGTAGATGTTATGAATATTATTAAAAAATATATTAAAGTATAAGTTTTATAATATGAAATCATTGGTTATTGATTAATTAGAAATGATAATATATACCAATTGATTATAAAAGAAATAATTTTATTTTTATACTCCCAAAGCCATTTTTCCTTAATAAATTAAATTAATTATAATTAGTGAATTATATTAATGAAATATATATTTTATATATTCAATCAAATATTTTTGATATTCATGCAATGGATTCTATAATCCTAAGATAATAATAAACCTAGTTTTATGCATAAAACCCTATATTTTTCAAAAGGGTAATTTTACCACCTTTTAATGGAGAACCAATGTTAAATCTATTTTTTAAAAAATTTTAAAAATAATTATTAAAAAATAAACTTGTTATTTTAGTATGGGATATAATAATTTACTTTGGTTGATTTTTTAGTATTTTTTTTAACAAGTTTCATGTTTTGATGAATAGTGAAAAATACTGAATTTTAATTGAAATCATCATTTTCATAGACATAATTTCTAGTTTTTAATTATATATATTATTGATGTTATAGTATAATTATATCAATATTTATCATTGGATCACATATAATTCATTTTAATCAATTTCAAATTGGACTTGGATATAAAAACATGTTAATATTTTGGATGTTTTCAATTTAAAACCATGTTTCTTCTTTTCGTCAAGAGATTAATTTTAAATTAATTTTATAAAATTATGTATTTTGAATTACGAAATATAGATTTAATATTTGGAATAATAAGGTCTAATTTTTTAAATAGGTCTATTTTATTTTTGGACAATATGAATAATAAATTTAGAAAATTTTATTACCACAGTTAAGGGTAAATTGAGTAATTAAGGGTGGAAATAATATTATAAATATTATAAATATACCCTAAAACTTTCCAAAATGTTATTTTATTAGGTTAATTATACCATTAAAATATAATTATCTAAATTAAATAATTCAATGGACAATTTTCCATGGAAACAACTTTAATATTATTAAACTCAAAAGGAGTGGCAAAATGTAACACTCTTACTTTTAATATGTATAATATTTTTAATCTGGGATTAAATAGAATATATTCTCAATTATATATATTATTTTAAAATATAAAATGTTTATATACATAATTTAAATTTATTTATAATTTTTATTGAAGAAATAATTATCATAAATAATTACAAATTAATGATGAAGTAATTACTAAAATAATGAAACAATCAATTAAATGATATTATAGATATAAAAATAAATAAAATTTGACTTAATTAATGTGATATAAGATTTTTTTGGGAGATTATTACATTTTATGGGTTTATTAAGTTAATTTTTTTGAATTTATATTAATAGATTAATTTTCTTAATGTTAATGTTATGAATAGTCTCAAAGTTGACGTGTAGGATATTTTATGAAAGGTAACCTCTTATTCTATTACCTTAACACTTCAGAACCTATTTGATCTAGGAAAAATATATATCTAAATCGCCACCCAAAATCTCTCAATTCATCCTAATATTATTACCTTGGTTAAAAATCTAAACAAATGAGTCATTTTGTGAAAATCAAAAGTAGATACCCAAAGAAGAGGCAACATTCATCAAAGAATTTTTTTAATTTTATTTATTCCATAAACCCATTCAATTATATTTATTTAATGTTTATATAATGACCTAATTATCCTAAATATACTTATATGTTGTTATATTATGGTTTTTACCTACACTCACACACACTTCCATCTAATGGGTAACGAACTCATCGTTCTTGTGTACGATGAACTACCGCGTCACAAAATAATGTTGTTCATTTTTCATTTAGCACCACTCACAATTGGTAATTATGATGGAAAATGTTTTTTTATATTATATATATGATATTTATGAATTATTTATGTTTATATAATTATTATATAACATATACCTTCAAGAATTCCATTTTGTGTAAATATAATAACTTCATTTGCGTATGTATGGACTACCATATCCTCAAAGCAAAGTGATTCATTCACACTCAACATGGAATTTATTAAGGATTAGTCTCATAAATAGTTATGATATATATATATGAAATAATAATTCTACTAGATTTACTGTTTGTATATATATTTATATATTTAATTTAATTTCTTTCTTTCAAAATAATAATTAAATAGGAACAACGTTCATGCGTACATACAACCAATCATCTCTATGAATGGTTAATTCCATTTCATATTTATATTATTTATAGTTTATTATAAATATTTATATAATTAATATATATGATATTTATATCATTTTTTACATTCTTAAAATATGTAAATTGTGATCTAACTAATAGGATCAAGAATAACAAGTCAAAATAAGTGGATATTACCTGAAATGTAACACTAACATGGAATGGTTAATAAATGGGTAATAGAAGGTCCTAAGTAAATTATATATGGAATGATGTAACTGAATATATTTATTTAATATATTAATAATAAACTTATTTTTATTATACATGAGGTTTGAATGAATACGAAGATAGTTAAGATATAAGGTTATGTATTTTTTTCATTTTTATTTCTATGGGACACATGCCTTATACACTACTCATTTATTTTGTGTTGTTTGTATACTTTCCATGAATTTATTTTATTATTATTATTCTGAAAATTTATGGGTATGTTCATATCTATTGGATGATTTCTCTTTAATTGATTTTAGAGTTAAAAATTTATTAAATTGGATTGGTAATTTTGTCTCAATTTTCCTTCTTTAAGATAGATGTTATATTTTGAACCTATATTATTGTACGATGTGTATATACTTACCTTTTATATGTTTTGTCATTAATATCCTTCTTTTCATGATATTATAAGTTTTATGTAATTTTATTCTTTCTTTAATCAGAAATCAGTGTTCCTTCAAAATAATGTTGTCTAAAAGTGTATTGAAGGTGTTTTAAATGATATTTTATGCATTTTCATAGACAAAGGATTTCAAAGATATTTAAAATTGGTTTCAATGATTCCTTATATGTTTTCAAGGATATTTTCAATGAATGTTTTTCTAAATGTTTTATGATTGAAAAATCATTTTTCAAAGCAGAAAGGATATTTTCCTCAAGAATTATTAAACATGATCTTTCAAACTGAATTTCCATATATGAAAACATAATTTGATTTTACTTATACATGATTGAGGTTATTATTCAAGGATTATATTATTATTCTTTCTGTGAATAGTTTATTTTTATGATGTATGATATTTATGAAACACATTTCATTTCCATGAGTCATGTTATGATTGAATGATGTTTATGAAACAATTTTCATTCTATGGGTTCTAATATGATGAATGACTTCTGTTATTATGGAACACATATGTATGGTTTTCATTATGTGATGGGTGGGATTTATATCTCCCTCAAATTCATTGGGTAAATATTTATATGTCATGAGATAATGATGGATGTCAAGTCAATGGGCTTGATCCATGATGGAAGATAGGGAAACCCGATCCACTTTTGGAAGATGGGGAAACCTGCTACCTTATAAAGAAAGGGGTGAAACTATGGATTGTGGTGTGTCCTGCCCATTAGTTGTATTCCCTATGATGTTCCTTGTTATGTTTTGGAAATACACCTTGACTTATAGGGAATTATATTACATGCTTATGTGTCTACAAAAAATTCCACATCTTACTCGATGTTATAATTTCATAGATTATGATACTAATTCCCTTAGGATTAATGTCTTAAGAACTGCCAATATTTATTCTATGATTCATGTTTATGTTATTTTGTATGCAAGGTATGATCATCTAATATTATTATAACTTTATCATACACTTATTATCATGTTTATGATTATTTACCTACCATATTTACCCTTACTAAGCATCTTAGATAACCCTTTTTCTTATGTTTTATTTTACCCAAGTTATAAGGAATGGTTTTATGTAGGGGTGCTAAAGGGTAATATATTTGTGTAAAAAATTGAAGATCTTTCTCCAGGATAGAATATTGTGTTCTACATTTCTAAAGGAACTAAACGAATGCAGTTATTTGGAGTCTATTTATGTAATGTGTAAAGTATTACACAAAAATGAAGAAATGTTAATTTATAAAAGGTAAGGGTCACTATAGTTAGTATCATAGTAAATATTTAGTTAACCTTTGGAAAATAGTATGATAAAACATTAGTGAGATCCCTAAGGATATTTCAAAGGATATTTCTAGGTATATCTCTAAGTATATGTCTAAGTATAGGTTAAAATCCTCGAGTTTTAGAAATAATCATGAATAAACTAGGATTAAACCTATGGTTTCATAGATTGAAATGTTATAAGTAGTTTTCCTTGATTATGGGATTATATAACTAGGATTAGTTTTTCTCACACTATGATTTCTAGTTTTACTCAATGGACATTACCTGAAGGAACCATGTTAACGATAGATGCAATGGGAAATGAAATGATTGTACTCCTAAGAAACATAATGTTATGGGGTAAGGAATGAAAAATCGTATTGCTATTCTCACAAAACATTATCAATATATGAATCATGCTGATCTTCCAAATGAGAAAATGAGGGAACAAAATTATATTGATTCATTCATGTGGTAGTGTCCACCTTCTCTATATGGGTCTTCTGATCCACTAGTGGATGAGCAATGGATCAGTACCATTGAAAAGATATTTTCAGTTCCCCAATGTTCTGAACTTGAAAAAGTTATTTTTTCTATCTTTTGGAAGGTGAATTAGATCAATGGTGGAATATTATTAAGAATATGAGCTAAAGGGATGAAATTGATTCCATAAAATGTGACAAGTTCAAGAACTTATTTTTTTCAATAATTAATTTACATGTATTCTTTATAAGAAAATTAAAATAGAATTCCTCGAGTTAAAGAAAAAGGATGATGAATTTATTAGAAACTATGAAGAAAATTTTACAAGATGTTCGAGGTATGATTTTAGAATTATCATCCAACCTGATTGTAAGGTTGATCAATTTTTGAGTGGCTTAAAATGAACTATCTAAAGGGAATTATCCATAGAGGACTTTAGTAGTTATAAAGAAATTATCTGAGGTTCCATCAAGGTGTAAATGTATTTTGGAGTTACATATCATTATTATAGTTTTTATAAGAAAATAAATATGGAGTTTAAACAAAAATATCAAAACCATAGAGAAAAGAAGATTATTTTTCCTTTATGTTAAAAGTGCGGGAAGAAGCATGGTGGATATTGTCTTAAGGGGGACGGTAAATGTTTCAGGTGTAGAAAGGTAGGTCATCTAGAAAGAAAATTCTAATTTAATGGGAAAAAAGTTTTATAATGATGAAAATAGAGAGAAGGGTTCATAGAATGAACACACCACACTTAAATGCTTCAAGTGAAAGGAAAATAGGCATTATGATAATAAATTCCCAAATACAAGGGTAAATGATGACAATCAATGTCAACAACATCTTAAATCCAAAGGGAAATCTCATTTGATCACTATTAGTGATGTGGAGTATGAAAACAAAGTGGTGGAATGATTGAGTATTTATGTAATCGAATACATGTATAATGTTTTAGAAGTACATTGATGGTATTATAGAATAATGAAATATCTATGTATTGGTCCACTATAGTTTTCCCATAAGATTTAAGAGCATACATTGAATGGTACTGGTAACCATGAAAAGTGAATGGGGTAATAAAGTGATATTTTCGAAAAACACATGATTATGGGAAGGATGACCTTTAATATGAGCATGATGTTGAGATAACGATGTTTTGATATAGATATGTTGGATATGAATAAGTAAATTGGATGGTATTGATTTCATTAGAACTAATTAAGGATTTTTTGAAACGTGGTTTATTCTATTATGGATGAAGTTTAAAAAAATTTAGACTTACAGAATATATAAAATAAACCTTAGAATAAGTAAACATGCATGTTCTCAGTAAGTATTTATAGTAATTTAGGTTATTAGCATGTTTCAAGAGAATACATGATGACTGTATTCACATTTTTAGAATGTGACAACAATGAACTACATTTTTATATATAGGGGTATAAACATTAAGATGATTTAGTTCACTTAATTATAATGTTTTGTACTTCCACATTTTTTAAGAGTTACGATTTCATCCATTTGTGGAATAGTTTAAGTTAAACTTAAGATGATATTTTTAGAGATTAAAGTATTATCTCACCGTAGGTGGATTTTTTAATATTGGATAACTTATTCTAACCTTTTTTGTGATAAAGACAGATGGAATGATCTATCATTCAATTTATGGATCTCTTGATCTCTTAACACTTTAGGAAAGAAAAATTCACCTCCATTTCTTGAAAAAAGAGTTAAAGTTTAAATTGATCAAGGAACAAAAAAGGGTAAGATTATCTTGAAATAAAGTAAGTATATATTTTCATTAAAATTCTTCAACTTTAGAAAAAAGGGTACTAAAATAAAATATTTTCATTTTATCATCATTTTGGATGATATCAGTGACCCTTTTCAAGCGTATTTGGGTAATGGATCAGTTATTGTTATATTTCTCCTAACCATGTTATTTATCACTCTCAAACTGAACATGATAGTTAGTTTTCTTTTTTATGTCCATTTTTTCACATTACACCCATGATATCCTAGGTGGAATCCTAGTTAGGATTTACTTTGTGTAACTATTATGTTTTCATCTTTCCTTTTTAAAATAAATATTTATTATTCATTTTTATGATGTGGGTTTCTATGAAATAAAATTTAAAGTATTAAATCTTTGGTAACTGAGATGAATTTTAATGGAAAAATTCATTTTAATGGGGGTAGAATGTAACACCCTCATATTTTGTGAAATATATTTTTTTTTGAAATTTATTTACTGTTTTTGGTATTTTTCATTTCACACAATACTGAATATAGATTCTGTTATATGAAAACAATATGTTTGGAATTAATTATATGAAAACCAAGTCAAGATTGCACTATATGCAACACTTTTATGATCTTTTAGTATACACAATACTATTCTTAGATTTTGTTATACACATTGCAGAGTTCTTTTGATATATTGCATTACATGCAATACTGAGTTTTACCAAACAACAATATATTATTAAAATATTATTATTTAATAAAATAAGATATAACCAACTTTTTAAAGTATAGGTTATGAATAGTATTAAAAAAATTATTAAAATATTAGGTTTATAATATGGAATTGTTGGATAGAAATTAATTAGAAATGAAAATATATTCCAATTGATTATAATGGAAATAGTTTTATTTTTATGCTCCCAAAGTCACTTTTTCTTAATAAATTAAATTAATTACAATTAGTGAATAATATTAATTAAATATATATATATTATATACACAATTAAATATTTTTTATATTCATAAAATATATTTTATATGCATAATATAATAACAAACCCAATTTTATGCATAAAACCCTATATTTTTCAGAAGGGTAATTTTACCTCATTTTAATGGAGAAAAAATTTTAAATATTATTTTTGTCATTTTTTAGGAAAAAATATAATTCTTTGAATTAAGGATATAAAAATTTACTTTGGTTTAATTTTTGGTATTCTTATGATAAGTTTAATGTTTTGTTGAACAATGAAAAATACTGAATTTTAATTGTAAATAGGGTTTTCAACAAAATATTTTATATTATTTAATTATATATTTTATTACATTTAAATTACAATTAGATAAAAGTTTTATAATTTAATCCAATTTTGGTCATTGGAATCAATTTCACATCAAATTTGGATATAAAAATGTGTCGATCTTTTGAACATTTTCACTTTAAAAACTAGTTTTCTCATTCAGTCAATGGGATTATTTTTAAATTGATATTAGTAATTTATGTGCTTAAAATTATGAAAAATGGATTTAATATTCATAATCATAAGTTGAAAATTTATTAAATAGATCTTTTTATTTTTTGATAATATGAATTGTAACTTAAGTAATTTTTATTATCGTAGTTAAGGGTAAATATGGTAACTAAGGGTTAAAATAATATTATAAATTTTATAAATCTACCAAAACACTTGTAAAAATGTTATTGTGTGAGTTTATTTCTACTAAACATATAATTATCAAAATTGAATAATTTAATGGAAACTTGTCTAGGAAAATGGTATAAATATTATTAAACTCAATGGGAGTGACAAAATGTCACACTATTACTTTTAATATGTATAATATTTTTAATATGGGGATAAATATAATATATTCTCAACTATATATATTATTTTTAATTCTAATTTTTTTTTTACATCATGTAAATTTATTTTTAATTTTTAGTGAAGAAATAATTAAAATAAATGATTATAAAATAATGATGCAGTAATTTTTTAATTAATTAAACCAATAATTAAATGATATTAGAAGTACTAAAATAAATATAATTTAACTTAATTAAGGTGATACAAGAATTTTTGGGTTCATATGAAATTTTAAGGTTGTATTTAGTGAATTGGTTTGATGTAATCTTATTGGATTTATTTTCTTAAAGTCAATGTAATGAATAGTGTCAAAATTGACACTTATGATATTTTATGAAACTAATATTTTATAAAATTATTTAAAATCATAAAAATATTAAATATTAAAAAGGTGATTATATATTCTATAAAATATCTTAAAATTTCCATGTATGGTCCAATTTAAACTTTATATGTAAAAATGTATCCTCTTAATGTTAAAAACTTTGTTACCATAATTAAAATTAAAATAGATTAACTAATGGTTAATCAAAATGAAATGATTTAAATTAACATAAAAACTTATCTAAAATCTATTTTATGTTGGTATTTTATACTATCATATCCTATATTATAATAAATGTTATTTTGGAGGTATTTGGATTGATATTGATTTTATTATAAATTAATCTTTTGAGAAATTCCAAAAGTGACCCTCCCCTCTCTTATAAAAGAGAACCTCTCTTTCTATTCTCTTACCACATCATAAAATATTTGTTTCATCCTAAATATACCTAAATCTCATTCAAAAATCCCTCTATTTATCCTAGAATCATTACTTTTTTCATAAATCCAACTAAAGGAGTCTTTTGTGAAAATCAAAAAGAGATACCCCAAGAAGAGGTGATGTTCATCAATGAATGTTTTTATTTTATTTCTTACTTAAACCCATACAATTTTTTATTTGATGTTTATTTAATAACCAAATTATCCTTAATATATTGGTATTTTTTATAAAATATTTTATACCCACACTCACACACACTTCCATCTAATGGGTAATGAAATTACCATTCTTGTGTACGATGAACTACCACATCATGAAACGATGTTGTTCATTTTTCATATACCACCTATCATTGATGGTAATTATGATGGAATTTTTTTTATATTATATTTATGATTAATTTATTATTCTACAATTATTTTATAACACATACCTTTATTATTTACATTTTATGTGAACATGATAACTTATTTATGGGCATGTTGACTACCACCTCCTCAAAGCGATGTGATTTGTTTACAATCTACATAGAATGTATTGAGGATGGGTGTATTAATTTTTTATGATATATATGAAATAGTAATTATACTATAATTATTATTATTATATATATAATTATATTTCATTTCCTTTCTTTCTTTTAAAACAATAATTAAAAGGAAACATCATTCATGCGTACATATGGTCTGCCATCTCTACCAATGGTGAATTACATTTTAGATTTAGATCACTTATATTTTAATATAAATATTTATAAAATGAATATATATTATATATATAACATGTTTCACATTATGAAAATATTTAAATCATGATCTATATATGAGGATCAATAATAACAAGTTGAAACACGCGGTTATTACCTAAAATGTAACACTAACATGGAATGGTTAATAAATGTGAAATAGAAGGTCCTAAGTAGATAATATATGGTATGAGGTAATTGAATATGTTTATGTAATAGATTTATAATAATATTATATTTATTATACATCATTTTTGAATGAATATAAAGATAGTCAAGACATAATGCAACAGATTTTTGTCTCACTTTGATTTTAGTGGGACACGTGCCTTATACACAACTCAATTATTTTGTGTGGTGTATATACTAACCCTGAATTTAATTTATGATTATTATTTTGAAAAATTATTTCTATGTTCGTATCTATTTTAGGATCTCCCTTTCATGGGGTCTACAGTTTAAAAGTTATCAAACCAGTAATGTAATTTTGTCTTAATTTTCCTTGTTTGAGAAACATGTTATATTATGAACCTCTATTATTTTGTGAGGTTTATATACTTAAATTTGACATATTTTTTGTGAATATTATTATTTTAATTATTTTATAATTTTTATGTAATTTTATTCTCTCTTTGAAAGGAAATTTGGGTTCCTTCAAAACAATGTTTTCTAGAAGTATTTTAATGGTCTTCTAAATTATATTTTATGAATTTTCAAGGAAAAAATATTTGAAGGATGTTTAAAATTATTTTCAAAGATTACTTATAAGTTTTAAAGTTTTTTTTCATCTAAAAATATTTTCAAAATGTTTTATGATTTAAAAATTATTTTTTCAAAGGGGAAAGGATATTTTCCTCAAGAATTATTACAAATGATCTTTTAAAACCATTTTCTAAATATCATAACATTATTTGATGTTACATATGATTTATTGATGTTAGGATTCAAGTATTATATTTATCATTCTTCCTATGAACATTTTATGTTTATGATGTACTGATAATTATAAATCCATTTATTTTCCAAGGGTATTGTTATGATTGAATGATATTTTTGAAACCAATTTCATTCTATGGGTTCTGATATGATGAATGATTTAAGTTATTATGGAACACATGTATATTGTTTTCATTATGAGGTTGGTCGGACCTATATCTCCCTCTAATTCATTGAATAATGTTTTATATCTCATGAGATAATGATGAAATCCATATTGATGGGCTTGATACATGATGGAATATGGGGATACCTGATCAACTATGGCAAGATGGGGAAACCCGATCCATTACAAGTAAAGGACAGAGACTGGGGATGGTGGTGAATCATATCCATGATTAATGATTATGGTATTTTATATTCATGGTATTGTCTTATAATTTAATGATCACATTATCATACCCTTATTCTCATGTTTATGCTTATGTCCCTCCATTTTATACCCTTACTGAGCATCTAAGCTCACCATTTTTCTTTTATTTTATTCTCCCAAGGTTATAAATAAAGGTTTTAGGTAAGGGAACTAAGGAAGAATATATTTTTTGGAAACATTGGTGATCTTTCACCAGACTATAAGTTTGTATTCCAAGTTCCCAAATGCACCTAACTAATATAGTCATTAGGCATATTTTTGTATAATGTGTTAAGTATTCATAAAAAATGATGAAATGTTAATGTATAAAAAGTGAGGATCACTATAGTTGGTATCAAAGTAAATGTTTAGTTAACCATTTGAAACTAGTATTAGAAAACTTTAGTGGGATCCCTAGGGATATTTATATGTTTATTTCTAAAAATGTATCTTAGGATAAGCGTATGTATAGGATACAATCCTAGTATTTTTGTAATAATCATCAATATACAAGTATTAAACATAAGTTGTCATATATTGAAATGTTATAAGTAATTTTCCTTGATTATGTTATTCTACCACTATGATTAGTTTCTCTAACACTATGATTTCTTATTTTATTCAATGTTTGTAACTCGAATGAACCATGTTAATAATTGATTTGATGGGAAATATAATGATTTTCCTCCTGAGAAATCGAATGTTATGGGGGATAAAATGAAATATCTTTTTGTTATTATCACGCAACATTATCAAGATATGAATCATGTTGGACAAAAAATTTGAAAAGGAGGGAACAACATTCCACTGAGTTCTTCTTGAGGTAGAGTCCACCTTATTTCATTGGGACTTATGATCCACCAATGGAAGAGTAATGGATCAATACCAATTAAAAGAAATTTTTAGTTCAAAAATGTTATAAACATTAGAAATTCATTTTGGTTGTTTATTATTTGGCAGGTTAATAATATCAATGGTCTAATCTTATTAAGAATACAAGGAAATGGGATGAAATTTACTCCATGGAATGGGATGAGTTTAACAGATTATTTTTCAATAAGTACTTTCCTAATATTCTTCATACAAAAATGGAAAATGAATTCCATGAGTTAAAGAAAAATAATGATTAATCTTTTTGAACCTTTTGAAGAAATTTTTACAAGAATTTTGAGGAATGATTTTGGAATTATCATCCTACTTGAAAGTAATGTTGATCAATTTTTCAGTGGCCTAAAAAAAAGTCTCTGAAGGGTGTTAGCCATAAGGAACTTTAGTAGTTAAAAATAAATTATCTAGTATACCCTCACAGTGTAAATGGATGTTGGGGTTACATATAAATCTCATGGGTTTGAAAAGAAAATAAATATGGAGTTTAACAAAAAAATATAAAAACCATGGGGAGAAAAAGGTGAGTTTTCCTTTATGTTCAATTTCTGGGTAGAAGTATGGTAGAGATTGCCTTAAAGGGACTGGTAAAAGTTTCATGTGTGGAAATGTAGGTCATCTAGAAAGTGAATGTGAAAGTAATAAGAATAAGTTATCTTGTTATAAAAATAGAGAGAAGTCTATAATGAATGAACACCCCACAGTTCAATGCTTCAAGTGTAAGGAAAATGGGAATTATGCTAATCAATGCCCAAATACAAGGGTTAACGATGGCGATTGACGTTAATAATGTCTTAAAGACAAAGGAAAATATCATGTGATCACAATTGGTGATGTCGAGAATGAAAATGAAGTGGTGGAATGATTGAGTATTTATGTAATGGAATATAGGAATAATGTTTTAGAAGTAATTTTATGGTATTATAGAATAATGAAATATTTATATATTGGTGCACTGTAGTTTTCTCATAAGGATTTAAGAGAATATGATGAATGGTACTGGTAACCATGAAAAGTGATTGAGGTAATAAAGTGATATTTTTGGAAAACACATGATTAAGGTAAGGATAACCCTTAATATGTTCATGATGTTGATATAATGATATTTGGATAAATATATGTTGGATATGAATAAGTAAATTAAAGGGTACTAATTTCCTTTGAAATGATTAAATATTTATTGAAAAGTGGTTTATGCTATCATGGATGAAGTTTAAAACTTGTTGGAGTTAAGGAATATATCCAATAAACATTAGAATAAAGAAACATTCATGTTTTCAACAAGGATTTATGATAATTTAGGTTATTACCATGTTTCAAGAGAATACTTAATGAAGGTATTTACATGTTTGGAATGTGACAACCAATAACTACCTTTTGATATATAGGGGATAAATGTCAAGATGATTTAGTGAACTTCATTATAATGTTTTGGAATTTAACCATTTTGAAGGGTTATAAGGTTAACCATTTATGGAATGGTTTATATTAAACATTGGATGATTTTTTTGAGATTAAAGTATTATCTCACCATAGAGGGATTTATGTGTATTGGACAACTTTTTATAAACTTTTTATTATGATAAAGAGAGACAGAATGTAATATCATTATATTTATAGATCTCATGATCCGTTAACGCTTTAGGAATGAAATATTCACCATCATTTCTGGTAATAATAGATAAAGTGGAAATTAATCAAGGCACGAAAATGGGTGAGGTGGCCCTAAAATCAAGTAAGTATATATTCTCATGAGAATTATTCAACATTAGAAAAAATGGTATTGAAATAAAATGTAGTCCTTTTATCATCATTTTTTATGATATCAATGAACTTTTTCAATCCTCTTTGGGTTATGAATTTTTTATTGTTAACTTTCTCCAAAAAATGTTCTCTATCACTCTTCATCTAAACTTGATTGTTATAATTCCCTTATATGCCCATGTTTTCACTTTACACCTATATTCTTTTATGTGGAAACCTATTTATGAGTTACTTTGGTTAACAGTTATGTTTCTAAATTTCCTTTTTAAAATAATGTTTTAGTATTCATTTTTTTGATGTGGGTTTCTTTGAAAGGAACATTCAATTATTAAACCTCTGATAACACAGATGAATTTTTAGGGTAAAATTCATTTTAATGGGGGTAGAATGTAACCCAGAGATTTTTTAAAATATATATTTTTGAATTAATTTAATCTTTTTGATATTTTTCATTTTATAAAATACAGAATGTAAATTTGTTATAAGAAAAACACTATGTTTGGATTGCATTATACACAACAAAAATTTGAGATTGTGATACACACAACACTTAGATTACCTTTCATCATATTAAAAACAGTTATTTTCTTATGTTAAACCCAATTTTGAGTTCTTCTAATAGCTTTCATTACATATAATATCGATTTTTACCAAACAATACTATATTATTAAAATATTATTATTTAATATAATAAGATATAATAGGGCCATTAAATTAGTGGTTGTAAATAATATTCACTAACTTATTAAAATATATGGTTTATAATATGAAATAAATGGTTACCAATTAATTATAAATGAAAATATAAAATAATTGATTATAAATGAAAAGGTTTTACTTTTATGCCCCCAATGTAATTTTGTCTTAATAAAATAAATTAATTATTATTATTGTATAATATAAATAAAATATAAATTTTATATATTCAATAAAATATTTTTGATATTCATCCAATATATTTTATAGGCATAAGATAATAATAAACCCAATTTTACGGATAAAACCGTATATTTTTCAAAAGGGTAATTTTACCATCTTTTAATGGTGAGCCAATTTTAAATATAATTTTTGATAATTTTAGAGTTAATTTATGATGAAATAAACTTATTATTAGAAACAGGAATACAAAAAAATTTCTTTGGTGGATTTTTTTTGATCTTTTTTGATAAGTTTCATGTTTTGATGAATAGGGAAAAATACTGAATTATAATTGAAAATATATTTTTCATAGAAATAATTTATAGTGTTTAATTATATATTAGACTAATTTTAAATTTTAATTAGATAAATTATATTCTTTTAGTAAAATTTAGTTAATTTTAATAAATATCATATTGAATTTGAATATAAAAACATGCCAATCGTATGGTCATTTTGACCTTAAAAACTCGTTTCCCATTCCGTCAATGGGATTAATTTTAAATTAATTTTTTAAATTTATATGTTTTGAATTATGAAAAATTTATTTCATATTTGGAATAAAAAGGTCAAAATTTATTAAATATTTCCCTTTTATTTTCGGGCAATATGAATAGTAACTTTAATAAATTTTATTACCAATATTAAGGGTAAATCGTGTAAAAAAGGGTGGAAAAATCTTATAAATATTAGAAATATACCCTAACACTTGAGAAAATATTATTAGAAGAGTTTAATTAGACTATTAATATATAATTATCTATATTTAATATTTTAATGGACACTTTTCGGGGAAAAATACTGAAATATTATTAAACTTAAAGTAAGTGACAAAATGTCACACTCTTACTTTTAATGTGTATAATATTTTTAATATGGGGTTAAATTGAAGATATTATGGAATATATATATTATTTTGAAATATAAAATGTCTATATATATCATATAAATTTATTTTTAATTTTAAGTGAAGAAATTATTATCATAAATAATTACAAAATGATGATGCAATAATTATTCAGTTAATGAAACAATCATTTAAATGATATTATAAATATTAAATTAAATATAATTATACTTAATTAAGGTTGAAAACAATTTGTTTGGGTTAATATGACATGTTGTTGGTGTATTAAGCAAATTTTTTCAATGTAATCTTACTGGATTGATTTTCTTAGAGTCAATATTTTGAATAGTCTCAAAATTGACACTTATGATATTTTAAGAAAATAATATATTAATAAAATATTTAAATATACTAAAAATATTAAATAATGACAAGGATTTTAGATATGGTATAAAAGATCTTTATTTTTCCATTTATTATCTAATTGACACTTTATATGTAAAAATTACATCCTCCTAGTATTAATAACTTTGCTACCATAGTTAAAATTAAAATGGATTAACTAAGGGTTAATCAAAATGATAAGGTTTTGAATAACATAAAAACTTGTCTAAAATCTATTGGTTGATGTTATTACAAACTTTTATTATATTATATTCTAATAAATTTAATTTTGTAGGTATTTATATTGAGGTTGATTTTATTATAAATTAATCTTTTGAGAAATTTGAAAAATGCCCCTCCTCTCTCTTATAAAAGAGAACCTCTCCTTCCCTTCAATATACACTTAAGACCCAATTTTTTTCTGAAAAAATATTTCTAAATATACTCTCAAAATCCCTAAATTCATCCAATAATCCTTACTTTGTTCATAAATCCAACCAAAGCAGCCCGTTTTTTCAAATCAAAAGGAGATACCCAAAGAAGAGGTATCATTCATCAATGAATGATTTTTGTTTTATTTCTTCCTTAAACTTTTCAATTAATTTTATTTAATTTTTATATAATAACCTAAAAATACTAAATATATTGGGATGTTTTTATATAAATTATTTTACCTAAACTCTCAAATATTTCCATCTAATGGCTAACGAACTTACCATTCTTGTGTATGATGAACTACGACCTCATGAAACGATGTTGTATGTTTTTTCATTACCACCTCTCACGGTTTTTAATTATGATGGAAACAATATTTTATATGATATATATGATATTTTAAATTTATTTATGATTTTGGAATTATTATATAACACATATCTTTATTCTTTCCATTTTTGGTAAATATGATAACTTCATTTGTGGGCGTGTGGACTATCGCCTCCTCAAAGAGATGTTATTCATTCACACTCTAGATTGAATGTATTCAGGATGGGTTTAGAAAAATTTTACGATATATATAAAATAAAAATTCAAATATAATAATTATATATATATATATGTATACATATATTTCATTTACATTTTTTCTTTCAACATGATAATTAAACGGAAACAACGTTCATGCGTGCATACGGCCTACCGTCACTATGAATGGTGAATTCCATTTAATATTTAAATTGTTTATATTTTATTATAAATTTTTATATAATGAATATATTTATGATATTTATATCATTTTTTATATTCATGAAATATATAAATCATGATCTATGTAATAATATCAAGAATAACAAGTCAAAACAAGAAGATATTACCAGAAATGTGACACTAACATGGAATCCTAAGTAAATAAGTAATAAAAGTTCCTAAGTAAATCATAGATTGTATGATTTAATTTAATGTGTTTATATAATATATGTATAATAAAATTATATTTATTATACTGAAGTTTTGAATGAATACAAATATTATCAAGACATAAGGTAAGCGATTTTTGTCTCAGTTTTTTTCCTTGTGGACACATGACTTATACACTACTCGTTTCTTTTGTATGGTGTGTATAATGAACATGAATTAATTTTATGATTATTATTATTAATATTTATGGGTGTTTTAATATCCATTTGATGATATCTCTTTTGTGGGGTTTAATGTTTAAAAGTTGTCAAATCGGTAAGGTAATTTTGTCTCAATTTTCCGTCTTTGAGACCCATATTATATTGTGCACCTATATTATTTTATGAGGTGTATATAATATACTTTTACATGTTGTGTCATAAATATCCTTATTTTCATGATATTATAAGTTTCTTGTAATTCTATTCTCTCTTAATTTTAAAATCTATGTTCCTTCAAAACAATGTTTTTAAAAAGTTTTTTAAAGTTGTTTTAAATGATATTTTTTGTTTTTCAAGGAAAAAGTATTTCAAGGATGTTTAAAATGTTTTTCAAAGATTAATTATAATTTTTGAAGGTTATTTTAAATTTAAAAACATTGCTAAATGTTTTATGATTTAAAAATATTTTTTCAAAATAGAAATCATATTTTCCTCAAGAATTATTCCAAATGATCATTCAAAACCATTTTCCATATATGATAACATTATTTGATATTACTTATGATTTATTTAGGTTATGGTTGAAAAATTATGTTATTATTATCTTTTTGAATATTTTATGTTTATTGTGGAATGATATTTATGAAACACTTTTCTTTTCCATGGGTTATGTTATGATTGATTGATGTTTATGAAACTAATTTCATTCCATGAGTTTTGATGTGATGATTGATTTATGTAATTATGGAACACATATGTATGGTTTTCATTATGTGATGGGTTGGACCTACATATCCCTCCAAATAATTGGGTAAAGATTTATTTATTATGACATAATGATGGAATTCAAGTTGATTGGCTTGATCCATGATGGAAGACGGGGAAACTTGATCCACTATGGGAAGATGGAGAAACCTGGTCCCTTACAAGGAAAGGACTATGACTAGGGATGGTGGTGTCTCCCTTGCAATAGGTGTAGTCCCCATGAAGTTCCCTATTTTATTTTTTCAAGGTTCCTTGTACTTATAGGGAATAATATTACATGTTTATGTGTCTCCCACAAATTTCATGTCTTATTCCATGTTATTTTTTATTGTATTATTCTCTTGATTCCCTTGTGATTCATGTCTTATAAACTGTCAATATATATTTCATGATTCATGTTTATGATATTTTATATATAGGGTATAATCTTCTAGTTTTTTTATCACATTCTCATACCCTTATGGTCAGTTTTATGCTTATGCAACACCCTTGTTTACCCTTACTGAGCATATGATCTCAACCTTTTTCTTCTGTTTTCTTTCCCCCAAGTAATAGAGAAAGGTTTTAGGTAGCGGTACTAAAGGATAATATATTTTTGGGGAAATTTTAATATATTTCTATAGAGTAGAATTTTTTGTTCCATGTTTCTAAAGGATCTAAACTAATATGATCATTGTGTGTCTGTTTGCATAATGTGTTAAGTATTTTTCAAAAATAAGGAAATTTTAAGGTATGGAAATTGAGGGTCTCTAAAAATATGATGGATTTTGGTTTTATTTTATTTATATGTAGTTTTTTTATTTTTTGTTTATATCTTCTTTAATGGAATTTAAGTGGTTAATGCCTCCCATTTAAGCAGTTTAAACCCTCGGTGCTAGTTGAAAATCTAGGGCCTACATGAGGTAGGACTCAAGGGTCACTCCTTCTCTTACCTAGTGACCCTAGAGGGGTACCAATGAAGGGGTTGGTGGGTCATGGAAAAGTGTAATCAACGGTTTTGGTTGAGAAATAGGGTGCATATTGGTTTTTAGAACCAGAGAGGATGCATGTTAATGGTTGATAAATGGCTAGAATCAAGCCTATCATGTGACATAGACCAAGGTGGCTAGCGAAGACTATAATATTTTTGGCCCACCTATGATTCAATGTAAGGACCTTGATAACCAATTGAACAAGTTTTGGTGAAAGTGTAACTGTTTTATGGTAGAAATTATGAGGAGGTACATGCACCTTGGCCATTTGTTTCATTAGCATCTACATCCTAAATTGTATGTGTGTTTATTTGAGGAATTTGTTTTGTTTTATAATAAATAATTATTATTTTTTGAATTGGAAATGTAAAAAAATGGTGATTAACTATCATAAACAATTTTTTTGAATCTTTTTCCTAACTTAAATTTGCAATTCCCTTGCATATTATAACATGTTTCCTCATGAATATTATTATTTTCCCCATGCTAAAGTATATAGCATGCTAAAATGTTTTCCAAATGTTTAGAATTATTACTAAACCATGATTAGAATATGTTTTTGTGATTATATATTGAATATTTATGATCTCTATTGAACATTTTTCCTTAATTAGACTTCATATTTTCATATCAAAATTATTTTTTTGAAACCATATTTTAGAGTATTTTGATTTCCTTATAAATTGATATTCCATGCAGCATTTTTCATTTTTGATGTATTATGAGAATGTGATAGGGATTGATTGTGTTTTTTTTTGTGATTAAAATTCTAGAATTATTGGAAAATTACTAGCATGCTTATTTATAATCCACTTGAATTTGAGGAATTTTACACGAATAACCATGCCCTTTCGATTTTTGAAGTGACTATAATTTTAAAATATTAATTAATTTATATAGTGCATGATACAGTTATTAATTCATATAAAGGCTGAAATTTCAGTTTCTTTTATTCCTAAATTTTGGAAATTGATAAAAATGCATTATGATAACTGTTATTTATTTGAATAGTTTCCAAATAAATAATTTTTTCTCATTTTCCAATCATGAATGAAATCTTTACTATGTTATATTATTTGAAGATTGAAATAGGACTGGTATTCAATATGTTACATTATTTATCATTATATTTAGCTCACATTTATTAAGAATTTATTATATGTCTAGGTTTTTATTATTTGTATTAACTTTTTGGAGAATTATAAGCATGCTTTGTGTAAGCCTGTTGAGACTTGAAACTATTTTTCATGATTGAACATGTTATTCTAATAATGAATAAATTTATAGTACTAAAATAATTATACCTTACGTGTTAAGTCATTAGTATCATTCCATGAGTAGGCATTTAAATATAGATGAGAATTTCATGCTTGAGAAATAAAAAAGAAGGTTTTCATTCAATATAGCATGTCTAAAGTTGAAAACATTTATGTGAGTTATTATGAAATTTCAAGTATATAATCCTCAATCATGATTCATGTTTAGTATGTTGTGTTGAAAATATTAAATCCTATTATGTGATTATCATTTTTTGTTTAAATATATGATTAGGATAATTTTTCCTTTTTTTAGTTTATAATCGTGTTAAAATGAGTTTTGAAATGTTTAAAGAATGTTTTGTTTGGAAATTTTAAGCCTCATGTATGAGATAAATCATGTGCAATTTTTCATTTTTTAGAAGAATTTTTCCCTTGAGATCACATTTTTAGCTTATTTTTGAATCATTATTCATAGTATCACATTAAGTGTAATTTTTATCATTAAATTAAACCACATGTTAGAGTTAAATAAATGAAAGACATGACAGTTTCCCTAATGATGACGTGAAAATTTTAATTATTGTTTATAGGGACATTATTTACAGATTGAATTAAGTGTTTCCTTGATAAAAACCAAATTTAAAAATTTAAAAATGGCGATTTAATGGTTGTTTAAGAATAATTTTTTTTGTAATAAAACCTTTATTTTTCTTAATTTGAAAGTTGTGTAAATAGAATACTATGATGTTGTGTAACACCCCAAGATTTCATAGTACGCTATTTTTTCAAAGTAATGCGATAACTTGCACTACATGCAACCCTGAGTTCAAGCGCAATGTGACTTACCAAACTAGCAGTTCAAAAGAGGTTATGAATAGTATTAACTAAATTTTGAACTTTATATAATCCTTATAATTTTAGAATCCATATTATGAGTTTCTTAGACATAATGTAAGGACAAATTCATTTTTTTCAGATAAAAGATTTATATTTTCAAAAAATGCACTTTTACTGACTTTTAATGGTAAACCCTTGTTAAATCCAATATTTTAAACTTTTACATATTCAATTTTACAAAAAAACTCTTTATTTAGAATCGGGATATAATAATTTAGTTTCAATAAATTTTTGGTGTTTTTCTGATAACTTTCATATTTGGGTGAATAGTGAAAAATACTCTATTTTAACTGAAAACAACTCTTTTAATAAAAATAATTTATAGTGTTAAATTATACATTTTAATGGTTTGTAAGTATAAATAGATTATATTTTTACCATTTAATCCAATTCTGGAAATTGTATGTAATTTTACTTTGAAATTGTACATAAACAAGTGTCAATCTTTTGATAGTTATTATTTCATAAAAATACGCCTTTTGGTTTTGACAACGGGAATTAATTTTAAAATTAATAAACGAAACATCAATGTTTTTAATTTGGTAAAATAGAAATCATTATTGAATTTGGAATATCAAAATTATCTTAGGGTGAATTTTTGGTATTTTTCTGAAAACATTCAATTGTTGATGAATAGTGAAAAACACCGAGTTATTGTTTAAAACCAAATTTTTAATTAAATAATTATTTATTTTAATTTATTTTATTTTAGTTAAAAATAGATAAATAATACATATATATGTTCAACATAATTTATTGGAGTCGTTTTATAATAAGTTTAGATATATGAAATTTTATCGAACTTTTTACCGTATTTTACCCACCTCCTAGGAGCATTTGCAAATTTACATAAAACGTAATTTTACCGCTTCTGTGAGTTGAATTTCGAAATTATGAGAGACACGGTTGATATCAGTAAGTAAAATTTGGTTTAATAAGTTGAAAATAATTTTTGGTGAATAGTAACTTTTTACTTTTATTTACCACGGTTAAAAGAAAATAGGGTAATTAAGGGTACAAATGATATTATTATTACCCTAAAACATGTTGTAATTCTATTGGATAAGTGTAATTAGACCAAAAATAACCTTAGGAATAAAATATGATCTTTTAGGTCCACTTGGATTAGATTAGGACATTTATTATTATTTAATTCAAAGAAGAATAAAAAGTGTTAAATTAAAAGTTTAATTACTAAACCATTTTTAATATAGGGTTACAGATAAGATAAATTCAACTATAAATATAAATTAGAAGTCTAAAAATATTTCCTACGTAATTTTATTTTATTTATATTTTTTAGACATTATATAATTAAATTTATTTATGACACAATGATGATGCAGTAATCACCTTATTAATGAATGATTAAAATAATTGATATTATAAATATCCAAATAAATGTAATTTGAGACTTTTAATGAATTACATTAATTTTATAGGTTAATATGACATATTAGGGTTGGTTATATTAATTGTTTTATAATTAATAATGTTGTTATAAATTTAGAGAAAACAAAATAGAAAATAGTGTCAAAATTGACATAAAAGAGTTTTTAAAACAAATATTATATTATTAATTGTTATTCTATTCATAAAAATATATGGTTCATCCAAAATACTTATATAATAATATATATGACATTAAATAACCAATTGGGGTTCTATTGGTATTTTATAGTAAGTTTATTAACCATATAATATAAAAATACAAACTGACATGGTAAATGTCAAACTATTTAACTAAGAGTTAAATCTAAAAGTTAAGGTTAATATGGTGACCTAAACCTATCTAAAACCTATTTTTTGAGTGGTTTTATACCCATACCCACCTTATCCTTTAAATGATTAATTTTGGAGCTATTGGAAACCGAAAATGAATTTATTATAAAATAATATTTTAAGTTTTTTCTAAGGTGCCCCTCACCCCTCTTATAAAAGGGCACTTCCCCTTCTCTCAAATTCACACCTCCAAAGCCATTTGGATTGACCAAAACCTGCCCAAATATCCTCCCAACTATCCTAACGTAATTATAGTGTCCTTACTTTGGTCATAAAGCCAACCTAAGGATCTCTTTTGATCAAATCAAAAGGAAGAACCCAAAGAAGAGGTAATGATTTCACCACCCTCTTTCAAGTTATTTTATTCTTCCACTTACTCTTTCTTTGTTATTACCATACCAAAATAATAAATCCAGTACCTTATATATAATATTATGTTATTATAACTATTTCATAACCATATTCATTATTTTATCCATCCTATGAATGATAATGTCACCATTCGTGCGTACGTACGGCTTACCGTCTCCACACCGTGGTGTAATTTATTATTCAACACTATGTTATTTAGATGGATACAATGATGAGTAATATGTATATAAATAATAAAAATTACATTCTAATATCTTTGTAAAATTAATATATCATCCAATTCCACACGTTTAAGGAAAGGATATTGTCGCTCGTGCGTACGTACGGATTACCGTCTCCACGACGCGATGAGATTCATTTCCATGTTCACCACTCATCGATGATTATAAAAATATATATTACTAATAAGCATGTAATATGTGAAATAATAATTATATTTGATATATATATATATATATGTATTTATTTATTTATGTACTTACATATATCTTATTCACTTACTTACATTCAATACGATATGAAAACAGAAACAGCGTTTATGCGTACATTCGGCCTACCGTCTCCATAAACGGTGTTTTCCATTTCATATATCTATCTATTAAAAATATTTATATTTTAAATATATATGATATATGAATCAATGGTTTGATTATGTAAGTATTTAAGTCATGATCTAAATGATATGGTCAAGAATAACAAGTTAAAATAGGTAGGATAAAGAAAGTGATTGTTACCCGAAATGTTAATTTAACATGAAAATCATTATTAAATGGGTAGTATAAAGTAATAAATGAATAATGTATGATATAATAAATATGAATATGGTTCTGTTATAATCTAATAATATACAATGGTCATTATACAGAAGTTTAAACGTACCCTTGACCAAAGGAAAGAGCAAGGTAAGGGTTAATTTCACAATCTCTTTATTATGCGAGGTTGTTTTTATGTAAGTATCTACTGGGAAAAATTTATTATCCATGTCCATGTCCTATAAAATATTTTTCAAAGGGATTAATTTTAAGGTACCTTTTACTAAAAATTCATTTTAAATGTTTTAATGATTTATTCTTCTAAACCATTCTCATTAATTTCCATGTTTTCAAAATGGTTTTAAGGATTTATTTAAATGGACATGAATGTTTTAAAATGTTAATTACTTTCAAAAGTTTCAAATTGGTATGGGAAAATTTGATTAAAAAATTTATTTAAATTCCTTCCATTCTAAATTTTGGTACTTTTAAATTTTTTCATGAAAAATGGATATTTCTCTCAAATAGTTTTACAAATCATTTTCATCTATGTCAAAATCCTTTAATGGATTTTAAACTTGTTTGAAGTTGATTTATTATGATTAAAATATTCAATATATTATTGAAGGTTTTGTGATATTTTTGATTGTGGATGTGTTATTTTTATACCATCCATGTTTTATGGGTAAATTATTTACATTTCGTATGCGATATTTAATACGAATGTTTATGTTATGTTTAAACCTTTTCATATGAGGAATGAATTGGACTTAGTAAGTGAAGGGTGGCGCCCACTATATCTCCTCTATGCATCAGTAGGTCTCATGAGAAAAAATTGTGTTTTGGTACAGGGATTTGACAAAAATCTTATTTTTAGTCTTGGTACAAGGCCTTGACTATATGGTTATGAAAGTCTGGCATTATGCATTCCATCATTATAAAAGTGGCTATTGATATTACATGTGATTATTAGACTAGTAGAATATCCATGTGAGTAATTAAATAGAATTATTTTGATTTATATTTTCCATATTATGATGAATTTTATGTTGAAAAGGCTTTTGTTTTAGTTTTATACATTGCGTTAAATATTTATGCTTATTTATGAAAGTTTCTACTGTATTGTTATCCTTACTGAGCATCTGAGCTCACCCCTTTCTATATTTTATTTTTCCCAAGATTCCAAGAAGTGTATTATGATTGATATGTAGGGTTAATCTAAGGTAATAATGTAATTCATAAAGGATTATTTATGTTATGTTTTATGTTATAAAGTGTAGTGTAACATTCATGTATGTAATCTATTTTCCAAGACTGCTAAACTGGTCGGTCTTTCGGGACTTGATACCTTGTAATAATACCAATGTATTAAGATAATGCACCGAATCTGGGCTTCTGGGGTTGGGGTGTTATAGTTGGTATTAGAGGAAGTTTAGTAAAAACCTTGGAAACTAGATTTAGATAAACTCTGATTAGAGCACATATTCCTAAGATAGACCTTGTGTATTAGTGTAGAAAAACTTCCTAGAATTTTGGTATTGTAGAGATTTTGTGAATTTTCCAATCAATACATCCATGTCTGGATAAGAGAAAGTAGAGGCGGCTCTGGCACAGATGTACCTAGGGGTAAAACCCAAAAACAACGCTTTGAGCTAGACTCGAAGGGGAACTGGTGCACAATAATGAGCCTTGCTGCACTCTTGGTTACGACACTCCCGGGGGATATGCTTAGGATAATTCTCATTTTCTTTAAAACCTATTATGAAGGGTTTATGAGTATATACATCCTAAAAAAAATTTATGATTATGGATTATATCTATAAACTTTTCAATTTATGTTAGGTATTTTACAAGTTTGGAATTATTCATTGCAATTCATAAACTAACCTAGTGTATGCCATTGTATAGAAATGGCACCGAGTAGAAGAAATGTGAACTCCAGCAATACGTATGATCCAAAGAGTAATAAGGATCATATATTTCATGGTATTAATCCATCATTTAGAAGGTAAATAGTATTCTATGTATTCTCAACATATGAAGATATAATATAATGCATTAATAAGATAAGTAATGAATTCTCTGAGTCCTATGGCTTTGAAGGGAAGCAACTGAAGAAAAGGATGGAAGAGAGAAATATGGATAAAGGGAAGAGGGAAAAGAAGGATTTTCCCATATGTGATAACTATGGAAAGAATCACCTTGGGAAATTCTTGAAGGGAACGGGAGTTCATTATAAGTGTGGAGAAAAATGACACTAAGTATGTGATTGCAAGGGTAAGAAAAAAGTTTCAAATGTACAATGCTTCATCTGCAAGGAATTGGGACACTATGCGAATCAATGTCCATATCATCAGAGTATACCCCAAATGCTTCTATTGGATAATAATAAAGTTATGATACTACTAAATATTAAGAGGAATGGTTATATTTCTTACATTGTTGTTAAAGTATTGTGTCATTTGAGTATTGTATTAATGATGTACATGTTATAAGAATTATTGAGTATATAAGGATTGTACTGCAGTACTATTTCATTAAAGACTTGAGATTGTGTGGAACCAAGAAAGTGACTCAATAGTAGGTTAAATTTTTGGAAAATATATGATTGAGGGAAAGATAAACCATTATATGGTTCTGATACTGAGGTAGTGATTTCAGAATAATACATGATTGGTTTGAATAAATTATATTGGATATTCTTGACTACCTTGAAACAGATTAATGATTTGTATATTCCATCATTGTTGGAGTTTACACCATTTTTTGATAGAAGGAGTATATCCAGTATTCTATAAAGAATAAGGGATCATGAATTTAATCAATAAGGTTTTATGGTAATTCAGGATGTTGTAGTGTTTTAGAAGAACACATGATGAAGGTGTTGACATGTTATTATGTGAAAAAAGGATCTTCATTGTGTTTACCTTCCTTATAAATCTTGAACTATGAGTTTGGATAGAGATATTTTGGATAATTCTAGTTTGAGATTATTTTTGGATTGCTATAAAAGGACAACCTGGAGGTCGGGCGGCAACCAGTCGCATCCAGCAAGGCCACGAGACTTAAACCCGCAACCGAAGGGCGACAAGGGTGTATCACCTACCACTATCCCAAGTGATGTCCTGGATTGAATAATGTAGTTTTTTTAAGGTCTAATATATGAATTATAAATTCATTTTTTTGGAACCCTATACAAATAGAATAAATAAAATATTTTTTTTAAGTTCTATTATCTTTTAGAGTGGAAGATGATTTTGTGGTAGAAATTAGTTAAAGGATGGAACTCTACTTGTCAAGTATATATTTTTTTATTCACTTATTCTATGAAGAAATTAATTCTTAAACATTAGGTAAGGTATCTTAAAACTAAAAATGTGTTATCCTAATACCTTATGTTTTGTTGAACCAATGATATTTTAAATCATCAAAGATTGATGGCTTTGAGGCCCTCAATTCTACAATTGTTTGTGACTGATGACTTCAATCACTCCCTATAAATATTTAAGTTTTTCCTCTAATTATGTGTCTCTAATTAACACCAATGTTCTCCTAATCGAGATCATAATTTGTTGGTGATTTTTTCATTCCCCTTTTCCTCTTATTAAGACTGAATTTTATTAACCCGATTTCTGATGTGGGTTTTCCCACAAAGGTATTTTCTATTCTCCACCTTTTATTTTCGAATAACAATTTCAAATTGTGAGGACCCAATTTATTGAAGGAGGGAAGAATGTAACACCCCAAGATTTCATAGTACGTTTTTTCTTCGAAGTAATGTAATAACTTTCACTACACGTAACATTGAGTTCAAGCGCACCACGACTTACCAAACTAACCGTTCAAAAGCGGTTATGAATAGTATTAACTGAATTTTGAACTTTATATAATCCTTATAATTTTAGAATCCATATTATGAGTTTCTTAGACATAATGTATGGACAAATTCATTTTTTTAGATAAAAGAAGTATTTTTTAAAAATTGCACTTTTACCGCCTTTTAATGGTGAACCCTTATTAAATCCAATATTTAAAACTTTTATTTATTAAATTTTACAAACTAAACTTCTTATTTAGAATTGGGACATAATAATTTAGTTTCAATAAAGTTTTGGTGCTTTTCTGATAACTTTTATATTTGGGTGAATAGTGAAAATACTATATTTTAACTGAAAACAACATTTTTAATAAAAATAATTTATAGTGTAAAATTATACATTTTAATGGTTTGGAAGTATAAATATATTATATTTTTAACATTTAATCCAATTTTTTTCTTTGTAAGTAATTTTACTTTGAAATTGGACATAAACAAGTGTCAATCTTTTGATAGTTATTATTTCTTAAAAATACGCCTTTTGGTTTTGAAAACGGATATTAATTTTAAAATTAATAAATGAAACTTATATGTTTTTAATTTGTTAAAATATACTTCATTATTTAATTTGAAATATCAAAATTATCTTAGGTTTATTTTTTCGTATTTTTCTGAAAACATTCAATTTTTGATGAATAGTGAAAAACACTAAGTTATTGTTTAAAACCGAATTTTTATTTAAATAATTATTTAGTTTATTTTATTTTATTTTAGGTCAAAATAGATACATAATATATATATATATTCAACATAATTCATTGGAGTCAGTTTATAATAAGTTTAGATATATAAAATTTTATCGAACTGTTTACCGTCTTCTACCCACCTCCAAGAAGCATTTGTAAATTTACATAAAACTTAATTTTACCGCTTCTGTGAGTTCAATTTCAAAAATCTTAGAAACATGGTTGATATCAGTAAGTAAAATGTGGTTCAATAATATGAAAATATTTTTTGGTGAATAGTAACTTTTTACTTTTATTTACCATGGTTAAAAGAAAATAGGGTAATTAAGGGTAAAAATGATATTATTATTACCCTAAAACATGTTATAATTCTATTCGATAAGTGTAATTCGACCAAAAACAACCTTAGGAATAAAATATGATCCTTTAGGTCCACTTGGATTATATTAGGACATTAATTATTATTTAATTCAAAGAAGAGTTAAAAGTGCTAAATTCAAAGTTTAATAACTAAACCATTTTTAATATAGGGTTACGCATAAGATTAATTAGATTATAAATATTCATTATGAAGATAAAAATATTTCCTATATAATGGTATTTTATTTATATTTTTTAGGCAATATATAATTAAATTAATTTATGACACAATGATGATGCAGTAATTACCTTATTAATGAAAGATTAAAATAATTGATATTATAGATATAGAAATAAATGTAATTTGAGACTTTTTATGAATTCCACTAATTTTATAGGTTAATCTGAAATATTAGGGTTGGTTATATGAATTGGTTTCTGAATAATAATGCTTTTATGAATTTAGAAAAAACAAATTAGCAAATAGTGTCACAATTTAAATAAAAGAGTTTTTAAAACAAATATTATATTATTAATTGTTATTCTATTCCTAAAAATCTACGGATCATACAAAAGTCTTATATAATAATATATATTACATTAAAGAATAAATTGGGGTTCTATTGGAATTTTATAGTAAGTTTATTAACCATATAATATAAAAATATTAAGAGACATGGTAAATGTCAAACGATTTATCTAAGAGTTAAATCTAAAATTTAAGATTAATATGGTGACCTAAACCTGTCTAAAATATATAGGTTGAGTGGTTTTAGACCCATCCCCAACTTATCTTTTAAATAATTCCTTTTTTAGCCATTAGAAACCGAAAATGAATTTATTATAAAATAATATTTTAAGGTTTCCTAAGGTGCCCCTCACCCATCTTATAAAAGGGCACATCCCCTTCTCGCAAATTCACACATCCAAATCCATTTGGCTCAGCCAACCCCTACCCAAATATCCTCCCAACTATCCTAACTTCATCCTAGTGTCCTTCCATTGGTCATAAATCCAACATAAGGATCCCTTTTGATCAAATCAAAAGGAAGAACCCGAAGAAGAGGTAATGATTTCACTACCCTCTTTCAAGTTCTTTTATTCTTCCACTTACTCATTCTTTGTTATTACCATAACAAAATAATAACTCCAGTACCTTATATATACTGTTATGTTATTATAAATATGGCATAACCATATTCATTATTCTATCCATCCTATGAATGATAATGTCACCATGTGTGCGTACGTACGGCTTACCCTCTCCACACTGTGGTGTAATTTATTATTCAAAACTATGTTTTTTAGATGGATATAATGATGATTAATATGTATATATATAATAAAAATAACATTATAATATCTCTGTAAATTTAATATACCATCCAATTCATCACCTTTAAGGAAATGATATTGTCGCTCGTGCGTACGTATGGATTACCGTCTCCACGACGCGATGAGATTCATTTCCACGTTCACCATTCATCGACGATTATAAAAATATATATTACTAATAAGTTTGTAATATATTAAATAATAATGTTATTTGATATGTATATATATATGTATGTATGTATGTATGTATGTATTCATGTACTTATATATATCTTATTCACTTACTTCTGTTCAATACGATATGAAACACTACTAAAAAATCGGGCTTTAGCGACCGTCATTGGCGGTCGCTATAGGCCTATAGAGACCGCCCAGTGACCGCCATTGGCGGTCGCTTCAGCTTCGTCGTTGTAGGCTAATAGCGACCGCCAATGGCGGTCGCTATAGGTGGCCGAAAGTCCGGCCTTAAGCGACCGCTTGGCGGTCGCTATAGGCTACCTGTTGGGCACCATTAGCGACCGCCACTGGCAATCGCTAATGTTGCCCGGCAGGCACCCTATAGCGACGGCCTTTGGCCGTCGCTACCCTGGGAAATTTTTTTTAAAAAAAAATTCCTACTGAAAGAAATATATATATATATATATATATATTAAATAAAATATATATATATATATATTAAAGAAAATATTTATATATACATTATTAAATAAAATATTTTAAATATATATATATATATAATATGTTTTAAATGTTTTAATATATATATATATATTAAAGAAATATATATATAATATTAAATAAAATATTTATCATTTTTTTAATGAAATGTACGAATTGTGTTTTTTTTCTTCACAGTGCAAAATCAGAGATAAAACAAGGTAAAAATCATAAAAAATGGAAAACAATTTCAAACAGCATAAACATCAAGATCATCATAAACAATAAATGATAAACGTGCTTCAACGATCCGAGCAGGTCCATCCATTTCAATTTTCTGCTTCAATAAACCTACAATAAGACAAAAAAAACAACAAAACAAAACAAACGTAAATTGGACATAATTATTCAGTTATTATATATATATAATAAAATTAAATCTGACATCAAATCATGGTGCTATAATAATTTAAAACCCCCAATTTAAGAAATGTTATCATTTCAGGTCATTCGGAGCACGTGTGCTCCAAATTCGACCGTCTCACGCCGTTTCTGGTGTTTTAAGACACTGGAAACGCGTTTTCGGTCACCGCGGTCAAAAGAAAGCTCCGATTGACGTGTCGTCGGCCCGACCATTTCACAAATCACACAACGACTGTTGTCGTGTGGTTTCATGGCATTCCGAGGTCGTTCGGGTGGTTTTGACCCCCAAACGCGCAATTTTAGCGCGCGTCGAGCTGCTAAAAACGACACAATCGACCGTACCGCATGCAACGCACATCCTATGGGCCTTCCGTCTCCTCCTACACGTCAAGAATAATATTCCTAATGTTTTCGTGTGGTTTCAGGTCATTCGGAGCAGGTTTGCTCTGAATTCGACCGTCTCACGTCGTTTCTAGTGTTTTATGACACCGGAAATGCGTTTCCGGTCACCGCGGTCAAACGACACCTTCGATTAACATTCTGTCTGCCCGAAAATTTCACAAATCATAAAAAGTTTGTTGTCGTACGGTTTCATGGCATTCCGAGGCCGTTCGGGTGGTTTTGACCCCCCAATGCGCCATTTTAGCGCACGCCGAGCTGCTGAAAACGACACAATCGGCCGTACTGCGCGCACCGCACGTTCGATGGGTGTGTCGTCTCCTCATACATGTTGAGAATAATATTCCTAATGTTTTCGTGTGGTTTCCGGTCATTCGGATCACGTTTGCTCTGAATTCAACCGTCTCACAACGTTTCTGGTGTTTTATGACACCAGAAACGCGTTTCCGGTCACCGCGGTCAAACGAAAGCTCTGATTGACGTGTCGTCTGCCCGACCATTTCACAAATCACATAAAAGCTATTTTCGTACAGTTTAATGGCAATCTGGGGTCGTTCAGGTGGTTTTTACCCCCCCAACCTGCCATTTTAGCGTGCGCCGAGCTGCTGAAAATGACACAATCGGTCGTACCGCACGCACCGCATGTCTGATGGGCCTTCCGTCTCCTCCTACACGTCACGAATAATATTCCTAATGTTTTTGTGTTGTTTCAGGTCATTCGGAGCACGTTTTCTCCGAATTCGACCGTCTCAT
This sequence comes from Viscum album, assembly GCA_963277665.1. Classification (NCBI taxonomy): domain Eukaryota; kingdom Viridiplantae; phylum Streptophyta; class Magnoliopsida; order Santalales; family Viscaceae; genus Viscum; species Viscum album. Next base: position 750,705,616 of record OY728136.1, on the reverse strand, counting down.
GCCGTTTCTGGTGTTTTATGACAACAAAAATGCGTTTTCAGTCACCGCACTCAAACGACACCTCTGATTGACATGTTGTCTACCCGACCATTTCAAAAATCACACAACGGCTATTTTCGTATGATTTCATGGCATTCCGAGGTCGTTCTGGTGGTTTTGACCCCCCCAACGCGTCATTTTAGCGTGCGCCGAGCTGCTGAAAACGAAACAATCGGCTGTATCGCGCGCACCACACATCTGATGGGCATGTTGTCTCCTCCTACATGTCACGAATAATATTACTAATTTTTTCATGTGGTTTTAGGTCATTCAGAGCACATTTTCTCTGAATTCGGCTGTCTCACGCATTTTTTGGCGTTTTATGACATTAGAAACGCGTTTCCGGTCACCGTGGTCAAACGACAGCTCCGATTGATGTTCGGTCTACCTGAACATTTCAAAAATCACACAACAGCTGTTGTCATACGGTTTCATGGAATTCCGAGGTCATTTGGGTGGTTTGGACCCCCCAACGCGCCATTTTAGCGTGTGCCGAGCTGCTGAAAATGACACAATCAGCCGTACCGCGCGCACCGCACGTCTGATGGGCCTGTCGTCTCCTTCTACATGTCACGAATAATATTACTAATGTTTTCATGTGGTTTCAGGTCATTCGGAGCATGTTTGCTCCGAATTCGACCGTGTCACGCCGTTTATGGTGTTTTATGACACCAGAAATGTGTTTCCGGTCACTGTGGTCAAAAAACACCTCCGATTGATGTGTCATATACCCGACCATTTCACAAATCACACAATGGATATTGTCGTGTGGTTTCATGGAATTCTGAGGTCGTTCGAAAGGTTTTGACCCCCCAACGCGCCATTTTAGCGCGCGCCGAGCTGCTGAAAACGACACAATCGGCCGTACTGCGTGCACCGCATGTCCGATGGGCGTGCCATCTTCTACTACACATCACGAATAATATTCTTAATCTTTTTGTGTGGTTTCAGGTCATTCAGAGCACGTTTTCTCCGAATTCGACCGTCTCACGCCGTTTATGGTGTTTTATGACACCGGATTCGCGTTTCCAGACACCGTGGTCAAATGACTGCTCTGATTGATGTGTCGTCTACCCGAACATTTTACAAATCACACAACGGATGTTTTCGTACGGTTTCATGGCATTCAAAGGTCATTCGGGTGGTTTTGACCCCCCAACACGCCATTTTAGCGCGCGCCGAGCTGCTGAAAACGACACAATCGGCCATACCGCGCACACCGCACGTCCGATGGGCCTTCCGTATCCTCCTACACATCAAGAATAATATTCCTAATGTTTTAGTATGGTTTCAGCTCATTCGGAGCACGTTTTCTCCGAATTCGACCGTCTCACACCATTTCTGGTGTTTTATGACACCGGAAACGCGTTTCCGGTCACCATGGTCAAAAGACACCTCTGATTGACATGTTGTCTGCCCGACCATTTCAAAAATCACACAACGACTATTGTCTTATGGTTTCATGGTATTCTGAGGTCGTTCGGGTGGTTTTGACCCCCCAACGCGCCATTTTAGCGCGCGCTGCGCTGCTGAAAACGACACAATCGGCCGTTCCGTGCGCACCGCATGTCCGATGGGTCTTCCGTCTCCTCATACATGTCACGAATAACATTCCTAATTTTTTCGTGTGGTTTCATGTCATTCGGAGCACGTTTTCTCCGAATTCAACCGTCTCACGCCGTTTCTGGTGTTTTATTACACCGGAAACGCGTTTCCGGTCACCGCGGTCAAACGATAGCTCCGATTGACATTTCGTCTTCCTGACCATTTCAAAAATCACACAACTATTGTTGTCGTACGATTTCATGGCATTCTGAGGTTGTTCGGGTGGTTTTGACCCCCCAACAAGCCATTATAGCGCGCACCGAGCTGCTAAAAACGACACAATCGGTCGTACCATGCGCACCGCACGTCCGATGGGCCTGTCGTCTCCTCCTACATGTCACAAATAATATTCCTAATGTTTTCGTGTGGTTCAGGTCATTCGTAGCACGTTTTCTACGAATTCGACAGTCTCACGCCGTTTCTGGAGTTTTTTGACACCAGAAACGCGTTTATGGTCACCGCGGTCAAACAACACCTCTGATTGATACGTCGTCTGCCCGACCATTTCACAAATCATACAACGGCTGTTGTCGTAGGGTTTCATCGCATTCTGAGGTCGTTCAGGTGGTTTTGACCCCCCAACATGCCATTTTAGCGCCCGCCGAGCTGCTGAAAACGACACAATCGGCCGTACCGCGCACACCGCATGTCCGATGGGCCATCCGTCTTCTCCTACACATCACGAATAATATTACTAATGTTTTCGTGTGGTTTCAGGTCATTTGGAGCACGGTTTCTCCGAATTCGACCGTCTCACGCCGTTTCGGATGTTTTATGACACCGGAAACGCGTTTCCGGTCGCCGCGGTCAAATGACACCTCCGATTGATGTGTCGTCTACCCGACCATTTCAAAAATCACACAACGGCTGTTGTCGTATGGTTTCATGGAATTCTGAGGTCGTTCAGGTGGTTTTGACCCCCCAACGTGTCATTTTAGCACGCGCCGAGCTGCTGAAAACGACCCAATAGGCCATACCGTGCGCACCGCACGTCCGGGGTGCGGGAGGGCTGTCCGGGGTGCGGGGAGGACTATTCGGGGGTGTGGGGAGGACTGTTTGGAGTGCGGGGGACCTATCTGGGGTGCGGGAGGGCTGTCCGGGGTGCGGGGAGGGCTGTCCGGAGTGCGGGGAGGCATGTCCGGGGTGCGGCGGGCCTGTCCGGGGTACGGGGGGGGGGGGGGGCTGTCTGGGGTGCGGGGGGCCTGTCCGGGGTGTGGGGGGGAATGTCCGGAGTGCGGGGGCCTACCCGGGGTGTGGGAGGGATGTCCGGGGTGCGGGGAGGGATGTATGAAGTGCAGGGAGGGCTGTCCGGGGTGCGGGAGGGTTGTCCGGGGTGCGGGGAGGGCAGTCCGGAGTGCGGGGGGGGGGGGGGGTCCGGAGTGCGGGGGGGCTGTCTGGGGGGGGCATGTCCGGGGTGCGGGGAGGGCTGTCCGGGGTAGGCCGGGGACTACAAATAGTGAAATCAGCTCATTCATCAAAAACAAGTTTAATGGTTTATATTAGGAATCACATTTTTTTCAAAAATATTATAGAACATGCAATTATAATCATTGAAAATTAAATGCACAAAAAATATCCAAATCATTAATCAGTTTCGTGGTTACTTCTCAATTCGTGCACACAAACATTGCATGAGGCCAAAACACACATGATACCCCCAAATCACAAAAAAAGTCACTAGAAACCCAACATAAATATCAATAACAACCCCACCATTAAAAGCAGAAACACACCTCATGAATATGATGCGTCATGCATGGTCATGACTACTACCTCCATCAGGTGGGTCAGGGGCCTACAACAAAAAAACATTATGAATATTTTCATAACAAAAATAATATAAATTAAATAAATAAATACAGTACAAACCTGCGTCGTTTGATCCTCTGCACCATCACCTGGATGCACATATTGCCGCAGTGCTCTAACCGCAGCGATCAATTGTGCGTTTACCTCCTCGGAAGCGTGCAGTCGTGCCTCGAAATCTGACAACCGTTGTGTCATCTGAGCAATATTAGGACCGACAACCGCAGCGCGTGACACCACAGAATGAAGAATCTCTGTTCCATAGGTTAAACTATATACATGCACGTCCCGACCAATGATGTGATGAAAGATCTCATCCCTTCGCATGGGAATTTGTTGCTGGTCCTCTAGCAGATGTTCTAATTCAGCTTCAAATTGAGCCTGTGAAATATTTAAATATATATAAATATATTAATATACATATTTTGTGTAAGTATTGTTAATGAGTACAAGCACTTACTATCAATGCTGCAGCCTCTGGATCATTGCGATCACGAGTCCTCATCCACACCGACATTTTATCAGTTGGTGCACCTTGCTCCCACAACTGTATATGAATAGAATATAAACACAAAACCTTATTAATTAAAAAAATTAAAAAATGAATAATAAATACCTCATGTCAGAGCTGAGACACGTGACGAGTCCCGAGCCTGTGAGGTGGTCCTTGCAACGCTTGATTCTCAGAATGGCGTGTTGACACCTCCTACATTCAATTCATTCAAATTTAAAACAAATAAAACATTCTGGAAAATATATATACCAAAATAAATATACAAACCGAAACACCCTCAGTAGACCAATATGCAACTAAATCACGCCACTGAGCTGGGAGGACACCTCTCAGGACTTTATCCAGAATGTATGGGGCACCCACATTTGGTACCCAGTGGTCCCTCTTGACTTTTCCTTTATAGTCTTTTCACATCTTACGGCATTTGCTCATACACACTGGCCGAAACTCATCGGGACATACTTTTAAATTTTTCTATTAAAGAAAAAAAATCACATATGTTATTGTTGTTTATACATATGGAATAAAGTAAAATGGTCTTCTTACCTGAACCTCCCTCCAAAGACGATCTAATGTGTCCTGAGGGATAGAAGACCAGTCACGTGTGGTCAATAGAAATTGATGTGGATCACGTATGATATGACCCATCTGATGAATAAATGCAGGGGAATTCCATCCCACAGGATGAAATACCTCATCAAATGAAACATCAAAAGTCATGTCAGAATTCCATGATAATATGCCATGACCAGGGCCTCTCTTGCGAGAGGAAGAAGCAGTCGAGTCTGATCCTGTTGAAAACAATTTTATATACAAATTGACAGATGTTATAAATATATATATATATATATATATATGTATATATATATATGTTTATTAATTACATAAAAAATAGAGACAATGACATTCCAACATACCTCGACCCTAAGACGTAGATGCCTCAGATGGATGATGTGGATCTTCTGCCTCTTCCCCTGACATGCCTGAAGTCATGGAAAACATTAGTAAGGGGACTATCAATAGTTTCCAAATGATAAATTGGATTGTTTTAAAAAAAATCAAACTTGTACAGTTGTTAATCAAACAAAAAGGGATTGAATAATTAGTTGTGAATGAATTTTAAAAAATCAGAAAGTTCACAAAATAGATATACAAATTATGTACAAAACCAATAAATGCATAGACAAATTTCAAATTGAATTAATAAAAATTCAAGCAGCACATGAACCAAATGAATAATACCTCAATGGGAAGATACACCGACAATAACATCAATATAACATAAGTTAAATCATCCTAAATATTTATAACTGAATAAACTTCCAAAACTAAGGATTAAAACTTGCAAGGATTTATAAAATGTTTAGATAATTTATGATATCTTAGGCTGAATAGCGGGAAAACAATTATACCTTTCATTAAGCATGAAAATCGACCGTTTCTCCTTCAACAGACGCTCTGACCCAATAAATATCTTCTTTAAGTTGAACTACGGTATGTTGATCAAGCTGTTGGGAAACAAAAGGAACAGTCTCCGGTTCATCTTGTTCAAATACAAACACTCCTCACTGAGACATTTTGACAACAACTTGCCAACTTGGATTCAAAGGCAAAGTAACGAAGAATGATTGTTCTGCTTGTGATGTCAAAATGAAAGGTTCATTATCAACTCGTTCATTTCTGTATAACATATAGTTAAAATTCACCAATGAAAACTGATATTGATCGACTTTACATCCATGCACTGGATCAACCCAATTACACTTTAACAATATGTACCTCAACCCATGTGTGTATACAAATTCAATGATGTCTATCAATTGACCATAGTAATAACTAAAATTGACAAATGGACAACGGATTCCACTGTTTTGTGTTTCTCTTTTGTCGTCAACATCTTTAATGTGAAATCAAAAACCATTAGCATCTATAGATTTATAACGACGAGCCGTTATAGATGGACCCTGAGCCAGTTGGATAAATTATTCAGTTAGCGTGGGGTCCCCTAACTCCCTCAGCTTATGAACCTACATAATTCATAGAATTCAATAATGATATATAAAGAAAGAAATTAGTATAATACTTCACTCATAATGAAAATAAATTTATACGTACATAATCCTTGAACCAATCATGAAATGATGCATAATGAGACTGTTGAATTTGAAACTCAGTCGCACGATACATTTCTTCTTTTATCTCATTAATGTGTCTCCTGTAAATGATAATGCGATGTTTAAATGATCAATTTATGCAAACAAAACATGTTAAAGTTAAACAATAAAAGTGATAAGATACTTACTACATTAATGGTGCAATTGATGGAGTATTGAACAAGATATATCGATGCGCTTGTATCCACTCGATGTTGTTCATATCATATGTGGTTCCTTCCCCAACTGGACCATCCTGAATCCAATAGGGATTATCTAATTTTGTTTCAACATCCGTAAGATATTCTGCACAAGAAGTAGTACACTCATCCATCAAATAACCATTGGATATTGATGCCTCTAGACGAGCTCTGTTGCGTACAAATCGTTTCAATGTACTCAAATACCGCTCAATAGGATACATCCACCTGAATTGTAATGGACCAGCAGCCATTACATCATCATTTAGGTGCACTGTCAAGTGGACCATAACATCGAAAAATGAGGGGGGAAATAGTTTCTCAAAGTGACAAAGCGTAAGTACAATTCGGTCTTGTAAACTTTTTAAATCAATCATTCGTTGATTTCTTAAACAAAGCTGTCTAAAAAAATTACTCATCTCAATCAATGGCTGAACAACATTGGGGGATAAACAATCAAAAATTGAAATTTGAATCAACTGTTGAAGTAGTATGTGATTTTCATGACTTTTCAACCCTTGCAATGTCTTGCTCATCAGATTCACACACTTTGAAATATTATAAGAGTAACCATCAGTCACCATTAGCATCTTTAAAATGGAATGAAATGTCTCTTTCTCATTTGTAGTCATTGTATACTGTGTAGCAGGCATATATGCCTTGTTTCCCTTAGCTAATGGTAAATGCAATTATTTCCTTAAACCCATTTCATCCAAATCACGGCGTGCATTAACATGGTCCTTTGATTTTACACTGACACCTAAAATGGTCCACAATATGTTATCAAAAACATGTTTTTCAATGTGCATGACATCCAAATTATGCCTCAGCATGTTAGTTTTCCAATACAGAAGACTATAAAAAATACTTTTCTTTTTCCAATTGTGACTGCGCTTCCTACCCGCAGCTCGAATATTACGTACCGGAGGAGCCACCAAATCCTGAATTTCATATACCGTGTGGTTGTTTTCTTCCTCAATCTACGATAACATTTTGACTACTGTCATGATCTTTGGTGCTGGGCTGAACTCTCTAGAACCATCAAATGCCACTCTGTCCTTTCTGAACCTGTGATGAGGGGGGAGAAAAAGTCTGTGACCCATGTATGCCCATTTTTTGGAATTCTTAAGCCATACAGATTTTTTACCTTTGTTGCAACAAGGGCAAGAAAATTCCCCTTTCGTACTCCAGCCTGATAAATTTGCATAAGCTAGGAAGTCATTGATTGTCCACAATAAAGCAACCTGTAGTTTGAACATTTCATTTATTTCACAGTCATAAGTCATCACACCATCGCCCTAAAATTCATTCAACTCATCAATCAATGGCTGAAGGTAAACAACAATCTTATCCCCCAGACTTTTAGGTCCATTGATAAGAGTGGAAAGTAATATAAATTGTAGCTTCATACAAAGCCACAGAGGAAGATTATATGGAACCAACACCACGGGCCATGTGCTATGAGTTGCACCAACCATAGACTTGAATGGATTGAAACCATCTGCTGCCAATCCCAATCAGACATTACGAACATCTTTAGCAAAGTCGGGATGTCTCTTATCAAAATCCTTCCATGCATGAGAGTCTGTCGGGTGGGTTAACATATCACTTTCATAAACTCTTTCTGCATGCCATCTCATTAAATTAGATACTTTAGATGACATAAAAAATCTTTTCAACCTCGGTTTAAGGGGAAAGTAACGCATTTTCTTTATGGAAATAGGTTTCCCCTGTATCGCAATATGACTTTGATGAGTCTGATTTCCCCTATTCTTTTACCACCTGGAAGCACCACAAACCATACAAATATCTAAATGGGCAGTTTCTATTCTAAACAACATACAGTTGTTTGCACATGAATCTATGGTCTCATATGTAAAACCTAAGTTCTCTTTCAGCTTAGGATCATGGTAATACGACTCGGGAATCTTAGCGTTGATAGGAAGAACCTTTTCCAATAACACCAAAAGCATGTCGAATGATGTGTCTGACCAATTATTCAAAGTCTTCAAATGCAACAACTCCACGATAAATGACATTTTATTGTAAGAAGTACATCCAGGATATAATTCTTTTTCGCATCATCAAGTGCTTCATAAAACCTCCTCGAATCACGATCTGCACCAGAGTGAAGATTTATCTCACCGGTCTCAAGATCATGGATGTCAATGCCTTCAGGATCAAACCCACGTACCATTTTAGTAATCATTTCATGCATTGGATCATTCATCCTTGCATCAACATCCATCTGAGCTGCATCCGTATTTTGACAACGAACATATTCTTCTCCATGATGATTCCAACTCTTATAATTTTTCAGAAATCCATTAAATAATAGGTGCTCTCTCAAAGTATATCATGTGAATTTATATCTGTTAGCACATTTTCTACATGGAAAACTAATATAGACACTTTCAAATCCTCTGGGGAAGTCAATAAACTGCATAATGCCATTGAAATATTCTCTAGACGTTCAATTTAGAAGATCAATACAACTCTTATCCATAATAATATCTGTATAACAAAAATTTACACAATACTTATTACATTTGCATTTTTCAAATCAACTATATTGAAAATAAATACTAATCATTTGTTTATGAACCATTGATAAAATAATAATGTAATTGAAAGCCCATGTCATACCTAATTGCGCTACAAACCAAGAAGGGAGGGGAGCCGAAGGCGATGCTGTGAGGGAGAGGAGAGGCAGTGAAGGGGATCCAGAGCCAAAGTCAGTGCGGCGAGGGAGGGGATGGGCGGCGGCGGCGGTTGGGAGCCGGAGGAGAGGAGGCAGTGAGGGGACGGGGGACGGGCAGTGGGGGGGGGAGTCCGAGGTGGGGGGGGGGGGGGGGGGGGCGCTATCTGGGGTGCGGGGAGGGGTGTCCGGGGTGCGGGGGGGGTGTCCGGGGTGCGGGGGGTTGTCCGCGGTGCGGGGGGGGGGGGGGGGGGTTGTCCGGGGTGCGGGGGCTGTCCGGGGTGGGGGGGAGGGCCGAGGGGGCGGAGGGCCAAGGGCGGAGCCCGAAGGGCCGAGGGCGGAGGCCGGAGGGCCGAGGGGTAGGAGACGGAGGGGGCGGAGGCTAGAGGGCGGAGGGACGCTGGAGGGGAGCGGAGGATGGCTGGAGGGCAGAGGCCAACGTAGGAAGAGGGTGGAGGGTGGAAACGGGGACGGCAGGGGACGGTGCCCGAAGGGCGAGGCAGGGCGGTGGGGGACGACGCCTGGAGGGTGAGGCAGGGCGGCGAGGGACGACGCGCGGGAGGGCGGCGATGGGGGGGGGGCGTGATCGAGGGCGACAGGGGGGGGGGGGGGCGCCGAAGCCCTTAATTGTTTTTACAAACGGCAGCGACCGCCTTTGGCGGTCGCTAGTGTTAGGGGGCTTCAATGCCCAATATTCTAGTAGTGAAAACAGAAACAACGCTTATGCGTACATTCGGCCTACTATTTCCATAAACAGCGTTTTACATTTCATATATCTATCTATTATAAATATTTATATTTTAAATATATATGATATATGAATCAAGTTTTTCATTCTGGAAGTAATTAAATCATGATCTAAATGATACAGTCAAGAATAACAAGTTAAAATACGTAGGATAAAGAAAGCGATTATTACCCAAAATGTTAATTTAACATGAAAATTGTTATTAAATGGGTAGTATAAAGTCATAAATGAATCATGTATGATATAATAAATATGAATATGGTTCTATTATAATCTAATAACATACAATGGTCATTATACATAAGGTTAAACATACCCTTGAACAAAGGAAAGTGCAAGGTAAGGGTTAATTTCACAATCTCTTTATTATCCGTGGTTGTTTTTACGTAAGTATATACTTTAAAAAATTTATTATCCATGTCCATGTTTCGTAAAATAGTTTTCAAAGGGATTAATTTTATGTTACATTTTACTAAAACACCATATTAAACGTTTTAAAGATTTATTCTTCTAAACCATTATCATTAATGTCCATGTTTTCAAAATAGTTTTAAGGATTTATTTAAATGGACATGAATGTTTTAAAATGTTAATTACTTAAAAAGTTTCAAATTGGTATGGGACGCTTTGATTCAAAAATGTTTTTATATGTATTCCTTTCTAAATTGTGTGACTTTTAAATGTTTTCATGAAAAATGGATATTTCTCTCAAAGAGTTTTATAAATCATTTTCATCTACGTAAAAATCCTTTAATGGATTTTAAACTTGTTTGAAGTTGATTTATTATGATACAAATCTTCCATATTTTATTGAAGGTTTTGTGATATGTTTGACTAAGTATGTATTATTTTTAAACCATTCATGGTTTATGGGTAAAGTATTGACATTTTGTATGCCAGATTTAATACGAATGTTTATGTTATGTTTAAACCTTTTCATATGAGGCATGCATTGGACTTAGTAAGTGATGGGTGGAGCCCGCTATATCTCCTCGATGTATCAGTAGGTCTCATGACACAAACTAGTGTCTTGGCACAAGGCCTTGACAAAATCTTATTTTTAGTCTTGGAACAAGGCCTTGACTATATGGTTATGAAAGTTTATCATTATGCATTCCATCATTATGAAAGTGGATATTGATATTGCATGTTATTATTCGACTTGTAAAATATCCATGTGAGTAAGTAAATGGAATTATTTTGATTTATATTTTCCATATTATGATGAATATTATGTTAAAAGGGCTTTTGTTTTAGTTTTATTCATTGCCTTAAATTTTTATGCTTATTTATGAAAGTTTCCACTGTATTGTTATCCTTACTGATCATCTGAGATCACCCCTTTCTATGTTTTATTTTTCCCAGGATTCCAAGAAGTGTATTTTAATTGATATGCAGGGTTAAGCTAAGGGAATAATGGAATTCATAAAGTATTATTTGTGTTGTTTTGTATGTTATAAAGTGTAATGTAACATTCATGTATGTAATCTATTTTCCAAGGCTGCTAAACTGATCGGTCCTTCAGGACATGATTCCTTGTAATCATACCAATGTATTAAAATAATGTACCGACTCTGGGCTTCTAGGGTCAGGGTGTTAAATTTTGCTTCATACTATTGTGAACATGTATCCCTAATGTGATTATGTCTTGTTTTGTGTTTTTATTGATAAAATCACCCACCTGCCATAAAAATATAATCACTTAAATATGGTAATATAAATTGTTGTGTGAAATATCTTATAATTGATGAAAATTATCCTTTTTTCATATTTGAACTATTGTAAAATAAGTTATTAATGATTTTGAATAATATCATATTGGTTTGGTTATTTTTAATGATATTATTTCAATGTAATGAATTATGGATCCAGGGATATAAATATATAGAAACTCTTCCCACTATCAAGATGTGTTATATTAATGACATGTTTTAATACCATGTAAGTGAGTCAGGGACACCCAGAGTGAAAAATATATTGATTTGATGGATTGGTCGGCTTGATTTGTTTTTAAGAAGAAGTGATGGTTTGGTTGATAGTTTGGGATGTGTTGGGATTCATGAATTTGGATGGTTTCTTTGGTGGTCATGAGATGTTGTGATATACCGTTTTGGTAGCGGTGGATGGTTGGTTATGTTAAAATGGGATGTTTCTAAGGCTATTTTGAGGATTATTTGTTTTATTCTATTAGTAATGTATATTGTGAAAATAAGAATATGAATAGTGGAAAAACCCCCTCCAATAAGATGCATTGTTTTTAACATGTTATAAAAATATGTGGGTGAGTCAGGTCCACCTAAAGAGGATAATATCGTTTTATGGTAGAGGTGTTTACTAAAATTAAATGCTTTCAACTATCCTTTCAGTGTTGTCTTATTTGGTGGTTATTAAATTTTTCTTGGGATTATGATAACCTTATTGTTTCCTAGTTCAGATCTATGGTTTCAAGAAATCATTGTGGTTTGGGGTATGGGAAGGAGGATCGATCTTGGGATGAAGCATTGTTGAAATTACGGTGGTAGGAAGTTTCAATCGTCTTTAATGGGGCTTCTAAAATGGATGTTGAGGTTTTTTAAAAGAATTAGAGGTTCCCTTTAGGATTTTAAATACATAAAATGGATTATAAGATGCTATGGAAACTGTCTTATTTCATAAATTGGCTCAGAGGTGGTGGGAGATGAAGTGTAGTGATATGGGAGAGGTGTATTAGAAGACATTACTTTAATTATTCAATAAGGGTTTCCTTTCCCGAGTACAAATGAATTAAAATTTAAAGGATATCATGAAGTTTTTGTTAGTGGATAAGAGTGTGTGTGGATTTGGGAATCATTTTCAGAATCAGAATAGTTTGTTTCTATATTTTTTCCCATGGAGAGAGAAAGGGGACAACTTTTAGAGTCCACTTTTATAACAGAGTTTCAAAAATCTATTGAGACTATTCAGTTAGATTCTTGGGAACTGATGACAGACCTAAAAAAGGTTGTGAGGGAGTTTTTTCTATGAAATGGGTTTTTAGTGATGATTCCTCATAAAGGATCAATGAGTTGAAAGTGAATATATTGTGTTGCGAGGATCTAAGTTTATAAACCAAGAGAGTGAGGTGTTCTTTTAGATTTAGAGTGTGATTTTGAGCTCTGAGGTTGAGTAGTTCAATTGTTTTGAGAGAATTGAGTTTATTTTTTTATGATTTAATTCTATGAGTATTCATTAGTATGAATTTCTTAATATTCAACATGTTTCCCAGTCTTTTGTGTATAGTTAGTAAAGGGAGAATGGCTTGGTTTGATTATACTCCTTTCATCAAAACCTTATAGTAGATTTTGAAATTATTTTAAAATTGTGCTGATTTTTTTTGGAATCATGGTAATGATAATTTTTTGAAAAATTATGGAATTTGTATTTTATAATAGAATAATAAAATTTAAATAATTTTATGAAATTGTTTACCAATATAAGGCTTTTTTAGAACCTAGTTAAGTTTTTGGGAGTATCTAAGGAATGGTGGTTAGAAGTAAAGTGGATGGTTCAACTTTATCTTCATTCTAGTGATAGAACATTATTTGAGAGGTGTCTACCATTATCATGAGGGTTTCCAGGTGATATACTATTGTGAAGTCATGTTCTGAATGTTGATGATGTTGTTGGTAATATGTTGGTTCCAGTTGGGAGGTATCACTCAAGAATGTGTTTGGGTGGAAGTTATTTTCCAACTGGGGTTGCTTATGAATCGTGAGGAGAATAATAATTTTATATGTATCTAATATAAAGGTTAATACATTATATTCCTTAAATTTGTGAGTTTTATATATGAGAGGAATCTAAGGGAGGTTTAAGGACGAAAAGGTTGAGATGGAGCTAATATTCCTCTTGTAGAGAGAATTCAGGGCATGAATCCTAATTCATAGCATGAAGTGTGGTTCATGGATTTAATGATGTAGCTCATGTTAGGTATAATTTATATGAATTATAGGTGTGTTTATATGTCTGAAATAATAATGGGTTGAAGTATATATCCATGACATGAATGATTTTAGGGATTTTAAGTTCTAGAAACATTCATTTTTATGAAGGATCTAATTAAGGATTTCATGGTGTGGATTCCAATTTCATGACATGAATGTGTATTTTTGTATAACTTATATAAATTTAGAAGATAATATAGATTCATCCCATTCATCTATTCACCTTCAAATTCTATGACACCTGGGTTATGATTTTAGTGACCATTGAATCTACTCTATCCGATCTTAACAATATTCCTCAAGAGATTGATTTATTGCAATTCAATGTGAGTTATCCTCTATTTTTTCAATGGTTTCATTCATGTATATTATTTATAAATTATTAGGAGATATGTTAGATCATGTTGGGATGTGATTTTGATGAAGGAATCATTATGGATAGGTTATTAAGAGATCCTCTTATGTGGATCAAATCTAGTGGGATTTTTTTTCTTCTTCTTCTTCTCATCAACCCATGAACAATTGTGGATCACCAGTTGGGGTAGTGTATCTATAGACTTTTCATTAATCTTATTAAATAATGTGTTTCATTAAACATGTTGTGATCCCTTTTGAACAAGATAATATAATATCCTCCAAAATAGTTGTTATGGATTTTATTGATTAATTAAAAAGTGGATGTGGAATTAATAAATCTAAATAATGGGTAAAATGTGAAATTGAAGAGGGTATTTTTTTGGTATTGTATGGAATATTTAATATCTTGATATTATCTTATATTTCCCATGAATTAATATTGAAAACTATTTGGATTCTTATGCCTTTCTCTTTGTAAGCTATGGATTAACATGATGAATTGTGTGATAATATCCACTTAAATTCGGTAACCTAAAAAAATATATGTGCTACTTGGTGGGCTTGATTTTGTTTGGCTTGATAGACTTGATTGTGTGGGCTTGGTGGAATTTTTTGGGTTTGTCTTGGTGACCTTGGTTGTGTTTGACAATAGTCTGGTAGTAATGGGATGAATTAAACTATAATTCATTAACTTTGAATGGCTGTAAATTTAATGGTAAAGGTTTTATTTATTAATAAATAAGTGACTATCTAATGAACTATTGGAAAATGATATTTTTTTATGGTTGTATGTGAAATTTTTGTGGAGAATTGTGTTGAATTTGTGGAAACATGTGTTGGTCTGTTGACAATGATGTGGGATGATAGTGGATCGATCATGTGTACCCACGGGTACATGATTGTGTAAAAATAATATATATATATATATATATATTTGTTTTTTTTCTATGAACCCCCCCCCCCTTGAATTAGATAACCTTACATCCATGTAGTTATACTGTGGGTTTTTTTTAATATTTATGATTTCGTGGATATGGATGGATGACTACCACCTCTCCCCCATTCTCCCTTCAGTAGTAGCTTTTGGTGATACTAGTAATATATTGTTGGGGTCGGTACCCAGTAGTGGATATCTAGACATGAATGTGTTTAATGTCATATGAATTCATTATACCTTACTTTCATTGTTATTTGACATATGATATGTGGTTATTTATATGAGATATGATATGTGGTTTTTTCTATGCATTTAAGTTTTCACCCCTCTCGGCCATCATTATGTAAGTTTCCCATAAGGGATATTGATAAATCAAATATACTTTCTTTGAGTTATAAAGTTTTATCATGAAATTATTTCTTCCAATTACTTTTATTTTTGAATACCTTATTTTCAATTCCTTCAATTGAATAGTGTTTATCTAGAAACCATATGTAGATTGATTACGGAAATTATTTACTTAACTGTATACCATTACTCCATACAATTTTAGCTTGAGGAATTATTACATAGGATGTTATTACATTTATTGGTTAGGGAACTATTGAAAATATGTATAGTTATAATTCCAATATAGATGATGTTTTGTAAAGTTGAATATGTATTGTTTAAATATCCACCTTCTTTCTCAAAATGGGTTATGATCGTGTTGTTCCTTTTATTAACATAGTGAAAACTATTAGCATCCTGTATGTTTTTTTTCAAATACAAATAATTATAGTTAATGTTGATTGTGAATTCTTTATTTATTTTCTTATATGATGAATTCATTCAAATTAATCAAGTGATGGGTTGGGATTGGCATTATATAGCCCCTCCATGTATTGGTAGGTCTCATAAGGTAAAAATGTTTGGGTATTATTGTGCATGCCAACCTAGAACAAGATATTACTATGACTATAAGATCATGATGTATAAGATTATGATGTCTTGGTTTATAGTATAGAATTATATATTCTTCATTATGCATCTCATCACTAAGGAATCAGTTATTGTTATCCATGTGATCTATTTATTTTCATTATTATCCATAGATATATTATGCTCTTAGATTTAGTTGAGTATGTCATTATGAGGATTAATTGTTCCTATCATAATACTTATTCTGTGTTTATTCTATTATTTCATCATTTGTATGTTTTATTTTTCTAAGCATCTTATCTCACCTATTCTTATGTTCCTAGATTAAAAAGAAAATTATTACGCATGATATTTCTAATAAGATATCTTTTCAGGAAAGTTTTAGGAGAAATTGAAGTATATTAATATATTATATAGTTTCTTATAATGGAAAAAAATATCCTTTAGTAAAGAAATGAATGAGATTTATTAGTTTATGTTTTATTATAATTCTATATATCACTTAACATAAAATGTGTTGGGAATGTATATAATGAAGTGTTTTCTTTAAGTCATGTAATTATGAGATAGTTATGTCTGAGAATCTATATATTGTATCAAAGAATGTATGTAAATTATGTATTTATGGAACAATATCTAAGAGTGATGGTCTGAATATTCAAAAAACTATTACATATTTCTTATTACTCTTGTCCTATAGTGTTTACTCATACACACTATTTCTTATTTTGTGAAAACGTTGTTCATTTTTTATTAACCCTTGAGAAATGCAGTTGGTATATCTTTTTTAACTCTCATAAAGAGACTCATATTTTTTGAAAGTTTTAATGGATGTTAAATAGATGTTTTCAATATGACCTCTAGAACCATCTTCATCTAAATTAACCCATTTTTAGGCATCGAAATGAAAATTATAGAAGGTTATTTTATCATTATACTTAACTCTCTTGTTTTATTTGTATTATTTTATTTTTCTTGGACTTATGAAAAACATGAAGATAGTTTTCTTGTATTTATGTTATTTAAATAAGGAGAAATAAATCCCAAGAAGGTAAAATGGAAGTTATATTATGTACTATTTAGGATGATAAAACTAGTCTACTTCTATGATTTTTTTGTATATCTCGACATAGAGTAATCATTAATGATATTATAGATAAGTCTAAATTCCTCACTTGTTCATAATTGATTATTTCTCTATAACTCTTCATTATATTTTCTTCTTTTAGAAAATCAAAAAAGGGGAGAAATAGAAGAATTTTGAGAATTTGAAAGTATGTTTTATTTTATTTTATGGGGATAAGTTTCAATAAATGGGCAAATAATTTTGGAGAAATATATAAATTTTATTTATCCAAGATATTATGTCAAGGGGAATTTGTATCAAAAAATTATTAGGAGCATTTTTTTTAATTTTTGAGTCTGAATTATCTTTTTTCATATACATGAATTCATGTTATATGATTATTAAAAAGGGGATATTTTTGATTAAAATGATTTTTCTTATTTTTTAATTTAAAAATCCCAATACCCATTACATTATATTTTTAGATAAGATGTGTATTTGGATTAAGTTTTTTTACATTATTATGATTCTATTCACCTATGTTTTAATAAACTTAAGATTTTTCATCAAATTACTAGATTTGTTTTAAAATTTATAATTTTTTTTTGCAATGATGAACATTTTATCATAAAATAGATCTTTTCTCTATTAGAAGATGATATACCTTCCGATATTGTTGGAATTGAACTTGATGTTCTTAAAGTTTTTTCGTGTGAATTTTCTAAAACATTGTCTATAAATGGAGCTATGGACTTTATGGGATAGAATAATGCGCATCATATCATTTACTTTGAATGATTTTGTTTTTAATATGTTTCTATATGTTTTTAGAGATATCAAATTTGAGGTCTACATTATAAATATCTATATTTTCTAATTTTAATCGTTCAATGTTAGATCTTTATGGTTATTTAGATTACTTTTTGTAATCCATTACAAGAAATAACTTTTCTTTATGATGATCTATGGAAAAGAGTATATATCTTCCAAACCATGGAGTTTAATGAAGTACAAGGTTCTTGGACTTGTTCGTAATTAGGAAGATTGAAGAGGTACTTGGGGATATAGAATTCTAATATCGATTTTTTAAAAGAAATCTCAGTGTGGGCCCAAATAATGTTTATATCAAAGAAGATCTATTTTGATACCTTGAATATTGTTTATCGATCCACCTACCACTTTGGTTTAAAAATTAATACTTATTATGTTTGAACTATTTGGTAATAATACCACTTTAGGAGTTAGAAGATCATTATCATTAACTTTGGGTATTCTATTAATTATCATCTTATGATTTTTTATTAACATTTTTATTTTTTTTTAATCAGTTTTTTATCAAATTAGAGTTATTTTCCACTCTTTATACTTTTTTATTGTTTTATTATTATCTTCTGGTTGTTTTTTCTATTAAATTACCACTTGTATTAAATTTTGAATTTACATTTATATTACTATAATAGGTTAAAAACTATTTCTCCCAATAATTTTTTAGTGAGTGGGATGAAAAGTGTATGTTTTATAGTAATAATTAACCCCTACCCTCTAAAAATTCTGTATCATTCCCCTTTGGGACAACAGCTTAATAGTAAAACATTTAACAAAAGATAATATATTAATACAAAAAGTAAGACTATCTCAATAAAAACATCCAATTGGTGATTCATATTAACTTAATCATAAAAAATATATGTATATAGAAAAATAATATATATATATATATATTTGATTTGTTAGATAATAAAAACCCTCAATTGATTTTATCAATTGTATAAAAAAACACAGTCAATGCAAAGTGTGTCATACGGCCCTACTATGTTGACCTAATGATAAGTGATTATGATGCATAAATCACTAAAGGATTTATAATATGACCAATACCTAACACATTTATATGCTCATTATTATATATTAAGGAGATATTAAAATTGATACCCCATTAACACGATTGATTCCTTATTAGCTACCCGGATATCCCTGGAAACTTAATCTTCCACCATAAACCGGATTGTGATGCCATTTTATGGGACACTTCTAAAATCATGGATATCCTAGATTTTGTATGCTCCAAATATATACCATCTCTTATTCTCTATGTGAGTAGTGATATTATTTAACTCTCTTGAATTCCATTTTGTAGTCATCATAACCTGAATAACTCAAATGATACTTGGGTTAGGTTCCCACATGACCCCAAGCGCACTCCCTGATCCCTGAGGGTTGGAAACTACTGTCATTGGTCTCAAAGTGAATATGGGGAGTGATTTCACTACTTTTATTTGATATTAATGAATAAAAAAAATACTATGTGAATGAAATGATTTACATAGACCATAAAAACACAACCCATGAAAGATAAACATGGTTAAACAAGTATCTAACACAACTAACAAATTGTAAAATAAAAACTCTAGTCCCTATCTCCTAAAATAGGAGGAAATAAAGTCATACTAGTAATTATCATTAACCAAAAAAGGAAATATTCTAGATATATAAATGTGCATGTAGGTAGATGTAAAGTAGACTATGAATCTTCATGTCCACCTAAGTTCACATGCATGGTGTGAGCATAACATACTCAGTAGATATGAACTAATATTCTAATCGATATGAAATACTATCAAGTGTGTGATTTAAAATTATTTTCTCAACAATATAGATATAAAATAACAATGAAATAATATTAGTAGTTGATGAAGAAGAACTTAAAAAATTTGAGTCAATTATGAATAATAACTCTCTGTATCATGTTGATCCATAATTAATATAGCTAATTTGATCCTTGATTTAGAATATGATATAGATAGGGAAGGGTAATCATGTTACCCATCCCAATAAAACATATCCCAAAGTAATTAAAATAATACGCCCATCCAAGTGGGGGGAGGTATATACCAAATCACGGCTTTAGTATATCCCAATGGAAAAAGGGAAGGGGTATACCAAGTCATGGTGCTGAAATCCCATGACAAAACCAATATGTAACTCAATTTTCACCATCTTATAAATTTTATAAAGTAGCTAAATACTCATTCTAACATGCTCATAAAATATTAATTATCAATTATGATCCAAGTGTAAAACTGACAAAATATTTATCATGTTTATCCACATTAAAGATAGTCACACTTCTGTAAACTACCATAAATATCTTATTAAAATGGAATATGAATTCACATTACATGAATTATTATATCATAAATTCCAAATAAGTGTACAAGCTATAAGTCAATCATGATATTTGGTATTATGAGTAATAAGGAATTTATAAGTATCAAATATAAACCATATTATAATTACCATTTTATGTTTTATTAACTATATACTTACAAGGTACTAAAAATGATAATAAAGTCACAAGAAAGTACTAGGGGTAAATCAAGGTCTACAATACTCTAGTGAAACAAATACTTATCTCCTACATTGGTGGAAACCCATTCTCATTAATAGCGTACTATGTGAAAGACCGAGTATTGTATTTTTCATTAAAACAAATCTGAAGTATCCTAGATAAAATTTAAGGTATGTATATATAAAAAATTTAGAACTTTTTTTAATGTAGATTATTCACAAATTATGATTTTTATTATTGTAATTTACTTTAAATAAAACTTACCTATGGGTTTTAATATTATCAAAATAATTACATTAAACCATTTATTTTCATAGAAACTAGTGTAAGATATATTTTAAAAAGAAAAAATATATTAGAGACCATGTTATGGTAAAAAAAATTGTACAAAATGAATAACATTTCCAAGACTTTTTGAAGTAGGTAGTTAATGTTTTCAAAACAATGTATCAAGTTCATATTGAAACCCAATTAATGAAACTAGTCCATATTAGGTATCTAATCATTATTTTACACCTAGAACTAACCCATATTTCACCACACCATTGATGAAACTCTATTTCATTGATGGATAACTCATGAAGGTTATATTGGAAAGAAATGGTTTCATTAATATTAATAGTATAAGACATAAGAAGGGTGGATTTTATTTAACGAATGATCACACAATTTATACATATTAATTTACACCACCAAATATTTAATTCTCATATTGATTTTGAATATAATGAAAAAGATAACGCGAAGTTTTATGGAAAACTCTAGACTAATTACAAATGTTTATTAAATAATATTTAACAAGTAAATTCTATACACCCCTAGGTGTATGAGTGATGATTTATATAAACCGATTAGTGATTATTAAATTTATGTATAACCTCGATGATATTTAACATCAAGTAACTACATAACTATATTATTAATTTAATTTAGGATCAAGGATACCCCAAGTTATTCATGATCAATTGTTTTTCTAGTTTTGTTTAAGATGCTATAATTTTTTTCCATGAAACATGTATAACAAGGATAAACATATTAAGATTCATATCAATATTTTAATATTCTGGAAAATGTTTAAATCATAATCCAGAGCTAATAAACTTATCATAAATCATTTAAACTGTAACTTTAAACTATTACAAGTATTTTAACAATTAATTAAAATTATTAATGGGTCTTAACATAGAAATTTCATTTGAAATTTCAACCAATGAATTCATTGAAAAAAATTTATTAATATTTTTAAATAACAAGTAGTTTTGTTTTATTAGTTTAAGATAATCAGTGACAACAGATTCCAAAATAGGTGCTAATGAATTTTCTATGGGTTTAAACCACCGACCATTTAATTATCCTTAATTATTCTTGTCATATGCTCCAATGACATCATAGAAGCCACTAAAATTTACTAAACACAATCCACAATCATTTAGAATAAAATATCCTTAAATCTTACAATAGATATATTAAGACCAAAACAAAAACTATCCAAAACCATGGAAAATAACTACAATATCCATTATAACTAGAAATTAAAAAACCCTAATTAATTTAATAATAAGAATAACTAAATCAATGTGTAAAATTAAAAAATCATAAGTAAATTTTTATATAACCAAGCTTCATAAAAATAGTAAACAAGAAGAAGAAATACACTCACCTAGGTCTCCTCTAACCCAAACAAGATGAACCTATGGAATTGGTATATATTTCATCATGATTTTTGGGAAATACCAATTTATAGAATTCATTTATAATAAATAAGGATAAAAAAATACAAGATAAGGAGAGAGGGGAGTGATAGAGATGGATTACATAGCCGTAAACCTGAAGGAAACACCCCAAACCCAAGCCAGATATTGAGAGTGGATTAAGTAAACTTTGTGAAATAAGTAGGATAGTTTATGTGGGGTGTTTAACCAAGATAAAATTAGGGATAATAGAGGTGAGTTAAAAGGTTTAAATGGGAGAAATAAAATTACAAGTGTTCCCATATTTAATATTCTAATAAAAAATGACTTTTTGTGGCCATCCATCATACTTTTTGTAGACTCTCAATAGAGTCGATTGGTTAATAGATCACACAACCCATTTTCATATCATTTTATATCCTTCACTAACACTTTTCTAAACATTTATTTCACCCAATTTGTCTCCAAAATACCACTCTAAATATTCTAAAACCACCAAACATATCCTCATACTCAATCCAAACAAAAAATACAAAGGAGATTGTGTTTACTCTACCAAAGGTTCTTAATTAAGACCTAAAATAATTATAGTGGGACATAGGACATTACTTACCCCTGTTATTATTTTTGTGCCAACATGAAACACATTATATCAGTATCTTTTCAAAATTAATAACTCTCCACTTACACCAAAAAACACATAAGTTTCCCTCTCCATAAACTATACAAGGTATCCTTACAGGGGTCACCACCCTGGATATGGATGTGAAAAAACCTCATGGTTACACTCACAAGGAATTCTGAAACTATCTAAAGGGTACATGGCCATTGGAATACATGAGTTCATCATATCTATCCTAAGGGTATAAAAAAATAAAGATATCACTGACCCATTTCTCAATATGTAAGGTATAAACCTTTGGTTTAATCCTATTTCATTCTTACATGCCAAGTTGGGATATCTTATCATATGGATAAATCAATAATAATCTATAGGTTCACCCATATCCATAGCCCTAAGTGACTATCCCATATATAAAATGAGACTTCCCATGTTCAATTGAGCCATATCCTTATGATGAACACCCTATTTGGGTTCTAATTCCTTATTATTATAGCATATCACATAGGTGTAATAATCATCAGTGGCTATGTAATATCTAAAAAATATCAACCAAAATGTAATACTCAAATAGAACTCAATATCCTTGCCTTGTCTGGGATGGATTGAAAACTTTTTTTCAACAAATACACAGGAACTCTCACTGGTTAGTCAACAGGAATTCTACTCTCAGCTTTTGGAATGTCAACTAGGCTGGAGATCCGCTTATAAATTTGGTTATCTAGTCAGACATCAATAAAAGCATGTGTATCAAGGAAAAATTGGATTCTATGGATTAGATACCTATGAATATTTTTCTTGCTATATAAGATCATGATTTTACTAACCAGGAGGACATATTGATATGGGAGCAATCCTCAAATAGGAAAATTTACTCTAAGTCCTTCTATATACACATGTGCCAATGGGACAAGCTTTGGATCAGCCTCTTCAATAAAAAATGGCCTGATCCCCCAAGATTCACTCCTATTTGGAGTTTTTCCCTTAATAAGATCCTATTTGATGGCAACTTATAGCGTGTGGGTATCTCCCTATACTCCAAATGCATGATTTATAATCAACACCAAGAGGATGTTGACCACTTATTCTTATCTTATAAAACCACTACATTGTTATGGAGGGTTTAATTCATGATATACGAGACCATCATGCATCACACTATTTCAATTCCCCATTTCCTTTTTGAAATTATTCAAATTTATTTCTCTATATAGATCTCGGTCTTGATCAAAATTGTCTGTGCTGAAATAGTTCACACTATCTGGAAGGGAAGAAATCAACAAATGCATCGCCACATCTGCTTTAACACAAGACAAGCTGTGAAAATGGTTATTACAACAGTTAAATGATATAAACCACTGCATCATGAATGCATCAATAACCCAGTCAAGGAATTTACCATTCTCAAGCATTTAAATATAGTAGGGAATTTTCCCAAACCATTTGGAACCTTGGAAGTTTTTGGGTTACCTCCGTTTGTAGGCTGGTTGAAGTGCAACACTGATGGTTCCTTGAGGGGAAATATAGGCCCCCTAGGATATGGAATAATTTTTTGTGATTAATGCAGTGATGTTGTGGAGTGGTTATATGGACCCTATGGCCATGTCACCACCTTAGAATCAGAAATGGTGAGACTGATTTGAGCAGTTGACCTTACTTACTGAAGGGGTTGGAGAAACATATGGTTTGAATATGACTCTAATAACATCTTTCATGCCATTAGAATTGGAAATATGAACCTTTCTTGGAAGATATCCCCCAAGTGGGTGAACTGCCTTGACAAGCTTTCTTCCATGAATTTTTTCATCACCCACCCAAACCGAGAAGCAAACTACCTTACTGATGGCCTTACAAACAAAGGTGTAACTACAGATGAATGAATAGGCTACACTACTCTCCCTAGGTATATTCTTAATATTTATATAAGAGTAAAATGTAAAATTAATTATTTTAGGCCAGTGCAATCCTTTCTTTTTTTTACCAATAAAGAGCCTCTAAGCTCATTTTTCTCAAAAAAAACTTGTCTTACCTCACATAAACGAAACCACTAATGGTATCAATTCAGTTCATCAACACCCACTAACCAAAACCTATGGTCTAAATAATAAAATATATATATATATATAATGAGGTAATATCATGCACCACCTACATCAAGATTGAAGTTACACCCTTTATAAGATATGTTTTTTTCACTTTATCTCAGCTCAATATTGATGCCCAATCTCTCATTCACCATATAATTAAATAAAGCCTTAACTAAATCAAGAAATCAATTTAATTAATTATAAAACCATTATAAATAAATAAAATAATTTAATACATAATTAATTCATTTGTTATAATTGATCAATATCTTATCAGATGGTGTAACGATGCCAATGCCTCATCCAACGAAGTACGGTCCACACTCAACACATATCTGAGACTACCACCAACCAACACTCTAATACCTGACATCAATTAATCAATTAATTCTATCCAAATTTGGTGAAAAAATAAAAAAATTATGGAAGTAACTTACCTCATGTGAAACCATATATAACTATTGGAATTATTTTTCTCGGAGACTCTTCAAGACAAGCTACATTGAATTCCATTTATTCTAGGATGATTGCACCATTATATAGTAGAATTGGTGATAAAACCCTAATTGTATCCCACTAAAATTAGTAAAAATATATGATGATCCCATTATAATATAAATACTAGAGGAACTCATCTTAAATGTTAGATAATAGACTCGTCACTCGTTATGAACCAAGGTTGTACAAATGGGAGAGAGATGAGGATAAGGGGATGGCATCCCTCTCATTATGGTTAGATAAAATCAAGAAACCTTGTAATTAGTTTTAAATTTTAACCTCTAAAATGAAAAAACATCCTTCTTTTAAAAAATTGGTTTTCTATAGCATCGAGTACCTAGTACACCATCATCAGCTACCCGGAGACCCTAGCTAAAGGTCCTGCACCCCATCGGGTACAGAAATCTACAAAACCATGTACTTGGTGGCTAACTAAAGCACCAGTATTCAACTTCGAACATTCAAAACCCCCAAAACCCTCTTTAAGTCCTTTCACAACCAAGATAACCCCTAAAAACATCGATTTAAACTATTAAAACACATATATGAATGTTAATTCATTATTTAATTTGAGAAATTCAAACCAAAATTGGTTCCACTATTACTATAACCCATATTTTATATGACTCCATCAACACTATACAATGCATGTTATTCCAATTGGATATATATAAGACACACACCACAAGGGGAGGTTAATAAAGAACCCATTTATGAGGTGGTGTGGGTAGATTATCCATCACAAGGACCTTTTTAGGGAAAATAACAGAGAAAAACAAAGTTGTTAGGGATTCTATTACCAACCTGGATAATATCATGATCCTATCTGGTTTGGGTTATTACAAATGGTATCAGAGTTAGTACCCAATCTATATGTTAGTAAGGATTCTAGGTACTAAGGGTGGTGGATATAGAAATCCCACATCTAGGTAGAGTTGAAAAAATAACCCCTTTATAAGGTGGTGTTGATACATCACCCATCATGTGTCCTTTTCTGAGGATAAATATTGAGAAAAGAAAATATTTGGGGGAACTTTACCCAATTAATATAATATCATGATTGTTAAAATCAAGTACTATATAATTGTTTTTACTACTACCCAATATACATTTGTTTCATTTTCCTAATATTTTCCTACCATTCTCAATAAATATGCAATATCAAGAATATTCCATGGCTTCAAATACTAGATAGATTCAAACACAAAAGAATAAGGGATTTTACTCATTCTTTTTTTTCTCATCTCGTGTTTATGGAAACATATTCTTATAGATATTCATAACCTATGACATGGATAAAATTACTCTCTTGGATTGTACCATCTTATATCTTCTCAATAATTTATATGAGTTTGTATTTTGATATATTCCAAGAAAACTATTATATATATATATATATATCTTGATCCCTAGAACATAGGCTGATTTACCTAATTCTTTCTTGGAAAATTTTCATTTGATCATGTATTAGATGACTATAGGACTGGTTTCTAAATTTCATTTAACAATATATCATCAACATTATTACTATAAAAATTATGACACTCCCAGTAATATTATTTTAGATTTATGGATAACGTTCACTTTAGATGAACCCAAATTATCTTAAAGGATCATAAAAATAATCATTCCATGACCATGATACTTTATTTAATCCATAAATAGATCTTTTAATACTGTATAGTTAATTGAATTCCTTTTATGTTACAAAACCTTCTAGTTGTGTTATATATATATCATCCAGAAGATTCATATTCAAGATAATTATTTTAATATCCCTTAATCAAATATTCTAATAATTATAATCTTTTATGGAATGTTGATTTATACTATATTTTAGTATGAAATATGATAAAATGTTTTCACTGGAATCTATGATTTGATGTTATCTAAAACCTTTAGTGAAAAATCATACCTTATAGGTATTAACATTACTAACCATGTCCATATTCTTCTTGAATAATAATTTTCACCCAATGGGATTTACCCAACATGAGCTAATACTAAATTCTAAACTTGATTGTGGTAATTAAAATTAATTTCTTAATTCATAACTTCTAAAAATATAATATATTTTGATATATCTACTACTCATATGTATGAATGGGGGTTTTCATCCCCTATGAATAATGTGTCACCTTCCTTGATTATGAGAAAATCATACAGATCTTGTTTTATAATCTCCTTTGTTGACTTATGCAACACTTATTCTTCTAGAATAGTTACACCCATCCGATCTTGTGGATTGTGTTTTGGTTCCAACTCCTATGTATCTTGAAAATTTTTAGCCTCAAATTTAATTTATTTGCGAGGCATAGAGGAATCGGTATGTCACATGACCAATAATGTTTTTTGACTATTTCAAAGGATAAAATTTGAAAAACATGACAAATAAAGCTCAAATAATTCATATATAGGATATTTTTACACATAATATATAATTAATATTGGGCCAAGTGTTACCTTGAATTGATAATTATTATTTTTAATTGATTAATATGAATATCACTCTTATCATATAATCATTTTGATGAATAATCCAAAGTAGAATTCATATAGTGGTATCTACACATGCTTTGTATTCTAAGAGGTAGATTGGAGGAACCAAACAACATAAATCATTCATTTTTGAATGAAACAAGTAATATTTTAGTGTTGAATGAATTCCCACTTTTTCTCTTTTAAATGGGAGGGAGGAGGAAGATTATTATCTCAGGTTTGAGAGATTCACTTTATCTTGAGAGGATATGTTGTGCACAACAATTCACTTAACCCTAGAAATGATATAGGGATAATAAATTAGTAATTTCACATAGGCTCATTATCTATTTGATTATTCTCAAGAAACCCCATGTCAAATAATAATAATATTATTATTATTATTATTACATTCCATGAGATATATGATAAATCATAGATATTTAAATATAATTTTTTAAATAAACAAATCAATATTCATTTAAATTATTTTAAATAAAATATATCATTTCCATCAGGACATTAACTTTGTCTGTCAATCCTCATCAGTGTTTAACAGACCTTGAATAATAAATATTTATTTAAATAAATAAATATAAATGTGTTACTCATTAAATAAATAAATAAATATTATATTCACTAAACTTTAAAAAAATATTTATTTTAATATTTAGTTAACTAAATAAATATTTATATAAAAATATTTAGTAAAGTGGTGAATAAATAAATATTTATTTATTACCTTAAGAATAATAAATGAGAAATAAATAAATATTATATTTACTAATTCAAAAATAAATATTTCTTTAATATTAAAACTTTATATTTTTGAAGCCCAAATAACTCATGATTGAATTTATGGGATCAACACTACTTGAATAGTTTTTCAACCCTAAGTTGAGAATAATATTTATTATTAGTATTAAATTTAAATAGAATTTAATTTAGATTCCAAATATGCTAAGTGTATATCCCTATTGGAAACATTATTAGTGGCATTAGGTGAACTTGTTTAAATTCTAACACTAATGTCTAGAAAAAAGTCAAGAGACCCATAGAGAAATCAGTTAAATTATCAATGAAAAAAACCTCATATGAATGATTACTATGTAATTTAATTTTTTTGTATCACTATCTCATAAAGTAGGTAGCATACATATATCATTAACCTATATGTTTTGTTTATATTTTTTACTAACTGAAATTAACTCATCTATTAACTATTATGGACATGGATTTAATCAGATAGTTCCACTTCAATTATATAATCATAGATATTATATTCCATTAACTCAGAATGAAAGAAAAAAAATCCTTTTATGAATTATTCAATTAATTTCATATCACATATGATGCACCCAACATATCTTACCTATCTACAAACATATTTCTTCATGGTTTCCATTAGTACAACAAAGTATGTGATTCATGATATACATTAATAATAATCTTGTGTGTATATAGTAATACACACATCCATAAATAGGAACATACCAGGAAACATATGATATGTAATTACTATTATTGTTTCTATCATCATAATATCATCTATTGGAGATTACCAAGTGCTGAATTCATGAGAATAAGTCACATTCAATTACACGAATCCATCACCTAATAGTAAAACATTATTTGTGTCCCATTAAATAGATGTTATCAAGACCATATGATATTTCTTGGAAATAATTGTCATAACATCTATAGTTTCTAACTATAGTAAGGAATTACTATAAAATTTGATGAAAAAAATACTCGAAGGACATTATTATATTGATTTTACATAAAAAAAATAATCATGTGATAAGATATTCATTAATAATTAGTTCATTGAATATTCTAGAAATTGAATGTATAAAGTCGGTTGGTTCCAAGGAACCAACTCCAACATAATTCTACTTGAACAACATATAAATGCTAACTATATTTTTAGGTATCACATGATAAATATTGTTCTACTGAGGTATTGATATATGTTTTTAGCCTTCCACATTCTCAAGTGGTTATTCAAATAAATTTAAATTCACACCTTTCAAAAAATCACTCAAGAAGTGACATCATTGAGTATTTAACTTTTATAATATATCATAAGATTGACATATTAGATATTATCATAGTCTTTTGTTTATAATAATATTATAATAATTTAATATCTTGGTATAATTCTAAAATCTAAGAAAAAACATTTCTAAATCCAACTTAAGTGACATCATATGTCTTAACTTACACAGTCTATAAAGATACGATGACCATTGGTTTAAATAATCTTATCTTTATTATTAACTTAGAAATACTATAATACTATATCCAATTGATCTAAAAGTTGACCTGTTTTATATCCCCTTGAAAACTAGAATTCCCATTTCTCTAATTCCTTGTAATGAATCCACTATACATTCACAAGTAATATAAAATAGTTCTGATTATTTCCCATAGAAATTCTCACAGTTTTTTTGATACATTAACACTTTTATTTACACATAATAAATATCTAATCATAGTACATATCATATAATAAATGACAAATTCAATCAATTAATCATTTCAAATTATATGCCTCATAATAATCTTCTCATGTGATTTAACACATCATCTCAGCGAGACATCATGCCATGTGATATAGGCAAGAATATCTTTTATTTTTTAATATATTATCAATAAATATTCCATTAATAGATATAATAAACCCCATTGATCTATGTATGTAGATATTGTTCCTAGAACTTCGGTTTCTACTATATTCCATTCTAATAAAAATTATTTTTTCAAAAATAACTATAAGTCTAACCATCAATTTTTTATATTTTATTAACATATTTTTCATGAAAAAAATATATAATTTACACTAAAAAATTTTAGAAACCCATAAAACTTTAGTTATTTAATAAAACTAAACTCTCATATGGATTCATTAAATGAATATTCTATGATCAAGATGTTTACTTCATTTCAAAAATGTATTTTCACAACTCGCATACCTTATTGGAATTAATTACTGTAACAAGCCTTCCTATTATATCATATACGAATCTTCTATAAGGTTTCCATAAAAGAATAGGGTCCTGATATCTATCTACCAAATATAATGATCATATATATTTTTTATGGCTAATATAATTCTAAAGGATTTATCATAATAATTTATGATAGGTTTTGTCATAGTTTATGTCCAAATATAACTTGAAAACTTCAGTAACCAATTGATCCTTATTAGTAAAAACTTGTACCATATATGTTTAGTTTCTTCTTCAATACCCACTAATAACTTTGCATCAACTGGATAGACCACCAAAATGTAAAACTGGATTTTGGTATATAGAATATATCCTATAATTAATATCAAATTTCAAATACGAGCATGTTTTTATTTACAACATAGTTGTATGATTGATTATTCTTAATAAATAATATACCACCTACATTTGTTAATATAAAACCACCTATTTGGTTTTAATTATCCTACATAGTATGTTTCTCTAAAACAACTCCTCCCACTGAATCTTGTGATGTGTAGTGTTCATATTCCAACTCAAGCCCATTATAATCCTCAACCTTATTGAAGTTAAGTCTACTCCCACTTTCTCAAAAGATAAGTGTTCCCATTTATATAAACATATCCAATTATAACTAATATCTTTTTATTTTTGGGATATTAACATCTTGATAAGCTTTAGGATAATCAATTAAGATGAACTTAGTGTTATCCTCGATGTTTTTTTAAATTAGCTTTCACATAAAAATCTCATCAAACACATTAGGATATGACATAATATATTCCCATTATATTGTAACTTATATGATATTGATTATTCAATATAGTTAAAATATGTTTATCTATTACACTTATATTTATGAACCATGTGTTTAAAGGAATTATGGAAGACTTCAAATACATTTTAGACTCCTCATAGATCATATTTTAATTATCCTCACCACTTTGATGTGTATTAAGTAATGTGAGTTCAAGAATACCTCCAATCTATATTTTGTTGATCGAAGAATACTTGGTTAATATGTAATTTGAAAATCCTTCATATATGAAACTATATATTTTAACAAGTTTATTCATTACTTCCATTTTACATTCTTTAAATCTCTTAAAGGTATCTTATGAAGTATATTAACTTACCAATCTATTATCCTTAGAGTGTTTCAAATTTTTATTACTAATATATTTTAAAAATCTTTGTGGATTTTGTTTATTTATAATGGTTTCTTCAATCCTAAATCATAATAAGTAAGTACATCATGATACCTATGAGATTTATCTTCAAAGAGTCTAAATTTACTTTTGGGAATATACTTCTAAATTAGAATTATTTTTACTTGATGAATAATTTTCTTTCCATAACTGAGTATTATCCCACTACTATAGTTTATATGCATCATTAATTACCAGTATTGGATATCATCGATTCAAGAATAATTGAATTATTAATTAAGTTTGAAATATCATAATGAAATTAATTTAAAAAATTAAATAATGGTTCATTATGTATATGACTAAACACTAAGATAAATGTTTTGGTAAGACATAGTACAAAATAATTAGTTGAATAGAATCAATAAACTTCACAATATGAAGTCATGTGATTCTCTTTAATAACCTAGGAATATCCCTTTCTCAATTACATAGGGAGTTAACCTTACTTATTATAATGTTATTAAACTTCCCCAGTTCCTGTTTCTGAATACAATTTTGCGAATTTAATATCTTATTTAATATCTAAGAATTAAAATTGAAATATTTCATGAATTGATGGATATACTTTAATTATAATTCATTACTTTCTTCTTCTTGAATTTATTTTAGTTCCTCTTCTGATGACCTTTCTTTCTATATCTGAATTATACATGATCCTCTTTAAATACCTTCCTCTAAAAATTTCATCTCTTTAAGGGGCATTAAAAAATAATCAGTGAATCTAAAATTTTCAGAAAATTATCAAATTTCCCATCAAATAATTTACCATAATAGTTGGGGAACCTTGTTCCCATCAATGCTTATCTACTTGATGAAGTTTGAAAAAAAATTCCTAAGTGGATTCTTTATACTATTCATATTTTAATTATTGATGAATATAGATAATCTTGGTGGTAAGGATGATAATATGAGATAAATGGATAATTTATTATCATATAGAATCCCAACTTCACTAACTAATCAATTTACTTCAAAATAATTATTTCAATATCACTAGCTTAATATCTATTTCTAGTTTTCACTAATATTGTATAGTAAAAGTTTTATTTAGCTTAATCCTATTTTTATACTTTTAATGTTTTAGGAGATAAATTATCATAGTTTATGCATCCATGATTTTATATTTAATTAATCATATCTCCGTATATAGTTTATTGAATTATGAAATGAACATTTGAAACATCCCACATATATCTCAGATATGAATCTTTTTCACTTTTACTCGATTCCTGAGGTGGTTAATCATTAGTAAGAAATACTAACACATAATATAAATTTTCCATTAATTGTGAAAAGTACAAATAATTATACCACTCTTAGAAATTGGTTTTGGGGCGAAAATTATCTGTTTATAGGAATAATCATAGTGCTCTGATGGGTTTTCTTACCATTATCTATAATAAGTAAAAGAAGATTTGGGTACTTTATCTAGATTACCAAGTGTAACAAAATAAATTAATTTTATTATTCTTCCATTATTTTTTAAAATTCTAACAACCCTCAATATTTGAATCCGAGTATTTTATCACATGGATATTCTAGTGGTAAGGAACCATATTCCACTTTTCATAACTAAGATGTGTACTTGGTCAAATTGCATAAGGGTATTTAGTTATGCTATATTTCCAACTACATTAACTCACAATCCATTGATTTTTTTAAAGGAATCCCCACTACTGAAATCCAATACTTATAATTCCTCAACACTTTCCTCTAAGTTACAAAAAATATTTCAATGGAATCTACTCTTGATGCTAACATTGTTAAGTCAATCAAAAACATTAATTATAACTCCTAGATAAATGAAAATATCCTAATGAGGGATAGAAAAATACTTATATTTATGGTTGTATTCTAACTCACTTAATGGAATGAAAAATCTAACTTAATATTTACTTGAGGTATTTTTTTAACTTAATTATAAATATCATTTATTATATAAATCACATTCTTGTTAATATTATGTGGATATTACATAAATAATTAACCATGTATAAAAAATAATTTATGTATAACTAATTTATTTTATTTCATCTTAGCATGCTATTTATTCTATTTATTTTATGTGATCATGTTTAATCATTAAATAAACATGAATCTCATAAAAAAATAACCATTATCTTGAAAAATAAATTAAATAAGTGATTTTCTCGTGATCTTTTTACTACTGGTTGGTTTATTGTGTGTAAGAGAAATCAAACTTGGATCTAGAGGGAAAAAACAAAATTCAATACCTAATTCGAGTGGTATTATTCTTATATTAACTTGTGTCTCACCTTGGATGGTTTCACATAGACATGGTCCAAAACTATCTCCACTTACAGTGAGCTCCATCCAGTGTAAATTCTCACCCACTCACTGGTGAGGGTAACTGGGGGTATAAGCTTATAAAAACAGTCCTTAGAAATATAGGATTGTGCATAATAAATGTATAAGGGATGATTTATCGATCATAATATTTAATTTAATAATAAATTTATCACAAAACCCCATCAAATAAAAAATTAAATTAAATATACACCCAATACATGAACAGGTCGATCATGATCATGATCATTCACAACTTGAAATGACTACCTTCAATCATTAATTTCAATTGTTTCTTAATTAATATAAATTTAAGTAATTAATAAATTAATAATCTTATTAATTAAATAATTATTTATCTTAATTAATAATCTAAATAATTCTTTAAATTCACATCCTATGTAATTTTAAATAAATTTATTTTAATTTCAAATTTTTATGTGCATGGAATATACTAGAGGATACATGATGTTTTCCCTTATGAATGTGTATAGAAACCATTTAATGAATTTTACAGCTATATGATTTTTTATATCACCTAACATGGTGTGTGACTTATGTTTTGTATGGTACTTATAATATAGTATATACTTTCACAACATTTATGACTACATAGAATATCATCATATTACATTGTATTTCTTTTTATGTGTCATGTAATGAAGTCAAAATGGATTGTATGACCACATGAAAATCCTTAAATATGTGTGGTGTGTACAATTGGTGATTCCCATGAATAACATAACATACAAGAAGACCATAGATGTTATATATTCTCAAAATTACACATAATATTTTTATTAAATCATTCAATTCAACACGACACACCAAAAAACCAACAATGTTTACATGGTGTGAAAAAACCTAGTTACATAGCATGTAAAACCAACTACACATCATTTAGATTAGTTTTTCTTTGATAAGTTATTTTTTACATGTGTTGACACATATGAAATTCCTGTCTCGGTGTGTTCCTTGAATGATTTTTCCTAAGTTACACAGTGTGTATAGTTTGTTACTCATAATGTAATTCATTATTATCAACCCATACTACAAACCTAGGGAATCAGTTTTTATCTCATGTTGGTTATCATGTGTTACATGGTGTGTAAAACCTTCTATATTTTGTTTACTTTGAATAATGTTTTGTAGATTTATTGGCATCCAATACATAGAATGTATTATTTATATGTCATGTAATTTCACCAAATGAGTTTTTTTATTTACATGAGGACAAACCATGTGGGGTTACGTGGCATGTACACTGGTTACAATTCATTTACTCCATATCTAACCATGTTCAAACTTTTTTCAATATAGGGTGTGTAATGATGTTGTGTACTAACCCCAACATGGAATGTTATGATTTACAGAATTCATGATTATATGGTTAACCAAGGGTATATTATGCATAATTTTCTATTACACATCATGTATCTATGTCACTTGGCCAACATCATTGGCACATCTAGATGGGAACTTCAAGAATTATTGATTTGTTCTTAGACAGTTCTTCCTCATATGGATTTCAAAAATTGTGTTATCTTGAATTTTTTATTGAAGAGTAAAAATATAGAAATTAAATATCAATTACAAAACTATAATTCAATCAATGAAATAATAAATAATTATAAAATATAATATGGTCACTTTGATACAAATTAATGGCTTTAGGGTGTATCAGAAGTGGTCAGGCCCATTCCCAATAAATTTTTTCATCAGTTTCAATGAATAATATTTTAATAACATGAAAAATAAACCCTAGATTATTTATATATATATTCCCATGAAAATTAATTTATAATTAATTTAAAACAATTAATTACATCGACTTGATAATTCTTATTTCTCTTTGATCAAATTGATTGTCACTATTTTCATATCATCATTGTGGTGAATAATCCAAACTATAATTTCTCTATTGGTATCCACACATGCTTTGTGATCATCAAAACTTTATCATTCATATTATAGGTTCTAGCATGGAGGAACCAAACTATTTATTCCATTCATAGTTGATCATAAGAATAAATCTTATGGTCTTGAAATAATTATATATTTATTATTAATTCTTGATAGGGATAAGGAAGATTATTATACTGGCCTTGAGAGAGTTATTTAGAGGTTCTATTGTTCTTGAGATAATTCTCTTGGGGTAATATGTTGTGAAAAATAATTCAATTAACCTTAGAAATAATATCAATTTTATTTTATACACAGGGTTAAAAAAATAGTAATTTCATAAAGGCCTAACATCTAATTGTTTACCCTAAGTAAACCACATGTCAAATAATAATTTCATTATTATTATTAGATTCCATAAATTGAAATAACTTGAAATTATTTAAATATCAATTATTAAATAAATAATTCAATATTTATTTAAATGATATTAAATAAAATATATCATTTCCCTCAAGCCCTTAATTTGGCAAGTCAATCCTTTTTAGAATTTATCAAACCTTGAATAATAAACAATTAATTAAATAAAAAATATTATTTTATAATTTTTCTATAAATATTTAAATAGATATTATATTTACTAAACTTATGAATATATATTTATTTTAGTATTCTCATACCTAAAAAATTTCAAATTAATATATTCACAAAAATGTTGAATAAATATTTATCTATTTATTACCTTGATAATAATAAAAAGGTGATAAATAAATATTATATTTATGAACTAATAAATGAATATTTATTTAATATTTACTCAAATATATTTTAATATCAAATAAATAGTGATTGATTTGCTTGATCAAAAATACTTGAATAGTTATTAAACCATAAGTCCAGAATAATATTTAGTATTTCTATAATATTAAAAATAAATTTTACTTGGTTTATGGTTACACTAAGTAGGTGGCCCTCTAAACCTATTTCTTCATGGAATTATATTAAGTTGTCTAAATCCCTAGATCAATATGTAGAAACACATCAAGGAACACATATATTTTTATGTCCAACTCTACTTTTAATTTCTTTCCAATTAATCCACTATGAGGTTGAGAAGGAACTACATATACCACCAAAAAACACTACTTACATGAAACCAAACCTCTAAAAATCTAAGTCACATGGGCCACCCAATTTTCAACACCACTCAAGTAACCTAATTAAAAAAAATAAAATTAAAAAAGGTAGAAGATGCCAAGTTGTAACACCAGAAAAATGGTAGGGGAGCTTGAGACATTGCCTCAAACAGTTCATCTTACATGATGATCAAGGTCACTTCCTGCTATTATGCTCTATAGTTTTCACCATCCTTAAGTTATTATCCTCATCTATGGAGATTCTATGTTTTTTGTCTTTTTTTTCTTAAGAAATAAGTTAATGTCGTAATGACAACAACCTCAAACAAACACTTATTGTGTGATATAATCTCTTTGTCTTGATATCTTAACATTTAATTCACATAATTATTCAGCAACCTATATGTTTGATCTATCATTGTTTGTTTACTTGTAATGAAATAATCAATTAACTACCATATACATGTATTTAATCATATAATTCAATTTCAATCAAAGGCCTATAGATATCATCTTCCATTATCTTGGAAGGGAAGAATCGTTTCTTGTCTTATTCAATTAATGTCATGTATCTTATGATACAACCAATGTATATTGCCTCATCATGAGAATATTTCATCACATTTTTTTCAATACATCAAGGTACAAAATTCATGATATATATTAATAATAATCTCAAGTATAAGGACCAATACACACATCTATAAATATGGATATCTAATGACAAATAACATATAGAATTTATATTTGTGGGTATGGCCTCATAAAATATTCTATTGGAGATTAAAAATTAAGAAATTAGTGATAATAATTATTTCCCACAAATGAGAATATAGAACCTCATAGTTAAACATCATCTCTATCCCATCATACAAATGTTTCCTAGACCATAAGATATTTCCTTAAGAGTATTTATATAACATTTTTAGGTTATCAATATAGTAGGGAACTTATAAAACCATTCAATGTAAAGAATAATCTAATGAAATTATTATATTTTTGTTAAAAAAAATAATCATCATATTATAAGGTATTTAATAATATTATGGTCATTGAATATTCTATTAATCAAAAATTAAAAAGTCGATTATTTTTTAGGGTACCAACTCTAACAGACTTCATCAAAAAAAATTCTCCTACTATATTATTTCAAAACGTGATTCTCTTCTAGAAATATTATATGTATTTCCACTATTAACTTTCTATATAAGGAATTTTATTTGTAATATCATTTTACTTCCTTGGGATATCCTTTAAAAATTCAATTTGTGCCTTGTAATGTTTCCATCAGATCGTGATAATAAAGTATGGTATCACTATTTTCAATTGAAGTCAATATTATTTAGAGAAGGTGAATATGAATATTCTAATGGATGATCTGGAAGTACTATTTCCATAATCCTACACTCTAGAAGGTAGAACCATCAGATATATGAGAACTGTAGATTAAAGTCTTCTATCATATGATGACATTGAACATTGGTTGAGTGAGTCATCAAGAATATAGATAACTCTTGTCACCAAACGTATGAAATGGATATTTAATAAGTGATACTAATATATGTATTAGAGTTTATAGAGTCATAATTATATCTATATGTATCCATATACACTAGAAAATTGGTTCTTTCGGTCTTCATTATACTCATATAAAGTGTTAAAAGGAGAAGGGGCATTATTTACAACATGTATTTTTAATGGGTGATCAAATATGAAATTGATGAATTTCTATGGGATGGTAAAGACAACAAATAGGGATATTTAAGACCCAAATAAATATATTTAATGTTTGATTTATTGCTGGTTAAAATAAGTTGACAGTAAGTTACACAATTTACTTCTAAAAAAGTAGAGGTACCCATATAAGAGATCAACTTCACGTATATAGATAAACCTAAAAGAATATAAATATTATTTAATGATGTAAGGGGTTACACAATAACGTGATGGACTTATAAAAGAGGTTAGACTGAAGGTAAACCTCTCAGGATAATCAATTTATAAAACAAAAATGTTGGGATGAGTAAAATCAAAAAAGAAACACTAAATAATTGATAAAGCCCCGGATATTGATCCATGAAGAATGTTAGGTGACCATAACCTTGTTAAGAGAGTTTTTTATAAAAAAAAATTCAATTGAAGAAAGTGTAGTGTATTTTAATCTAAATATATTGAAGCCTTTTTATCGGTAGTTCTGATGAAATAAAATGAGTTTGAATATCTCTAGAATATAATGTTACCTGGAGACTTTAGATTTTAAAGCTGACTTAATGGCTAATAGATAAGTAAATCAATGCTTGAACAATGTTTTCATCAGAAAAACATCAAATTGGTGGAAGACCAATTATGATCCCAACTAATATTATTGAATGATAATACAATTAGAATAAATAATAAAAAAGGATGATGAAAAATTATTTGGAATAATGTAACTAGAAAATTTGTAATATCATTGAGATTAAGATCATATGAAAATGAGAAAAAAATTAAACTCATTAGAATATGAGATGGTAAATTGGAATATTTAAGTATAGGTTGATCATAAGTGAGAAGATCAACCATGACATAAAGAATCATAAGTTCATAGAGTTAGATATACTGATGAGCTTAAGTGATGATAAGATTAAGCTTCAATATGATGGAAGAACAACTGACTTATTTTGTGAATGAAAATGATGAATCCTAGATTCATGGTAACTAAAATAATCTCATACTAGAGGATGAATTGATCAAAATATATGATTATTAGAAGTTTATATGATCATAATAATGAGTTGTAGGCCATAGTTTGGTCCTAGTGATAGTGAAATGGACCCATACCACTGGAATAATAATACTCATCCTATAATTGATAAAATTATTAAAGGGTATAGAAGATTGAATTAAGAATAATAAGTAAAATAGATAAATTAAGGGAATAATGGACTTCGTGTTGTAATTACTGAATTTTATGAAAGTGAGTTGATGGGATGATATTAAGGGACTTCACATAAACATTATGAAGTCATAATTATTTATAATATGCTAATCTGGAAATTCAATGATCAAAATGATTATTTTTAGGAATCTAGATGATATTTATGGATTATTTGAAACAAATTAGATATAGAAATTTATGGGATATTTTACTAAATAGTTGACCCTGATATTTATCAATATTTTTTAGGAAGGATAAATTTATAAAAAAATTTGATCACAATCATAAGAAATTATTTAAAAGAAAAATTTTAGGGATCCTCTTATAAGAGGTGTGAAGTGGAGAAAATAGAGGGAGTTTTTGACCTGTTACAACTACAAGATCAAAAGGTTCAATATTTTGAGAAGGAAAAAACTGTTAGTTTCAATGATTTGAGTGAGGGGTCCAATTTTTTTTACTAGAATCAGATAAAAAACATCAATGGATAACCTAGGGTTGTTCTGGACATTGTTATTTGAGTTAGTTTGAGGGAATAAGAAATTCAATTTACCAAAATCAGATGACATGATTACTTATATATGATTTTTTTATAAGTTCATATGGTAGTAAATGTTTTTTCATGGTGAAGTTAATTAATAACCCTTGAATACTATTGGTTTTTGTATAAACAACACCATCATTCCTACTAGGAGGTAAGATATGATTTTTAGGAGATAAACTTACCATATTTGTAATGTTATGGTAAGTGGAGTTCATAATAATAATTTTTCTCTTGGGTAAAGTATAATAACTTTCCTTATTTTAAAATTTTTTATAATAATAAAAATCTACAAATATTAATAATAAATAGATATAGCAAGGAATAGGTTTCATATTCTAGGTCTGGACCCTATAAAAATCGACGTGTGATATTTCCTTTAAATTATCTACAGTGCACAAGAGAGTAAGTATTGATTGTGTGAATAAAAGATCTATACATCATAGTTGATTCCAAATTCATGATCAAATTAAAGGAAGAAAAATATTAATTTAACTTAACTGGTAAATGTTGATCACCCCTAATTTACCCCCTCCCCAATGGTGATTGTATCAAACATTAGGGATAAAAGTAGTATCATAGAAACCTAAGTTTTGTATGTTTATATATAATTTTTTTCCTTGTTTTTTTTCAGTAATCTAAAATAATTATATATTTTTGGAAGATACTAAGGGTTCCCTGCCTAAAGATAAGAAAGGTATGCCTGAGATAAAGAAAACAAAAGATATTCTAGGTACTTTAATCTTATAAGTTTCATCTAGAACCTTGAAAACCTAGAATAAAAACAAATATCATAATTAATAAAATATAGACTCTTAGAATAAGTGGAATTGGGATATGAAACTACCTAAAGGTAAATAAAGAGGAAGATATATTAATGCATTTGTTAAAGTTATTCCTCATTATAAATAATCTTCAAGATATGGTGAGTATGAGTCTATTGAAACTGTTAATGGAATTGAATCTAAAATCAAGGGTTACATGAAGAATGTCCATATAGGGGTTATCAGATATATACTTGTGTTTATCACAGTAAAATAGGAAGAAATAACAAAGATAGAGTCAAAAACTAATGAAATAGAAGATATAAAGGACAAGGAGTTCCAAAAATAATAAACTCTCATAGAATTTGTAAAATAAAAGAAAAAATATGTCTAACTTTTCAATGAAAATATCCCTTGAATGAAGAAGAATTTAAAAGTAATTTTTGTTAGAAATCATTTTTAAGGAAGTTATTAGGGAAAATTTCTATGCGCTTTAGGATAAAATTAAATCAATTATCAATATAAAAGATACTAAACTGAATATCAAGTAAAAATGAATAAACAAAATTGATAATTCCTTGAACGAGGTGAGTAAGTTTCTTAAGGAAAAGATGAGGAAGTTATAATATGAATGTAATGATAATGTGAAATTATTTAAAGAATATAAAAACACTATATGTTTAATGTTTCATGAGTTAGAAGTAAAATTTAGGAACATGAAAGGCACACAAGTTGTATCATCATATGATTTGAAGAGAATATTGTTTTAAAAAATATAAAAGGAGAGTCATTTTCATAATAATACTCAACCTATAATAATAATTAACTTTAAACAATTATATGTCATGTATTTTAATATAAAAAAAGGGATGGTAAACCCATGCTCTGAAAATACTATTTGTAATAACACTAATACATTGAAAAAGGTAGGCTAATAAACTAGTTTCAAAGACATATAGATGAATAAATTTCATGAGAATCACAAAAAATATTCAAAGGTGTAATAAAAAATAACTTGAAGGAGTATCCATCAATTTGTTTGAAGATAAGAAGATACTTCTATCAGTCAAAAAATTAATATAATAGATTAATCCATGATTTATT
This sequence comes from Viscum album, assembly GCA_963277665.1. Lineage (NCBI taxonomy): Eukaryota > Viridiplantae > Streptophyta > Magnoliopsida > Santalales > Viscaceae > Viscum > Viscum album. The sequence continues at coordinate 750,663,016 of OY728136.1, read as the reverse complement.
ATCTATTGAAAGTTTTATTGAATGATAAAAAACTTGTTCATTTATTGTTTTAATAATTCATCAACTGTCATAAAATGGAGAAGGATTATAAAATATGGGTAAATAAAAAAGTTAGGGGAATATTAGCTAAGTACTAAGAAAGAATAAGAAAGACTGAAATACTATAATCCAATAAAATTGAATATTTTTAAAAGTTTAGTGAAACTTTTTAAAGTTTTTTTATTGATGATTATGAGTGATGATTTATATATACCAAGAAAAATACAACTATAACCATTGGAAAAATACCATAATAGAAGAAGAAGAGTGGATGGAAGATATACAATTGGACTACCATGGGGAGTAAAGGAAAGAAAGTTACAAAGAAGATTTCACCCAAGAAGAAATTAAATAAGGATGTAATGATAAATAAATGTGCTTCTATTATTTAATAAAGTGTCACATCAAATATAATTTCAAACTTTACATTAATTTTCAAGTTAGAAATAATAAGATAGTATAACCAAGGTGTCATGAATTGAATCTGGTCCCCACTAATACCAGCACCAAATCTAGTCCATGAAAAGGCCCGAAGGGCATTCCCTATCCCCACAGGCTGTAAAAAGTTCCCTGTTATCTATAAATTTGGTTTGGGAATGATTTACCCGAGTATGAAATCATAAAACATTAAAAACAATCAATAATACGAATCTGAAATTTTCATGCCAAACAAGCCTTCATAAAAACAAGATCTCAATACATAGTTTTAAATAAATTAAAATAGGTTCAAAAAAATAAAAAAAAGTAGTAAATCTGTCACAAATACTACACATGACAAGGGGTCATCACCCCCGAGCCACCTCCATAACACCACACCATAAGAGGGGACTAACAACTCGAACCACCTTCACCTGAGGCTTTGTCTTTTCCTGAGTCAAACATAATCATGTCTACTTACACCCAATGGGTGTAAGTAAGCTGTGATCATAATCCCAATAATATAACACCAAAATAATCCAAATATTATGCAATAATAGATGAAAACGTTGGCAATTTTAATATGTAAGGAAAACAACGATAAAATTCTATGAAATGAAACTTTCAATTGAAACCGTTTTCAGACTAAAACATTCAAAATGTTAACACATTTGAATAATAAATGTTATCTACTTTAATTTAAATCCAAACACACCCTAAGACAATGGTAAATTCCACAAATCCAATGAGTACCAAAACCGAGAACACCCCTAGGCACTAGATAGTCTCAGGCCCTATGTACCTCATACATCGTTGTAAAGTAACCATAGAAAAATATATTCTCATGCACGAGGAACTAGCAGGGAATATACCCATAACATAGTGGTCTCTAAACATCATCCATATAGTTTAGTTAGAGTTGTCATTATCCAAAATGCTATGTGAAATAAGGACAAAACACATCTGGACCACTAGTCGTACTAGTACATATCTGCCCACCAAGGTATTTGGGATTCTCGCTTTGTGCTCAAAAAAAATCAGCATGATACATACATCCCTTTTCATGTAAAAACTCCAAAAAATTTCACATACAAACAATAAAGTATCTACACACACTTTATACCACTTAAAACACACAACAAAACATTTTTATTTTCAATAAAACAACCTCACAAAAGCAAACAATGTTTTGCAAAAAAAAACATTTAAAACACCACTTTGAACACCATGTTCATACTCACATTCACAGAAAAAATAATTTTCAGTATTTAAAAATTTATATAAACCCATTACATGAGTTATAAAATAACCTCAATAGGCATCACACAAAATAGCCATGTCAAACACCCAATTTAACACCAATTTGGTACCCCAAAAGTCCTTTACTTAGAAAACGTCACCAAAACCCAATTTCATAGTAACAACCCAAGTAGATGAAAATTAAAAAACATTATTTTCAACCCTAATACATTTCAATAAAATCATACTAGTAGTTATAGGGATTCCCCAAATTAACCAATAAAATATTTCTATGAAAAAACCCCAAATTTCACATAAAAATTGCACTAAAAATTAATTTGCTTCATAAACACCAATAAAACTAATTTTTTCACCAATAAACAGATGATATAAACATAAATATGTTATAATCATATAAATATAAGTCACAATGATTTCATACACAATGGAATCACCTACCACAATAAGGAAAACCCTTGAATCTTTGTGCGAAAATGAAACCGCAGCACCACCGCACCACAAGGGACTTAGATAAAGACTAAAACCAAATGAATAGACCATGAAATATAGAATCAAACCCTATATTAGAAACTATATTCTATGGAAATTAGGAACCTCAAGGATAAGGGAAGAAAACCTAAGCAAATTGAAGGAAACCCTAAGCAAATTGAAAGAAGAAACTAAGAGACCCACTTACTTGAGGGATCTTAAAGAAATCACCTAAAATATACCAGTATCTAAATTTGAAAAAAGAAAAAAATAAAATTGAGGTTTGAATAAAGAATATAAGGTCAATTGATAACTTAAATGGGGAAAAATTACAAAAATTTAGGGAGTTATGAAGGAATCAAATTACCTTTTTAAATCTGGGTGAATTGTGAATGCGTAAGATATTTAAGCCTATTCCACAAAGAAAATAATATCCAAAGAGGGGGAGAATAGAATATAAGTGTGTCTATGTTCAGTGGGATCGGGTGAGAGATGGAATCACCAAAGAATCATTATAATTGAATAAGATATTAAACAAACAATTTTTTAAAACTAGAAATGGGCTTCTGGGTGAGCCCAATTCCTTAAGTAAAAACCAAAATCCTCCTTGATTATGGATTATTAAAGGGTAAAAATTGATATGGAGGTCTTAATAAGTCAGGGGAGGCCATGTATTAATTGTAATGGAAGAAAAACTGAGGAGTTATAAAATAAATAAAATTTATTTTTAAATCTGGAAATGGTCTCACGGTTTGGCCCAAATTTTGAATACCCACCATTTCCACCAAAATTCATGGGAAACCCCCAAAACAAAGCAAGAATGGAAATTAAATGAAAAATACCTTTAAAATAATTCATTTATGTGACAATTATCTCCACCATAAAAACTTTGTGTCCTATAAAGTCAACCTAAAGCTTGATCGGTAAATAGGAACAGGTACTCTTCCTCAACCCATGACTTTCACTCCCATGTATTATGTGTATCATTACCATGCTTACAAAGAACCCTGACCATTGGAATATACTTGCTACAAAGAACATTTTCTTGGAAGTCCATTATTCGAATTGGCTGCTCAAAAATAGATAAACCGGGCTCTATATCCAACTCCTCCGAATTCGGTACATGGGATGTATCTGGGTTGTATTTCTTCAATAGGGAGACATGGAAGACCTCATGGATGGGTGTCAAATGAGAAGGTAATTCCAAACTATAAACCACCATTCTAATAAAATCAGTGATCTCAAAAGTTCCGACATACTACGACGTTAGCTTCCCTTGCTTTTTCAATCGACGATGCCCCAAATGAGGGGCCACTTTCAAGAATACCCTGTCGCCCACAAAAAACTCTAGATATCAACGCCACCAGTCACCATAATATTTATGATAACTATGAGATATCAACAAGTATTTCTTGATCAACTTGACCTTCTCATATGTCTCCTACACTAGACTCAGCCCCAGTAGTGATGTGTCACCTTCCTCAACCCAACAGAGGGGGACAGACAAGGCCGACCATAGAGAACCTTAAAAGGAGTCATTCAAATCGAGGATTGGTAACTTTTATTATATGAAAACTCAACCAATATCAAATGGCTATCCCAGGAACCTCTAAAGTCCAGAACACATGCACAGAGAATGTCCTCCAAAATCTGAGTCCCTCACTCTGTCTGACCATTCGTTTGAGAATGATATGTCATGCTCATCTTAATCTGAGACCCCGAGGCCTTATAATGGCCTACACAAAACCGAGAAGTGAATCGTGGGTATCTATCTGAGACAAAATCTGATGTCACGCCATGGAATCTCACCACCTCCTGAAGATAAAAATATCCCAACTCATCCACTTTAGTTGTATCTCTGATTGGAATGAAGTGGGATGATTTTATCAGACAATTAATTAACACCCAAATGGAATTCTTACCCTAAGGTTTACGAGGTAAGACAACAATACAGTCCATGGAAACCTTGTCCCACTTAAAAGTAGGAATAGGTAATGGCTGGAGCAAACTGGAGGGCCTTTGATGCTCTTCTTTCACCTGCCCAAATGTGTAGAATCTCGACATGAAGTCCATGATGTCTCGTATCATACCAGGCCACCAGAAATATCATCGCACATCATAATAAATCTTGGTGTCACCTAGATGGATAGCCCACTGAGACTAGTGTATATCCTCCATCACCACCTTCTGTAGATATAACAACACTACTGAACGACCCTTGAAGCACAAGATGTCATCGGGAGACGATGACTAATCAGAGTACATCTCCCCATCATGAAGAAACTGCTCTAACCTCTGAAAAAACTCTTCACTTTGATGCTCCCTCTAAATTACCTCCACCAGAGAAGGAGTCAACTGAACGCTCAACATTAATGCACCCCCATTTTGCTCTTTGGTCTCAACATGCATCTAAGAAAAGAGTGATATCAGATTCCACTCATCACTGGACTTCCTCAAATCCTGCACTGAAACTATTCTACTCAAGGGGTCGGTCACCACATTACCCTTTCTTGGGGTATAGAAAATGTCAAATTTGAACCCCTATAAGTACTCGATCCAATGATGCTACCTCAAGTTGAGGTCATTATGTGAGAAGATATAGGCTAATCTTTTGTGATTAGAGTACACCAAAAAAATCTCCCCAAAGATGTAGTGACATCAGGTCTTCAAAGCATGAATCACCACTGCCAAATCCAAGTTGTCGGTTGGGTAATTATTTTTATATTGCCGTAGTTGGTGAGAGCCATACTCCACCATGTGATCATCCTTCATCATCATGTACCCAAGACCCATACCTAAAGTGTCACAATAGACCACATACATGTTTCTAGCCTCAGGAAAAATCAGCATGGGGTGGTAGTCAACCGCCACTTTATCTCCTCGAAGGATTCCTGACATTCTGGTCCCTATAAAAATTTCACCCCTTTCTGGGTGAGTGCGGTCATCAGTGAATCAAGTCAAGAGAAATACCAAACAAACTACCTATAATAACCAGCCAGGATGAGGAAGCTCTTGAGCTCAAACACTTTCTTCGGCTCCTCTCATGAAATAATCAAATTGATCTTCTCAGGGTCCACCGAAACCCCCTACTCTAAGATCACGTTCCATAGAAATTTCACCTCCCTGATCTAGAAAGTGCACTTTGACAACATTTCATAGAGGCGATAATCCCTCAAAGTGCACAAGACGATTCTCAAGTGAAGTTCATGTTCATCCTTAGAGCCAGAGTATACTAGAATGTCTTCCAAGAACACCACAATGAAGGAATAGAGATACTAATGCAACACCCTATTCATGAGTGACATAAATATCACTTGATAATTGGTCAATCCGAAGGGCATGACCAAGTACTCAAAGTGGTCGTACCTGCTCCGAAAGGATGTCTTCGGGATATATTTCTTTTTCACCCTGAGTTGGTGGTAGCCCAAACTAAAGTATATTTTTTAGAACCAATTTTCCCCCTCCAACTGATAAAACAAATCATGTATTCTATAAAATGGGTATTTGTTCTTAGTTGTTACCTTATTCAGCTTTCGGTAGTTAATGCACAACCGGAGGGATCCGTTATCATTTTTTGTGAACAACATAGGAGCGGCCCAAGGAGAGACGCTCAGGCAAATAAATACCTTGGATTCAAAGTCCTCCAGATGTATCTTTAATTCCCCCAGCTTGGTAAGAGCCATGCGATATGAGGGAAGAGATATCGGTTTTGTTCACGGTGCTAGATCAATCGAGAACTCCACATCCCGCTCTGGTGGAAAACCTAAAAAATCATCCGGGAATACCTCTGGAAACTCATTCACTACATGAGGAAGTTCACCTTTAGGGGAAATACCATTGTACTTTAGCATGAGTAACGATAACTAGAAGATAATACTTCCCAACTCTGGGAGTGGAGGTCTTGTGCGACCGGACCAAGGATCCCATTATCCACGAAAAAACCTAACGACTCCCATCAAGTGCCGCAAAACTCACTCACCGCCTGTAGCAGTATATGTTTTCTTGGAATTGTAATATCCAATTCATGTCATGTATCACATCAAAAAGATCCATATCTAAAACCTAGAGGTCCCCCTCTATCTCAACCCCAGACACAGAAAGCGCACACGAACGGCACCTGAGAACCTGCTCTTTCTTCTTTCCTAGAGGTGTTGCCAACTCTATCACAAAATAAAACAAATTTGTTGAAAAATTCAGCGTGTCCAAAAAATGGGCAGAAATGAATGAAATAGAGTCACCCGTATCCAAAAGAGCAGCAGATATAGAATATGAGATCAAAATAGTACCTTGAACTATCGATGGTCCTGCCTCAGATCCTGCTAGTGCCTGATCCACCACAGGGAGATGTATGGTCTATGCCTGACAATGATCTATAGTCTGTGGCAATGACATAAACTATCTCTGCCCAGAAGATTTCATAGCCCTACCACCATGTCCACCAAATTGAGATCCCCCCATCCTCGATAGCTATGACTGTGCTGGCACTCCTCTTGCAGCTGCTGATCCTACCCCACGCTGAAGTGGTCATGCCACCCCAAAAAATCACTAAAAGTTACCCATACCTCTACAATGGTAACAGGGCTTTGGAGGAAGTGGGAATTCTGGTCGGATGTGCCTTGGTCTTCCACACTGGTGACACATGACCAATCTCACATCAGAAGCCACAAACGAAAACTTCCTAGAAGAGTGGCCTAAACTACCACCTCCCTTCATCACTCATTCCTCGTGCTTCCTTTTCTTTTCTGAAGAGCTGTCACTACCCACTACTGATATTGTCCTAGAGAAACCATCCATGCCATTATGTTCAATCTCCACCATACATTCCCAATCAATGACCTCAGCATAGGTCCTCATCTTTAACAAGAAAACATGGGAGTATATCTCAGGTCGTAAGCCTTTCTCAAACCTCTCGGTATTCACCTTCTCTTTAGAGTTGATTTCATGATCACACCAAACTAACTCTTTGAATAATTTGTTATACTCCATCATAGATAGATCCCCTTAATCAAGATCCATGAACTCTTGGGACCTAGAATTTTCCAAGACCTTAGGGCAGTATTGTTCATTGAATACAGCCTTGAAATCTTCGCAATGCATCTTCTCATTATTCCCTATTTGAAGTATCGATTCCCATCACCTGCAGATGGGAACCTCTAACAGAAAGGAGGCACACTTCTCCTAAATATCCTCGGGTGTATCCAGGAACTCGGACATGCACTCGATCTTCTCGAGCCATTCCTCTACTTCCTGGGGTTCAATGTTGCCTCAGAAGGTGGGAGGATTATTTTTCATGAACTCCTAGGCCTTTTCATTTCTAGGACCAGTATCATCCTATATAAGAAGATATATAATAGGATTCAGTCCCTTTGTTATAGCCTGGACATCCTGGACCTCGACCTCGACTATACTCGGATCAATTGTTGTGGGAGAACTCTCTCCGGCTTCTTCCTGTGGGCGCATGGGAGCTTTCTGGGGAGGCATGTTTCTACAAAATGAAATAGTCACAAGAAAATAGTCAATACCACAATTATTAACATTTTAATCAAATAAATAAAATATAAATAATCTAAACACATTACAATAATAAAAGAAACAACTACTCCACCCCTCTTGATGTCCATGTGTGGTCTGCAGCCCAGACGTCTCACCTGGAAGTGAAGTCAATTAGAAAAATCCAACGACCCCTGGTGACTCAAGGTCTTCCATGAAAGGTGTGGGATTGGAACCCTACTCAAAACCAAAACCCCAGTCCCTAACATTCCTAGCTCCTGTCGACGTGCGACTCATCCCAAAATAGTAATATAACCCCAAAACATTGGCCGCCTCTAATACCATTTTGTCACGAACTGAATCCGGTAGCCTCTAATACCGGTACTAAATCCAGCCCATGATAAGTCCCAAAGGGCTTTCCCAATCCCCATGGGCTGGAGAATGTTCCCAGGTATCAATAAATTTATTTTGGGAATGATTTACCTGAGTATGAAAGCATAAAACATTAAAAACAATCAATAATATGAATCTGAAATTTTCATGCCAAACAAGCCTTAACAAAACCCAGATCGGAATACATGGTTTTAAATAAACTAAAAGAATTAAAAAAAATAGTATAAAATCATCCATAAAGACTCAACTCGACAAGGTATCATCACCCTTGAGCACTCTCCACAACACCGCACCATAGGAGGGGACTAACAACCCGAACCGCCTTCACCTGAGGATTTTATTTTACCCCAGTCAAACATAATCAAGTATAATTACACCCAAGGGGTGTATGTAGGGTGTGATATTAATAACAATAGTATGCCACAAAAATATTCAAAAGAGTATACAATACAAGGTGAAAAAATCAAGAAATTTTAATATGTAATGAAAACGATGATAAAATTCCGTGAAATGAAACTTTCAATTGAAAATAGTTTTCAAACTAAAAATTTCAGAATGTTAACACATTTGAATAAGAAATTTTTGATACTAGAATTTACATCCAAACACACCCTAATACAAGGTTAAATACCACAAATCCCATGAGAATCAAAAACTGGGAACACCCCTAGGCACTGGATAGTCTCAGGCCCCATATACCTCATACCTCGATGTAATGTAACTATAGAAAAATATGTTCTCATTCATGAGACACTAGTAGGGAACATAACCATAACATATTGGTCCCAAAACATCATCCATATAGTTTATTTAGAGTTTTATTTATCCAAAATGATAAGTGAAATGGGGACAAAACCATTCAGACCACTAGTCGTACTAGTACATATCCGCCCACCTAGGTACCTAGGCTTCCCCCTCTGTTGTCAAAAAAATTAATCATGATGAATACATACCTTTACATATAAAAACACCACTACTGGTCACATACAAACAATACAGTAGCTACACACACATTATACTACTTAAAACACACAACAAAACATTTTGATTTTCAATAAAACAGCCTCACAAAAGCTAACAATGTTTTACCCACAATAAATCCCTTTAAAATCCCACTTTGAACACCATGTGCATACTCACATTCACCAAAAACATAATTTTCAGAATCCAAACATTTATATAAACCCATTACATGAGTTATAAAATAACCCCAAGTGGCATCACACAAAATAGCAATGTCAAACACCCAATTTAACACTAATTTGGTACCCCAAAAGTCATTTACTTAGAAAAAGTCACCAAAAACCAATTTCGCAATAACAACCAAATGAAATGAACATTAAAAACATTATTTTAATCCATTATACATCTCAATAAACACAAATATGTAGTTGTAGGGAATCCCAAAATGAACCAATAAAATATTTCTATGAAAACCCCCAAATTTCACATAAAAATGGAACTAAAAATTCATTTGATTCATAAATACCACTAAAACCAATTTTTGCACCAATAATAAGATGAGATAAACATGAAAATGTTATAAACATAGAAATCTAAGTCACAAATATTTCATACACAATGGAATCACCTACCACAATAATGAAAACCCCTGAATCATTGTGCAAAAAATCAAACCGCACCTCCGCAACACCACAAGGGGCTTAAATCAATCCTAAAACCAAAATAGTAGACCAAGAAATCCAGAATGAAACCCTAGTTTTTTTACATTAGAAACCTCAAGTATAAGGGAATAAACCCTAATCAAATTGAATGAAACCCTAAGAAAATTGAAAGAAGAATGAAGGAGACCCACTTACTTAAGGAATCTTGAAGAAATCACCCCAAATATACTAGTATATGAATTTGAAAGAAGATAAAAATCAAATTGAGGTTATAATAAGGAAGATAAGGTCAAATATGAACATAAATGTGGGAAAGAGTAAAAATTGAGGGAGTTATGAAGGAATCAAATTACCTTTTTAAATATGGATGAATTGTGAAAGCTTAAGATTTTTTGACAATTCTATGAATAAAATGAGCTCCAAAGAGGGGTAGAAGAGAATTGGGGCGCCTCTAGGTTCAGTGGGCTTGGGTGAGAGGTCGAATCACTGAAAAATCATTAAAACTGAATAAGATATTAAATAAAAAAATGTTTTTTAAACTAGAAATGGGATTCTGGCCTGGCCCAATTCCTTAAATAAAAACTCAAATGCTCCATGATTATGGATTCCTAAAGGGTCCAAATTGGTATGGTGGTGATAATAGGTCATGGGAGGCTAAGTAGGAATTGTAATTGATGAATTTTTTTTAAAAATGAAGTAGTTATAAAAGGAAAAAATTATTTTTAAATTTGGTAATGGGCTCACAGTTTTGCCCAAATTTTGAAAACCCACCATTTCCACCAAAATGCATGGGATACCCCCAAAACAAAGAAATAATGGAAATTAAATGAAAAATAACTTTAAAATAAGTCATTTATGTGACATAAGGTAAAGATATAATCAAGAAACAAATATATTTGTTTGGTAGAAGAAGTCTTTGATTGAGAATTTGGCGTTCACCTAATGTTAACAAAGAAGGGTAACTTACTGAAATTTAAGAAGAATTGTGGAATGTATAAGAAGATAGAACACACTCCTAAAAAATTTATGGAATGGATACCTAGATAAATTAGTCTATGTACAAAAATTAATAGGACATCAGAATATATAAAGGTTATTCTGAATAATAAATCCCATCCCAAGAATAAAGTTGAACATGTTTTAATAGGTTTCATGATAGTGTGGCCTGAGTAGAAAAAAGAAATAATGGGTATAGAAGAGAAAGAGAAGAATAATGAATGTTTCCTACTAGTATAAGTAATAAAAAAAGGTCTATATAATGTGAAAAATCAAAGGAAGGATAATAATACCATTCCACCCAAGGATCTTGATGGGTGGAAAGAAAAGTGTAAATGTCTAAAGAATAATATAGCTAAATTGAGGGGACTTATAGGTTCAAAAATATTTCTTAGCCATGTTACTCTAACTAAATTATCAAAGGAAGATCCAACCCATTCCCGTATATTTTATAATGAATTTCACTACATCGAGAATTAGTGGTGATTTGATTTATAAGGATTCATGAATAAAATAAGATAGGAGTTCACCCCTAAAGTGGGAGTGAATATGAATTTAGTGGTTCTATAGAATTGATCAGCTATATTTTTTATATTCAAATTATATATTATTGAAGATAAGACATAACATATTCTAAAAATATAGTGAATTGAATATTCAATTACTCAAAGGTTGAATCTCTTGATGATGGTGATAAAAAACTTCTAGATACTGCAAACATATAAAATTGTAGTTTCAATAAACATTTTGGTATTTTGGAACTATATTATATCTTTATATAAAAATATATTCTAGAATTAAGGGGAAAGGAATTATCATTTGATGATAAATTGAATATTATTTTTTAAATGGGGAGAGACCAAATTTTTGAATTGAATTTTTTTGATCTATTTGATGATATGGTTTTAGGAAATAATTTTCTTCACAACCCATTATGTTTACCAATATAATAAGTTATGTGAGTCAATATCATGTGGTGAATTTTTATGGACATATTTTGTGTCTATGTAAATAACTCTTATTTTATACATTGAGCATAGCTCACATAGACTTAGAGTTGGTTGATTTTTAATTCATTGTCTTAAGAAACGTTCTCTCAAGGAAATCATATTTTAATTTGATTTCAATGAAATATAAGGGGAGAAGATGTATGATGATAGTCCCTCACTCATAGGTCTTAGAATAATTAAATAAAAGAGGTGTTGAATTTATTTTCAATAATGGTGATAAGAAATAATTGACTTTAAAAAGAAGGAATTTAAAATACATCCAAAGGGGTAGATTGAATCTCCTATCAGATGGTCATGATAAAGTATTACATATATTTTTAATGACTATTTTCAATTAAAGTGAATGATATTCAATGAAGTTGAAAGTGAAGTTTCCTATGGGTATTCCAAAAGTAAGTTTATTGGAATTTCACACTCTGAAATGTGGAACCATTAGTTATAGGAACACCATTTATATAATTTCTAATACTAGAAAATGAAATTTACAATGAGATGAGATAGTTATCTAAAATATTTAAGACTCATTTCATTGGATGTATAAAAGAGATATTGATTTAGTGATGTTTATAGATGTAGTAGAGTTTAAAGAGTTGTCAATTTATCAAGAAGAATCCATATACATCAGATTACTTATTGTGTAGATCTTTATTATACACATAAAAATTATTTATAGGTAAAGGAAGATTATGTACTTCAATTATTTTTGAATGGGTGATCAAATGGGAAATTGAGGAACACCCATTAGATGGTGAAGATGAAAGACAAGGAGACTGACCATGTAATGCCCCGACCCCAGTTACCTAGAGTCGGCACATTATTACATAACATTGGCATGATCACGAGAAAGATCAAGTCTCGAAAGACCGATTAGTTTAGTAGCCTTGTAATAATTAGATACATCCATAAATTTTTACATTACATCATAAAAAAACATCTTGTCTTCATATCCCCTCATACTATCCCTGCAGGTCATTCATAAATTAATTCTTCATAATCCTGGGAAAAATAAAACATTGAAAGGGGTGAGATCAGATGCTCAGTAAGGATAACATTATAGCATAAGCATTCATATATAAGCATAAACACTTAAGGTGGTTTATAACTAAAACAAAAGCCTTTTAAACTTGAACTTCAGCATAAAATGGCAAAGATAAAATAAAATAATGCCATTTACTTACTCACATGGATATTATACTAGTCGAACAATCCCATGCAATATCAATAACCACTTTCATAATGATGGAATTCATAATTCCAGACTATCATAACCACATAGCCAAGGTCTCGTGCCAAGACTACAAATAAGATTTTTCCAAGGCCTTGTTCCAAGACACTAGTTTGTCTCATGAGACCTACCGATGCATCGAGGAGCTATATTGGGCTCCAACCGTCACTTATTAAGTCCAATGCATTCCTCATATGAACATGTTTCAACATAACATAAACATTCGCATTAAAACTAGAATACAAAATGTCAATACTTTAACCACAAACCATGAATGGTATAAAAATAGTACATCCACAGTCAAACATAACTCATTCGATACAATATGGAAGATTGTATTGTATCACATTAACCTCAATAAATAATAATGAAGCATGTTGACATAGATGAAAATAATCATCAAAACTATTTGAGAGAAATATCTCCCTTTTTCTTGAAATCATTTAAAAGTCACACTATTTGTCCAGAAGCCATTTAAAGATAGATTTTTGAATCAAAGTGTCCCATACCACTTTGAAACTTTTTAAAAGGAGTTTTAATTTCTGAACATTAATGTCCATATAAATAAATCCTTAAAACCATTTTTAAAACCTGGACATTAATGAGAATGATTTAGATGAATAAGTCTATAAAACATTTAAAAATTGTATTTTAGTTAGAGTTTCTAACCAAAAGAGAGACACTTGAATAAAAATAATTGAGGTAATAAAAACTTTGTAATATCATGAGAATAAAGGTATTCATGATATACTATGTCAAAGTACATTATATACACCATCTAAAAGTGATTTGGTGTATATCAACAAAGAAGTCTCAATGGAATGTAAATTGAGATGAAATCTATCATAAAGGCTGTATCCTTAGGTTAAGGATAAACCAAAGACATAATTATGTGTGAAAAATATAAATACACTAAATATGATTGGATATTCAGTGTAAAACAATCAAAGTACATTCACACATATTCTTGTAAAATCAACACCAACGAATTGGATGTTTAACTCAACAAATGGAGAATGAGTTAAAATTACTCTTATCAAATTCATATCAATGACTTGAGAATTATCAATGGAGTGATTATGTTTATCAAAAGTATATCCATAGGAAGGGGAGAGGAAATTATGACATAATCAAATGAATAGTGATTCCACACATAATCTTGGGGTAATATAATCAATGAAATATGCATAAAGCCAAATGAGTGGAAATTGAAATCTCAAATTCCCTTATCGATTAGGTAACTTACGAAACATACACCCACAAAAGAAGTATCATACCATGATGATGTAAATACCCATGAATTAAAATATATTACACAATTAATACAATAATGGGCAATACACATACACCACATGCAATAATTAAGTGGTGATCAATGGAATTCTCACAGAATTAAAAGTGAGATAAGAAACCCCTTACTTTGTACTTTTTCCTTGGTCGACGATAGGTCTAGCTCATGTATAATGGTGAAATAATTGTTATTTAATTATACAAGAATAATTTACTTTAATATGATATCATATATGATCTTTTAACATTGATTTGTTAATAATATCTTAGAATTATCGTCATTTCGGGTGTTAACGGGTTCATTTTACTTTATATTCTTTGTTATGTGAGCCATATTCGTTATTAATGGGATGTATATTATTCATATCCAGAATGATATCAAGTCCTTAGATACTATTTTTAAATCATCAAATTATAATTATACTTTAATGGATATGATGGAGAATGAATCTCATCACGTTCGCGGAGACGATAGTCAGTACATACGCACGAGCGACAATATCATTCTTTTGATATTAAAATAATATATAATTGGATGTTATATCATATATACAGAATCATTATCATGTTATATTTATTATTTACATGAGTTACACATCATTATTATACCCATCCAAATAATAATATATTGAATAACAATTACACCACGACGTGGAGACGGTAAGCCGTACGTACGCACGTATGGTGACATGTTATTCAAAGGATGGATAGAATACTGAATATGGTTGTACCATATTTATAATAACATCACAGTATATATATGATACTGGAGTTATTATTTTATAATGGTAATAACAAATAAAGAGGAAGTGGAAGAATAAAGGAACTTGAAAAGGGGTGGTGAAAACATTACCTCTTCTTCGGGTTCTTCCTTTTGATTTGATCAAAAGGGCTCCTTAAGTTGGCTTTCTGATCAAACTAATGCCTCTAGGTTGTATTGAGGGAAGTTGAGATAGTATTTGGTAAGGGTTTGGCCGAACCAAAGGGCTTTGATGGTGTGAAAAAATGAGAAGGAGGAGTGCCCTTTTATAAGAGGGGTGAGGGGCACCTTTGGAAAAGCTAGAAATATTAATTTGTAATAAATTTATATTCGGTTTATAATGGCTCCAAAGTTTATTATTTAAATGTTAATTTGGGGATGGGTCGAAAAAAACTTAACCAATATAATTTA
Organism: Viscum album; assembly: GCA_963277665.1. Classification (NCBI taxonomy): domain Eukaryota; kingdom Viridiplantae; phylum Streptophyta; class Magnoliopsida; order Santalales; family Viscaceae; genus Viscum; species Viscum album. The sequence goes on along the minus strand of OY728136.1, from coordinate 750,647,632 downwards.
GACAGGTTTGTGTCATTATATTAACCTTATCTTTAAGTATTAACTCTTAGTTAATTAGTTTCACTTTTACAATGTCTCTTTGTATTTTTATATTATATGGTTAATAAACTTACTATATACATCCAAGAGACCCCCAAGTGGTCCATTAATGATTAATCTATCATGATATAAGTCTTGTTTCCGATCCTTAGATTTTTAGGAATTTAATATCAATTAATAATATAATATTTGTTTTAAGAACTCTTTTATGTCAATTTTGACACTATTCAATAGTTGATTTTTGTGAAACTCATAACAGATTGATTACTTCGAAAAAATTCAATTAAATATATCATAATATATCATATTATCCTATAAAATTATTTTAATTCATTAAAAGTTTCATATTATATTTATTTGGGTATTTTTAATATCAATTATTTTAATTTTGCACTATTAAAGTAATTAATTCATCATCATTGTGTCATAAATAAATTAAATTATTTAATCTCTAAAAATTATAAATAAAATATAATTATGTAGGAAATCTTTTTATATTTCTAATGAATATTTATAATCTATAATCCAACATATATAACCCTATGTAACAATTGTTTTGTTAAAAGATATATTCTTGTGTAATTTTTGTATTTATTTTAACTTAATTAAAATAAAGTGTCATTATCACTTACAAGTGGATCCATGGGGTCCCAAAATCGACCCAAAGATGACCATGGTCTACCATGTATCAACCAATAGGGTTAAGACACGTTTTAGGGTAATTTAGTATTATTATAATATTATTTTTTAACCCTTGTTTACCGGATTTACCCATTAACCATGGTAAATAAAATATTTACCGAAGTAATTATCCAAAATGTTTAAAAATAAAAGTTACCAATTTACAAAATTTTAAAATCCCGATTCCAAATATGGAATCCATTTTTCCAAATTCAAAACACAGAAGTGGCAGAAATTAATTTAAAATTAATTCCCGTTGTTAAAACAAAAAGCGTGTTTTTTTAGAGATAATAACTATCAAAAGATTGTCACTTGTTTATGTCTGGTTTAAATGTGAAATTATGTTCAATGACCCACATTGTATTACATGGTAAAAATATATTCTAAATATACTTTAAAACCAATCAAATTCATAATTTATCACTATTAATTATTCTGAATAAAAAAGTTGTTTTTAATTAAAATTTAGTAATTTTCACTATTCATCAAAATATGAAAGTTATCCGAAAAGTACCAAAATTTCACCCTAGGCTAATTTCGATATTCCGAATCCAAAAATGAAGTCCATTTTGAGAGATATAATTTATAAAATTTTAAAAAGTAGGTATTACTATTCATAATGGCTAGTTTGATTGGTTATGGTGTGTTAAAATCTCGAAGTTGCGTACAATGCACGCCATTGCATTATTCGAAAGGAAACATACCGTGGAAGCTTGGGGTGTTACATTCTCCCATCCTTCAATAAATTGAATTCTCGCAATTTTTAAAATTGTTCTTGGGAATATAATGGAAAGTCCCACATCAGAAAAAGAGTCAATAAAACTATCACTTTAAAAGAAAGAAAGAGAGGTATAAGGGTCATCCAAGATAACCCATACTCGGATTCCATGTTGGAAAACATGGATATGGATGATAAACTGAGTGTAAAGTTCTAATGGAGAGGGATAGAAATCATGATCAGGAGAAAGTTAATAATAAGAAAACCACAAACTTGTGTTGGGACAACCGACCATTAGTCTCCTAATAGGAAAATAAACGGACAACATTTTTTTTTGTTTTAAGTTACATTAAATAAGGACGAGGAATTCATTTATGATATTGACTAAGAACATTAAGATATATAATTACTTTTTAAGTAGAGTTTCATTCTTTAATAAATTTCCACCACTAACTCATTTTTTTTAAACGATGAGTATTCAAGAAGACTTGGTCACACTGGAAGAGCTAGAATAAACTTCTATAGAATCACATGATCCATGCAAGATAAACTATATATTTACATTGTATTTGAAGATTAATCAAAACCAAAATGGTTATTGAATGATCTAATGATCCCCTAAAAGGATATTCCTTGATATAAATATGCACTAATCTTAATTTCTAAAATTAAACCAACAATACCCCAAAGTTAAATAAATACCATTCAATAATCAATTGTCCTTAAAATCCTTAAATATAATCCAAACTAATATTGAAACCCAAAACATAGAAGAATTTGATTATGTAGTCTCCCATGTTAAATTGTATCTCCAAATGGCATCAAATACTCTTAAAGTCACATACTTAAAAGTAATTAACATCATCACATATTCTCTGTTATAGGTTAATCATTTCCATAAATAACCCAAATCACTATAAATCCACAATAAAAACGTAGATAAAAATCTACCATTACTCTACAAATGAAACCCCATTGTATTCTATTTTCCTTGGGCATATAGTGTTCCCAACAAAGCGAACATCTTCCAAAATAACATTTTTCACTTAATCACCAAATCATTTTCCTATACCAAGGGTATTCATTTGATAAGACATAAGAACCCAAATCAACTTATTATTGATCAATAAAATCATTTAACTAAAAAAAATAGTCACACTAACCAGGGACTTCACGTAGTCTAGTGGTAGTCGATAAATCCCAATCACACTTTGGTTGTGGGTTCAATTCCCACAGCTTTGTCCGATGCGACGGGTTGTCACACGGTCTACATGTTGTCCTTTTTCAAAAACTATATTTTATAATATTACCAAAATGAGATAAATTCCTCAAAATAACATAATTTAACCACAAATGTTATATCATACCTTGAATTGTCATCCCAAATTATAATAACTTATAATTTTCTCAAACCCCAATGATCATATAAAACCAAATGGTTATTTATACCTATATCCACAAGAGAAGAGACAATTCTTCCTCAAATATCATTCTCACATGGCAAACTGCGGGGTTACAAATACAAGAGAAAATTATTCCAAAGTAAACCCATCAACAAGGAGTGCTAATACTTTTTAAATTTTTCTCCAACCATTTATTTCCACATAGCTTCTTCTTTGACCAAGAAAATTTCCTATAGAATAGGAAATTCACTCGGGTAATGGCCAGGTCCCCTACATTTACGGCAAATGACTGTAAATGGACTCTTGGGACCATTTTTATCTTCTTCCATAGTACTCTTCATTTTTCTTCGGCAATTCTTCACTTTATGTCCTTCCTTCCCACACGTAAAACATTTTGTTGTCCCATTGAGACACTTTCCTGGGTGTCTCCTTCCACATTTCCTGCATAATGAAAATTGAGGGTTCTTTTCTACATGGTCTCCATTGCTGGAGCTCTTATCATTTATCACATTTCACTTCCTTGTTGAGTCTGGGAGTTGGTTAATATATATGTTTTTGATCATATTTTTGGAAAACTGATTTGGCATAAAGACGATATCTTTTACGCCTATCAACATTCCATTTTTTGCTCATTTCCACCACTGTTCCCACCTTGTACATCATTCTCAAAGTCACTATGACTTCCTTGGAATCCATCCATTGACTAAAACTAGAAAGCATTGTGTGAGTAACAGTAGTCGTAAAATCATTTAGAGATTAAAATGTCACCATATTCTCAATTTGAAACATATTAGGATTAAACAATGTCATTTAATCTCATCTTATATATATATTATTTCAATCGGTTTGTAAAGAAAATGTAAATTATCCTAAGCATATCCCCCGGGAGTGTCGTAACCAAGAGTGCAGCAAGGCCCGTTTTCGTGCACCAGTTCCCATTTGAGTCTACCTCAAAGCGGTGTTTTCGGGTTTTACCCCTAGGTACATATGTTCCAGAGCTGCCTCTACCTGCTCGTATCCAGACAGGGATGTATTGCTCGGAAAACTCACAAAATCTCTACAATACCAAAATTCTAGGAAGTTCGTTTATACTAATCCTCAAAGTTCATCTTAGGTCTACGTGCTCTAATCAGAGTTTATCTAAATCTAGCTTCCAAGGTTTGTACTAAACTTCCTCTGATACCAACTGTAATGCCCCGACCCCAGTTACCTAGAGTCGGTGCATTGTTACATAACATTGGCATGATCACGAGAAAGATCAAGTCTCGAAAGACCAATTAGTTTAGTAGCCTTGGAATAACTAGATACATCCATAAATTTTTACATTACATCATAAAAAAACATCTTGTCTTCATATCCCCTCATACTATCCCTGCAGGTCATTCATAAATTACTTCTTCATAATCCTGGGAAAAATAAAACATTGAAAGGGGTGAGCTCAGATGCTCAGTAAGGATAACATTATTGCAGAAGCATTCATAGATAAGCATAAACACTTAAGACAGTTTATAACTAAAACAAAAGCCTTTTAAACTTGAACTTCAGCATAAAATGGCAAATATAAAATAAAATAATGCCATTTACTTACTCACATGGATATTCTACTAGTTGAACAATCCCATGAAATATCAATAACCACTTTCATAATGATGGAATGCATAATTCCAGACTATCATAACCACATAGCCAAGGCCTCGTGCCAATACTACAAATAAGATTTTTCCAAGGCCGTGTGCCAAGACACTAGTTTGTCTCATGAGACCTACCGATGCATCGAGGAGCTATAGCGGGCTCCACCCGTCACTTATTAAGTCCAATTCATTCCTCATATGAACAGGTTTAAACATAACATAAACATTCACATTAAAACTAGAATACAAAATGTCAATACTTTAACCACAAACCATGAATGGTATAAAAATAGCACATCCACAGTCAAACATAACTCATTCGATACAATATGGAAGATTGTATTGTATCACATTAACCTCAATCAAGAATAATGAAGGATGTTGACATAGATGAAAATAATCATCAAAACTATTTGAGAGAAATATCTCCCTTTTTCTGGAAATCATTTAAAAGTCACACTATTTGTCCAGAAGCCATTTAAAGATAGATTTTTGAATCAAAGTATCCCATACAACATTGAAACTTTTTAAAAGGAGTTTTAATTTCTAAACATTAATGTCCATATAAATAAATCCTTAAAACCATTTTTAAAACCTGGACATTAATGAGAATGATTTATATGAATAAGTCTATAAAACATTTAAAAATGGTATTTTAGTTAGAGTTTGTAACCAAAAGAGAGACACTTGAATACAAATAATTGAGGTAATAAAAACTTTGTAATATCATGAGAATAAAGGGATTCATGATATACTATGTCAAAGTACATTATATACACCACCTAAAAGTGATTTGGTGTATATCAACAAAGAAGTCTCAATGGAATGTAAATTGAGATGAAATCTATCATAAAGGATGTATCCTTAGGTTAAGGATAAATCAACGACATAATTATGTGTGACAAATATAAATACACTAAATATGATTGGATATTCAGTGTAAAACAATCAAAGGACATTCACACATATTCTTGTAAAATCAACACCAACGAATTGGATGTTTAACTCAACAAATGGAGAATGAGTTAAAATTACTCTTATCAAATTCATATCAATGACTTGAGAATTATCAATGGAGTGATTATGTGTATCAAAAGTATATCCATAGGAATTGGAGAGGAAATTATGACATAATCAAATGAATAGTGATTCCACACATAATCTTGGGGTAATATAATCAATGAAATATGCGTAAAGCCAAATGAGTGGAAATTGAAATCTCAAATTCCCTTATCGATTAGGTAACTTACGAAACATACACCCATGAAAGAAGTATCATACCATGATGATGTAAATACCCATAAATTAAAGTATATTACACAATTAATACAATCATGGGCAGTACACATACACCACATGCAATAATTAAGTGGTGATCAATGGAATTCTCACGGAATTAAAAGTGAGATAAGAAACCCCTTACTTTGTACTTTTTCCTTGGCCGACGGTAGGTTTACCTCCTGTATAATGGTGAAATAATTGTTATTGAATTATACAAGAATCATTTACTTTAATATGATATCATATATGATCTTTTAACATTGATTTGTTAATAATATCTTAGAATTGTCGTCATTTCGGGTGTTAACGGGTTCATTTTAATTTATATTCTTTTTTATGTGAGCCATATTCGTTATTAATGGGATGTATATTATTCATATCCAGAATTATATCAAGTCCTTAGATACTATTTTTAAATCATCAAATTATAATTATACTTGAATGGATATGATGGAGAATGAATCTCATCGCGTTCGCGGAGACGGTAGTCCGTACATACGCACGAGCGACAATATCATTATTTTGATATTAAAATAATATATAATTGGATGTTATATCATATATAAAGAATCATTATCATGTTATATCTATTATTTACATGAGTTACACATCATTATTATACCCATCCAAATAATAATATATTGAATAACAATTACACCACGACGTGGAGATGGTAAGCCGTACGTACGCACATATGGTGACATGTTATTCAAAGGATAGATAGAATACTGAATATGGTTGTACCATATTTATAATAACATCACAGTATATATATGATACTGGAGTTATTATTTTATAATGGTAATAACAAAGAAAGAGGAAGTGGAAGAAGAAAGGAACTTGAAAGGGGGTGGTGAAAACATTACCTCTTCTTCGGGTTCTTCCTTTTGATTAGATCAAAAGGGCTCCTTAGGTTGGCTTTCTGATCAAACTAAGGCCTATAGGTTGTAGTGAGGGAAGTTGAGATAGTATTTGGTCAGGGTTTGGCCGAACCAAAGGGCTTTGATGGTGTGAAAAAATGAGAAGAAGGAGTGCCCTTTTATAAGAGGGGTGAGGGGCACCTTTGGAAAAGCTAGAAATATTAATTTATAATAAATTTATATTCGGTTTATAATAGTTCCAAATTTTATTATTTAAATTTTAAGGTGGGGATGGGTCGAAAAAACTTAACCAATAGAATTTAGACAGGTTTGGGTCATTATATTAACCTTATCTTTAAGTATTAACTCTTAGTTAATTAGTTTCACTTTTACAATGTCTCTTTGTATTTTTATATTATATGGTTAATAAACTTACTATATACATCCAAGAGACCCCCAAGTGGTCCCTTAATGATGAAACTATCATGATATAAGTCTCTTTTCCGAACCTTAGATTTTTAGGAATTTAATATCAATTAATAATATAATATTTGTTTTAAGAACAGTTTTATGTCAATTTTGACACTATTCAATAGTTGATTTTTTTGAAACTCATAAAAGATTGATTACTTCTAAAAAAGTCAATGAAATCAATAATAATATATCATATTATCCTAGAAAATTATTTTAATTCATTAAAAGTTTCATATTATATTTATTTGGGTATTTATAATATCACTTATTTTAATTTTTCACTATTAAAGTAATTAATTCATCATCATTGTGTCATAAATAAATTAAATTATTTAATGTCTAAAAATTATAAATAAATAATAATTATGTATTAAATCTTTTTATCTTTCTAATGAATATTTATAATCTAAAATCCAACATATATAACCCTATATAACAATTATTTTGTTAAAAGATATATGCTTGTGTCATTTTTGTATTTATTTTAACTTAATTAAAATAAAGTGTCATTATCACTTACAAGTGGATCCATGGGGTCCCAAAATCGACCCAAAGATGCCCATGGTAGACCATGTATCAACCAATAGGGTTAAGACACCTTTTAGGGTAATTTAGTATTATTATAATATTATTTTTTTAACGCTTCTTTACCGGATTTACCCTTTAACCATCGTAAATAAAATATTTACCGAAGTAATTATCCAAAATGTTTAAAAATAAAAGTTACCTATTTACACAATTTGAAAATACTGATTCCAAATATGGAATTCATTTTTCCAAATTCAAAACACAGAAGTGGCACAAATTAATTTAAAATTAATTCCCATTGTTAAAACAAAAAGCGTGTTTTTTAGAGATAATAACTATCAAAAGATTGTCACTTGTTTATATCTGGTTTAAATGTGAATTTATGTTCAATGACCCACATTGTATTACATGGTAAAAATATATTATAAATATACTTTAAAACCACTCAAATTCATAATTTATCACTATTAATTATTTTTATTAAAAAAGTTGTTTTTAATTAAAATTTAGTAATTTTCATTATTCATCAAAATATGAAAGTTATCCAAAAAGTACCAAAATTTCACCCTAGGCTAATTTTGATATTCCGAATCCAAAAATGAAGTCCTTTTTGAGAGATAGAATTTATAAAATTTCAAAAAGTAGGTATTACTATTCATAACGGCTAGTTTGATTGGTTATGGTGTGTTAAAATCTCGAAGTTGCGTACAATGCACGCCATTGCATTATTCGAAAGGAAACATACCGTGGAAGCTTAGGGTGTTAGAGACCACAATGAAGAGATTGAATATATAATTTAAAGTTATCTAAATAAATAAAAAAATAGCACAATTTATTTCCTATAAAGAATAGATACCCATGTAAGAGTTCTACATCATGTGAGTGGTTCGATGTAATGGAATCTAGATCTAATTTAATGATATAATGGGATCCACAGTAGTGTAATGGTTTGACATAGGAAGTTATCCTAAAGGTAAATCCATTATGATTATTAGGCTATAAAATAATAAATCAAGGATGATTGGATGGAAAATCCATACTTAAGAATTTATAAATTCACTGAGATTGATCCTTGGATAATTTTAGGTTAACTTAACTTTTTAAAGAAAGTTTATACCCAAGAATTTGGAAGATGAATAAAGTGAAGTATAGTAAGAGCTAAACTAGCTGAAGCTGTATCACTGAAAGATGTGATGAAAGATAAGAAGTTGGAAGATCTTTGGAAGGAAATTCATCTTAGAAAGCAGAGATTTTCAAGATTAATTGAATTTATCATGATACATATGTCAATGAATTGATTGTACATTAATTGAAAAAACATCACACTGTTGGAAGACCAACTATGATACCAACTAAACTGATAAAATGGAAAGAAGATTGGAATAAATAAATATAAATTATAAGCCTTTGGAAGAAGGTAATAAGAAAATATGAAATATAATTGGTTGATGATTAGAGAAAAATGAGGCAATAGTTAAGGCATTGAAATATTGGATGGTTTCTAAGAAAATTATAATAGAGGTAGATTGGAAGTTAGAACATAAACCATGGGTAAATGAAACAAAAATTCATATATTAGATACATCGATGACATAATGTAATGAAAGATTATGTTTCAAATGGATGAAAGAATAACTAACCAGTTCAATGAATGAAAACGGGGAAGCTTTAATTCAAGGAAACTGAAAGCATTAGATACTGGATACCAGTTTTATCAAAAAATATAATGATAAGGAGTTGATATGATTATAAGGACCAATAGGCGAAGGTCCAAAACAAATATAGGGGAAATGAATCAATTCCCCCAAAAATAAAAGAATCACGCCATATTTTTTTAAATAACTCATGGATATAGAATATTGATTTGAGTATAAGAAGAGTAAAAACTAGATGAAGGGAAAAATAAAGTCCAAGTTATAATAGTTAAGTCTTCCAAAGTGAGTTGATTAGAAGATGTTGTGTGAATTAATATAATCATTATGAAGTCACAATAATTGGTCCAATTATGAGAATAATGTTAACTGATCACAGTGTATATATTCATGAATCTTTCTAAGTTTCATAGAAGAGTTTAAGTGAGTCGATTCCATATTTTATTAGATATTTGACTTAAGAGTTGTCCTTGGTATTTTTAGGATCATTTAATGTAGATTTAATAAAAGGATAAATGTGTAAAATTCTCGAGATTGAATGGTTATCAACTAAAAAACTTTTTAAGAAAGGTTTAATATATAAAAAGAGTTGATATAATTCAGATAAGGTGGCATAAAATAAGAATTTGAGAGAGATTCTTATCCAAAGTGAAGTGAATAAAAGATAGGGAGTTATCGACTAGTGCCTACCAGAATATCAGAAGGGTATAAGTTGTGAGAAAACCAAAACAATGAGTTACAAATAGTTTAGTGAGATCTCCACATTCATTTTATAAGAAGAAGTTATATATAGACACGTATCACCAACCAATAGAAGATTCAGATGTTAAATTTTGAAGTAATTTTATGGATTTGTAAATTCATTTTACCAGAAGAATAGGATTGGATAACCTACATTAAATTTAAGTGAAAGTTCATAAGTCATTCAATGTTTTATCTATGCTGAAGTTCATGGAAACCCCTAAAATACTGGTGGTTCCAATATAAACAACACCACGATTAATATCGGGAGGTAAAAGTGGTTTTTCAAATGATATCCAAACAACATGTGTAATTTTTTTGTAATCAGTGTTGAGAATAATTTTTTTCTTAGTTAAATTATAATATCTTGGCTCATTTTAACACTTATGGTAATGATTAAAATCTATGGATCAGGATAATAACATAACAAATCAAGGAGTGGGTTTCCCATACTAGGAACTAACCTTATAAAAATCAATATATGTTGTTGTATTTACTTTATCAGTACTGTATATGGGATTAAGTATTGAGGTAATGCATCAAATATACATACATATAACTAATGATAGGGGTTTGATTGAATTAAAGGAAGAAAAATTTTATGTTGATCTTAATTATTAAATGATGATCACCCCCCCCCCCCTTCTCAGGGAGACTTCACAATACATTGGGACTAAAACCTTGTGATAAAAATTTATTTCTAGGATTATCCATAAAAGGTGATTCATATCACTATACATGAATTTTTGATAATTTAGGTTTCTTTTGATACCTAACTTGTATGGGATTCCTTTCACCACCATATTTGGCATGCAATTAAGTGTGTATGTATCTTCTTACAATGCATATCCCCTGAAGGATAATTTAAGATCTTTATGAATCGTCATTGGTCTCACCCTATTCAAAAAAGTATGATTTCTATTATCACTAACACCATTCCATTGAGTTTTAAAAGGATAAATAATTTAAGATAATATCATATACTCATTCTTATTATCAATGAACTCTTGGATAAGATATTCTCCACCTCAATCAAACCAAATTTTCTTTATCTATTTACCATTTTTATTCTATACTTCATTGCTATATTCTTTAAAATATTCAAAGTAATATTACTTATACCACATCAAGTATATATATCCATATTTACTAATTTCATCATTAAAAGTGATGAAGTATGGAAGCCATCCTTTAAACTCTATAAAATGTTCCCTGCACTTCTATGTAAACCAATTTAAGAGGATCTCTTTATCTTTCACTATTACCGCTAAATGTGGATGTAGTAAATTTTCATTATAAAAAATAAGAACATATATATGAGAGTTTAAATTCAAAAGAGTAAAATAACCTTCCTAATTAAATTTTTTTAATACTTTTGGTCTATATAAGAAAGTTGAAAATGCCACATCTTAGTGTAATATAATTCATGAGAATTGGAATTATTATGTATTTACAATATAAAATTTTCTAGCTCAAGTTCATATAAACCATTATTTAAATGTTATATACCCTAATGTAACACCTCGACCCCAGTTACCCAGATTCAGTGCATTATTTTAATACATTGGCATGATTATAAGGAATCAAGCCTCTAAGGACCAATCATTTTAGCATGCTTGGAAAATAGATTACATACATGAGTATAACATTACACTTTCTAACATAAAACACCACATAAATAATCCGTTTAGAACACCATTATTCCCCTAGAATAACCCTGCATATCAAACATAATACACTTCATGAAATCTTGGGAAAACAAGACATAAGAAAGGGGTGAGATCAGATGCTCAGTAAGGGTAAATAATTTAGTGGAAGCTATAAACTTTTAAGTAATTTTTTTAATAAAAACATAATTATTTTAAACAGAAAACTTGAACATAATATGGAAAAATAAATCAAACATCACCATATAAACATGCACATGGATATTCTACTAGTCTAATAATCACATGTAATAACTAATTTCATAATGAGGGAATCCCTAATGTCAGACATCATTACCACATTGTCAATGCCTCGAGCCAAAGAATACAAATAAAATTTTTGTCAAGGCCTTGTGCCAAGACACTAGTTTTTCTCATGAGACCTACCGATTCATCGAGAGGCTATAGCGGGCTCCCCTCATCACTTATTAAGTCCACTGCATTCCTCATATGAAAATGTTGAAACATAACATAAACATTCATATTAAAACTAGCATACAAAATGTCAACACTTAAACCATAAACCATGAAGGGTATAAAAATAGCACATCCACAATCAAACATATCATAAATTATTCAATATAATATGAAGATTGTATTATAATAAATCAACCTTAGTCAAGAATAATATCTATTAAATGATGTTGATATATTTAAAAATGATCAATAAGAATATTTGAGTGAAATACCCATTTTTCATGAAATTGTTTAAAAGTCACACAATTTTTAAAGGAAGACATTTAAAAGATATTTTTGAATCAAAGTGACGCATACCACTTTGAATCTTTTTAAAGGAATTAAAATTTTAAAACATTCATGTCCATATAAATAAATCCTTAAAATCATTTTGAAAACATGGACATTAATGAGAAAGATTTATAAGAATAAATATTTAAAACATTTAAAATGATGTCTTAGTTAAATATTACCTTAAAAATAATCCTTTTGAAAACTCTTTTATGAAACATGGATATGGATAATAAATATTTTCTAGAAAATACTTACACATAAACAATCTCTGATAACAATGAGATTGAGGAATTAACCCTTACCTTATAATTTTCCTTGGTCGAGGGTAAATTAACCTCATGTATAATAATTAAATCATTGTTATTAAATTATAAAAGAACCACATACATAAATATGATATCATATATGATCTTATAATGTTTCTTTATTAATAATATTTTAGTGGTATCATTGTTTCGGGTGTTAACGGATTCATTTTCCTTTATATGTTTTGTTACGTAAGACATGTTTGTTATGGATAGGATGAATTTGATTCATATCCAGAATGATATTAAGTTCTTAAAAATTATTTTTAATAATCAAATGAAAATTATTTTTGAATGGTTACTATGGGGAATGAATCTCATCGCATTCGTGGAGACGGTAATTCGTACGTACGCACGAACGCTACTTACATTTCATTTTTTTTTATTTTAAAATGAAAGAAAACCAAATGATACATAGGTATATTATTATTCCAGTATAATATAATATTTTATATATGTTACATAAGTTCATTTACACCATCATTTATACGTTCCATGTATGGTATGAACGAGTCATATCACTTTGAGGGGACGCCAGTCCGTACTTCCTCAAATGAAATTATCGTATATATACAACATGAAAAGAATAAATGTATGATATAAAAGATAATTAAAGAATTTTATAGATAAAATAAATATCATATACATAATATATAATTATAGTTCTATCATAATGGACACCATAAGAGGTGGTAGTAGAATATTTAACAATCAATTTTTCATGAGGCAGTAGTTCACCGTTCACAAAAACATTATATTATATACCCATTAGATAAAGGGGTGTGTAAGTGTAGTTAAAATAATTACCATAAAAAAACCTATTATATTTATTTTACTATTTTTGTTATAAAATAAATTAATATAGAGAGTTTAGGTGGTTGGAGAAGTAAAATAACATAAAATAACTTAAGAGGAGATGTTAACTTTAAATCGGGTAACTTCCTTTGGTTTGAACCAATAGGCTTCCTTGAAGTATCTTCTGCCTAATTTAAGGCTTCTAAGAGGAAGATAGGGATTTAGGTAGATTAATTGGGAAGAGGTTGGATGAGCCAAGGGGATTGAGAGGTGTGAGAAATGGGTTAGAGTTGAGGGCTTTTTATAAGGGGAAGGAGGGGCTCTTTAGGAATGTTTGAAAATATTATTTTATTATATAATTATTTTTAGTTTATAAAGGTCCAAAACTCATTAAAACCAAAAATAAGATGAATCATTTTCAAAATAAAATTATCCAATAATAATTTTATAGGTTTTGGATATTGTTTTAATTTTTATAATCTCATTTATTTAAATAAATCTTTAATGAGGTAAACATTTAATCATTATTGTGTCATAAATAATTTTATTTATTTGATGTATAAAAATTATAAAACAAATACCATGATGTAGGAAATTTTTTTATAATTAAAATTAATATTTATAGTCTAAATGATAACTTATATAACCCCTTGTAAAAAGCATTTTACTAAAAGATATATTTTTATGTCATTTTTTGTCATTACTTTTAATTAATATATAGTGTCATTATCACTCTCAAGTGGCTCTATAGAACCCTGAAATCGACCCGAGGATGCCCATGGTCAGAAACGTATCAAACAATAGGAATAGGACACATTTTAGGGCAATTTAATATTATTATTATAATATTTGTTTTCCCTTATTTACCAGATTTACCCTTTAACCATGGTAAATAAAATATTTACTAAAGTAAATATTCATAATGTCTAAAAAACGTTACCTATTTACACAATTTGGACCTCACGATTAAAAATATGGAATCAATTTTTCCAAATTCAAAACACATAATTGGCAGAACATAATTTAAAATTAATTCCCGTTGTCAAAACAAAAAGCGCATTTTTAAGAAATAATAAATATAAAAAGATTGACACTTGTTTATGTCCATTTTAAATACGAAATTACATACAATGACCTAAATTATATTAAATGATAAAAATATAATCTAATGATACTTTAAAACCCCTCAAATGTATAATTTAACACTATAAATTATTTCAATTAAAAAGGTTGTTTTTAATTAAGATTTTGTACTTTTCACTATTTATCAAAATATGAAAGTTATTAGAAAAGTACCGAAAAATGTTCCAAACTAAATTTTTATGACCTTATTCTAAAGAATCAGTTAATTTAATTTAATTGAATATATAAAATTTTCAAATATTTTTTTTAAAAAAGGTTCTCCATTAAAAGGCGATAAAATTGCATTTTTTTGAAAAATAATTCTTTTATTATAAAAGAATGAATTTTTTCTTATATTATGTCTAAGAAACACATAATATGGATTATAAAATTATATGGAGTATATAAAATTCAAATTTTAGTTGATACTATTCATAACCACTTTTTGAACGGCTAGTTTGGTTAGTCAAGGTGCGTTTGAACTCGATGTTGCATGTAACACAAGTTATTGAATTTCATTTAAGGGATAACGTACTATGAAATATTGGGGTGTTACATTATCCCCTGATTCAAAAAAATTCATCCTCGCAATTTGAAATTTTTCTTTGAAAATAAAATGTTAAAAATAGAAAAATGCCTTTGTGGAAAACCCACATCAGAAACTGGGTTAATGAAATTTAGTCTTAATAAGAGAGAAAGAGAAATGAAAAATTCTCCACCAAATTATAATCTTGAATAGAAGAAAATTGGTGGAAATTAGAGACACATAATTGGAGGAAAAACATAAATATTTATAGAGAGTGATTGAGGTCATCAAAAAAACAAGTGTAAAATTGAGGGCCTCAAAGCCATCAATCTATGATGATTTAAAATATCATCGGTTCAACAAAACATAAGGTATTATAATAAAACATTTTTGGTCTTAAGATCCCTTACCTAATGTTTAAGAATTAATTTATTCATATAATAAGATGAAAAAATATATACTTTACAAGTAGAGTTTCATCCTTCAACTAATTCATACCACAAACTCATCTTTCACTCCAAAAGATAATAGAATTAAAAAAATATTGTATTTATTCTAATCGTATAGGGTTCCAAAAATAATGAATTTATAATTAATTTTTCAGACTATTTAAAAAAACTAAGTTGTACATACTATGACATCACATAAGTCAGTGGTAGGCGATTACCCTTGTCGCCCTTCGGTTGTGGGTTCAAGTCTCACAGCTTTTCCGGACGCGACGAGTTGTCGCCCGACCTTCGGGTTGTCCGTTTTATAAAAATCCAAAAATAATCTTAAGAAATGATTTAACCTTAATAATAGTATCCAATTTCAAACTTAATCCATTATAACCTTTAGACTTATCCAAAATACTTCTATCCAAACCCACAGTCCAAAATTTATAAAAAAGGTAAACACAATGAAGATCTTTTTTCCCACATAATAAAATGTGAATACCTTCATCATGTACTTTTTAAAACCCAATAACACTCTAAATTACCATAAAACCTTATTTATTACATTCATGCTCTATTATTCCTTATAGAATACTAGGTATATTCTTTATATCCAATGAATTTGAATACTCCAACAATTATGGAATAAAAAAACCATTAATAAATTCCAAGGTAGTAAAGAATATCCAATATAATTTATCCAAAACAACTATCTCTTATTCCAAAATCACTACCTCAGTATCAGGACCATATTTAGGTTTATCTTTCCTTAAACCATGTATTTTCACAAAATTTTAACTTGTTGTTGAGTCACTTTTCTTGGTACCATGTAATCTCAAATCCTCAATGAAATAGTACTGCATTACAATACTTATTTATTTCCATAATTCATATAACTAGCACATCGTTGATACAACACTCAAATGACATAATTATTTAATAACAACATAAGAACACTAGTCATTACTCTTCATCATTGGTAGTATCATAACTTGATTATTATTCAACAGCATCATTTGCGGTATAATTTGATAATTTGGACATTGATTCGGGTAGTGTCCCAACTCCTTGGAGATGAATCATTATACATTTGAAACCTTTTTCTTACCCTTGCAATCACGTACTTGTTTTCATTTTCCTCCACACATATAACAAACTCCCATTCCCTTCAAGAATTTACCATGGTGATTATTTCCATAGTTATCACATATTGGAAAATCCTTCTTTCCCATATTCCCTTTCTCCATCTTTCTCTCTACCATCCTTTTCTTCTCTTGATTCCCTTCAAAGCCATAGGACTCAGATAATTCTTTACTTATCTTATTAACACATGATACTATTCCTTCATATGATGATAATATGTGGGAGACTATTTCTTTCCAAAATTTTGTCCTAATACCATGAAAGATATTATTCTTCTTACTCTTTGGATCATGCATATTACTGGAGTTCTCATCCCATCTACTAGGTGTCATTTCTAAACAATAGAATACACTAGGTTAGTTTATGAGTCACAATACATAGTTCCAAACATATAAAATACCTAACATAAATAGAAAATATTATGAATATAATCTATAATCATAAAAAAAATTCTTTGGGGAAGTATTTACTCCTAAATCCTTCATAATGGCTTGTAAAGAAAATGTGAATTATGCTAAGCATATTCCCTAAGAGTGTCGTAACCAAGAGTGTAGTAAGGCCCATTATCGTGTACCAGGATACCCCAGGTCAAGGTCGAAACTCCTTGACGGATTTTTCACTCCTAGGTACATATGTGCCAGATCCACATCTACCGGCTCATATCCAGACAGGGATGTATTGCTTGTAAAATTCACAAAATATCTACATTACCAAAATTATAGGATGTTCATCTATACTAATCCTCAAATTCTATCTTTGGGTAATGTTATTTAATCAGAGTTTTTCTAAATATAGTTTCCAATGTTATTTCTAAACTACCTCTGATACCAACTGTAATGCCTTAACCCCTTTACCTAGAGTCGATTCATTATTTTAATACATTGGCATGATTATAAGGAATCAAGTCCTGAAAGACCGATCAGTTTTTCAGTCTTGGAAAACAGATTACATACATGAATGTTACATTACACTTTATAACATAAAACAAAACATAAATAATCCATTGAGAATGTCATTATTCCCCTAGCTTAACCCTGTATATCAAACATTATACACTTCTTGGAATCATGGGAAAACAAAACATAAGAAAGGGGCGATCTCAGATGCTCAGTAAGGGTAAATAATTTAGTGGAAGCTATAAAATTTTAAGGCAAGATGTATAATAAAAACATCAGCCTTTTTAATAGAAAACTTAAACTTAATATGGAAAAAATAAATCAAACATCCCTATATAAACATTCACATGGATATTCTACTAGTTGAATAATCACATGTAATAACTAATTTCATAATGAGGTAATTCATAATGCCAGACATCATTACCACATAGTCAAGGCCTCATGCCAAGACTAAAAATAAAATTTTTGTCAAGGCCTTATGCCAAGATAGTAGTTTTTCTCATGAGTCCTACTGATGCATCGAGGAGATATAGTGGGATCCAACCATCACTTACTAAGTCCATTACATTCCTCATATAAAAATGTTGAAACATAACATAAACATTCGTATTAAAACTAGCATAAAAAATGTAAATACTTCAACAATAAACCATGTCGGGTATAAAAATAGCACATCAACAGTCAAACATATCATAAATAATTCAATGCAATATAGAAGATTGTATTATAATAAATCAACCTTAATCAATAATAATATCAAGTAATGGATGTTGATATAGTTAAAAATGATCAGTAAGAATCTTTGAGTGAAATACCCCTTTTCATGTAATAATTTAAAATTCACACAATTTTTAAAGGAAGAAATTTAAAAGATATTTTTGAAACAAAGTGTCCCATACCACTTTGAAACCTTTTAAAAGAATTTAAATTTTAAAGCATTCATGTCTATATAAATAAATCTTTAAAACCATTTTGAAAACATGGACATTAATGAGAAATATTTATAAGAATAAATATTTACAACATTTAAAATGATGTTTTAGTTAAATATTACCTTAAAAATAATCCTTTTGAAAACTATTTTATGAAACATGGACATGGATAATAAATATTTCCCAGAAAATACTTAGACATAAACAAGCTCGGATAATAATGAGATTAAGGAATTAACCCTTACCGTGTACTTTTCCTTGGTTGAGGGTATGTTAACCTCCTGTATAATAGTTAAATCATTGTTATTAAATTATAAAATGACCACATCCATAAATATTATTTCATATATGATCTTCTAATATTTCATTGTTAATTATATTTTAGTAGTATCATTCTTTCGGGTGTTAACTGATTCGTTTTAATTTATATGGTTTTTTACGTAAGCCATATTTGTTATGAATAGGATGTATTTGATTTATATCTAGAATCATATTAAGTTCTTAAAAATTATTTTTAATAATAGAATAAAAATTATTCTTGAATGGTTATGATGGGGAATGAATCTCATCACGTTCGTGGAGAGGGTAATCAGTACGTACGCACGAACGCTACTTTCATTTCATTTTTTTATTATAAAAGGAAATAAAACCAAATGATTCATAGGTATATTATTATTATAGTATAATATAAAATTTTATATACATTACATAAGTTAATTAGCACCATCCTTTATATGTTCCATGTATGGTATGAATGAGTCATATCACTTTGAGGGGGCGGTAGTCCGCACTTCCTCAAATGAAATTATCATATATATACAACATAAAAAGAATAAAGGTATGATATAAAAGAAAATTACAGAAGATTATAGTTAAAATAAATATCATAAATATCCTATATAATTACAGTTCCATCATAATGGCCACCATAATAGGTGGTAGTAGAATATTGAACAATCATCGTTTCGTGAGGCAGTAGGTCCCCGTCCAGAGAAACATTATATTCTATACCCATTAGATTGAGGTTTTTGTAAGTGTAGTTAAAATACTTCTCATAACAACAACCTAGTATATTGATTATACTACTGTTGTTATAAAATAAATGAATAAATAGATTTTAGGGGGGTGGAGAAGTAAAATAAAAGAAAAGAACTTAAGAGGAGATGTTACCTTTAAATCAGGTAACTCCCATTGGTTTGAACTAAAAGGATTACTTGAAGTGCCTTATGCCTAAGTTAAGGATTATAAAAGTAATATAGGGATGTAGGGAGATTAATTGGGCATAGTTTGGATGAGCCAAGGGGCTTGAGAGGTGTGAGAAACGGGTTAGAGGTGATGCTTTTTTATAAGGCGGAGGAGGGGCTCTTTAGGAATGTTTCAAAATATTATTTTATTATATAATGATTTTCAATTTTTAAAGGTTAAAAAACTATTTAAATTAAAATATAAGGTGAATTATGTTTGAAATAAAATCATCCAATAATAATTGGACAGGTTTTAAATATTTTTTTAATTTTTATAATCTCATTTATTTAAATCATTCTTTAATGAGGTAAAAATTGCATCATTATTGAGTCATAAATAATTTTATTTATATGATGTCTAAAAATTATAAAAAAATACCATGATGTAGTAAATATTTGTCTCTTTCAAATAAATATTTATAGTAGAAAAGATAACTTATATAACCCATTGTGAAAATTATTTTACTAAAAGATATATGTTTATGTCATTTTTGTCTTTACTTTAAATTAATTAATATAAAGTGGCATTATCACTCTCAAGTGGCTCCATGGGGTCCCAAAATCGACCCAAGGATTACCATGGTCGGACATGTATCAACCAATAAGAATATGACATATTTTGGGTAATTTAAAATTATAATAATAATATTTTTTTCCCTTATTTACCAAATTTACCCTCTAACAATGGTAAATAAAATATTTACTGACGTAAATATTCATAATGTCTAAAAATAAAAGTTATCTATTTACACAATTTGAACCTCCGGATTCCAAATATGGAATCCATTTTTCCAAATTCAAAACACATAAGTGGAATAAATTAATTTAAAATTAATTCCCATTGTCAAAACAAAAAATGTATTTTTAATAAATAATAACTATCAAAAGATTGAAACTTGTTTATGTCCAGTTTAAATGTAAAATTACATCAAATGAAATAAATTATATTAAATGATAAAAATATAATCTAATGATACTTTAAAACCACTCAAATGTATAATTTAATGCTATAAATTATTTCGATTAAAAAAGTTGTTTTTAATTAAGATTTTGTATTTTCACTATTCATAAAAATATGAAATTTATCAGAAAAGTACCAAAAATTTATTCAAACTAAGTTTTTATGTCCCGATTATAATTAATAATTTAATTTCATTAAATTTAATATATATAAAAGTGTTCAATATTTGTTTTAAAAAAGGTTCGCCATTAAAAGGCGGTAAAATTTCATTTTTTGAAAAATACTTCTTTTATCTAAAAAATGATTTTTTTCCTTATATTTTGTCTAATAAACACGTAATATGGATTCTAATATTATATAGAGTATATAAAATTCAAAATTCAGTTAATACTATTCATAACTGCTTTTTGAATAACTGGTTTGGTAAGTCGTGGCGCGCTCAAACTCGGTGTTGTGTGTAACGCAAGTTATTGAATTTCTTTGAAGAGATAATGTACTATGAAATCTTGGGGTGTTAAACCTAACCTGAGTTATCTTTATAAAATAAATAGGTTTTATTTCCCAACTTGAAAAAAATACACCCATTATGTCTAAACATGACACAAAAAAAATGTACATTGTAATATCAAACACGTAGAAATAGTTTTCTAAAACTAGAATAATCTCACTATAAAATATAATATGGTGTTTTACTATATCTAATATTGAAAGTCTAGAACAATTAGTACCACAAAGACTCACTTAGCCTCTTATAATCTTTTATAATCTAAATTGTTCTTGTATTTTAATACAAATGTGTGATCCACAAGGTGTATCACATGCCCAATACATAGAAAAAAATAATATTATATTCAATGAAAAACATTATTTCTATTTTCCCTCACTTATTTTTCACTATATTATATTTCTTATTCAAATGTTCCTTATTTTTTCATGAAAAGTAGAAAACATCATGTTTGTTACTTTCCATTTGAATCTTTTTCTTCTTAAAAGGATATTGCATAAGAACCTTTGGATTTAAACTTTCCCTTAATAATTTTACCTCACCATTATTCGGTTTCATCATAATAACAATAGATTTAAATTTCCTCCTGTCTTTATCATCTTTGTAAACCATAGATAAAAGGTCCATGAGGAGATTCTCTATACTATTCATGTGAAAATTAACAATGAAACTATAGAATGTGGTAGATAATGATAAAATTATAAGGTTTGTGCATTGATTAAACATATAACACCCATCCTAGGTTACCAAGTATAATCCAAATCTTATTTAAATTAGATGTGACTCCTCATATGCTAGAGGTTTTTATCTTGTATTAAGGGTTTAATCCATGAAATGGGGAGACTATACCATTGGTATAATAACCATACTATACCATTAAATATGTGAAACATAAACTATCAATCAAAATATTATATATAATTAAAATAAAACCTAGAATATAAAGTAATACAGCACATGATATATCAAAATGAAACCCACGATACATGAACATTAGTAAAACAATTAAATATTTTATTTACTAGGTAAATTGTATACATTAGAGGATGTAAAGGGAAATAAAATAAATGAAACTAGTAGAACTATCTCAAAAATGGAACTTATCCTTTCCTAAGACCAAAATTTTATCCCTATTGAGCTACTCTATCTGTAACCCAATCACTGAACCAATTCCCTAAACTAAATCTCAAACATCCACTAAAGTTAATATATAGTATTTGAGTTTGAAACTTAATAGTCCACCCCCGGAGGTGTACCTAAAATGAACCAAAATTCATAGATGTCACTATATGTACAAAGCAATAAATAATTCCATAAAAATCAACAAAATAATTGTTTTCATGTGCTAAATAGCCCAATTTAATTATTTAATTTTACCTTTTTAATCCAGTTTCAGTGAATCAGATCATCCCACTTAGCAATCTATACATGAGAAAACATTTGAGACAAACTCATTCTATAATTTTATTAAAAATAATATGTAAAACCATTATAATTGGAATAATCATTTTGATAATAATGGGGTGTGAATTAATAATATCAGAGATCACTTATTTCCATAATAACATGGTGAGCATCTATAATAATGGATATTACCTATTCCTATAAGAATTAGGTGAGTATTCATAATAACAGGACTCACCTATGATCATAAAAATAGGGAGATTTTCTATGATAATGGGAATCATCTGTGACCATAATAATGGGGTGAGAATCCATAAAAATAAGAATAACCCATGTCCAATATATGGGACATGCATCCAATCTTGGAAGAATAATCTACTCTCAGCTCTAATCCAATGCATCCTTTGTGTCAGAAAATAAAATATTTTCTGATACTCTTGTTAAAATAATCCCATTTTGGGAATAATTCACATTAATCCTTTCCATAGGAACACAACTAGTTCCATTCTATGACCTCTCAAAAAATTATTATCTAGAATATAAATTATATCCTATCATTAACCTCACTAGACCCTCAAGTAAATCATTACTAAAACATAGCTAACTCATCACATTATCCATATAAATTTTTCCCTATGGTTTAAAAAAAGGGTTCAAGAGTTTTTGGGTCTTTTTTAGAGTTCAAAGAACCTATTTTTGGAGAGAAAAAAAGATGTTCACAATTAGCACACGGTCAGTGCTAACTATTGACCTCAAACCATGTGTCCATGTAAGGGGGAACAATATTTTTCTAAATCATATAAGGGATTCTTAGGTTATGTGGAGTTATAGTAGAGGGTGTGCATGTAAAATACATGATTTTTCTAACTATTCCTTGTAATCCATGTAGGGTGTGCCCTATAGGTAGTGGGGTGCACATCATTTTCGTACAATTTGTCCAACTATGTATCCATGCAGGGTGTGTCCTATAGGTAGTGGGGTGCACATGGTTTTCATACGGTTTTTCCAACAGTGTGGAAAAACTGTGAGACCTTAAAATTTTGGGTGAATATACCATTTTCCACATTTTTTTAACATTCCCATCCTTTTCTTTTCTCTCCCATGCACGTTAGGCTCGCATATCCTTTCATTTAAATATTCTCTCATGGATTAACCAAGGATTTGATCCCATTATTATGTCTAAACACTTATTCATGTACCATATATTTTTTTGGATAGCCACTGGTAAGAGCTTTAGTTTTTTATTCATTGCTTCATTTATCTCACCACCTTCAATGCTATTTTGGTGTGATTCCACATTCCTTATTTCCATGGTATTTGTTTTTTCTTTCATTTTATTTAAACTTGGAAAAAATAAAGGATAATACTAGATGAGGAATCTACTATTAGAATAAGGTATGTATTCTATGACATTTCCCTTAATGACACATCATGTATAAATTTTCTTTTTTTTTGAACATTTCAGTTGTACTGGGAATTCCTCCTAAAATTCATATGCTTAACATTAAATTCTACATGTTTTATTCTAAGGCCCTAGTGAGACCTTTTGATATTGTTAGAAGTTAATACCTCAATGTTAACCATCATTTAGAGGTTTTGTTCCATTTTTTTCCTTTAGTGACCAATATTTTGACTACTTAGGTCACTATTCTGGTGTTCCTAACATGACCTTTTGAAAGGTAAGTGTTTTAACTTAATAAATGAATCTTTAAAACATTAAATGGAAATTATGTATGTATATATATATATATTACTTGGCCTTGATCAATTTTAAGATAGTTGGAAATTTGTTGCATGAATTTTTTAGCCTTATCACCTAGGATAAAAGGTAATGGAATTAACCCAATGAATTGTAAATTAGAATGAGTATTTCTAGGCCTAAAATGACTTATGGTACACTAAATGTATAAGGTGTCTATTTTATATGAACCATTTTCATATTTATAGGAATGTTTAGACCTAAGAATGCCCCGTATTCCTGAGGGAATGCCTTGAGCACTCAAATAACACAATTTTGATGAATTGAGACAGTTGAAAAGGGAGATACCCACCTCAGAACTTAGTCATTTTCTATTAGTGGATGCCGGAATGGTGCTATATGATCCCTTTTTATTCTTTAGAATATTAAAATTCATTTGATGAACACCTTGGATTCAACATGTTATCTTAAGAAATTAAACACCTTAGATTATTCTTCTTAGGCTCCAGTAATTCTTAGCTTGGGACTTACCTTGTACTTTGTCCTTAGACTCAGATAGTGATTTTATAGATGGAATTCATTGGGTGTACTACTTAGATTACATATAGAACTTATTATTTGGATGCATTTTTGTGTACCATGAACTATACAGACCTCGTAAGGTCAAGGGTGCCTTGGTTTCCCCTTGTACCCTCATTTATTATTATCATCATTACTACTACATGGTCACCAGTATTATATTCCATAATCCCTGACTAAATGATTTAATTAACACATGATCAAAGTCATCCATCTTAGGCTAATTCAGGTATATTTGGCTATATGTCCCATGATGAACATGATCCCATCATGGTTTTCATTTATTTATTATTTACCTTGATATACCTGGACACTATTATGGTACATATTTAATTATTGGATTCTTATAGATAGCATTGGTGGTGTCCTACTGAGATTATCTCACACACTATCTAGACCACCGCTCAAACCTAGGAAGATTATCTGATTATGGTGTGGATAAGGGGAAGTGTCTAGTTCTGTGTGTGTGAATTTTTTTACTAGGATGGGAGATGTGTAACAGATGACTAAGCAAGTGATTGGGATGCTTGGATAGTTTTTGGTTCCATTTATCTTTTTCATAGAATATTGTATTTTCCTACTTCAATTTATTATTGATCCATTTTGTAGATACATGACATTATTTTTTTATATGGTACTAATCCACCATTTGATTTATTAATTATCACTTTCTTGTTTATAATTGTTCCACTTATTTATTCATTGTTATTTATTTCATTATTTATTCATACATTTTTCACCATTGTACTCCCCTCTGATTATGAGGGTGTAGTCTCCACACCAAACCTCCTAGACCTTCACTACTAGTCTATATCCTCTGGAATGTGGGGAGGCATGCTTGAGGTTGTGTGGCCAACTAATTCGGCTAATACTACCAAGTGAGATGCATTAGGACATCATAAAATGGTATTAGATGTTTGTTTCTTACCTTAAAATTTGAGGATAGTAGAAGGGAGACTAGGATGTGGTGGTATTTGTTAATGAGCCTGTGCTTGTGACAAGCTACCCCAGGTATGGGGAAAATCCAAATTACCTGGGATAGGAAATTGTAGTTCTGTATTTTTCTTGTTACTATAAAAAACTATCAATGATGGTTGAAACACATTATTTTTGTTATTTTTTATGCATTATGGATATTCTATATTGGATCATTATAGAAAGTATAATTTCTAAATGCATCATAATAGCCACCTTGATATTCATATTCCATGCATATTTCATGCCATATAGTTTCATTTTATTGCATTCATTTCATGTGTTTTTTGTGATCATTGAGTGTGACTTCATTATTATATATGTTTGTGCCACTAAAATTTTATATATATAACAGATAAAATAATTGGTTATTAATGTTTCTACCCAAAAATAAGTGGTATTTTCCCTTATAGAATGAGAATGGAACCTTAACTAACCAATTATTACATGTTTTTACTATGTGATTGAGGTTATACAAGATGAAAAATTAGATAGATGCAATTACATGGATTATGATTTTAATTTATAAATGTAGTACATATAAATGTGGATGGATGATCCATCTAATCAAGCTATCATACTTGAATTCTTAGCTTATGAGACTAAAAGTGAAAGTTTGGTTGTAGTTATATGGAATGCCAATTGAATCTTATAAATCATGTGAACTTATATGTTGGGAATCTCATAACATCTAACGGGACCCTTTTTCATATACACATATATGGACTTATAAATTGGAAATTATGACTTATGGATAAGATGGTTGCTAGAAAATTAGGTGGAACAGTAAAATTTAGATAGTGTTTTCCTCCTTAATGAAATTATCCCTCCACATACTAGTACACTTGAAAATAAAGACCTGAACACTAACCAGTACCCTAAAATTTAATATGGGTGGTTGGGGTAATATATTGGGTTTTGAGTCCCATTTTCATATTCCTCTTATATTTTGGGTTCTACCTAATTTGATTTCTCTTCTAAGGCATGACCATCACATTATTAAGATATGCCACCATGATGGCCTTTAGTTGTGTGCTATGAGGGTGGTGATGAACACACTATATAGATAGTTGGACATAACCCACCTGTGACACCTATTATAGTGAGAACTGAGGAACCAACCACTATACCAAGATTGTTCATTGATGCCCAACTCTAAGAGGGTTTTTTTAGTTTTTACTGTCTATTAAGGCTTCTTCAAGACTTGTTTCTTCTATGTTAGAATTAACCTGAGAAATATAGCAGTATCATCCACCCACATTTTTGGGAAATGGTACTCTATAGGATACAAAGTCATGGTTGGAGGCCATGCTATCATTTTTCAACCATCTTGAGACACCCACCGAGAAGTGTGTGAATCTCACTACTTACATGCATCAAGTTCCACCAAGCATCAGTGGGATTATCTTTATCAGGATGATCAAGACAAGGTAAATACTTGGCGGAGCTTCTACTTTAGTTTCTATAAATTTCTCATCCCTGATATATTCATAGATGATCAGTCTAGAGAGTTCCTACACTTGAAGCAGGGAACCATGTCTTTAAAGGTTTATTTATCTCTCTTTACTGAGCTTCAACATTTTACACAAACCTTAGACAGAGATGATATGGCATGGGTGAGATGCATTGATGATGGGATTAGGTAAACCATTTTATCTCAGGTAAATTTATTAAAGAAAGCTACTATTTTTTAATTTTTAACCAAGAACATATCACTGAATGCAATATAAGGGAAGATGACAGCACAAGAGATGGTGAATTAGTACCAAGATAGTGTAGCAGTTTCTCTAGTAGAAGGAAACGTAATCATGATAGTTATAAGTAGAGAATTGGAATCCATGGTATTCATACTGATAGTTTACTAGTGTTCTATCAATACAGGAGGTAAGGCCATGTGAATCCTTAGTGTAATAGAAGCCTAGTTGAGTATAGACCCTACAACTGAATGATCCATCTTCAAAGATTCTTCCAGACCTTCCCATTGGTTTCTAGAAGGAAAGGATACATGATAGCTACACCTTATAGAGTAGGATCAACAACTCATTATCAAGAAGGGGGATAAAATAGCCACAGATATTTAGGATAAGTAGGAGGTCATGGACGAGGTATCCAGACTTCTAGTTTTTAGCATCAGAAGAGCGGAGCTACTTAGTGTATTCTAGAAAACCACAAAAAGGCTTTTAATAGAACTAAAATGACCTTTATCAGTGCTAGATAAGCACTAATTACCAGATAAATATTATAATACCTAGGATTTTATCAGTGATAAAAAAATGTTGATAAAGGACAACATTTAGCAGCACTTTTATTTGGCATTGATAAAGGATTATACTGTAGTGTGTTGTAACAACACACTAAAACACTAGAAAAACTACCAGAAATCAGAAATATAAATTACCAATACATAATTTAAATTAAATAATATTTTCAAAAAAAAAATACAATAAAAAATAATATATTATAGAAATTTCAAAAACTGGTTTATACAATTACATAAGTAAATATTATTACATACATTAAAAAACATCAATGTTTCTTTATCTTTTGATCCTGACCCTGAATCATGAAATTGTCAAAAAACCCACCCCTTATTGAGCAAAAGAACACACCTTTATAAGAAAACAATTCTTATGTTAATAATAATATAAATAAATAAATTAACAGAAAGTTTTAATTTTGAACTAAACATTGATTCATTCCAAGAACAATGTATATTGGATTGAGTTATAGCAGATTCTTACCTGTCACATAATTTCTTGTTCATCTTAAAGAATTATATCTATAAAAATAAACTGAATAGGTATAAGATATAAATTATAAGTAAATTAATTATGTAATGGAGTATAGAATGATAAGAAAATAATCTAGGATTGTTTTCTTAGTTTTGGTGATGTGACACATGTTTTAAACTAAAATGACACTAATATATTGAAGTGGAAAAATTAGATTCATACCGATCACACTGAGTATCAGATTGAGGTGTGGAAAATTCCTACACATACCTAATGACTTATGGATCATTTCCCTAAAGTATCAAAATAATCCCAAATGTCTTTTCTTGGTTTTGAGTACGTCACTTCTCCTTTATACTAAAATGTCATTTTAAACTGGAAACACACACTTTGAGTCATACTGATCACATAGTGTCAGCTTGATGTCAAACTGATTCATATATTTCAAAAATGACTTATGAATCATTCTCCTATATTATCAAAAAAAAATATGAGTGTATTTTCTTGGTTTTTAGTGAGTGACACTTTTTGAACTAAAATGTCAATTTTAAACTGATAACAGAAAATTTGTGCCATACCAGGCATATCATGTATCATATTTAACTGTGGATGATTCTTACACATCACAAATGTCTTATGAATAATTTTCATAAAGAATCAAAATAATGAAAATATTTTTTCTTAGTTTTGAGTGTGTTAGTTGTCTTTTTTTACAAAATTAATGCCAATTTTGAATAAAAAGATGCACTTGAAGTCAAACCAGTCACATTGTGTGTTAGATTGTGGTAATGATGATCCCTAAACATCCTAAATGACTTATGGACCATTTTACTAAAGTATAAAAACAATCTATATGTGTTTTACTAGTTTTGAGTATGTAAGTTATTTTTTACTAAAATGTTTTTTAAACAAGAAACACACACTTTGATTCATACTAGTATGAGACAGATTCCAACACATAAAAAATGATTTATTAATCATTTTACTAAATTATCAAGAAAATCCAAGCATGTTTTCTTATTTTTCAGTGTGTAACACTTTTTGAACTAAAATGTCAATTATAATCTAATAATGGGAACATTGAGTCACACCAGGAAAATCATGTATTGGATTGAGGTGAAAATGATTCCTATATTTCAAAAATTACTTATTGTTCATTTTCCTAAAGTATCAAAACAATACAAATTTATTTTCTCAGTTTTGAGTATGTCAATCGTATTTTTTACTAAAATTAATGTTAATTTTAAATAAAAAGATGTAGTTGATTCCTACAGATCTCAAATGACTTATGGATCATTTTACTAAATTTTAAAGAAAATTCAAATGTGTTTCCTTGGTTTTTATTAATTCTCTTGTGTTTTTTACTAAATGGAATTTTAAACTGGAAACATGTATTTTGAGTCATACTAGTCACATTGTGTGTCAGTTTGATGTAAGAATAATTCCTACACACCAAAAATTAATTACAAATCATTGTACCAAATTATCAACACAATCCAAACACATTTTCTTGATTTTCTATGAGTGACACTTTTTAAACTAAAATGTAAATTTTAAACTAATAATAGACACTTTGAGTCATCTCAGGCATATCATGTACCAGATTGATATGCGACTGATTCATAAATTTCAAAATTTACTTATGGATCATTTACCTGAATTATCATAAAAATTAGAATGATTTTTCCCATTTTTCAGAATACCAGTTTTATTTTTTAATAAAATTAATGTCTATTTTAATAAAAAAGACACACATAGAGTCTTATCGGTCACACCGTGTGTCAGATTGAGATGATAATTATTCCTAAAAATTCAAATAAAATTATGGATAATTTCAATAAAGTATCAAAAAAATCAAAATTATTTTTCTTGATTGGATTATGTAATTTTTCTTTTTTAATAAAATGTCACTTTAAACTGGAAAAATGCACTTTGAGTCATATCAGTCAATCGTGTGTCATTTTGATGTGGGACTGATTTCTACATGTCACAAATGACTTATGACTCGTTATCCAAAATTATCGAGATAATATGACTGTATTTTCTTGGTTTTTAGTGAGTGAAACTTTTTGAATTCAAATGTCAATTTTAAATACATAACAAACACTATGATTCACACCAATCCCAAAATTTATCATATTGAGGTGTGGATGATACCTACATGTAAAAAATGGATTATGTATCATTGTCCTAAGGTATTAAAAAAATATGAATGTTTTTTCTTGATTTTGAGTATTTCAGTTGTCTTTTTTAATTAAATTAATGTCAATTTTAAATAAAAAATCACTTTGAGTCACACTTGTCACACCATATATCATATTGGGGTGATTCAAATTCATACATGTCCCAAAATCTAAAAAAACACAAAATACCAATGTTACCATACTTTACATTGGATTTCTTTTTTAAACATCTAAAACTAAATATTGAGTTGAGGTTCTTAGTCAAAAAAGGTTTTGTTCTATGAACATCTACTCAATATGTAGTGTTGGTAGTTTGACAAAGAATGGGAATGGAACGCATAGTAACATTGGTAGAAATGAAGATGTCATATTTTTTTGTCTTTTTGAAGACATTTTAAAGAAAAATATGACTTCCTAAAAGATCTATCAAAAAATAAGTATTAGATAAAAATGATATGGAAATTAAATTATAAATAATATATAAAATGATGACAAAATTAATTAAATAAGTAGTAGGAATTCACCTTTTCATGATGGTTGTAAAAATTCTTGACCTATTTATTTATTGTATTCTCTCAGTTATAGTATCAATGTCTAATAACTCATGAGCATGACCATCTTAGAACAAACCACTGAAACTTGAACAAATAAATCCACCTATATGAGAAAAAAATTCTTATCTGAGTAATACTAAAAATAAATAAATTAAACATAAATATGAAACAATACATGAATTATATGTAAAATGATTTTTCCTTGAAAACATCAATATTACTTCTATAATTTATCAGATCCAGTATCATTTCTCTTATTACAAAGGAAGCTAAGGTAACTTGAAGGAAAGTGATAAATTCCAACACTGAATGGGTGAAAAGGTTTTGATGGAGAGGAATTTTGTGGATGTTTTGGTATAAAAAGGCATGAAATATGGGTATAAATCTTCTAAAATAAACAAAATGTGAAAATATTACTTCCTAAAAGAATTGTGAAAAAATATAATAATTATTAGATAAAAATGATAAGGAAATTAAATTACAAATATTAGATAAAATGATAAAAAAACTAATTAACTAACTAGTAGTATTTCAACTTTTCATGATGATTGTATAACTTCTTAACCCATTTCTATGTTTTCATTATCTCAATTTCGGCCTCAAATTCTGATCTCTCATGAGCATGAGTAGCTTTGAACATACCACCCCAACTCGAACAAAATAATTCACCTGTATAAGAAATCAATTCTTAGGTTATTAATACTAAAAATAAATAAATAAAACATAAATATGAAACAATATATTAAGTATATGAACAATTATTTTACTATAAAAACATAAATATTAACTCTATGATTGAGCAGAGGTGGTTTTGTTTCTCTTTCTACAAAGGAAGTAGAGGGGACATGAAGGAAAGTGAGATATGATAAATGTGTAGGGGTGAAATTGTTTTGTGGGAGAATAAGCCTATGGATGTTTTGGTTCATAGAGGAATTAAAGATGGATAAAAATATTATAAAATAAACATGATCTGTAAGGAATAATTTAAATTAAATACACATTTCATTATATATTTTTTCATAAAATAGAGAAAGTATATCATAACACTATCTTTACATATTCAAAATGGTTTCCTTCATTATATTATATTCTTCCACGAGATTGGTAACATCATAATGTGTAGAAGAAATTGTCTACATGAGTATTAAAATATTTAATTTAGATTATGTTAATGATGTAGAGAACAAAATATATTATGGGCAAAATATATTATATTAAAAAATAATTTTAGCTTCTTATTGAACTATCTTTATCTTTTTAAAGGTTTAATGGATAAGGATCCACTATTTAGAATCAAAATCCCCTCTTTTTGGTCCCCTCTAACGTACATGACATTGTCTATATTTGGACTAACATGAACTGATTGTGATCTCCCAATAAAAGGGACATCCTCAATTGATTCTTCATCTGAACCAATAATTTTTTTAGTCACCGGAAGGACAATCGTCTAATTATTTTTTACTGGATATGAGACATAAAATACTTTCACTGCTTGTGACTCCATTATGGATGACTCTCTTTTTTCCTTTACATTCTGAAATTCACCTTCACAAATCCCATTTCATCAAATTTCAATGCACTACTACCGTCAACCCATTCATAATGGAAAATCAGAACATAAAATTTTATATATTGAAACATGTATATATGTTTTATAATTCCAAAATATGAAATATTTTCATAACTTGGATCTCGATCCTTAAAACCAGATATGTTTATCACTTCTTCCACAAGAGAAACTCCACTGTTTTTTATTGTACTTCAGTCATCATGTTCTTTTCTATAGAATGTATAACCATTGATTACAAAACCAGTGTAAAATATAAAATTTTCATTCAATCCCCTAGATAGCCATCAAAATCATTCAATAATGGATAACCACCATTCTATTTTTTGGTACAAGTGATATAACAACCTAAGGAATTATTATATTTAGTATTAATGATATATAACATATCATTAATCTCTATAACTTAGCTTAATAAATATTTTCAAATTAATAACTGATATTTTATTAAATGAAGATAATTATAGACTCTATAAATATTCTAGGGTTCTTGAAAATTTCTCTTTATGATCATACTTGTAAAGATTAATATATAATAATAAAATAAAACATTATTCAAAAAATAAATAAATCAATACAACGAAGTAAAAAATGTAAGAAATTGGTCGCATTATAATGGATCAATATTAAATGTGGAATACGTAAAAAATAATTTACATGTAAATAATAATAAATAAAGAATATTTAATCTTGGTAATTTCCAAAACATCTTATGACGTGACTTTGGACATACTTGTCTTGGAACCATCTATAAGCATGATGATGAGTTCCTATGTTTATAACCTACTAGAGACCCACAACTATCTTACCTTGTTGGACTTCCATTTTCTCTTTGATACAAGTGGGGACCCATAAAATATAATCAGGACAACATTGTAACTATATATCAACCATCACTAAGATGAAAACAATACCAATTATAATAGTAATTGGGGGTATGATTTCCTTTTGAGAAAACATATCAATTGAAAATCAACATAACCAAAAAATGTTTATTCAAACATCCTTCCAACACCCATCAATACTATATCTACATTTAAAATAAAAAATATTCCATCCTCAAAACTAATAAAGATAACTTACATATATAGTGGTAAATTTTTTTAAACACCATTTCATGGTACCAATAAGGACATAACACTTGATATTACAACTAATTTTCAATAAAAAACTTCATTCTTTCAAAATTATTCGAAATAAAAAAATTAGAATCAAATTAATTTTAAAAAGTTATAAACATGCCTCAATGTCATGATTTTAAAAACAGACATTAAGAGTCTCTCTTGAAATTCATTTTTGAACCCAAGAAAAAATTATCATCTTATTTATTGAATGAACCCTATCTATATTTCATATGCATGCATACTTACATATATACATGAAATAATGTGTTCATATATATATATATATATTAATTTTAAAAAATCATATATATATATATATGGATGTTCATGTAGGATATCAAGAAAAAAAGAGATAAAATTCAGGGATCTTAACATAAGATAAAAATCTCGATGTAATACCACAAAAGCTTCAAAATAGAAAACAAAATTGCACCTCAACTTCAAGAAATCACTACATGATATCTATTTTTATCTATTAAATAAAAATCATGGGTGGAATTTTAACAAACACTTTGTGTACATTATTTCTATGGAAGGAAGTATGAAAAATTTAAACTTAATATGCTACAAGGATGAAATCGGTGTTTGGAATCCTTAATACACTTCAAGGCATCATGAAAAGCCCTTAAAGGGTGCATAAAAACCAAAAATAATAGAAAACCCAATTATAAATTCATTCTAGAATGGAGATCATTGATATATAATGAATAAAAAGAGATAATGATAAAAAAAATACAAATAGATATCATCAGACAAGAAATAAATGAGTGAGGAGAGGAGAAAATAATAGACATTGGACTGAAGTTTTGAATCATCTGAGAGAAAGTAAAGATATCAAAAAAACTATGGATTCATTCAAGACATAGATTCATTTGATCCTTGTGTCATTTGAGCATGAGATTCATGCCTTGTAATTGTTTGAGCCTTGATTCAAGCTTGGATTCGATGAGAAGGAGTGCTGATAGCATGTGACTTTTGTGGAATGTTTCGGATTCTGAAGTGATTTTTGACTGGTTAGGGTTATTTAAATATTTTGGGGAAACTTTTATAAGTTATTCCAAAAATTACTTATAAATCCCTCTTTTATTAGCAATAAATAAATAAGTGTTGATAAAGATGCATTTTATCAGCGCTAAAGTTTTAGCACTCATAGAATTCATCTTTATGAGTGCTAAGACATTTTCCCCGATAAAGGAGTTATAATTATAATTATAAATAAATTTCTTCGGAAATATATTTATTTATATATATAATAAATATATATAAATCTAAATTTAGTGAATATATTAATTATTTTTAACATATATATGATAATTTTATAATTATTTAAACATAAAATTATTTGTTTTTAATTATATAAATACCTTAAAAATAATATTTATATTTTTACATTTTTATATCATTATATATATTTACTGAAATGGATTAGTTATAAGCATAAACCTATAACCATTTATTAAAGATAAAAGAAAATGTAACTAGTAAGAATGATGGAGGATAGGGTTATGCAACGAGAAAAGCCCCCGCCAAAACAAAAAGAACTATAGAGCATCAATATCCTCCCCATAACCATTATCATAACCATCCCCCTCATCCTCCTATTACCATTCAGATTGTGAATTTTTTTGATTTAGAATTACCAAATAATGCTTCTTGAGCCTTTCCTACTCCGGTGTGAGTTGTGCCTTTGAATAAGACCTAGTGGACACATATCTATGTCCATGTGTTGCAGTCTAATAATCACACCGGCGTCCCTAGCCACAACCTTTTGGATGCCTCCCCCATCTCTAGGTTTTATACAAAGGAATATCCTACAAATGAAGTCTTGGTTTTTCCTCCACATTTAGAGCCTTTTCCTACAATCCTTCATCCTGTCCCAATACCTGCACCTTATCCATACTGGAAGGCTCCCCTGCTGATAGGTCAATAGCCTACTAATAAGGAGGAGGGTTTGACGGTACTTGATGTTCTATGTAGATACAAATAGGAGGGATATGTCTATGAACCGAAAGTGATATGGTCTTTTTATAAAAAACCAATTGAAAACCATATTCATCCACTGAATTGGATGAAGATGATTTCATGCCTTCATTAGATGAACTACCATGCATTGCTTTGTCAGAATGGGAAAGACCAGTGTTACCCATTGTTGCCTTCAAGTCCAGACTAGAGGAGACCATTTTCATCTTGGATTTTCCCTTTCTAGAAGAATTCTTGACATGTTCCTATATAATCTCTCTGTCCACATCCTGTTGAATGGAGGTTTTAAATTCCGATTCATTATTTTTATTTCCCTTTGTAGAAATGTCTACCCATGTTCTCTTGGACAGAATTGGGGGGGAAGCATAGCCAACATCCACTGTCTTCACACATACATCTAGAAAAATTGTATCCAAGGTAGGGGATTTTTACTTATTAGAATATTTTACCAAATCTAACGCCATTTGCTAAGGTGATACCAAGCTAAATGGCCCATCAATAACTCTATTGTCTGAGCCAGCCAAGGGTAGAGCACACACCACATCCTCCCTCCAATTCAAATTTGGATACAACTGATTATACCCCCCCCCCACCCCATTCACATTATGACTAGGTTTCCTATATCTATTATGGATTTTTTGTTCCACATGTCCAAGAGCTGAACAACGGTTGCAAACAAGAGCTCTCTTGTAGGTTGAGGACTCATGGACAATCACCCTGCAATCCCTAAAA
The DNA here is from genome assembly GCA_963277665.1 of Viscum album. Classification (NCBI taxonomy): domain Eukaryota; kingdom Viridiplantae; phylum Streptophyta; class Magnoliopsida; order Santalales; family Viscaceae; genus Viscum; species Viscum album. The sequence continues at coordinate 750,610,773 of OY728136.1, read as the reverse complement.
AAGCATAGAATCTTCCAATATTCAATTTCTAGAGTAATCTCATCATTTTCAATAGAAATAAAGATTGTGTCAACCATAATAGAACATAGGTACACCTATACTAAGAAGTGGGCATAGTGCCAAAATCTAAATATTTTAGTCTATTTTTCAAGATTAAGAGAAACGCCAATAGCTAACTTGATATCATAAAGGATCAAAGGATGCCACAACATCAAATTCAGATCAAACACTTTAACCCACACATGAATAGAATAGTTTTATACCTATATGGTATTGAAACTTCAATCCCACTCATGAATGTGCATGTAACCCGGTTTAAGGAAGACCAGTCGAAGTCCCCACACCTTCATTTTGAGATACTTTGAGTTAAATAGGATGTGAAAGAAACCCTTATCCTGAGAAATGCACTTCTAATTGCTAAATCTTCAAACCTCTGTCAACCTGGCTACCATATCACTCATAATCCATAGCTTGGCTCCTTTTAGTAAAATAAAATGACCAATAATATAATTCCTACTGAGTTGTAGCCATTCTAAAATTACATCATGATCATCCTTGATAGGAGTAAATTTTCCTTTGTAATGAATCATACAAGCAGCATCATCTCTGTAGAGGGAGAGTCCACTGTCATGACCATCTAGGAATGAGTCATCTAAATCTTCACCACAAGCATCCAGGAGCGAAATAGAGGGATCGATTTCACCGCAAGATGATATATGGAAACCTAAACCAATAGCAGAATACCTATGAGATTAGAAGAGATCGGAATCCAAGAAGTGTTCTTCCATCAAAGAGGAATAGCAAGGAGTCTGTGACAGGGCTTTCTAGCAACCAGGAGCAGTTTAAAGGTGACATGAGCCCGAATTAAGGATGAACGAGGGCAGCAGATGGACTCGACCATTGGGGTTTGGTGTTGCGAGGCCGCACGAGTTGGATCCATTAGTATGAAGGGGTTCATTTTAATTTTTTATTATAAGTCATTTTTCACTAAATATATGACTTATTTAATATAAATAATAAATATTTTATATTATATAACTAATATTTAGGAAATATTGTATAAATTCATATATATATATATGTATATGTAATATACTATTTATTCATATTTATAATCTATTTATATGTATATTAAATTTATTATTTTTTATCAAAAATTATTTAATTAAGAAAATGTTTAATATTTCTCTTAATTAACTTATTTATAATTTTTATTTGTTTAATTACTTCATTTTACATATCTATATGTTTGATATATAATAGTTATTGTTATTTATAATTTATATATAATATATTAATTTTATTAATTTTTATCAATAATTATTTAATTAATAAAATTTTAATTTTTGTAATAAACTCATTTTTAATTTTTATTTATTTAATTATTTCAATTTATTTATGACCTTTATCAAGAAAAAAAAGTACTGATAAAGGATCCATTTTTCAAAGATAAAAATAAAGCAATGAAAAGGATATTTTTTATCAATGCTAAAAATAAAGAACTGATAAAGGGTAAATTTTATGAGTGCTAAAAAAGCACTCATAAAGGCTACCCTTTATTTATGCTTAAAAAATACACTGATAAAGGGTAACTTTTATCAGTGCTAAAAAAAGCACTAATAAATAGTACCCTTTATTAGTGCTTATTTTAGTGCTGATAAAGGTCAGCACTGTTAGAGACCTATTATATAGTAGTGTCAGTTTTAGCTCAAGGATACAGATCAAGATAAATGCACACTCTACACCTAATACATAAGGAGCAAATTAAAATTCCATATATAGTTTTTTGTACTATTCTAGTAGCCTCTACTATCGTATTTTCCTTATTTGAAATAAGTGCCTCACACTTCTTTATTTCTATATCAATCATGGAAAATATTAGGCTTCAATTTAAGTACTTATGCGGGGTTATGAACCTGGATAATATATTGGGATAATATTCATGGATTTTATTCCATTATAAGGAATTCCCACTTTAGGTAGGCAGTTAACATTTCTTATGGGACCTCTTTATCCTCGAGATGACATGATTTGATGTCATTCTTTAGATTGACTAGTTAGTCCCTTATCATACTTATGTAGACCGTTATCATCATAGGGTATTTTTTACATCAGTTGAGGGCAATAGATATATTCAAAGGGGTTAATGTGATGTCTAAGAAGGTTGAGCTAGACCAGATTATATTGGGTTGGGTGGATTGATAAAACAGATTGCTAGCCTTTATATGGGTGGTCAGGGAACACATCATGTTGATTTCCCTCTGGTAGTAGATCAGTTCAGGGATGCTTTTACCAATGATTTCTTAGGACTACCTCCTTATATAGAGGTATATTTTACAATCTATATTACTCGAGGAGAATCTTTATAATATAACCCTCCTTATAGGATGACACCTACTAAGCCTCATGAGTGTAAGAGGCAGTTGGAGGATTTGGAATCTAAGGGTTTCATTCAACCCAGTACTTCACCTTGGGGTTCACCTATGATTTTCTCTAATAAAGAATATGAAACCCTATTATTATTCATGGATTACCGACAATTTAACTAGATAATGGTTATGAATTGGTATTATTTTCCTCGCATAGATAATCTTTTCAACTAGCTCCGAGGAGGTAGAGTATTCTCAAAGGTCGATCTGAGGTCATGCTATAATTAGGTATGTATTAAGCCTTTGAACATAACTCATACAATGTTTCAAAGTAGGTATGGTATTTATAAGTGTCTGGATATGTCATTTGGTCTTATGAATTTTCCCACCATTTTCATGGCTTTGATGAACTGGGTTTTCCACCAATACCTAGATTCTTTCATTATGGTATTCATGGACAACATCTTGTTGTACTCACAAACTCAGAATGATCATTCCAAAAACCTTGATAGCATTTTTAGTGCACTAAGAGAGCATAGGTAGTATTCCAAACTCACCAAATTCCCCTTTTGGATTGATAAGGTTCACTTACTGGATCTTATTTTATATAAATCAAGAGTATCTGTTATCCTAGAGAATGTGAGGGCCATAGTTTCTTAGCAGCATCCCAAGAATTTTTTTGAAATATGAAGTTTATTAGGGTTTTCTAGATATTATTGTAAAATTATACCGAAATTATCTTATCATACAACAACAATTTATGGCTTGACCAAGAAGGGTGTCAAGTATATTTTGTTTTAAGTGTACGTGAAAAATTTTTAGGATTTGAAGGGAAGACTAAATTTAGCCCCAATCCTGATACTACCTTAGCCTGGAAGAGGCTATACAATGTTTTTGGATTCATCAAGAATTGGTCTAGGAGTATTTTTTATGATGGTGGATCGATTCATTATATATGGGTATCAATGTTTGAGGCCTCATGAGTGTAATTATCCAATACCTGACCTTGATCTAGAAACATTTGTGCATGAATTATGTTGTTTGAGACATTAGTTTCTAGGAGAGCACTATGTAGTGTATGTAGAACATAAAATTCTCAAGTATATCTTCCCACAATGTGACTTGAACCAAAAATAGTGGATATTGGTCAAATAACATCATTCCTTCACCTTTTATCTAGCATATACACATGGAAAGGGTAATGTTTCTGATGCTCTGATATGAAAGACTTGGATGCAATATGTTTAGAAATCCAGTAATGAATATAGGTTGATGGATCTTTATTATGAGATGAATCTAGATGTTCAGGATAGTTTTGAGTATCCTTTTCTTATGGCCTTGGTTTTAGCCTCATCAACTCAAGATATAATGAAAATGAGACAGTTATATGATCCTTAGGGGGAGTATTTTAGGTATAGACCCACCACAAGATTGGTCTATCAGTGTAGATGACGTCCTGAGTATACATGGGAATATCTAGCTACTTACTAACATGTGAGATGAATTTATGTGAGAATCCCACACTTCCCAATGGTAAGTGCACCCACATATTTCCAAGATGTATCATGAAATGTATCATAATTATCGGTGGTTTGGGATGAAATGTCAGATTGTAGGTTTTATCATTAGGTGTTCCACCTATCAATAGGTGGAGGTGCATACCCAGCGTCCTGTTGGAATGTTATATCTATTATAGACACCATAATGGAAGTTGGAAAATTTCATGATGGATTTTTTGATTGGTTTACTAAGGCTGCCTCAAAGTAGCAATGTAGTTTGGGTGGTCATGGATAGGCAGACTAATGTAGCCCAGTTCCATTATATCCGGGAGACCTTCTTAGTTGATTATTTGGGGATACAATATGTTAGAGAGATTATATTCATACATGGAGTCCATTGTACTATTTTTTATAATAGGTATTCTCTTTTCACATTGTGGTTTTGGTAGGGGTTGTAGAGAGAACTAGGTACACAAGTAATTTTGTGTACAACTTACCACCCTTAGAATAATGGCCAATCAGAACTGACAATACAGGTTCTAGGGGACATGCTTTTATTATGGTCCTTTATTTTATATGGTCTTTGGAGAAACATATACCTCTTGTGGATTTTTCCTATAATAAATGTTATCAGGTGACAAAATAGATGGCTCCATATGAGGCCTTATATGGTAGGTCATGCTGATCACCAATGTGCTAGATAGATATAGGGGAGGCAATGTTACTAGGACTTCCTCTCATCCAAGAGACATAATATTAGGTACACCTCATCAAGAAGAATATGATTACTTCTCAATCTTGATAGAAATAATATTTCAATTTTCATTGATGACCCGTGGAGTTTGAGGTCAAGGATCATGTTTTCATTCATGCATCACCTAGATTAGGACATAGATGCATATTAAGGAAAGGTAAGTTGATTAATAGGTTCATTATACCTTTCAATATATAATATAGAGTTGGGATGGTATCCAATCAGATAGATTTAACTCATAGGTACCAATCCAATAATGGTGTCTTATTTGTTTCAAAGATTAGCCTATATTTTACTAAATCATCTCATACTTCTAATCCTGGAAATGTTAAACTGGAGGCTGATGCATCTTTTAAAGAGTATCATATTCATATAATCAGTCATATAATGAAGTATCTTTAAGTCAGTTATATCCATTTAGTATTTATGTTATGGAAGCATGGTTGGGTACATGATGTGACTTGGGGGGAGAGAGGCTAACATATGTACTTAGTGGCTAGAGTTATTCATGAATAAAGCTTTACCACCCTTGGAAGGGAAACTCGGGGATGAGTTTCTATAAGGGATAAGATTGTAAGATATAGTTTTTCTCATAAGGTATAGACCCTTTAATTTTTGTTTAAACCCTTTGTTTTGTCATTATAAATGTTCCATATAATTTAATGAAGGGTTTAGGAGTGTCTGGGACTTATTCAGAGCAAAGAGCTCTGAATTTCTGAGAAGAGCCACATGGTTAGTGCTAAAAGTGTACGTCCAACCATGAAACACTATAAGGGTGCCACACCGTTTTTCTGAATCATGAATTGGAGGCTTGGGCCATGCAGGGCCACAAAAAAGGATGTGCATGGGTTGTGCATAGTTTGTCTAACTATGCACTTCAAGTCATGTGGGACATGTCCCCTGGGTAGTAGGGTGTGCACAGTTGTCACATGGTTTGGTCATTCATGCATCTAAACTATGTGAACTTTAAATTTTGGGTGAAAATACCATTTTCCCCTCCTTTTTATTTAACTCTATCATCCTTTTGATTTTCTCTACCATGCACGACATGCTTCCCTCTCCATCCATTTGAAGCACTTATAATGTCATAACCTAGGATTTGATCTCATTCTTCCATCCAGAATATAATTCTAGTGTCATCTATTTTGTTGGATATCTATAGGTAAGTGATTTATTATGTTTTCTTCCTTACTTCATTTATCTCACTATCTTTAGAGCTATTTGGGTGTGATATCATATGCCCTATTTTTAGGGAATTTTCTTGTTATTATGTTTTCTTCTTACTTATGTGTTGGAACTGAAAAACGCATCCTAAAAATATTCCAAAGGCTTCCATACATGATCCAAGATCATATCCCATTTTTCAAGATTCAATTTGACAGGTCGTAGAGCCCGAATAGAGTTACAGTTTATGAGTTATGGACTTTTGAAGTTGGGCTGGAAAGCTGGTTCATGGAGCACATTCGCAAAGCTCCCTCCATGATCGTAGAGCAGAGGAACTTGACCGGAGCCTCCATGAGCACAGAGAAGGTCAATGAAAGTCGAATCTTCCATTATGAAGAACTTGAGGGAACTTGACTGGAGCCTTCGCGAGTGTTGTGAAGGTCTATGACGATCGACTCCACGATTATGAGAAAATTGAGGGAACTCCCTCCGGTTGCGGAGCGCAATTTCCTTCACGACATCATTTTCTCTTCATAGAACACACTTGTTCTATTTGGTGTGCTTCGTCGACCTCCATCTTCTATAAATACCTAGCTCACCCCCTTCATAAAGATGGTCATGCCGCCCCTTGGGTGGCCGATCTCCCATTTCACGGAGTTCCAGAGCACCGCAAAGTGATCCCCTTCGCAAAGGAGTCCGGCATTTTCAAAGGACGGAGATCCTTTGGGTTGCTCAAGGATCCGTGAGGTGATTTTATCTACGAGATGCTTTGCTCTGTGATCCACTTTTCTCCACGAGCCACTTTGGTCCGCGAGCCGCTTAGCTCTGCGCGACCCTTTGCTCTGCGATCTTCTTCGCTCTGTGATCCTCTTCGCTCCGCGAGCCGCTTTGCTCAGCGAGACCCTTTACTCCGCGAGAAGCTTTACTCCATGATCCCCTTTGCTACATGATCCCCTTTTCTTCACGAGGCCATGCTCTGCGAGATCCAATACTCTGCGAGTCCATGCTCCGCAAGTATCTTTGCTTCGCGAAGCAGCTTTGTGAGACCCTATGCTCCGTGAGCACCTTTCCACCGTGAAGATACTTCGCAAAGCCCTATCCTTTGTGAGGCTCCTACCATTGTGACCACCAGTCCAAACTACAAGGGATACGCCCCTGCACCCCCCCTCGGTCCTACTACCAGGCTAGTCCCTTCTCTATCACCACTAACCCCCATGAAAAATGGAGAGTCACACCGCAAACTTTTCGAGCTGGGATGTCAGCATTTTCCATCGCACCCTTATGTTCACACACCTTCAACCTATGGAATACCATGATTTGAGATACTCCTCAGCAAACAATGAAAGACCTTGAGTCGAAATCTTCCTCTTGGTCCCTTTCACATGTCATGAGTTGAGATTATCATTATTAATTCCCTGATTACCTTGAGTTGAACCATTCCTCAAGTAACTCATCCAAACTGTTGAAATAGTGGGTTCCCTGGACCCAACTATATAGTACTCTTGATTACCGTATCATGTGTACAGTTAGATATGCATGATGATATCTTACCATTATAGTGCAGACTTTTTCTGCGTCCACTATAATAATGTTAATGTCCAAAGGTTAATTTCCGTGTCAAAAGGTTATAGCAGATCCCAGGCTATAATGAGAACCTCGAGATACAATGACATTGATCTTAAATATATGTTCTATAGTCTAGATACATCTTACTGACTGGACACAGTAGATGTCTGACTATCAGGTGTTGGGGGATCATAAGCATTGAGACTTCTTCTCATGAAGTTCGCACTTGGTGATCTCTAGTAGTGAGATCATGAGGATAGACCCAGCAATAGGAACACCACATGTTTTTGGTGTCATTGGTTGTTCCTATCTACGGACATGTGTATTGGTCTCTTTTCTTGAGACCATTACCAATGTATATCATTTAATTATGTAAATTGATACAAGGCGAAAACCATGGCAGTGATGTCATGGAGAGGTAGTTTGTATTGGGTGCGTCGTTAGTGGTATGACATTGGTTGAATGGTCAAGAAAGAATTTGTCGCTTCCAAGTTTAGGAACTTGTATATCTTAGGCTTGGTTGATCAGGATGGTGCCACCTTCATAAGTCTTTGGCCAAAGCAGAAGAAAGGAAAATCCATCCAGATAGATCAAAAAATAATAAAGCAAGATAAGGATGATGACACAAGAGTGCGTCCTTCTTTATGAGATATTTAATGACAAATAGATTATAGTACACAGTCAGTGTTCGTAGGATGGTAGTCGTTGCAATGATTATCCTTATCTCTTTAGGGGCCATGATGAGTTTCTAGACTCCGCTCTTGGTCTGTGGATTCTATTCACTGCTATCGAGATAAGGGCCTAGAGGGTCACACACAATAGCGTATTCAAGAATCCGTACCTATTCAGTTGAATAGGTATATGGACATAGTGGGCCCCGCCACGGGGTCTGAGCGTTGTGCAATTTTTTGATCACCAAATGAATTAAATAAATTCATTAATATTCAAGTTACGAATATTTGGGATTGAATTTATTTAATGTATTTATAAGTTTAGTAAATACGAGAAAATATTAATCGAATGAATATTATTTTAATATTCAAGGTTTGTTTAATATTAAGAGGGACAATGAATCGAGTTAAATGGATTGAATTTTATCACATAATATATTTTATATATATTAAAGTATGTGATAAAATAATAAATAATATTAGCGCAGTTAAGTTCGTCAAAATTATTTATGTGGACGTTGAAATATACAGGGGATGGGGAACCCAACCGGGTATTTATCAACATGTCTACAAATAAGAGAGGAGGCTCTCTCTATCTTTAGTGTACATATCACTATTAGTCCATTTATGGAATGAAAACTTGAGAGCCTCTCTCTCTTACCGCTTCTTAGAGAGAGAATCACTCGATCCAAGATGCTCGGATCGTGATCTCTCTTCTGCATCAAAGGCTTCTCGATGCGGTGATCGTCGGGATGTCGAAGATATCGTTGAATCACGGCGCTAGCACCTAGAGTTCGATGATCTGCATTCCCGCGGATTTTGAAGCACGTGTGGATGATCTAGAGGGATCCTTCTTTGAATCCTTCAAACGACGATCACCATCGGCTAGCAGAAGTCGACCGCGCCTTCGGATTTGAAATGGGTACGTTAACCTTTTATTTTTGTGCTCTTACAATCTACGTGAGATCCTCGGACCTCTACGGGGCTTGGATCGTCGGCGACGACAAGTTCCGTCGTTTCGCCGACGAATATTTTAAAATCCCTGGCCCGCCATCTTCTGCTGCGGGCCCCGGAAACCTAACAGTGGTATCAGATCAATCGTGTATATTTCTGAGAAAAATAAAATTATTTTGCATGAAATTAACTAGAGGGTACAAAATCGGTCACAACGGTTCAAACCGTGCACCGATTCAATTTCAAACGGCCAAGATATAGTCATTTGAAATTTTAAGAAAGGATCATGGGTAATATTTTTCAACTGTTTCCGATCATTGTTCTTGTTTTGGTTTTTCCTAAAACACAAACAAGGATGATAATTATTATTATTTAATGATAATAATTATCATCATAAATTAATAATAATAATAATTTTTTTATTATTATTAAAATAATAACTATTTTATTATTATTATAATAATTATTATTATTATTAAAGGCTAATATATACCATTTTGGAAAATTAAATGAAGGAATTGACTCAATTAAATAAGGGGGCAAAGAAAAGACTTTAAAATAAGTCTTAAAGTAATTTAGAAAAACAAACAATGGGGATAGGCTGTGCGGTCAAGCAAAGAAAACAAAAAAAGGGAGGTGCCTAGGCTGGCCCGTGGAAAGAAACAACAAAAAAAGGATAGAAAGCAGCTGGGGGTCCGAGCGGACCCCCTCCCTCTCCCGCGTAGCGCATGCAGCGCTGCGCTGCCCTCCTCCCGCTCGGGATGCAGAAGGCCAGCGCCAGCCCTCCCTCCTGCAGCGCTCCGCGCGCGACGCTCCAGCCAAGGCCCTTGCCTAGGCTGCGGCTCCCCTCCGCTGCTTGCGCCACCCCGTTGCACAACCCACCTCCATGCTAGCCGCCCTCGACCCCGACTCCCTGTGCGCTCAGCTGGCTGCTCCACTCGGCCAGAACCAGGTGAGCAGCCCGCCTCTGCTAGTGACGGCCTTCCTCTGCAGGTCGTCTCGCCTGCTCCGCCCCACCGCACAGGCTATCCCGCCTCGGCCCCTCACCTTGCTGCCACAGCGGAACTCCCCTGGCTGATGCACTCCATCTCATCCCTCCCTACTACAGCGGCGCATGGCACTCCACCCGCAAAGCAGACCAGCAGCAGCTGTCGCTGCCCTCTATCGTCCCTTGGAGGCCGCCACCACACCACACCGCACCAACCCACACCCCTGCCGCCTACTTCTCCTCCTCCATCGCAGTGAACGACTGCAGCACCGGGACGCTGACCCGCATGGTTGCCGCAGCCCAGCCATGCACCGAGGATCTCTCCCACTAGCCCGCACCCTCCTCAAGCAACCGGTTCCCTAGCGCGAAGCCCCGCGCTCTACCGAGAGAGGCGTCGCCTCCAGTAGCAGTAGACCACACAGTGACTCCTCCCCGGGAGTACCCTGGCCAAGCTTACCCGGCCACCACCTGATCCTCCTAGCGGGCAGGTACCCACTGACATGGATTTAATTAAATCAATTAATATAATTACTCAATTAAATCAATTAATATATTAATTATAGTTAAAATAATTTTTAATACCCGATGATTAAAAATAATTTAATTGTTGAAATTAAATTAATTAATTAATTAATTAAATTTTAAGTATTAAAATAAATTAATTAGATGAACGAAAATTAATTAAATTATTTTAATTGATTAATTCATTTAATTTAATTAAATTTAATAACCCTCATACTTATTTATGCATTTTATTTTATCGCGCTTTAATTTCACTCATCGTCTGGTCTTGAGCATCGACCTTTGTATGTTTGCATTTAATTATTTTTTTAAATAATTATTTTAAACTATGTGCGATGTGTTTAATTAATTAAAATATGGTCTGCGCATCATCTATTTTTTGGTTAAAATGTATAAGGGCCTGTGCGCCCAATTTACCTGATGTAAATTTATACCCGAGTCCCCCTCGCCTGCGCACAAGTATCTTTGTACTTCAGACGAAGATGATGAGCGACGTCGACCCTGCCAAGACGAGGCGGAGCACGTCAATCAAGATGATGCAAGACGACACGTGGACTACGCCAAGACAAGGCGGTAATCCAAGACGTGACATGAACTTCACCAAGATGAGGCAATGCTCCAGATGAGAAGCAGACATACAGAATGGGCAAGTTGCATCAAGAGTCAAGTATACGACTCAGGTACGATGCTCTTAGGTTGTTTAGATGCTCAAGACCAGTCGGGTAATAGTTTTAACTTTATGCATTTATTTATTATTTTATGCATTTTAGAACAGTGGGAAAATACATAAAATAATAGATAATAAAATGCATAAAGAAGTGGTGTGTGTTTTTCTATTAAAGTTCAGTTGTGAGTGCGATAACATAGACGAAAAAGTTTAATAGAAATGGATTACATTCGACGAGAGAAAAACCTAAAACCCTCAAAGAAAATATTAAGTCACAAACAGCCTTCCATCATTCAAGTTTGAACAAAATCGGGTGTTCGAGGTGCCCGTTCATGCCTTAGCTGAGGGTGCCTCTTACTAGCGGGGAGTTCTTATTGGTGTGGTGGGTCGACTTAACTAAAATTACAGCAAAGATATATCCTTACCTAGTTTTTTGTAATTTTAGAGGTAAGCATTGAGTAAATAATTAAATGATTTCTAAAGCTAGGACTTCAATCAACAGATCAAGGAACCACAAGATAATGTGGTTGGTCAGCCAAAAGCCTACCTTGGACCCTCCGAGTAGTGGTGTATCCCTAGCTTGTAGACTATGAGGGAGGTTCAGGGATCCTTGCCACTAGAATACTCAAGAGTATTCCTATTCTAGTACAAAGGGTTCCTAGAATTCGAAAAATTAGTGGGAGACATTTAATGATTAAATAATCAGTAATGTCACGTTAGGTAATCACATAAAAGTACAATCTGCTAAAGTATATTTTTAGATAATGGCAAGTAATACCATTATAAAACTGCAATAAATATTAGAAAAATTTAATGTCTAAACTAAGCACGAATTTTCTAAATGTAGTATAGGCGCTTGCGCACATTACTACCATAATGGAAATTCAAGGTGCTTGTGTCCCAACCTGTTAAGCCACCTTAAGAAGAGAGGGTGTAAAATTGCTTACAAGAGACTCATGAATCAAGCATATGATGGTTCTGTCATAATGCTATCATCAAAATCTAATTTTAGTTGCGGCCACTACATCATGACATGGATGATGTTACATGTAGTCTCATCTCCAAGATCCTTTCGAGGAGAAAGTGATGCAAGATTTGAATGTGATGGTTGCACTCGATTTGTGTAAAGTGAAAGATAGTTCAAAATCTTTCATGTCATTCCATTCCTATAAATTTTACACCCAATTACTCTAGTTTCATTTAAAGGTACAAACGAACCGTATAGAGTAAGCACTTCATTACTGTTAAGGTAACATTCACCAAGTAATAAGAATATTGGAGATAACGCCATCTTTTATTCTTATAGAGAATAAATTGAATGACAAGGAGAAAAGACTTATGGAAAGTTACGCCAAAGGAACCTTTGTAATTTACTTCAATGAAAAGTGGTTTGTTATTTAACAGAAGGATATTTGCATTACATAATGAAATAAATTCATGGAAGTTTAAAAATTGAAATACAAGAAGCAAGTACCCGCTCCTCATTCAGTTAATATTCATCAAATAAAAGTATTGTTTTCTCTAATACTTCTTGTGTATTAATATACAATCTGATTTTCACATATATGTATTGAAATACAAAAACCATGTAAGTAGAGAAACATTACTAGAAGTAAAGTGTCTTCTCCAAGCTGCTGAGAAAGGGTGATTCCTAAGTCAGCAGGAAGAAACACATAACTTCTAATTGCCAAGTAATTGATTCAAGATGAACAAGTTGTCAAGTATAACCAAAAAATTTATCTCACATTCCCTTTTGTTCATGATGAGACATTATTCCAAGTTTTGGAATGAATGTTTTTTGTGGTAACATACTCAACAAATAGTTCACTGCTATTTGAATCAATGGAAATACATGATGAATATAAAATGTAAGACCTACCCAGTTCTTGAAACGTGATTCTTTGTCATGAAAAACTAAAAGGGGACGTCATCTATATACCCAATATGGTATTTAGGCTCAGAACAGCTTAACACATATGGTATTATTGACACCCTTAGTTTAGACAAAGAAACCTTTAGAAATAAAGGTATGCCACAAATCTTTCTGAGGTTAGTTCAACAAGACAGTGTGAACTATTCCAAAGAAAGAAAGAGGTAAAGATACTTAGTAAGTTTCCTTTAAGTCATTAAGGAATAGTTAAGTATAGGTTTGGTAATAAGATATCAGTTTCTTCGAATCGGCAGGACAAAGAATATCTTGACGAAACAATCATCGATCATGATAATGTAGCGTGGAGTAATTCCTAAACACGTGTTACCTTATCTACATCTGCGTATTGATGTTCATAAGGAGGATCGATGACAAGTCTTACATATTAACATTGATCAACAAAATGTAGCGTGGAGCAATTCCTAAATGCACATTTTATACATCAAAGTTATTATGTAAGTTGTATCAATGTTATAACCTATAAAAACTTCCATTATATTTCATGATGTGCTTTGCAAATAACGGCTTAAAACCATAACCAATATGCCAACTAAAATAAAAAATGGATATCATACGAGTCATAGTATGATGGAAAATCCATTATGTCATAGGATGTGTTTAGATGTAAAGCGTTTGTTAGGATTTAAACAAACCTGCATCAAGTTAAACACGTTGTGCATCTAAGCTAATTATCCTAACAGTTGCTTAAGATATTACCTAAATCCCTAAGATAGAAAAGATGTAGTCAAGTATTAGACTACATTTCTATACAAGGGTGAAAATCTCTATTAGAGATAGTGGGAGTTGAATTGACTTGGACTTAATCAATGTTCGAGATGCACAAATGGTTGGCATAGGGAACAAGTTCCACAGGTACTTGTGGAATAGGAATGTTCTAGAGACACATACTACGTAGGAAGTATGAAACCATGGTAATGGTTTTATATTCATCGTGGTCAGTGATATATTATTCATTAAGAATAATAAATCCTATAAGTAAGCAATATAAGGCAACGAGCTAAGATTGACCAGATCAACTAAAATTCAATAATGGATTCCATGTATCAAATTGCAAAGGGGCTTATAAATTGAATACTGTGGTGGGTATTCAAATGAAATGATACATGGATGGTACAAGTATGGTACCAATAAGGCTTGATTGGTTATACCAAGTCGGTATGCCTAAATCTATTAGAATTTTACTTGTCATATCCAAACTTCTAAGATCCTTTTATTGTTCATTGGATGTCAAGATCATCTTTTTTGGAAGGTGTATATACGACGCAACTAGAAAGAGATGATGACATCAAATGACGCCAATAAGGGTTGAAAGTTACTGAAATCCAATTATGGATTTAAGTAAGTGACAAGATCTTAGAAAATTCATTATAAATGAATCTTTACCTTGTGTCTACCAAAGGTTAGTGGGAGCGCCAATGTTTTCTAAGGGAAAAATGTTCGGCAACATATGGAAAAAGATTTTGATCTTACAGTTAGATAAGATCAATTTAAAATCAATTCTCCAATGATTGACTTTAAGCAGCAACCTATGTTCTTGGGAACGGGATCCCCTGAGGTAGATCCAAAGGTTGTTTGGTCCTAGTCAATCATACATATAGTGACATTGTATTAAAAAATACAATTTGAAACAATTCAAGTTCAGAATTGTTGCCTATGTCACATGGCTTAATCTCTCCAGGTTAACATGTTCGGAGCATGTATAGAAATTAAAGTTGTGAATTGATACCATATGTTTTAGCGATGGATCAATCACATATTCCATAATATGTACAATAATTGATATTTCCAGGATATAATTTATTATAGGCAGATATCAATTATTTTCTGGAGCACTGCAAGTGATGTAGTTAGAACTATCATCTTGTACTTTGGAAAGTACAAATGATATGTACCAGGAATATGGAGAGTAAGGTATACTAGTTATGGTGGGACACAAACTAGTAATCCTTAGATCAATTTGATCTAGTATCATAGTTAATAAAAGGATATGAGTGAGTCAAGCTCATAAAAGCTTGTGGTAGCCATACCTACAAATACCGAGTACGTTGCAGCTTCTAAGGCAGCTAAAAAGCAGTTATAAATCGCAACGATTTGTCCCAGTTCTTGGATTCACACCTAGTGAGAAAAGTATTATCATAATGAGAGTTATGATATTGTTACTAGCCAAGTTGTCAAGTTATGACAATGGACAAAAGTAATATACTCGGGGATACCCTGTCTTGAGAAGTTTTACTCAAGCATACGAGGTCGCATATAGCAGATATGCCACGCGGCGAAAACGTGGCAGGCCCAGTAATTAAAGCCATTACTCAACAGAAGCATGATATTTATCATGCGAGTAGATAACAAGTTTAGTTAGCAAGTTGGCTCTAGTGAAAATGGGAGTGTTGAAATAGTGGGTGCCCTAGACCCAACTATGTAGTACTCTTGATTACCGTATCATGTGTACAGTTAGATATGCATGATGATATCTTACCATTATAGTGTAGACTTTTTTTGCATCCACTATAATAATGGTAATGTCTAAAGGTTAATTGTCATGTCAAGAGGTTGTAGTAGATCCCATGATATAATGAGAACCTCGAGATACAATGACATTGTTATTAAATATATGTTCTATAGTCTAGATACATCTTACTGACTGGACACAGTAGATGTCTGAAAATCAGGTGTTGGGGGCTCATAATCATTGAGACTTCTTCTCATGAAGTTCACACTTGGTGATCTCTAGTAGTGAGATCATGAGGACAGACCCGCCAATAGGAACACCACATGTTTTGGGTGTCATTGGTTGTTACTATCTATGGACATGTGTATTGGTCTCCTGACTTAAGACCATTACCAATGTATATCATTTAATTACATACATTGATACAAGGAAAAAACCATGGCAGCGATGTCATGGCGAGGTAGTTTGTATTGGGTGCGTCGTTAGTGGTATGACATTGGTTGAATGGTCAAGAAAGAATTTGTCGCTTCCAAGTTTAGGAACATGTATATATCAGGCCTGGTTGATCAGGATAGTGCCACCTTCATAAGCCTTTGGCCAAAGAAGTAGAAAGGAAAATCCATCTAGATAGATCAACAAATAATAAAACAAGATAAGGACGATGAAACAAGAGTGCATCCTGCTTTATGAGATATTTAATGACAAAGAGATTATAGTACACAGTCAGTGTTCATAGGATGGTAGTCATTGCAATGACTATCCTTATCTCTTTAGGGGCCTTGATGAGTTGCTAGACTCCACTCTTGGTCTGTGGATTTTATTCACTGCTATCGAGATAAGGGCCTAGAGGGTCACACACAACAGCGTATTCAAGAATCCGCACCTATTCAGTTGAATAGGTATATGGACATAGTGGGCCCTACCACGAGGTCCGAGCGTTGTCCAAGTTGTCGATCACTAAATGAATTAAATAAATTCATTAATATTCAAGTTACGAATATTTGGGATTGAATTTATTTAATGTATTTACAGGTTTAGTAAATACGAGTAAATATTAATCGAACGAATATTATTTTAATATTCAAGGTTTGTTTAATATTAAGCGGGACAACGAGTTGAGTTAAATGGCTCGGATTTTATCATGTAATATATTTTATATATGTTAAAAGTATGTGATAAAATAAATAATAATATTGGCGCAGTTATGTTCATCAAAATTATTTATGTGGACGTTGAAATATACAGGGGCTGGGGAACCCAATTGGGTATTTATCAATGTTTCTATAAATAAGAGAGGAGGCTCTCTCTCTTTAGTGTGCATATCACTATTCATCCATTTATGGAATGAAAACTTGAGATCCTCTCTCTCTTCCCGCTTCTTAGAGAGAGAAGCACTCGATCCAAGATGCTCGGATCGTGATCTCTCTTCTGCATCAAAGGCTTCTCGATGCTGTGGTCATCAGGACGTCGAAGATATCGTTGAATCACCGGGCTAGCACCAGATGTTCGATGATCGGCGTTCCTACGGATTTTGGAGCGCATGTGGATGATCTTGAGGGATCTTGCTTTGGATCCTTCAACCGACGATCACCATCAGCTAGCAGCAGTCGACCGCGCCTTCGGATTTGAAACAAGTACGTTTACCTTTTATTTTTGTGCTCTTACAATCTACATGAGATACTCGGACCTCTCTGGGGCTCGGATCGTCGGTGACGACAAGTTCCGTTGTTAAGACGATGAAAATTTTAAAATCCCCGACCCACCAGCTTCTGCTGTAGGCCCCAAAAACCTAACACAAACCCCATCACCTGACTCCAATGCCAGGATCCACAAGAAAGGTCCGCTCTTTTATAAGAGCCAACACCAGTCATTGCTAGGTTCCTTATGCCTAATAGTCCTCTCTATATGACTATAGACTATAGTATTCCCTATCATTCAATAATAGGATGCTTCTTTCTCTAAAAAAGAGATTCCTTATGCACCAAGAATAAGATGCCAACAATCCTATCTATATGACTTTAAACTATAGTACACCCTATGTGCAAAATATATGATACACCTTTCTCTAAACATGATATTCCTTATGCGCCAAGAATAAGATGCCAATAGTCATATCTATATGAATTTAAACTATAGTACACCCTATGTGTCAAACATAGGATGCCTCTTTCTCCAAACAAGATATGCCTTATGCACCAAGTGTAAGATGCTAATAGTCCTCACTACATTACTATAAACTGTAGTACACCCTATCATTCAATAATTGGATTCTCTTGTTCTAAATAAGAGATGCCTTATGTGACAAGCATAAGATACCTCATGCCATGATTTAAGTGGTGTAATTTCAGGAGGGTTGGAATCCATTCAAACATTCCATCACTCCACCTCATGATTTTCATGTCCTTCATCCAGATATTCATCCTCTTTCATGTCTGAAGGGACCCCCTAACGGCCTGGTCTCATACCTCCTCGGCTCACCTATCGTTCTGGGCCAACACCCCGAAAGAATTTGGACAACACTTCGAGTCAGGTCCTGTGTTTCGAACATGGTCAGTATTCATCCCTTGTTTGTTTGTCCTCATTTCAGGAAAATGTTATATGGATGATGTGTTTCAAACACAGTCAACAATTATCCTCCATCTTCATGCCACTCTCACCACATTCCAAATGTCGGGCATGTAATTCAAACTTTTCATCTCTCTTTGTTCAGACTGATTCCAATGCCCTTGGCATTGTCCTGCTTGTGCACACGCATATAGGTGTAGGCCTTAATTATATTCCTCAACCCACCAGTGAGTTGGGATTCCCTCATGGCCAGACATGAGGATGACATTACAGGCAACATCCATGAGTAAGCCCCATTCACCATTGGTGCTCCTCAACAGCACTCAGATAGTATCCATGTGTATGCCCCATTCACCATTGCCACTCCATAGTGGCACCCAGGCAGCATCCATGCATAAGACCAATTCTCCATTTCCTCTCTTTAGTGGCTCCAATGCAGCTTTCTTGCATAATCCTCATTCGCCATTGCCACTCCTTAGTGGCACCCGGGAAGCTTCTTTGTGTAATCCCCATTCACTATTTCCGCTCCTTAGTGGCACCTGGGAAGCATCCCTGGGTAAGCCCCATTTACCATTGTCACTCCTTAGCGACACCTGGGCAACTTCCTTGCGTAATCCCCTTTCACCATTGCCGCTCCATAGAGGCTCACAGGTAGATTCCATGCATAAGCCCCATCCATCCATTGTGGCTCCTTAGCAGCACCCGGGAAGCTTCCATGTGTAATCCCCATCCACCCATTTCCGATCCTTAGCAGCACCCAGGCAGCTTCCATGTGTAATCCCCATCCATTGTTGCCTCTACATAGTGGCGCCTGAGTAGCTTCCATGCGTAAGCCCCATTAACCACCCTTCATGGTCGCACCTTTGCGCTATGATCACCAGGTCTTGTGTTGCCTCTTTTCTCTCACACCGAGCATGACTCACATGAGCTTAGAGTAAACAGTGACCATGACATCCTCTCTGGGCCTCCTTAGATTGTAAGCTGCAAACTATTCCAAACTATGTGGACTTTGATCCTTTCCAAGGTAATGTAAGTAAAAAGTCTCCCTAAGGTTCAAACCTAACACCTATTGGTCCCGACCCACTTCACGTCAGTTCACAAACTGTTCTGAACTATATGGACTTTGATCCTTTCCAAGGAAAGGTACATAGGAAGCCTCCCTGTGGTTCAATCCCAACACCTATTGGTCTCGAACCCCTTCACATCAGTTCACCAACAACTATTCTGAACTACATGGAATTTGATCCTTTCCAACACAAGGTACGTAGGAAGCCTACCTAAGGTTCAAGGCCAAGACCTATTAGTCCTGACCCCCTTCATGTTGGTTCACCAACACCTATTCCGAACTACGTGGACTTTGATCCTTTCCAAGGCATGGTACATAGGAAACCTCCCTGAGGTTCGATCCCAACACCGATTGGTCCCGACCCCCTTTAAGTTGGTTCACTAACACCTATCCTGAAATATGTGGACTTTGATCCTTGCCAACGTAAGGTACGTAGGAAGCCTACCTGAGGATCAATCCCAACAACCATTAGTCCAAACCACTTCACGTCGGTTCACCGACACCTCTCTTGAACTACATCGACTTTGATCCTTGCCAAGGTAAGGTACGTAGGAAGCCTCCCTAAGGTTCAAGTCCAACTCCCATTGGTCTCGACCACTCCACGTCAGTCCACCCCCATCTTGCATGACGTTAAACAATACGCCCTTTTTTCCTGCACGACACAAAACTATTCCCCGAACAACGGTTAGCTGTTGTGTTCCATGACCAACAGTAAGTTGTCATCAACCCTATTCAGCAGTAATCCATTGTGAACTCCAACCAACAATAAGCCGTTGTTATATTCTAATTGGTGGTAAGACGTTTCGTTCCCCAATCAATGGTAAGATTTTGTGATCTCCATCCAACGGCAAGCCTCTATCGTCCCTTTGTTGGGACTCACATCCTTGGTCTGTCCCAGTGGCGTCATACCATCCTTGGGATGATAACCATGCATAAGCCCTAGCATTATCATCGGGTCATTGTCTGTTGAGTACACCCAAATTCTATTCCCCCAACCTGAACTATGTGGACGTTGATCCTTGCCAAGGTAAGGTATGTAGGAAACCTTCTTGAGGATCAATCTCATCACCCATGTCTCATCCTAGTCTTTCCCTCGAGCCTATGTGTTTCAGGAAGGTCATTCCTTTACCCAGAGGTTCCACTTCCTCGTGTCCCATCCATATGGGTCACCTCCCCAGGTGTCCCATCACCACACATAACTACGCGGACTTTGATTCCCTGCCACAGGGATATGTAGGAAGTCTGATTGAGGCTCATTCCCAACATCATCATTTCCTTCATCTCGGTTCCATATCATACCCCCATCCACTTCATTCAACTTTCCATTAATCATCCTGTTTCTTACCCAGGCCACCACATCCCGGTGGGATCATGGCATTCCCTCGAGCAGCTGACCATGCATAATCCCCACTCAATCCATAACCATCCAACTAAGATTATCCCTCTTGTGATGAGCCGCAATCCATGTGTAAGCCCCAACATGAATTCAGGTTTTTGTCCTTTGTGTACACCCAGATTCATCACCCCTTCGAACTACGTGGTTTTGACCCCTATCATCTACATTAGGTATGTAGGAAACCTCCACGATGTTCAATCCTAGACAATAGTAAACCTCGGTGTCCCCCTTTCTAGGGTTCACTCTCTCCCGGATCTACCCTCAGTAGTGTCTAGATCATCCATCACAGTGTGACATCTCCCCTCTATGGGACACACCACCTCAGATCCATCTTCATTGGGCGGTTTGATCCATCCATATGGTAAACCACCCAGGTGCTCCCTCCTAGGGATGTACCCATCTAATCCACTCTCATCAGTGTTCTAATCAGTCCGATTCATCTTTACAAGACGTTAAACTCACAGCCTACATCATGTGAAACAAGAGATGCCTGAGGAAAACCTCAGAAGACACACCTTTGGCATAACCATCTCTGTAAGACATTAAACTCGTGGAATGCCCCTTGTTAAACATGAGAAGTTGAGGAAAACCTCAGATAAATGCCTCCAGCATTAGATACCTCGCTACCGATGTGGGATGCTGATCGCATACCGATTCACTATTCAAATCCACCCTTACACTGTTGTTTTAAACTGGTTTTGTAATGAATATAAAAAATATAATAATAAATTGAACTTTATGCTTGAATCAATGAATTAATTTTTATCACTATTTAATATGGTAATTTTACTTGTTTTGGTGTTTACATTATAGGAGGAGGTGATTTGGAGAGCCCGTGATAGAATTCAAGCAAAATGGGCCAAACTTCACGAGGTCCCAAGCATGCATGTGGAAAATTATATGTAATGTGGATAATTTATGATTCAAATTGAGCTAAAAATGTGTTTATGAGTGAAAAAAATGTGGGATAAATTTCTATAGAAGATCATTGAGCCCAATTCATCCACTTGAAGGCTCAAAATAGGCCCACAATGTGAAGAAATTATGGGCGGTCCAGATTGGACCACCCTTCTGTATTTAGGACATAACGCGGGCCTCATAGATCCAATTGGGATGATTCTACATCCAATGGACATCTAACACGAATCCCCAACTCTCTACTGGATTTCAAGTTATTTTCACGCATTTTGTTCATCCAAATATCCTAATAAATATGGAGTAAGAAACATGCCTTGAATAGTCACCTAGCCTTTTATATACATAACCACTTTATGTGGAAATATGGATTTAATTGCCCATAAAATCACTCTTCCCCCTCATTATATATGTTGCACAACCAGGGGTGAAGGTGAGTCAAATTGGATATCTCTCTTCACCCATTTTATTTCTCTTCTCCCTCATGTACTTATAAACCTCTTAGTGATCAATTTGGGGATTTCCTTTGTTGTAATCCCGAGCTCCACACTTGTAATCTTCATAAGGTAATTGATTTTCAGATTTTTTGTCAATTTTTCTTCATTTATACCTTATAAATTTGTGTTTATTCTAGTATGATCAAATAAAAATCAAAGGAACAAGAATCCACATACTTCCATGCATAACCTAGATCATGTGATGATTTGAGTGTGGTTGCCGCTTTTCTCAGCCCTCCCTTTCAAAAGTGTGCAAATGGATTATATAGGCTAAAAAAATCCAGGAGATTGAACCTATGAATATACATTTTATTTTCTTGTGGAATATTTTTATCAATGAAACAAATCTGGTCATCTCATCACATTGTTTATGTGATGCCTTGATTGAGTTCTGTTTTTTACATTGATTCATGTTTATAGATTTTGATTGGTTGGTGATAATCATTATCGTTGATCGATCAAATCCTAGGTGGTAACCTAGTAAGAACTCAAATACCATTACTATTTTAAGTATGTATAAAATCAAGTAATCAATGATCCTTCCCTTTCCCTTGAGAGCGATAACGAATTGAGGATCAAGGGACACTTACCCGGGTTGATCATGATTTCTCCAATTGGTTTCTCTCAGTAGTAATATACTTTCAACTTATGTTCTTAAAGAAATAAAACCAAAGTTTTATAAAACCTCATTCCCCCTTTAGTTTCTTAAGCAAAACCTCATCTTTTAATTAATTATCTAAGGCTCGTTCGAGAGATGACCTAGGGTTGCAACTATACTGCAGAAATTCTAGTTAAAAATAAACAACTAATTTGACGTGCTCAACAACACGATCAAATTTTGGCATCATTAATGGGGATAAAAGATAATTTTTTTCTTTATTTAATTTTATTTATTTATTTTACTTATTAATTATTACTACTTTAAATACCCCACCCCTATTTGATTGTTTTGGTTTCGGTGTTCTGTTTCTATTTTTGGTTGTTTTTTTGTTCTATCTCCCTCTATCTCTTATTCTTCTTCTCTATATATCTATCTATAATTCTGTATTATAAAATTCTATTATCCTTTCACCCTTATTAAGTGATTTTATCCATATTCAATCATAAAAAAACAATATTTACAAATTATTTTCATGACCCGATCAGAAAAAGAAAAACTGCTTGAATTTGACCCAGAAATTTAAAAGACACTTCACACACAAATCAAGGCATCTAGAGAAGGTAAATCAAGTAACACTAAAGAACCCATTTTGGAACCCCAATTAGTCATAAAACAATCAAAAATTGAACCCAATAAAACATGGATGCAAATAATCGAACCTTAAAAGAACTGACCAACCCAGATGTGGAGTACCAACCTGCGTACATCCAATATCCTGAGGAAGCATCCAACATTGAGTTGAGATCATGCCTCATCTTCAAACTTCCCAAATTCCAAGGTATTAATATTGAGGACCCTAATAAAAAAATTAAGGAGTTTCACATAGTGTGCTCCACCATGAAACCCCAAAATGTTTCTGTGGACCTAATTAAGTTTAGGGCCTCCCCTTTCTCCCTTGACGGTGTAGCCAAAGATTGGATGTACTATTTTCCTACCAAAATTGGGGGCTAGATGACCTGAAAATACTATTTTTAGAGAAGTTATTCCCTGCCTCTAGAACTGCATCAATTAGGAAATAAATTTGTGGCATTAGGCAATCACAAGGAGAGACCCTTCGTGAATACTAGGAGAGATTCAAAAGACTTTGCTCAAGCTTCCCCCACCACCAGATTAGTGAACAAATATTAATCCAATAATTCTATGAGGGACTTATCCCCATGGAACATAGAATTATTGATGTTGAAGTTAGTGGTTCCCTAGTTGATAAAACTCCTTATGTTGCTCATGACTTAATAACCAACATGGCTCAAAATGCACAATAATTTGGTACATAAGATATTGCACAAACTTGAGGATTTCACGAGGTAAGTCATTAATATATATAAAAAAAGGTAGATAAAAAGCTTGATGAGATGCATATCCTTCTAAGGAAATTATATTAAGAACAAGGTAACTCACAATCTCCACCTGTTCCATTACATTGTGTTATTTGTTCAGACAATAATTGTTTTTATGACTAGTGCCCACAACTTCAAGATTCACCTGAGTCTTGTGCAGTCGTGTTCCCAGGGCGTCCATTCCAACAAGAACCTCCCTTAAACCAAGAATAATTCAGGCCAAATCCAATTCCTGAGTGGCAAGCACAACCCTAGTACCGATAAAGAGGAAACTCAAGCTACCCCAAGCAGAATTGGTATCAACAAGGACAAGGTATGCAACCTTATTAACCTTCAACTTCTCAAAATAATCCTCCTCCTCCTCCCAAATGTGAACCAATCCTCGAGGACATGGTGAAGAAAATGGAAACCCAGAACCTACAATTCCAACAAAACACAAAATCAACTATTCAAGACCTATGAACTCATGTGGGGGAATTGGAAAACACCATCGGTTAGCTTAAGATGCAAGGTTCTAGACAACTACCATCCCGACCCATTTTAAATCCTAAGGAAAAAGGTAATTTATGTGCAGTTACAATTTGTAATGGTAAAGACGTTTCTCCTTCTACTTATTCTGTACAACAGGTATGTCCCCCTTTTGAAAACACTCTTCTCCAACCCTCAAATGTTTCAAGCAAAGAAAAACAAGAAAAAAAGAGTAATCAAATTATCATTATGGATTCCCATGACCAATCCATTACTCTTCCTTTTTCTCAAAGACTCACTAAATATAAGAAAAACTTTGATAATGATATTGACAATGAAATAATGGATACGTTTAAAAATGTTCATGTTAATATTCCATTGTTGGATACAGTTGAGAAAATTCCTCGATATGCCAAATTTCTCAAAGAACTCTGCACCCCTAGATGAAGGCTGAAGGAGAATGAAAGATTCAACCTAGGAAGAAATGTTTCAACCTTGATTCAACCACAAATTCCAACTAAGTGCAAGGATCCGGGCACATTCACAATACCTTGTACCATAGGGGAGACCTTCTTTTCTGATGTTATACCGAATTAAGGTGCTTCCATTAATATAATGCCTCACTCCATGTATACTTCTCTACAGGTTAGAGAACTTATACCAATAGGCATTATCATGAAACTTTCCAACCAGAGTACTACGCATCCAAAAGGATTGATTGAGTATGTCCTTGTAAGAGTGAATAATCTCATCTTCCCTGCTGATTTCTACATTCTTGAGATGGAAGATACCCGAACCCAAGGTCATGATCCTCTCATACTTGGGAGGACATTCCTTAAAACAAAAAATATGATCATCAATATTCACAATGGTATGTTGTTCATGAAATTTGGTTGAGAAAGGGTAAGATTTAACATCCTTGTGGATATGAAACACCCCGTTGAAGAGCAATCTAGTCTTCCTATCTATTTGATGGAAGTGCTCTCAAACTATGCACACACACACACTTCTCTCCTCAACCCATACTTGGATTCATTTTCCTCTTCTTCACCCTTGTATGATTTTATCTTTGATTCATGTATTGAGTGTTGTGTGGGTTCTGAAAAGTGTAAATTTTGTGCTTTAATTGACGAGTGTGTTCATTCTGAGGCACCCATGACCGTCGATGACTCTGTAAATCTCATTTCAATAGATTGTCTATCTTTAGAGAATAAACATGAGAAGATATATAGTTTAATGGGAATCACTCCCCCTAAATCCACTCCCTCAATCCAGAAACCACATGTTTTGGAACTTAAAGAACTTCCTTCTAATTTAAAATATGCATATCTTGAGGGTATTGACCACTTTCCCATCATTATTTCTAATAAAATCTCTCCACAACAGGAATTGAAATAGCTCAACCTTTTGAGAGTGTAATAAGGCAATAGGATGGGCATTGGCTGATATTCCTTGGATTAACCCATCTATTTGTATGCACTATATACTTTTGGATGATGATGTTAAGCCCATAAGAAAATATCAATGCCAGTGGAATCCCACTCTCCTTGAAGTGGTAAAATTAGAAGTCAGTAAATTACTTACTGTGGGGATCATTTATACTATATATGATAGTAAATGGGTTAGCCCAGTGAAAATTGTGCCTAAAAAACAATAATAAAAGTGGTGTCAAATTAAAGGAATGAATTGGTTCCAACACATGTGGAAAATATTTGGCGAGTCTGTATTGACTGTTGTCGACTGAATCAAGCCACACGGAAGGACCACTTTCCTCTACCTTTCATTGACCAAATGTTAGAATGATTGGATGGTAAGTCCCATTATTGTTACCTTGATGGCTATTCCGGTTATTTACAAATCCATATATCCCCTAAGGATCAAGAAAAGACGACATTTACTTGTCCATTTGGCACATTTTCATTCAGAAGGATGTCATTCGGTCTATGTAATGCTCCCAGTACTTTTCAGCGATGTATGTTGAGTATTTTTTCTGAGTACCTTGAGAGTTTTATGGAAGCCTTTATGGATGATTTCACTGTATATGTTTCTTCTTTTGATGATTTTTTGGAACACCTAGGTTTTGTCCTTCGCCGCTGCATGGAAAAAGATCTTGTTTTAAATTATGAGAAATTCCATTTTATGGTTGAGCAGGGGATAGTTCTTGGGAATGTAATTTCAAATAAGTTAATTCAAGTTGATAAATCTAAAATTGAATTAATTTCATCCCTTCCATATCCAAAATGTGTTTAGGAGGTGCGATATTTCTTATCTCATGGTGGTTTTTACCTCCGATTCATTAAAGACTTTAGTAAGATTGCACTTACATTATCATGATTATTGCAAAAAGATTGTGAGTTTTTGTTTGATAAGAATTGTGAGGATGCATTAAATTAAATAAAAAGAAGTCTCACATCACCTCCCATCATCCAACCACCACGGTGGGATCTCCCCTTCGAGATTATATGCGATGCCTCTAACTTTTCAGTTGGGGCAGTTTATCACAAAGGGTTGAGAAGGCTCCTCATGAAATTGAGTATGCCTCACGTACCCTTAACCCTGCCCCGGTAAACTACACAACCACTAAATAAGAACTCATTTCTATATTGTTTTCCTTGGAAAAATTTCATTCATATCTTCTTGGGTCAAAAGTGATTGTGTTTTCTGACCATGTTGCCCTTCAATTCCTCTTAAAGAAACTTAAAGCTAAGCCACACCTCATATGGTGGGTGCTCCTCCTCTAAGAGTTTGACCTTGATATTAGAGATAAGTGGGGAGTAGTAAATGTTGTAGCTGACCACATTAGAAGGATTTATCTACCACTAGACCACCATGTTGACTCATCCCTCCCCATTAGATAATTATTTCCTCATGAGAACCTTTGTGATGTTGTGGACCTTACCTCCTAGTATGCGGACATTGTGATTTTTATACAACATCTAGGGTCCCCTATGATTTCAGCACTTCCCAATCCCAGAGAATTAAACATGATTCTCGGTGGTACATTTGGGATGACACATATTTGTAGAGAATTTGTGGTGACCAAGTAGTTCGTCGGTGTGTCCCTGACCATGAGTTCACCTCTGTTTTTACCTTCTGTCAAACTTTAGCTTATGGGGGCCACTTTGGCTCTCAATGAACATCTCTAAAGGTCGTTGACTCAGGACTTTGTTGGCCAACACTATATAGGGATGACCATCGATTTTTCAAGTCATACAGTCATTGTCAATTCCTAGGGAATATCTCCAAGAGGAATAAAATTCCCCAACCGCTCATGTTATTCTATGAAATCTTTAATGCAAGGGGAATTGACTTTATGGGGCCTTTTCAAAATTCATCTAGATTCATGTACCTATTTTTAGATGTGGACTATGTATCTAAATAAGTGTAAGAAAAGGATACTAGAACCAATGACACTCGAGTTGTTGTTGATTTAGTGAGGTCCCAAATTTTTAGTTCGTTCGATTTGATGAGATTCATCATTAGTGATCAGGGTTACCATTTTCGAAATCGCAACATGAAAAATTTTCTTCATACATATGGGGTTGATCATAAAGTCTCCACTTCATATCACCCCCAAACTAATGGACAAGCATAAATCTCAAATTGGAAAGTAAAGAGAATCTTGAAAAAATGGTATAACCCAATAGGAAAGATTGGAGTTTTCTCTTGGATGATGCACTTTGGGCATACAATACAACTTTTAAAACCCCAATCAGAATGCCACCATACATAATTGTGTTTGGAAAATATTGTGACCTCCCAGTGGAGTTTAAACACTGTGCATATTGGTCAGTTAAACAATTTAATATGAGTCTTCCAGATGCCGGTGAGAATATGAAGATACAGATTCAACAGTTGGAAGAAATTCGACGTGATGCATATGAGAACTCATGAATCTATAAATAGAATACAAAGGCTATCCTCGATAGCATGATTCATTAGAAAAAGTTCTATATTGGTGAGAAGGTCCTCATGTACAATTCCAGGCTAAATATCTACCCGGGTAAGCTTTGCTCCCGATGGCTCGGTCCTTATACTGTTACTAATGTTTACCCTTTTGGTGCAATACATATTTTGCATGAGTAGAGTGGATGAAGTCTTACCATAAATGGGAAGTAGATTAAACACTTCTATGAGTATTTTACAAAGAATTCAGTTGAGGAAATCCACCTTCTAGAAGCAACATACTAGTGAAACCCACCAGGTTTCATCCTTCCTTCTCACATTCTCAATTATTACAATGAGGACACTACACATTCTAGGTGTGGGGGTGGATACATTCCTGGGTTCGTTAGAATTTTCATCATATTTCTTCTTTATTCTCTTTTTCTCCTTCTTTATGGTATTTTCACATTTCCCCATCTTTCTGGGTTCAACAGGATTTTCATTGTCTTTCTTATTTCTTCTCTTTTTTGACCTTCTTTGTGGTATTTTTACTTTCCCCCATTATGGTCACCAAAATCATGGAACTTACTGAAAATTCATGTTGAAATTTTTGATTCCTTGTTGATTTAGAATTTGATGAAAACATGTCTCTGTTATGTAATGAATATTTGTATGAATTTAACACTAGGGAGTAATTTTTAATGAATTTGATTTCTGTCAATGATATAAATGGTTGTATCTCTGTAAAACCATTGAGATGATTGATGCCCCTTGTGTGAGTAGTTTTTGGGAAAACTATGCCACTAATATCTCCAAAAAAATTACACCAAACCATAAAGTGTGAATATTTCTTACTTAATATAAGGTAAAAATAAGTTAGGTTAATATTTTTTATCTTAAAATGATATTTCCATACATTCGTTCCATATCTGATTTGTTTCATTAGTGTACAAGATTGACCTATGCATTTGTACCTGATATCCGACTGTTTTATGCCCTAAAAAAATGGGTTGTGTCTTGGGATGGTCAAAAACCAGATTGACCTTTTATCCTGTTATAACTATTACAATTAGTGTCGTGAGGAGATCAAACAAGGGTTGAGAGATGTGTATGAGAATTGTTCCGAATGAAACTTCTGAAAAAAATGAGGGGAGTGATGAAATGTGAAACATAATGGGATATCTAGGTCGGGAGATTATGGTTTGACTTATGGAAATTATTAAGTGAGTGAGTCTTGAAATATTATTTCAAATGATGTAGGGTACGTATGGTGGAAAAAATACATTATGCTGAAGTATGTTAAAATAACCTATATTTATTGGATAGAAAGTGGAAATAATAGAATGTAATGGTTTTCACACACACACATAGAGAGTTAGTGGAATGGATGAATTTTTAATTCCTCTCTCAATTGGGTATCATGAATCTCTTTGAATTTCATAGTGATATGATTCATGAGACATCTTTTTCCATTATCACTTGGAATAACTCCTTGGTGTGGTTTGTGCATTGATCACATTACTTTAATAAATTTAAATTTCCTCAAATGTTAAAAATTAATGATGTTGAGAATATATACATGCATCATTTTTTGGATATGTGACTTTTCCTAGGAGTGAAAATGTTTAGGTGTGGAGGTGTGATCGCATAGCGATTCACTATTCAAATCTGCCCCTATACTGTCGTTTTAAAATGGTTTTGTAATGAATATTAAAAATATAATAATAAATTGAACTTTATGTTTGAATTAATGAATTAATTTTTATCACTTTTTAATAGGGAAAGTTTACTTTTTTTTGTTTACATTGTAGGAGGAGGTGATTTGGAGAGCCCGTGATGGAATTCAAGAAAAATGGGCCAAACTGCACGAGGACCCAAGCATACATTTTGAAAATTATTTGTAATTTGTATGATTTGTGCATACAATTGGTCTAAAAATTGGTTTATGCGTGAAAAACAATGTGGGATACATTTCTCTAGAAGATTATTGATCCCAATTCGTCAACTTGGAGGCCCAAAATAGGTCCACAATATGAAGAAATTCTGGGCGGCCCAGATTGGGCCACCCTTCTATATTTGGGCAATAACTTGGGCCTAGGAGATCCAATTGGGATTCTTCTACCTCCCATGGATAGCTAACTAGAATACCCGACTCTCCAACGAATTTCAAGTCATTTTCACATGTTTTGGTTAGCCAACTATCCGGATAAAGATGGAGTAAAAAATATGCCTTGAATAGTCACCTAGCCTTTTAGATACTTGACCACTTTATGTGGAAATAAGGATGTAATTTCCCATAAAATCACTCCTACCCCTCATTATATATGTTTCAAGACCAGGGGTGAAGGTGATTCAAATTGGAGAGCTCTCTTAAACCATTTTATTTCTCTTCTCCCTCATGTACTTCTAAACCTCTTAGTGATCAATTTGGGGAGTGTCCTTTGTTGTAATCCCGAGCTGCACACTGGTAATCTTCATAAGGTAATTGATTTCCAGGTTTGTTTTCAATTTTTCTTCATTTGTATCTTCTAAATTTTTCTTTATTCTTGTATGATCAAATAAAAATCAAAGGAACAAGAATACACATGATTCCATTAATAACCCAGATCTTGTGATGATTTGAGTGTGGTTGCCTCTTTTCTCACCCCTCCCTTTCATAAGTGTGCAAATGGATTGTGTTGGTTTATAAATATAGGAGCATGAACCTATGAATATGAATGTTCTTGTCTTGTGGAATATTATAATCAATGACACAAATTTGTTCATCACGTCACATTGTTGATGTGATGTCTTGATTGAGTTCTATTTTTCACATCGATTCATGTTTGTTGATTTTGAGTGGTTGTCGATAATAAATATCGTTGATAAATCAAATACTAGGTGGTAACCTAGTAATAACTCACATACCATTATTGTTTTTAGTATGTATAAAATCATGGAATCAATGTTCTTTCCCTTTCCCTTGAGAGCGATGACAGATTGAGCATCAAGGGACACTTACCCGGGTTGATCACGGTTTCTCTAACTAGTTTCTCTCAGTAGTAATATACTTTAAATTTATGTTCTTAAAGAAAAGAACCCCAAAGTTTTAAAAACCCCATTCCCCCTTTAGTTTCTTAATCATAACCTCATTTTTTAATTAATGATCTAAGGATCCTTTGAGAGACGACCTAGGGTTGCTGCTATACTGCAGAAATTCTATTTAAAAATAAAAAACTAATTTGATGCACTCGACAATGCGATCAGATGCCTCAGGTTATACACATTTGATATTCTCTATTATGAGGAAGAATATAGCTGACCAATTTCCACACATACATAGATTCCCCGAAATGCCTGATGTTGTCATCTACTCCGACCAAAGGTTCCTACCATGTCAAGATCCCATGGAACATCCTGACGGAAGTAGTGAAATTAACCGATGTCCACAAATATATGGCACCGAGAACGAGATTCACGAACCACAACTCAAATATATGAGGGAGACCCGGATAAGGTAACGAGTTCCGAGGTGAAATCCACGGAAGGAGGAACTGACATTCCATCATCCTATTTCGATCAAGGAGAAAATGTCCCTAAACAAGCGACGAATGCCACCCACCTTTGGAAAGTGGGAATGTGGGGCAATAATCAGCATGTCCTCAACAGATGGATGTGTGCCCTGGAGAAAGCGTCATAAGCATTAGGCTAAATAAATGTCTGATAATTGGAGAGGCATCTACTATGGGCATAAGGTAGGCGGTCTCTGACTTTTCCCTAAAAGTCTTCCGGTTTATAAATGGTCATCATTATGTGCATGCCGATTTCATTGGGCACTACACATAAAACTCATCTTCATTAAATTAAATAGTATGGTTTTCATTCTAAGTCGATATTGAAACCTTTTTATATTATTGGAATTTAATTCCTCAATATTGACCAAACATTTTGGGTGTGTTCCTTATTAGGCCTTTAGTGACCAATATTGTGATTACATAGGACATCGTTTGAGTGCTCCTGACTTGACCTTTTCAAAGGTAAGTGTTTCAGTATAATAAATGAATCCTTAAAGAATAAAATGGATAGTATGTATGTATTTATATATATATATATTACTTTCCCTTGATCAGTTATAATTGAATTAGAAATTAGTTCCATGTCCTTTCTAACCTTATCACCTAGGATGAAAGGTAATGGATTGAACCTAATGAATTTTAAATAAGAATGAGTATTTAATGGACTAAAATTACTTATGGTATATTAAATGTATAAGGTGAATATTTCATATTAGCATTTTTCATCTTTATAGGAATGGTAAAATATGAGCACACCCTAGATTCATGATGGAATTTCTTGATCACTCATAGGATGTCATTTCGATTCATTGAGTCGATTGCCAAGGGAGATACCCACCTTGGAAGTTGGTCCTTCTCTATTATTGGATGATTGACATGGAATCATATGATCCCTTTTTATTCTATGGAATATTTGAATTCCCTGGACACACTCCTTGGATTCAATTTTATGTCACAAGACATGCGATGCCCCAGATTATTCTCCTTGTCAAAATTCATTCCTAGCCCGAGATTTAACTTGGACTTAGGACTTAGAATAAATTATAAATTTTCTTAGTTTAATTACTTGGGAGTACCCCTTGGATTACACTTATCTCTTTTTTCAAGGATGCACGGTTGTGTACCATGATCTTTTCCGACCTCCTAAGGTAAAGGGTACCTTGGTTTCTCCTTGGATCCCCATTTATTGTTATCATCATTACTACTCAATGGTCACCAGTGTTATACTTCATAACCCCAGACTGTATTATTAAATAAATACATTCTCAAATACATCTATTTTAGAGTAAAGTAGGTGTAGTTTTAGTTAGGTGTCCCATGAGGAATGTGATCTCGACATGGGTTTTATTTTTTTCTTATTTACCTTGATGTACTTGTATGCTATTTCAGTTTATATTCATAGACTGGATTTGTATAGATACTATTAGTGGTGTAATACTAAGTTTATATCACACCATATCTGGGATGAAACTGTTACCCGAGTAGATTATATTATTGAAAGTGTGGATAAGGGTAAGCATTTAGTTGTGGAAGTGTGACTTTTTATTTTAAGATGGGTGATGGATAACAGATGACCAAGCCAATTCTCACAATTCTTGGATAGTTTTTTTATTTTTATGTTTGTATATTATATTGTATCTTCTTGATTCCATATATTCTTGATCCATTTTTTGAGACATGAGATCATTATTTTTATATGGTACTGATTCATCTTTGAGTTGATTAATTATCGTTTACAAGTATATACTTATTCCAGTTCTTTATTTGTTATTAGTTCTCCCATTATTTATTTATACCTTGTTCATAACTATGCTAAACATTTATTATGAGGGTATTGTATCCCCGTTGTACAACTTTAAAATATCATTTATAGTTGGCATCCAATGGTGTATGAGGAGGAAAACTTGATACCATGTGACCAACCGGTTCATATTATGTTACTGGGTGAACTGGCCCATGATGTGAAAACACTTTTTTCTAACCCTTAGACTACTCATAAGAAACACCACCTTCCTCATCAAGCCAAAAATAATCAAACCCACACCTCACTATCCAATCACCACTATAGTGACTTTACTAAGGCCCTAAGACCATTACTCAACACTCACCCAAACTATGAACCTCATAGTTCTTCCATATCCTAACCATCAATCACACAACCCAATCCCATTGTAACACTTAATGTAGCCCAAGAGGAAAACCTAGACCACCTTGCACTTGAATTCCTACCACAACACTCATTTGGTTTCATTTTCAATAACCAACATTATTTCAAGATGCAATAATCCTCAAAATACACAAAGGCCATTCTATTGGGATTAGAATGTTTTTTTGATGCCTAATTGGTTCTTCCAAGTTTTTGAGTTTTCTTCATCCCTCTTGATACTCACTAGAGTCTCTTTAACATAAGCCTTCCCTACTCACATATCAAAATTTTCACAAAAACATAAAAAAATACATGTATTAATATTTTAGTGGCCATATACATCATATTGAAATTACACCTCAAACATGTTATCCTATAACCATCAAAATCTGCATCCATCACTCTTACACACATGAGTGTATCTCACTCTTAAGCTTATATATCATGAAAAAATTGAAATTAATTAATAAAAACATTTATAATTGAAATATTAATTTAATTTAAATTTTTATAACATATGAAATCTCTCTGAATGGTTTGGAGACATCAAAACTACAACCAATGACTTGTAGAAGGTCCATAGAATGACTCAAGTACTCCAATAAACAAAATCTCTATTATAGAGTTCCAAATATATAATAAATTTGTAAATATAATTCAAAAACCCCATGCCCCATGAAAAACCAACATAACAATTTAAATTCATCAAATAATTTAGAAACAGAGTTTTTTCATCCTTTTTTAACATCCTCTACCCATTAAACTAGGAAACCCCATCATTTAAGATGAATTTCACCATGATTTATTTAAATATATCATAATTACCTATTATAAATTGGAAAAAACATATGGAAACTAAAAATAAGAATAAAAAATGATGAATAAGATGAAACATTCCTCAATCTTGCATACTAATGCGTTTTATGTTATCTTAGATCACAAGAGGTAACAAGAAAATGAGAGAGAGGAAAGGCGAACAAAAAATATCCCCTCCTAATTTCCCTATATAGGTAAAAAATGGGGTGGCTATGAAAACGAATTAATGGACCTATGTTTAAAAAAAACTTGGGGGTATAACAGGTACTCAGTGGGCTTGGTGCTACTACTTCTTACCCCACTAGGTGCATCGTAGAATTCTACAACCCATATGGGGGAATGACCAATGGTGTAAAACCAAAAGCCTGTTCATAAGATTCCCAATGGATCTTACTACCACACACTCTCCATTTTCCTTTTCAAGACACCTGAAATTCCTATGTGGGTGATTTAACCCTGATCATACACCTATAAAACCATTATTTAATATCTAAAACATGTCCAAAACAGAGTTACTCCAATCTATATCCTCAAAATTCAAAATTATTTATATTCCAATTATCCAGTGCATGATATTTTCCTAGTCCCATTGATATGTAATGATATTGGTCGTTAAAAACACCCCATAATATGGATTCACATCCCTATGAAGCACCCTTATAAATCTCTAGTGAACCACTTTGGTTGGAAATACATAGGGTCTGTATTCCACCTCTAAGTCCCAAAAGGATACAATGTGCCCTCATTTCTCCATAACAACTATAACTAGATTTATTTTAAAAAAAATATCACTCCAATTCAATAAATTTATCAATAATCTTATGAATAATAATTCCAAGTCCAATTCCATCTCACCGTACTTGGTTGATTTTGAAAAATTCCATTCATTGCCTTTATGTACGGATTTCACCAAATATTTCTCTCATCCCACACACCATGTTGAAAACCACAATAAATTGTTCAATTTATGATATTAATAATATAAAATCATCCTTATAATCAGGTTATCCATGATTTTAGATTTCATCAACCATCATTATTTCTTTAGATATGATTGTTTCCTATAATAGTTTATCCACATTGCTTTTACTATGTCAGTTTATTCCTTTACATTTTCCCACCATACCTTATTCAAGATTTGTCCTATCACCAAATTTATTAATTTATAAATCACTATATAATAATATACATATAATTAGTGTCCACTATTAAGATTCCTCCTCATACTGTTCACTATAAATCTTATTTTGATAGCTACATATGCAATGATACTCATCATGTATCATAGGTAACTCTCAGTTTTGAATTTCATCCAAAACTATAATTTATCTACACACATCCAAAAATATCTCAATAAATCCTTGTTCACAAAAAAATAATAATTACCTTGATCCATAATTATTTGGTAGTATTTTTAATGTATCTACAAAGGTCATACAATAAGAAACCACTATTGTAATAAACATGACTTATATGGGATGGATAAATCCTTTATTTCTAGATCTTTGGATTTAATTATTATAAATTTTATGGGTTTTTTATTATCCATAAAATTTAGGATGTGGTTGTTAAAATATGATAGTAAGAATAAGTTTATTACTGGTACTAACAACACTGGGTACCCGATAAACTAACATTATGAACCTAATGGCATTTTGGTAGTAGCAGCACCACTATTATCACAACTAGGTGCCCGATGGACCTAGATTGGGTACTTGATATAACTATAGGATTTTTCTAGTATTTTAGGTACTTCTATATTTTCACCTAAAATATATGTTTCCCAAACCCCCTTTTCCTCTGGATTCTCTCTCATTTGAGCTTAGTGGACATTCCCTTAGTGTACTCCCTCTCTCTGTCTCCCTTTCGTGTGAATCCATCTTCCTACTTGGTTAATGTTTTTTCTGATTATCCAAGGAAACCATTATTTATTGAATAAGGTATGGTTTATCTGTATAATATTTTTATTAATCATTTTTTTCATTTTAAAATCCAAATATTCAATATAATTATCCTAGGTCCTATGAGATTAATGAAGCCCTTTAATTTCATTCAATCTCATTGTCATATGGTATTAGACTTAGTAAATCCGAGGTAAGAGAATATATTTTGTTTTTGAATTTCATATCTTAAGATAAATATTTTGGAATCCATAATATTTTTTCCCCTGGGTTAGTTTAATTTCACTATTGGTGGAAAAATATCCTTTTCAAGACCTCTACATAGGAGTTGTACATTTATTTGGGTAGGTGAAGCCATTCTTCCTTTCATACTCATAAATATTCAAGATAGAAATGAACATGATTTTGTTATTTATAAGTTATTTATGTCTTGGTTTTTCTACTATCATGAAGAATTTTTTGATCTTGTTTTGTGCGAACTAATTTTATGATTAATCACCTTCTTTGGTTGTTTTTATTTATGTATAATGATTATAAATATTATCATGTATACTTGAAAATTCATAATTTTAAAGCATTAAAAATGGGTATATCATTTTTATATAGAGAATGTAAATGTAATTCCCCTATTGATGAATAGATGAGTGGTTGGGCTGGGCATGTAATTATGTATCTTATTATATATATTTCACTTTACCTGGGATAGATATAAATGCTTCACCAACTTATTATATATTTTTTATCGATGTTTGGGATGTGCTCATAATGTCCTTGCATTTTCACCACAGATCCCATTTTAGGCCTCATGTTGGTATACCAAGTATGGATCATCCTAGTATAAGGAGTTTATTATTATCATTGTGTTATTTATTAATTTAATATGTTTAGGTATGATATTTTATATGTTTCATATTTTATTTAAAATATCATTATTGTTATAAACACTTTAGCTCGGGACTTGTGGTTAAGGGGTGGGTGGTGACCACCTACTGGGTATTTTCAAACTCAATCCCTATATGTTCCCATATGGGATGCATGAAGATGATTTTATATTTCACATAGGTAAGTTTAGGGTGCTAGGTTTTGGGAACTCTCTACACTTAGAGTCTATATTTTGGGTGAAGGAATTTTGAATTACTTATGGGTGGGTGATGTGGACACATATGGGTTGCCCATGCGCATCCCTCAAGAGAATATACACATGGGAATTCCAACTTTTGGATCTTAGTCCATGTTTTATTGGAACATCATATCTATACATGTTTTTAGTATAGTTTCATATACTCATTATATTTTAATATTTTTTCATGTTTTTTGGGTAATTTATTTTCATGTGGTTGTCTCATTAGTCCTTATCTAGACAACATGTTGGAAAGGTAATCCACTGACATGTGTCTATAATATTGAGTATATGTCCATTTACCCCAAGGGTTATGACCAATTTTTTGGGTGACCATTATATGTTCTAATCTAATTTTAATAGGTAAATCCATCTCCCACACTAGTGCATATATAACATCAGTGTTTACACCAGCTTCAAACAATTAGGAGGTTCCCAAATATATTTTGATGACCTGGTATGATATCATTTCTGTAATCAGGTAACTATTATTATAAAATGGAATTAGTTCACACTATGGGATCTTGAGTATGGGATATAATTTAGTCAAAAGGCAGGACTATTGAAACTCAGAAAATAACCAACAAATATGCTTGGATAGAATAACTATTGAGGGATATTGAGTTACTAGGGGTAGTCTATTTTTTTCTTTTTCATGGGGTGTTGAAATTTCTCAAGTCCAATACTACATGTTAGGTTTCAATAGATAGTATTATTCAGGGAAACATGACATATCACCGTATTGACAATGGATTATTGAAACTTTTATTCTAGGAACCAATTGATGACTCATATAAACTAAATAAAAAATAATAAATCAATAGTGTTTTACTTTAAATTTATTGGTGACAACTAGGTTAACATGATTTTAAAATTTATTTCTTTATTTAATAACTCATTAATATTTATAGATATCTAGTTTTCCTCTTATGATATTTAGTAACGCCTTTAATTTTCTTTAAATTATTCCCTGATCCTACTGAAATTTTATAGAAAGTACATATGTTTTTTATTTAAAAAGATTATTTTAATTGTTATAGGTAAGGGAGAGATAAATGGGTTTGGGCCTAATCATAAATATTTGATTCACAATATTGAATTATTTTTTCATTGTAAGGGTATATTAAGGGTATTCTCTACCTCATTATATAATATGTTGCTAAGATGAACACCTCCTATCATTTAGTAAGGGGAAGATAATAATGTGTCACATTCATGACCTATAATTAACCCTCAAGTATTATAGGGGCATGTCCTACTAATTTATTCCATTGGTTTAAAATATTCTATAAGGAATCATATAAAATTGAATATTTTAAGGGACTTTCATTTTTATCCCCCTCAAACCATTTGAGATTATATGTCTCTTTAAGAATTTGGGGAGTAGATCGATCACCTTCATCACATATTAGAAGGCATAAAAAATATATAGAAACATTAGGTTAGACTAGATACCTTCATACTTGAAGGGGTATTATTCATATGGTGTAATGTGATTCTCGAGGCCAAAATGGATTAGGGGATTAAGTGGAAGATGTTTTAAGAGTTTTTTTGAGTAATTTTACACTGACATGCTATTTGAGGTAAAGAGATGATAATTTATTGATTTAAAGTAAGGATCAATGTAAATTATGTAATACACCACAAAACTCAAAGACTTCTTTATTTTCCCCATACATTAGTGGTGATGAAAAATCCAAAGAAATGAAGTTTAAAATATGTTTGAATGATCAAGTGCATAAACATGCAGTGATCATTACTTTTCTCACTTTCTCTAAAGTGTTAAATAAGTTCATACTTACAGATATAGGTTCAAAATGAGGTTCAGATGAAGGTGTCTCAATACATAGAAAAAATATAGGCATCATCCCATGTAGTAGGAGGAACCATTGATGGGAGGAGAGGTGTTTAGGTGGCTCTTTTTAGGGTATCAAGAGTAGTGGTGTGCCTTATTATCTTAACACAGTATGACCCTGTGTCACCTATAATTTGTGTGGATTTTTATGATATATCTAGATAAATTTTCCCTTTAAAGAAAATAAGTTTCATTCTTGTTGGATATAGGAACATATTTATAGGTTATACTACCAATGGGTATCAAAAAGTGTTGGGAAGTAACCTCAACTAACCCATATATTAGAGGACCAGTTAGCTAGGAAGTATACTAGGGGTAGTTGGATACCTTTTTGGATATCTAGTTTACAGTAATACATAGTATCTAGGGTTTTTGGTACCTGTTCATATATCTGATATAGTATTTCCACCTCAAGATTTATTTTAAGGTTCTAGTAGTATGTATTTTGTGGTGAAATATACTGTTAGAAATGGAGAGGGTACATCTATCTTTATAGGTACTATTATGATGTCAAAGACTCTATATTTTTCTATTTTAAACACAAGTTCTTTATATTTTTTTATTCCTAATAAAATTGATGCACTTATTGAACATAAAGGGAAAACATTACCCTCATTCTTGAGCCTTAATACAATTATGTTGAAGAGGATTGGGAATACATGAAAATTTTCATCTTGTTATTTGGTTATATCCAATTACAAAAATATTTGGGATTTGAAGGTCTTGAATATTAAATATTTAAACATTATTCTATGAATGGGATAGTTAACCCACTTTAGCAATAATATTGATTACTAACATAAATGGGTGTATTTTTCATCCCTATTCAATACTCAATACACCCTCTACGGGGAGTGGGAGTTTTAAATATGATGATATGCTCTTCATTAGGGTCAATTAAAAGTGATCACTATAGAAATGGACATTGTAATTCTTGGGGAAGTTGAGATGAGGGAAATAATGACATTACCACATATGGTAGACATGAATCCTAATGCGATTCATAAATATTTTTCAATATTTTTCTATAAGGGGGAGGTGGAATTTACTATTGATATATTTATTAGGCCTAAAACTATATAAATTATTCTATATTTTATGGCTCTAAATGAGTCGATGGAATTGAAAATTCATCTAGAGGATATGTAGGAGAAAATGATCATTATATATTGCACTTCTCCTTGGAGTTATTTGGTTGTCTTTTCAAAAAATGCTAATGGTAGTCTATAAATGTTCCTTTACAATAAAAATTTAAAATAATTTCATTATCATTAATCATTACCCTTTACCAAATACTAATGATTAATTTGACTAGGTAAAGGGGAGGAATGGTTTTTTAATAATGACTTGCGCTTAAGTTATAAACTGCTTTAGGAAAGACTAAAAGATATTCTAAAAATATATTTTCAAAGATATTGTGGTAATTTTGAATATCCAGTATTGAATTTTAGTTTAACCAATGATCTATCTATATTTATGG
The DNA here is from genome assembly GCA_963277665.1 of Viscum album. Lineage (NCBI taxonomy): Eukaryota > Viridiplantae > Streptophyta > Magnoliopsida > Santalales > Viscaceae > Viscum > Viscum album. The sequence continues at coordinate 750,569,557 of OY728136.1, read as the reverse complement.
AATTAATTAATAAGATTATTCATCCATTATTAGACTCATTTTTATGGTCTTTATAGTCAATAAACTAACTTATTAAAATTATTTAAATGATCATGGGTGGAATATTCATACATTACTATATATGATATGGAAGTATTATCCTTATTTTATGCAACTTGAATGTTCAATTTGTATTTGGGAAGTCAAATACCTTATGTATGTGGTTTTAGATGTGCGGATTTCATTGGATCATATGAAAATGGAATTTGTAATGTCTTCATCTATTAGAAAAAATGTGTTTAAAGTTAAGAGTTTCCTCATAATTGATGGGTATTATAACCTATTCATTTTGTACTTTTACAAGATAGTAAAATATATGAAAACCTTAACAAAAAATGGTAAATTTTATGTGGTCAAAATAATGTGAGATTGCATTTCAAGATATGAACAGAGAATTTAAAACATCTCCAATTCTGATTCTACCTTATCCAGAAGATTATTTTAATGTATATTGTGATTTGTTTTCCATTAGCCTATGTTGAAATTTTATATAAAATAATTTGTTAGTTGAAAACATTTCTAGTTAGTTATGTATTCATGAACAAAACTAATTTACCCATGACCTAGATTTAATGGTTATCATTTATTCCATAAAGCCTTGGAGTAACTATCTTTTCTATGGATGCTTCATGGTTTTTACTAAGAATAAAACCCTTAAATACATATTATTATAGAGGTATTTAAACATAATATGGTGTTTCTAGGTAAAATACCTTCATTCATTCAATATTAATATTCATTATATACCCAAAAAGTCAATGTGGTTGTCAATGATTAGAGCTAGAAAATCAACCCTCAGTGAGTACATGAGGTAAAGAAGGAATGCCAATTGATGTCCATAAAATATAAATTATAATAAGATATAATGAGTATCATTTTGGGATCTATTTTCATTATTTCAATAATTCAATAATTATGATGATTCTTGTTAAATACTCCTATATCTCAGACCATGATTGTATCATTATTCATGGGAGGCTTCATGGTGGGGTGATCTGTGAGGGTTAGATTCAAGATTATTCTTCTTTCTTAAATTTCTATATGGAAATTATTATCCCAATTGGTATAATAGATGCAGTGATGGAGTTTCATATTTTTTGGTGGGTCAAAAATTTTGGAATCATGAAGATATATCTGGATCTACAACGCCTATTCATGTTTCCTATCATAAAAAAATCAATAAAACATTTAATTTAGTAAATCATAACATGTTAATGGGTAAAAATAGAACATCAAAGTCCTATTGGTTGTTATATATCCTTAATGTGTAAAACCCATTTTCATTCTATGGAAGTTAATCAAACATAAATATAGTTTTCAAAAAACTAATATCTAGAAATCTAATTGAATTATTGGATGGGAATCTACAAATTCTAGAATACCAGTAGTCATATAGACTAGATGATGATACTTGAGTGATGCAATTTGAGTTGACCCCTTGATCCATCTAGAGGTGGTGTAGAGAGTGAAAATGACTTTCATATAATTAACTCTAGGATATATAGGGGTCCTTAATTAGTATTCATGATAAGTACATATTTAGATATAAGAGTAAACTCACGAGAGTTACATAAGAAATAATTATTTAATGGGATATGTTGTTAAGGATACTACAAGTTGGATAGATCAGTTGATATGGTATTATAATATTGTAATATTCTCTTCATTTATTAATAAAAGTAAAGTAGTGTTCCCCCCATGGATTATAAATCATGTTTTATCCATGTAAAACATGTGTCGTTCTTTTTATTTTCTTTTTCTTTTGATCCACATCTACTAGAAATACTATATGTATTTCTTCATATGTTAGCATTATGGTGTAGTGAATTAGGTGTGTTGGATATTCCATGTTTTAGTGTATTATAATAATGGTATTATTCTAGTAATTTATTTAACCTAGTATATTCCAATGGATATCTTCTATAGCTTTGGAGAAAGATAGTTGTGGGCCATAATTGGTATTCGATATTTAATTAATGAGTTTCAGATGGTCAGAACTAGGTGAAGATGATTCAAATATCATTTTAGTAACATCATTTTCCCCTTTTCCCTATAGGATTATTTTGGTAAGAAATTCATGGTCCCTCTAATGTGTTCTGAGGTTTAATGGGGGTTCACTATCTACTAGAAGTTATGGAATTGAATGAGGGAATGTTTTTGGTAAAGAAGATAGATGATATGGATTTTGGGTTATAGAGAATGAATATGGAATACATTATACTATAGATGTACCTTTATTTTCCATTAATGGGTTTCAAGACAGAAGTGATAAAGAATGACGAATGAGAGAGGTTGGGTAAGAAATAATTTAGGTTGATTAGGATATCACTATTTAGGAATGTGTCTTATAATATCAATGAATTGAAAAATCATTTAAATAATATTAAAACTCTCACTTACATGTATAAGAATATTACCATAATGAATATGGTATTCCTTTTATTAAGGTTGTTCTTAATGAGAATACTGGAAGGTAAACCAATGGTAAATCAAATCCAAAACATTAACATGATAAACATTCAGTTCGAGTTAGTTAATGTGAACATTAAATATCTTGAGTAATCATTTTTGTTACTATCATCACTCATATACTCTTAGGATATGATGGCGACCATAAAATTATAGTGGCAAAACTAATCTCGTTTTTCTAGATGTTAGAAGCCTAATATTTAATGGATGACATCATCAAAAAGAGATTTATTGATCTTTTTGAAATTCCTATAATGTGGAATGAAGAGGGCGTTCAATGTATGGAATTTCTAGAAGAAGGTAAAATGAATAAAAATTTAATGAAAGTGAAACTAAGCAGAAAGTGGACCCATGTATTGGAATTGTTGAAAGAAAAAACACTTGGAAAAAGATTATAATGATCATAGAGTAAATCCCAAAAGAAACACTTCTAGAAGTGGATCTTTGAATCCCGTTCTAGATGATAAGGTTAGTCTACTATTGAGGGTCTCCAGCTCACTTAAATATTTTATTATTGAATATATAAAATTATTTCACACAACATATGAGATTTTGAGTGTGAGGAACTATACTTTTGGAAGATTATTCAAGTTGAATATTGTGAATGATGAATCTATTGAGATTATGGGACAGGGTTGTGTTTCTTTTTGGACAAGGAAGGAATTTTTTATAGATTTTTAAGGTATGTGTCACATAGAAATATTTAGTAATAACTTAATTTTAGTTGGATAGTTATAGGATGTATGATTTTTTTACGAAATTCAAGGATGAGGTGTGGAAAATATCATGTAGTTTAATGGTTATGACCAAAGGAGTGAATAATGAAACATTATATCTCACGGGAGTATTGTAAGGTGTAATGAATGTTGGAAAGGTAACTTTTTCAATGTTATGATATAACTATATAAATCACATGAGTGAAAAGGGGATGAATTTACCCACAACTAAGGGTATGTTGAAGCTAAAAATCACCGATTATAGTGCATGTGAATATTATATCGTTATAAATTAGTGAAATTTTTTACTTATGAATGGAGTTTATGGTAGTCAATAACCATAAATTGTATTCAATTTAAATAGACATATGGGGCTCGGATCTAGTTCATTATCATGGTGGGTTGTTGTTATTAGTAACATTTATTGATGATGCCACACTAAAAGTGTAGATTTTATTTCTAAAGCACATGTATGAGGTATTTAGAACATTAATGTGGTAAAAACATGTGGTGGAAAAGAGGAGTAATTATAATATTAATTGTTTGAGTGTTGACAATGGTTGAGAGTGTAAAAGTAGGTATTTCTAGAGGTTCAGCTGGAAGAAGGTCATTGTAACATCCCAGGTAAATAAAGAATATGACATTTCATATTTATCCATATTTGTGAATAAAATATTTAAATGACTTTAAAGGGGACGCTATGCTCGATGGCGTACCCAACATGCAACAACGAGTTTCTTGGGAATCTTACGTTGCACTCTAATAATAAAATAATATTATTTTAAATGGTAGTTAACATGTAGCCGTTGTAATGGCGGGAGTGGATAGAAATAACTGAAATATGATTATATATGTTTTTAAATGTTTTTACAATTATCCAATAAAGGATAGAGGCTTAAAATACGGAAAGAATTCGATTTTAGGCATATATGCCCTAGTTTTCACTAAAGGTTCACTTATCGCCTTTTGATGGCGAACTGTCATTAAATATAGTTTTGATCACTCTTATACATTCTTTTGGACCTAATAAAACTCTTATTAAGAATCGGGACATCAAATTTTACTTTGTGTAAATTTTTGGTATTTTTCTGATAAAGTTCATTTTTTAATGAATAGTGTAAAATGTTGTGTTTTAATTCAAAACCTCTTTTTAATCTAATTTATTTATATGATTAGATAATATTTTGAATTGTTTTTAAAGTTAAATTAGAAAATATTTTTACCATTTAATCCAATGGTGGTCATTGGAATTAATTTCACTTTGAAATTAGACTTAAACTAGTGTCAATCTTTTGATACTTATTGTTTTATAAAAACACGCTATTTGCTCTGACAGCGGGAATTAATTATTAAATTAATTAATGTGACTAATATGTTTTGAATTTTGTAAAACGGACTTCATTTTTGAATTCAGAATATCAAATATAGCTTAGGGTGAATTTTTGGTAATTTTCTGAAAAACTTCAATTTTTGATGAATAGTGAAACCACTAAGTGGTAATCAAGCAAACTGATTTTTCAGTTAAATGAAATTTTACCACTAATGTGTATTGAATTTTGAAAATCCGACATACATGGTTGTCATTAAGAAGTAAAATGTGGTTCAATGAGATTATAATATTTTTTTTTGGTGAATAGTAACTCATTAAGTTCTTAATCGCGATTAGTGGTAATTAGGGTAGTTTAAGGTATAAATAATGCTTTAATAATATAAAATGACCTAGACACATGTCCCAACCCTATTGGTTATGTCATGGCCGACCAAGACAAGCCATGGCCTAACTTGGGGACCCCATGGATCCACTTTTGTTGGGAAATAACATAAAATACTTTTTATTTAATGTTAAAGTGAAAATGACACTAACATAGTATGTTTTACTAAAACAATTTTTAAGTGGGGTTATACAAGTCAAAATTTTGATTATAAATAGTCATTGGAAAGCTAAAAAGATTTCCTATATCATAGTATTTTTTTTATAATTTTTAGACATTAAAGAAATTAAATTATTTATGACATAATAATGATGCAGCGATGACATCATTATTTGACAATTTAATTAAAATGGAAAGATAATGAAAAATCTACAATATACACATGGACAAAACCAATTGGATGAGTGGATTTCTATGCCTTATCACCTTATCCACGAATTCTATCAATGTGGGACCCTTTAGAACCGAAAAGCATTTTCAAATAATGTAATATTTCATTGCTTTCCAAAAGTGCCCCTCCTCTCCTCTTATAAAAGGCCCCCACCTCTACCTCTTTTCCCACACCCCTCAAGCCTTTGGCTCGGCCAAACCCTGCCCATTTACTCTCTCAACATCCCTCTCCTCATCCTAGAGGATCCCCTTTGGGCAGAATCCTTTCAAAGGAAGCCTTTAGGCTCAAATCAAAAGGAGATTACACTTTTAAAGGTAACTCATTCTCTCTTGTTCATTTGTTTTATTTTGCTTCTCCAAACCTATAATCTCTTTTTATTTACTTCTTTTGTAACAACACCAGTATCTTCAATATACTAGGATGTTGTTACAAGATTTATTTTAGCTACACTCTCACACAACTACATCAAATGGTTAAAGAACATACGGTTTCCGTGGACGGTGAAATTCTGCCTCCCGAAACGATGATTGTTCAATACTCATTTAACACCTTCAAAGGTGGCCATTATGATGTCACTATTTTTATATATGATATATAATATGTTTATGTTTTATTTATGCTTCTGTATTTTTCATTTTTGTCTTACCTTTGTGGCTTCCATTATGGGTATACGCGATATCTTCATTTAAGGAAGTGCGGACTACCACCCCCTCAAAGTGATTTGATTCGTTAAATACCATATGTGGGATGTATAAAGGATGGAAATATGATATTATATATGATATTATACTGGAATTATAATATACCTTTATATCATTATTATTCCATTCTATAAAATACGAAATAGAAATGAAAGTAGCGTTCATGCGTACGTACGGCTTACCGTCTCCATGAACGGTGCATTTCATTTCTTACCTCTAAATGATTATGTAATGTTATAAATGCATGCATGTACTGGATATATATGAAATATATGATATCTACATAATGAATACAATTCTGGATATAATAAACATTTGGCCACACGAACAACATGTAATTGTAAGAAGACCACTTTCGACTTAAGAACCAAATATCGGCAAAACAAATATTATTAACTTAAATGATTACATAATGTTTATGACAAGGTAATAAGTGGTATAAAAGTAATAATGAACTTGAAAAGGGTTCTTAAGGAATTAGAAATTAACTCAAGTTTATTATTCAGGAGATTAAAGAATGATCGAGTCAAGTCGGACCCGAGGTAAGGGATCCTGCAACTCTCTTTCTCTTTAAGTACACTCTTTTATGTCATTTCTTTTAAGCTCATCTTTCTGATGATTGGGATGTTATTTTATATTAATCCTACTGTAATTTTTATGTTCATGTGATGAGAGACCCTATTCTCTCTCATCAATCCATTTTGGAAGTTTTATGTGGCGCCGTTAGGCTGCCGAGTTCTCGTAAGGGATTTTTCATCTCACTTTTATTCCCATGAGATTTATGCTACATTTGCCACAAATTCCATTGAGTGGTGTAAGTACTGCCCATTATTCTACTCTTTGTGTAATATACTTTCGTTTATGAGTATTTACATCAAAGATCTATTGTCCTTCTCTCATGGGGTGTATGTTTTGAAAGATACCCAAGTCGGTAAGGGAACCTTTCACCCTCCTCTTTTTTAAAAGACTTCTTTTGTTGGGTCTGTTAATTTACATATTGCTAAGTTGGGATATGTTCTCATATATCCTTATTGATGTAAATTTTATGTCCAAGTGATGAGATACACTTTTTATCTCTCATCAACTCATTTTGATGTGATGCCGTTAGGCTGTCAAGGGAACTTTTTAACCCAATTTCGATTTCTTTGGGTTGAACATGTAGTCATTGAATATGTCATCCATTGAATATGTGTGAACGACCTTTTATTGTTTTACACTTAATATCCACTCATATTGGGTGTATTTATATTTGTCACACATATTTTTGAGATTGATTTGTCCTTGATTTAAGGATACCTTCTTTATAAGGGATTTCATCACATTTTACATCCCTATTGAGACTTCATTGTTGTTATGCACCAATTCACTCTTATATGGTGTATATACTGTCCTTTGGAATATTATATCATGGATTCCTTTATTCACATGATATTACAAAGTTTTGACTAAATGTTATTCCTCAATTATTTTATTCAAGTGTCTCTAATTTTGGTAAAACCCCTTTAACCAAAATATCGTTTTAAATGTTTTAATTATTCGTTCTTATTAATATCCATGTTTTCAAAGTGGTTTTAAGGATTTATTTATATGGATATTAATGGTTTAAAATTTTAAAAGCTTCAAGGTGGTATGGGACACTTTGATTCAAAAATCTCTTTATTAAATGTTTTAAATGGTTTTGAAAATGGTTTTTAATGGATTCATTATTTCAATATCTTAAACTGTTATATTGTGATTGAAATGTGGAAATGTTATGTTTCCTTTATTCATGTTTTATGTGATACGATTATGTTATGGTTCTTGGGCATTGTTATGAAGAACGGGTGGTTCCGTGATAAACTAAGGGCGGGTGAGCCCGTTATAGCTCTCCAATGCATTGGGTAACGCGAAGGAGTGAAACGTTAAGGTTTCTCCGAAGAGATTTAGGGAATATACTGTGATGGGTATTCCAAACGTAACCAAGAGGGTTACTCCCTACATAAGAATGTTATGAATGCCTCAAGTTACCTTTATGTCTTATGATTTCTATGATTTATTCATGGTTTGATGAGGTATGTTAAAGTGCCTTTGTTTTATGGGTAAAGTAAGATTTCATTCTTATGTATATATGAACTCATGTTTCCTTTCCATATTTTTATAACTCTTACTGAGCTTTTTATGCTCATCCCAAGTTTTTGAAATATTTTTCACAGGTCAAGGGAAAGGTACATGATGTGATGATAGTGTCAAGGATGTGTCAAGAAAGAATCCGTGTTATATTTTAAATATGTTCCCGTTGATGGGAAGAATGAATGCTGACTTTTATGTAACCACTTTGTTTAAATGTGGAATGTAATGCAAGTTTCATGATCTAATTCTCTAAAACTCTAAACCTGAAAAGATCCTCAATGTGTAATCTTGTAATAACTCAAGATTAAGTAAGGTTTAAGGCTGGGGCCTTATAGTTGGTATCAAAGGTCGGTTTAGATAACTTTAGAGGTTAGGGTATTCTTTAAGCATAAGTGACATTACCATAATGGTTAGAATTTCAGAAAGAGTCCTAATTTTAGATAATGTGAATGAGTAAGTATATCTTAGAGTCTACCTTCCTCATTAGTACATGATGTTTTTGTTGATATACTCACACTGACATTTATGTTTTTAGTGAATGGATGGATCTAGCAGGCACCAAAGTGACAATGGGTTTGAAGGAAACTGTGGTGGTTCTCTGATTATGATACTAGATGAGATAGGGGATTCAATGAGGAATCTCATAGTTGTTCTAAACCAACTATCAAGGATCCATGATCAATCACTTCAACCTTCGTGAGTTCTCTAATGCATCATTTACGAGATGGCCAACTCGATGTGGAAATTCAGGTAATAATTATTAAGGTAACCATTAGGGTTTATATGATCCTTACTTTTTAGGTAATTATGGGTTACTCTATGATATGATGGAAAAGGAAAGGAATGAGATAAACTTGAGGTTAAAATATGTTATGAATATTTTTGAAGATTTTATCTCATTTTGGGGAATGTTTTGAGAATTATATAGTTTTGGAAAAAGGACAACACGCAGACCGTGTGACATCCCGTCGCGTCGGACAAAGCTGCGGGAATCGAACCCACAACCAAAGTGCGACTGGTATTTATCGCCTACCACTGGACTACGTGAAGTCCCTGGTTAGTTTGACTGATTATTTTTGGTTATATGATTTTATGAATTAAGAGTAAGTTGATTTTGGGTTATTTATAAAAATGATTAACCTATCATGGAGGATATGTGATTAGGTTAATTACTTTTCAATACTAGACTTTAGGAGCAACTAATGTTGTTTGGAGATAAATGTTACGATTTAACATGGAAGACTGTGTGACTAAATCCTTCAAATATTTGGGTTTCAATATTATATTAGGTTTACTTTGAAGAATTTTATGGACAAATTGTTTATCGGATGGTCCTCGTTGAACTTTGGGTTTTGTTGGACAAATTTTGGAGATTAAGAATAGATTTTCTTTTTATAAGGGGTTATCCTTTTCTGGATTATCTGATCTTGTACTAAACTTTTTGGTTTTGGCTCTGGTTTAAGCCTAAAGACATAGGATGTACATAGTTCTCTTTTGTGGATTAGGTGATTCTCTAGAAGTTGATTATAGTACTCTTAATGTGAACAAGTCTTCCTAAATACTCGTCTTTTGGAGAAAATATGAGTTTGTGAAAGGAATATAATAAAAGTTGAAAGTCAATATGATAAGTGATTATGTTTCCTTATGAATAAATTCCTCAATAAAAAGTAACTTAAAACAAAAATGTTGTATATTAACTTTTCCTACTGGGGAATCGAATACCGTTTAACCCATCACAAGTTTGTGATTTTCTCATTGTTAACTTTCTCCTAAACATGTTTTCTATCACTCTCCATAAGAACGTGACCCTATGTTTTCTCCTCCATGTCCATATTTTCATACTTGGAATCCTAGTATGGGTTAACTCGAGTGACCTTTGTACTTATCTTTCTTTATTTTAAAGTGTTTGTTTTACCGACTTTTGTTCCGATGTGGGACTTTCAAGGATGTTTCCAAGTGCAATTTTAAAATTGCGAGGACGCAATTCCCAAAAGGGGGGAAGGATGTAACATCCCAGGTAAATAAAGAATATGACATTTCATATTTATCCATATTTGTGAATAAAATATTTAAATGACTTTAAAGGGGACGCTATGCTCGATGGCGTACCCAACACGCAACAACGAGTTTCTTGGGAATCTTACGTTGCACTCTAATAATAAAATAATATTATTTTAAATGGTAGTTAACATGTAGCCGTTGTAATGGCGGGAGTGGATAGAAATAACTGAAATATGATTATATATGTTTTTAAATGTTTTTACAATTATCCAATAAAGGATAGAGGCTTAAAATACGGAAAGAATTCGATTTTAGGCATATATGCCCTAGTTTTCACTAAAGGTTCACTTATCGCCTTTTGATGGCGAACTGTCATTAAATATAGTTTTGATCACTCTTATACATTCTTTTGGACCTAATAAAACTCTTATTAAGAATCGGGACATCAAATTTTACTTTGTGTAAATTTTTGGTATTTTTCTGATAAAGTTCATTTTTTAATGAATAGTGTAAAATGTTGTGTTTTAATTCAAAACCTCTTTTTAATCTAATTTATTTATATGATTAGATAATATTTTGAATTGTTTTTAAAGTTAAATTAGAAAATATTTTTACCATTTAATCCAATGGTGGTCATTGGAATTAATTTCACTTTGAAATTAGACTTAAACTAGTGTCAATCTTTTGATACTTATTGTTTTATAAAAACACGCTATTTGCTCTGACAGCGGGAATTAATTATTAAATTAATTAATGTGACTAATATGTTCTGAATTTTGTAAAACGGACTTCATTTTTGAATTCAGAATATCAAATATAGCTTAGGGTGAATTTTTGGTAATTTTCTGAAAAACTTCAATTTTTGATGAATAGTGAAACCACTAAGTGGTAATCAAGCAAACTGATTTTTCAGTTAAATGAAATTTTACCACTAATGTGTATTGAATTTTGAAAATCCGACATACATGGTTGTCATTAAGAAGTAAAATGTGGTTCAATGAGATTATAATATTTTTTTTGGTGAATAGTAACTCATTAAGTTCTTAATCGCGATTAGTGGTAATTAGGGTAGTTTAAGGTATAAATAATGCTTTAATAATATAAAATGACCTAGACACATGTCCCAACCCTATTGGTTATGTCATGGCCGACCAAGACAAGCCATGGCCTAACTTGGGTACCCCATGGATCCACTTTTGTTGGGAAATAACATAAAATACTTTTTATTTAATGTTAAAGTGAAAATGACACTAACATAGTATGTTTTACTAAAACAATTTTTAAGTGGGGTTATACAAGTCCAAATTTTGATTATAAATAGTCATTGGAAAGCTAAAAAGATTTCCTATATCATAGTATTTTTTTTATAATTTTTAGACATTAAAGAAATTAAATTATTTATGACATAATAATGATGCAGCGATGACATCATTATTTGACAATTTAATTAAAATGGAAAGATAATGAAAAATCTACAATATACACATGGACAAAACCAATTGGATGAGTGGATTTCGATGCCTTATCACCTTATCCACGAATTCTATCAATGTGGGACCCTTTAGAACCGAAAAGCATTTTCAAATAATGTAATATTTCATTGCTTTCCAAAAGTGCCCCTCCTCTCCTCTTATAAAAGGCCCCCACCTCTACCTCTTTTCCCACACCCCTCAAGCCTTTGGCTCGGCCAAACCCTGCCCATTTACTCTCTCAACATCCCTCTCCTAATCCTAGAGGATCCCCTTTGGGCATAATCCTTTCAAAGGAAGCCTTTAGGCTCAAATCAAAAGGAGATTACACTTTTAAAGGTAACTCATTCTCTCTTGTTCATTTGTTTTATTTTGCTTCTCCAAACCTATAATCTCTTTTTATTTACTTCTTTTGTAACAACACCAGTATCTTCAATATACTAGGATGTTGTTACAAGATTTATTTTAGCTACACTCTCACACAACTACATCAAATGGTTAAAGAACATACGGTTTCCGTGGACGGTGAAATTCTGCCTCCCGAAACGATGATTGTTCAATACTCATTTAACACCTTCAAAGGTGGCCATTATGATGTCACTATTTTTATATATGATATATAATATGTTTATGTTTTATTTATGCTTCTGTATTTTTCATTTTTGTCTTACCTTTGTGGCTTCCATTATGGGTATACGCGATATCTTCATTTAAGGAAGTGCGGACTACCGCCCCCTCAAAGTGATTTGATTCGTTAAATACCATATGTGGGATGTATAAAGGATGGAAATATGATATTATATATGATATTATACTGGAATTATAATATACCTTTATATCATTATTATTCCATTCTATAAAATACGAAATAGAAATGAAAGTAGCGTTCATGCGTACGTACGGCTTACCGTCTCCATGAACGGTGCATTTCATTTCTTACCTCTAAATGATTATGTAATGTTATAAATGCATGCATGTACTGGATATATATGAAATATATGATATCTACATAATGAATACAATTCTGGATATAATAAACATTTGGCCACACGAACAACATGTAATTGTAAGAAGACCACTTTCGACTTAAGAACCAAATATCGGCAAAACAAATATTATTAACTTAAATGATTACATAATGTTTATGACAAGGTAATAAGTGGTATAAAAGTAATAATGAACTTGAAAAGGGTTCTTAAGGAATTAGAAATTAACTCAAGTTTATTATTCAGGAGATTAAAGAATGATCGAGTCAAGTCGGACCCGAGGTAAGGGATCCTGCAACTCTCTTTCTCTTTAAGTACACTCTTTTATGTCATTTCTTTTAAGCTCATCTTTCTGATGATTGGGATGTTATTTTATATTAATCCTACTGTAATTTTTATGTTCATGTGATGAGAGACCCTATTCTCTCTCATCAATCCATTTTGGAAGTTTTATGTGGCGCCGTTAGGCTGCCGAGTTCTCGTAAGGGATTTTTCATCTCACTTTTATTCCCATGAGATTTATGCTACATTTGCCACAAATTCCATTGAGTGGTGTATGTACTGCCCATTATTCTACTCTTTGTGTAATATACTTTCGTTTATGAGTATTTACATCAAAGATCTATTGTCCTTCTCTCATGGGGTGTATGTTTTGAAAGATACCCAAGTCGGTAAGGGAACCTTTCACCCTCCTCTTTTTTAAAAGACTTCTTTTGTTGGGTCTGTTAATTTACATATTGCTAAGTTGGGATATGTTCTCATATATCCTTATTGATGTAAATTTTATGTCCAAGTGATGAGATACACTTTTTATCTCTCATCAACTCATTTTGATGTGATGCCGTTAGGCTGTCAAGGGAACTTTTTAACCCAATTTCGATTTCTTTGGGTTGAACATGTAGTCATTGAATATGTCATCCATTGAATATGTGTGAACGACCTTTTATTGTTTTACACTTAATATCCACTCATATTGGGTGTATTTATATTTGTCACACATATTTTTGAGATTGATTTGTCCTTGATTTAAGGATACCTTCTTTATAAGGGATTTCATCACATTTTACATCCCTATTGAGACTTCATTGTTGTTATGCACCAATTCACTCTTATATGGTGTATATACTGTCCTTTGGAATATTATATCATGGATTCCTTTATTCACATGATATTACAAAGTTTTGACTAAATGTTATTCCTCAATTATTTTATTCAAGTGTCTCTAATTTTGGTAAAACCCCTTTAACCAAAATATCGTTTTAAATGTTTTAATTATTCGTTCTTATTAATATCCATGTTTTCAAAGTGGTTTTAAGGATTTATTTATATGGATATTAATGGTTTAAAATTTTAAAAGCTTCAAGGTGGTATGGGACACTTTGATTCAAAAATCTCTTTATTAAATGTTTTAAATGGTTTTGAAAATGGTTTTTAATGGATTCATTATTTCAATATCTTAAACTGTTATATTGTGATTGAAATGTGGAAATGTTATGTTTCCTTTATTCATGTTTTATGTGATACGATTATGTTATGGTTCTTGGGCATTGTTATGAAGAACGGGTGGTTCCGTGATAAACTAAGGGCGGGTGAGCCCGTTATAGCTCTCCAATGCATTGGGTAACGCGAAGGAGTGAAACGTTAAGGTTTCTCCGAAGAGATTTAGGGAATATACTGTGATGGGTATTCCAAACGTAACCAAGAGGGTTACTCCCTACATAAGAATGTTATGAATGCCTCAAGTTACCTTTATGTCTTATGATTTCTATGATTTATTCATGGTTTGATGAGGTATGTTAAAGTGCCTTTGTTTTATGGGTAAAGTAAGATTTCATTCTTATGTATATATGAACTCATGTTTCCTTTCCATATTTTTATAACTCTTACTGAGCTTTTTATGCTCATCCCAAGTTTTTGAAATATTTTTCACAGGTCAAGGGAAAGGTACATGATGTGATGATAGTGTCAAGGATGTGTCAAGAAAGAATCCGTGTTATATTTTAAATATGTTCCCGTTGATGGGAAGAATGAATGCTGACTTTTATGTAACCACTTTGTTTAAATGTGGAATGTAATGCAAGTTTCATGATCTAATTCTCTAAAACTCTAAACCTGAAAAGATCCTCAATGTGTAATCTTGTAATAACTCAAGATTAAGTAAGGTTTAAGGCTGGGGCCTTATAGTCATAGATTTTGAGAAGAACGTACTAGGTATATTAGAGCCAAATGAAGTCACGCAGAGGATAAAAAGACATTGGTTTAAAAGGAAAATAGCATAAACTTTAAAATTGGTTTCCCCATAGTTTTTTAGGTAGAATCCATGATTTGTGTGGTATTCTTTATCAACAATAGTTCATATTATCTGTTAGGGTGAAAAATTATTTAGGTAAATTAGTCTAAAAGGAATATTGATTTCATACATATAAAATTATTTAGTTCACTCACCAACATCAATGTTGGCACCAAGGGAAGGGTTAATCTTGAGGATAAGTGTTTAGAATTTTATTCTGATAGGTATGGTGATGAATATTTATATTTTTGACTTAGTGATATCAACTCTTAGAAGGTTTTTAGACGTAAAAATTTAAACTTCAATGAAGATATCATATAGATGGATTGGAACATTGTTGAGGTTTCTGAAGGGATAAAAGTGTTATCATATAATGAATTTCAACTAACAGTTTATCTGGATGTTATTTTGTAAAATTCAATAAGTACATCAATACTAGGATCACTAAAATATCTTGAATTTATTGTGGATGAGAGTTAATCACCAATGGTGTTTCCAATGATGAATGTACCAGAAACATCTAAGAATATAGAATATCATGGTAGATTCTTGGAAGAAATATATCTATAATATAAATATCAAAATTTTATAGTAACAGAAGGACTATGGTTACAAGGATTATTGTGGAGCCTATTAGAGTAAGCCACAAATTGCAGAGGTATGGAAGTGATATTCACAACATGCTTATTATATATGACAGAGAGCCCAATAACTTACAAGTGAATAAAAAAATATGATATTTTAATTAGTGTGAGTTTTCCATGAGGTATGAGATTGATCCCCCCGATGTATCTTGAACATGGTATATAATAAAAAGGCTTGGTGTGAATATTTTACTTTAGAAAAAATGTGTGTATCAGTTGAAGGAGAAATCATATGACATATAAAGGTACAGGGGAGGCTAATTTTGATAGGGTTTTCCAATAAAAAGGTGTGGATTTAATAAATATATTTTCAGCGGTAGTTAAATACATGACTATTCAAATGGTACAATGTTGGGTATACAATGAGGGTTTTTATTTGGGATATTAGGATGTGAAGACAACACTCCTTCACATGGACATAGATGTGGGAATATATATAGAAAAACTGGTTAGTTTCATATAGAATCAGATCCAATATTTTTTGTGCAGTATAAAGTGGATCCTTTATGATTTTAGGTATATTCCAAGTCAATAGAACAATAAGTTCAATTTATTTATTATAGATCAAAATTTTATCCAGAGTAGTGATTTTAATTTTTATTACTGGAAGGTTTTAAGTAATTATAGTTTCATTATATTTATTTTCTACATAGATGACATTATTATTTTTGATCTGGATAAATGGATCATATGGGTTTGGATTCCATGAATCTAAAGTTATGGTGATTTTTACCTGACTTAGTCAGATTAAATAAGGATGTTGGTGGCCCGCTTAATCCTAAGTAAGACAAAACTAGTGACCAAACACCTAAACACACATTTCATGTTGACAAAATAGAACTCAACATCAATGAAATCTATGGTAGAGTACATGTAAAAGGTTATCTATTAATAAATGATTAGAATCTTGATATATTTATTGGTTTCTACTTGACCAAACATAGCACAAGAATTAGGTGTTGTTATCAGGTACATGTCAAATCCTGGAAGAGAATATTATGACACTGTGAAGTGTCTTTTCCAATACATAAAGAGTTCAAGAAGCATGAAAATTTTCTTTGGAATGTAATAGTCATTATAGGGGTGTGTTAACTCTATATTTGGAAGATATTAATTCACTCAAAATATCAACACTAGATTTTTGTTCACATTTTTAGAAATGGTTTTGATATGGATGTTGAAGCATCAATCTATAGTTTAAATATTGTCAAGAAAATCAGAGTTTATTACTTTAATAAAAGCTGAGAATGATTTGATCTGTATGAAGGGGTTTTTTGAATATCTTAGAAGAAATTCATATTATATGATTTTCTTTTTTGATTCATTGATTGTGATTAAATTATCAAAAAATATAACATTTCATTCCAAAAAATGTATATTCAGATGAAGTATCAGTTTATCGAAAAGTTTATGAGGGACATAGTATTGGATTTTTGGAAGATATAAGGCTCTTAAAGTCTATTGGATATATACAAAGGTTTTAGATATGTATGAGTTGATGTGGTGTAGAACCTCAGTTGGGTTGGGATGACTAAAAGAATATTTGGGGAACCAGGTGACTATAAAAGATGTTTGATGAGTAGAAGTAGTTTATGGGTGCTGATTAGGGGCTTGGTGGTGAATCTTGGAAAATAACTATTAAGTGGGATGATATTAGGCTATATCCATGTGTAAAAACCATTTTTAGGATATTTATCATAATATGTCGTAACGACAGTTTCTAAAAGAATAAATTCTAAAACTCTGATTGAAATGGTAGAGTTGAAACTAAAAAGTCTAGAATACTATAATTTATACAGACCAGATGATGAAAATTAGAATATGAAATTGGAAGTCTTACCTTTATATTTATAGAGATAGAATAAATAATTTAAATAACTTACATGAAAGGAACTCTAAGATACGTAATATTCTATAGGGAGCCTACAATAGATTCATTTATCCAAATGCAACTATAATCTCATGAGAGTTTTGAAGGAGTTCACTATGTACCAGAATATGGGGATTAGGTGGTGGAAGTATTTAATAAAACAAAGGTATTTTAGTATAAATATGATATAGTGGACTTCCTCCCATTAATATTTAAAGGATGTGAGGATCCCACTATAAATATTATGATGGATTATTTGATCATGAATTGTGTTATTATAATCATGTCCTGATATCTTAATCAAAGTAAACCAGAGTTCACCCCATGGATTGGGACACATTCCTAAACCGCATAAAACTTATGTTATAGTTTTTTATTTATTTTATTTCTATAATTATTTTTCAAAAATATTTTTTATATTCACTTACAGGTTAGAGTTTTAATTCATAAACATAGTTATGGAATGTCATCTATGTTTTGGTGCATCATGGAATGGGGATCAGTCTATTAATTATATAACCTAGTATGTTTTAGGGGATATTATCTATGGGTTCAACAAAAAATACTTATGACCCCAACACAATTGAGCTTCAATGTTTTCCAATACTAGTGTAAATATTAGAAAAATTTATTGTGGATTTAATAACTATTATTTTAATATCTATTCAAGATAAATATATAATAAGGCTAATTGTGAATTATTTGACCATGACATCCCACTTTTACATATGAAAGAGACCTCTCAGTTCTAACGGTAACAATAGTGGACCTTGGGAACTCAGGTAAAATTGATTATAGCTTTACAGCACCAAATCGATGGTTAGACTATGTGTACAATTCATATCCATAAAGATATTCTATGGACCTATATTATTGATTTTGGAGGCTCGTGGAAACATTACATTTCCTAAATTAAATTATCCTAAAAAATAATTAAAATACATTAATTAAGATGGATTATTATGAATATCTATATAGAAGGTATGTTTGTTCACGTAATTCCATATAGAAATTAGGGAATCCTCAATAATTGAGACTATTATCATTTTGGAGTTGATATAGTGGGTGAAGATAATTTGAAAATGGATTGTGATGTATTAGAGCTTCTAAAAGTGTTATGTAGGACCTTTAATGTGGGACTTAAATAAAAAAGTTAGGGATAATGTTTTTATTCATGTTTAACCATGACTAGGCCACTGAAAAATGGGTAAGTAGGTAAAATTTAATCTAAGTTTCATTTAGAATTTTGATGATCTGGGAAGAGTTAGAGAAACTTAATATCAGTTATCTTTAACTACAAAATTAATCTCCATGCATATTAATTTCCATGTACCATAATTGAGGAAATAGATGATATATCTTACACATGTGAATTGTCTTGATGATCTTGAGCTTGAGGAAAATGAATCGTTTATGGAGAATCCAACCCATATTTTTTACCATAGACAAAAGGTACTACGAGGTAAGTGTATACCTCTTGTTTGTGTTAGGTGGAATCATGGGAATAATTGAGATGAAATATGGGAACAAGAATCTAAAATAAAGGTTTGATATTCAATTCACTTCTCTCTAGAAGATAGTTAAATCTTATCAGGTACAAAAAATCTTGGTGGTGGGGGGTTATAACAACCATAGACTCTAAAGGACGATAAAATACCTTATTTTTAGGTATCTAAATTTAATTATAATTAATGTTTAAGTTTTTAGAATATTTAGGGCTATTTGGAGGGTTTTTTGAAATCTAGTAGGTGGAAGGGGATGATACCTAGGTGTTGAAACCACTAAGTGCCCATTGAACAAGCACTAAGTACCTAGTTGAACTCCAGAAGTTATAAGACCACTATTAATAAAACTATGTACCTGGTAGACCTAGAATGGGTACTATGTGGAACCAGAGGAAGGTTTTTTAGCATTGGGGTTACTTTTATCTTTTAACCATAAAATAATTTGTCCTCAGAAACCATTTTTCTTAGGATTATCTCTTATTTGATCCTGATAATCATTCCATTGGATTTCTCCCTTCAACTCCTCTCCTTCCCATGAGAATCCACATTCTTCCTTGGATTAATTCAGTTCCAATTAATCATGGAACCCATTCTTCAGTATGGTAAGGATAAGATATTCCTCTATTAATATTCTTCATATTTTTTTCCATGGAAATGATCAAATTCCTTGTTCTAACGATCCAAGGTCTTGTGAGATTGGTTGAATCCTTTAAATTTATTTTGGTCTTATTTTAATGTTGGGTTATCCTTTGTAAATAAATATTAAGAGAATATAATTACTTTATAGATCAGATATCTTAAGAGATTTGTACTAAAATTCATAATTCCTCATGTCATTGGTTAGTTTATTTAGTTAGGTGGTGGGAAAATATCCTTACCATGACCTCTATAAAGGATTTTTATACTTATTTATGTAGTTAAACCACTTAATACACTCATAATATTAAATTTTAAATCTAGAAATGGTGTAGGGTTGATTGAATAAAATTAAAATGTAATATTTTAAATAAATAAATCCTTCTATAAATTATTTCATGAATTATGGAAACTATTTTGATTCATACATTTTTTATTTTCTTTATTATCATTTAATAGTTATTTATAAGTGACTTCTATCTTGTTTTTTTCCTACTATCATGATTAATTAGTTTTTCATATTGTGTGTGACTTAACTGTTTGATTTATTTATTTTTTTGGATATTTATATTTTTTTATAATGGTTATAATGATCAGATGTATACATGAAATATCCTAATTGAAAATCAAGTAAAAATGGGTATATCATTTCTATATTGGGATTTCATAGGTACTACCCTTGTTGATGAATAGATCTATGGTTGGGATGGGATAGCATATCCCTGTATTATTACACATCTTATACTTTCTATGGGACAGGTGGAAAGGTTTCCCTGATTTATTATACATTTTTATTTTATCAAGATGAGTCAAAAATACCTAAATTATTATAAAAACACACACATATATATGGTTATATATATATATATATATGTATTTCCATAATTCTATAGTGTTTGACTCTTTCCTTTCATATCTTAGGTCAGGCTCTCAAAAAGTAGTCTTAGTATGGATCCTCATGGTTTAGGGAGTTTACAGTTATAATTGTGTTCTATGACAATTGATTATGTTTGGGAAATATATTTTATATGTTTTATAATTTTTCTATCCTCTTGTGGTTATTTCATATGCTTTAGCCTATGAAAGGCAGTAAAGGGGTTGGTGGTGGCCTCCTAATGGGCATTTTCATACCGACACCATACACTTTCCCTTATGGGATAAGTGGTGATTCTTTTGAATAAGAAACATGTAAGGGTAAGGTGATAGGGTCAAGGTGCTAACCACACTTGGAGTTTGGATTTTGAGGTGTTGGGGTTGTCAAAAGGCATTCCCCTCTAAAGAAGATGCAATTATGAATTTCCACTATTGTCCCATAGGCCCCTTTTAGCTTTCACATCTAATTTATGCATGATTTTAATCTAATTTTATGTGTTTAGTATATTTTAGTCTTATTATTGGATAGGTATGTGCATCAATATATATTCATGTGGTTGTTTAATCATTCCTTTTATAGAAAACTCATTGGAGAAGTACTCCACAAGGGGGTGTGATGGAAATTATTTTTCCATTTACCCAAAGTGTCAATCTAAAATTTTAGGGTTACCATTATATGTTATAATATAATATTAAGGGGAAAAAACAATACCCATACTTTTTTCTATAGGACTTTAGTGTTTACACCACCCTTTGGTGAATGGTAGGTGTATATTAAGTGATGTGGTATACTACATTAATACCATTTAGGTAACTGGTTCATGGCGGTTGTAAAAGGGTATCATAATGCACAAAGTTCTACTAGAAATAGTATATAGAGAATCAAAGATATATAACTTTTATAACTTGTTATGTAAACCATAAATATGTTTGACCAATATAATTATGTTGGAATCTTTAGTTACTATAGGTTGTTTGGAATTTCCATTATTCCATTTTCATAGGGTTAATCTAAATTCGTGAATCCCCTAAATCCTTCTATGAAACTATATATAAACATATATAGGGAAACACGTTACATCATCCTCTAAAATATGGATGACTATCTCTTTTATTCTTGGAAAAAATAAATGACTTGTATTAACTAAAACTTCAATAGTAAATAAATAGTATTTTATATATATTTATTGGCAATTGATTTGTTAATATGAGTTCATAATTGAATTATTTAGTTGATAAATCTCTAATATGTTACTGATAGATAGTTTTACTCATGTTATATTTTAATAATAACTTTGATTTTTTTGTAAATAATCCCTTGATCTGGTAAACTATTTTTAAAAGGATTTATGAAATGTGTTTTAAAAGAAAATTATTTTGATAAATATACGTAATGGAGAAAATAATGGGGGATGGTTGGAATTAAACATAATATTTTGATTCAGAACATTGATTTTTTAATCCTTATAAGGATAACCTTAATGAAATTATCTAACTCATTATAGAATATTCTATCAATATAACCAACACTTTCAATATAAAAATAGGTGTATGAGGATGCATCACCCACACAACCTACATTTGACCCTAATGTATCATAGGGTCTTATTTAATGACTTTAGGACACTATATAGGGACCTCCATGGAGGGTACCAATGATATGGGATATTATTAGGGGATTCTAGTTCCTTCACCATCTAAGGTTTTGGGATGATGTGTCTCTATAGGAAACTGACAATTGGATCGATTCCATTCCTCATATTTTGAAAAGAATTGAACCTATAGAGCAACATTGGTTTATAATAATCACCTTTATACAATAAGGGGTATAGTAAAAATTAAGGGATGTAATGCTCGACTCTATAATGGACCAGAGTCTTACCTAGAATAAATTTTAGGATATATTTTTTGAGAAATTTTACCCTTCAATGAAACATCAGGTGAAGGATTTTGAATTTATTAACATAAAGTTGGAATAAATTTTAGTAATTTAATTTTCCAAAAAATTTAGAAACTTTATTCACTTTTCATTATACAAAATAAAAAATGAGTATCCAAAAGAAAGGTGGTTTGAAATGGGTCTAAATGAGTAACTACTGACTTGATTGGTTCTCTCTAATTAGCTTAATTTCTTTAAAGTGGTAAATAAGGTATTACTTACTGAGATGGGATCTAAAGGATGTTCAAAGGATAATGTCTTATCCCCTAGGAAAATTATAGGGTGAATCTCCTATAGTGAGAAGATTTGGTGATGAGGGGAAATGATCACAGATGTATCCTTTTAGGGTATCAAGAGTAGTTTTGTGTCTTCATCTCTAAAGTGCTCAAGAATATATGTACCACAAATAAGGTGTTTGAATGAGTGATAGTCCTTTATAATTTATATTAAACATAATTAAACCTATATGAATTTTTAGAGTTTTGAACCTGAATATTCTTTAGGATGTTTTTGTAACATGTTTTGTATCTGTTGACCACATATCTTGTTGTTAATGGTTTTGTTAAATAGGAGAGAAAGTGTTACTAAAGTTGTTAATAATTGTTTTTCTTAAAATTTTCTATAGGAGGTGAAGGAAGATTCCTTAACCATGTTAGGAAAATTTCCATGTTATAAGATTATTTTTTTTATCTTCAAGCTCCTAACATCATGATGATACTCATTATCCAAGTTAATGTTGGACACCTTCATACAATGAGAGAGAAGTGAAAGAGTTTCAATGGATGGATCTGGCTTCCATTTACTAGATACTAGCTAGTAAGAAGTCAATTTTTGAGCTATAAATTTGAATTTTTATAATTTCACTGAATGAATAATAGTCAATTTCACTGGATGGACAACACATGTTGTTACTAGAGGGAGAAAAATAACAAGTATAAACTGCTGATTTTCTATGATTTTAAAAAATTAAAATAATTATAAGGATATAAGTACAAAATTTAAAGTTGAATTTCAAGTGGAAGTCCATGCCAGTTATTAGAAAAATAATTTATTTTATGAATATGTTTCTAGAATTACAAAGTTGAAGCTAAAATACTGGATGGAGTAGGAAAATTGTAACCCGAAAAAGGGAAAGATATTAATGTTCAAATATATATATATATATATATATCCTAAAATAGAATTACTTTATGATAGAATTATTTAAAAGTTTAAATAATTCTATTTTATATTCAAGGGATCATTTTTACTGAATAGTTTAGATGAACTTTTCAGACATACAGTTTGTATGAAAGTTTTATGTAGATGAAGATATTTTTACAAGTTGTCTTTAGGTTGATGTTGTAATGCCAATAAGTGTCCTTTAGAAGGAAGGACATTTAATTAAGTACATCGGATGGGGATATTTTGGGATGATTTTTAAGTTTTTAATAATATATTATTGATCAAAGATTCATTGGATGGTTAACAATTGGAAAAAAAATCATGATGTTATCAGATAAAAATTATGAGAAGTTGTATTTCGTAGAGTTTTTCACTCCAAGATATACATAGAGTTTGTGAAGATATAGGATACACTAGATGAAATATTACCAACACATTGATTAAAGATATTATATGAACCTATTTTTATTCTATTGATAAAAGTGAAAATAAAAGTATAATTAGTAAAATATGTATTGAGTTCATAGGAACGAGTAAATCAGTCAAAGAGGGAAAGATAGAGTCATCAAACATATATCAGATAAATTTCGTTAGAACCTTACATAAACTTTTTTAAATATATTACATTAAAGTTTTTATTCTCCCCGATCAAAATTTTATTATCTATAAAATATATGTATCTTTCAAGAATTTGCTTAACACTGAGATTAAGGAATTTCAAAGAAGTTTATAGATGCTGGATTTTTCATGAAGCATAAAGAAAATTATAGAATGTTTGATATGAATCCAATGAAATTATGTTTAGTGGGAGTTTTTTATTTGAACTTTTATTTAGTGGGAAAATGAATTTTATTACCCTCTATTTCTTCCATGATCTCAACTACAAAAAAAAGGTGAAAGTTAAAATTGTACTAACACTATTAAAACATACAAAAGAGAAGATACACTAAAGTTTTTTGAGTAGATAAAGTTTCTAATAGAGTTGGTTGAAGAAAATAGTATACTATTCATAGTAATAATAAAAAGCCTTCAATATAAGACACTAGACAAAGGTATAGATTATAGGAATCAGACAAAATAATCAACAAAAAACACTAAATAGAGATTTTACTGTATAGAGTTTATGAATAGTTTGTGAGGTGTATATGTTTTGTTTATCAAAATGAAAAAATACTATAGGTGTGGTTTTTTAGGTTGACTAGATAGAGTATATTGTATTATGGAATAAGGTACACCATGAAGAGATACATGATCGAGTCATTGGATAGATATAATTCTAGATGAGCTTTCATTTAGCTATGTATAAAAGTTTCTTATATTATTGAGGCTCAGTTTCTCAAGAAATTTTTTTAATAGAAAAGAGTTAGTATAATCTTTCATATTAGAAAATAAAAGGAGTCCAAAATGGGATGTATCAAGTATAATATTTCTTATTGGGAGATTGAATGAGTCTAATGGGAGTTAGATCATTGTTTTAAATTTTCTCTTATAGTGAATTTCCATTGACCAAAATGAGTTTCCATGGAAAGGATGTTGTCACCCACAATAGGGGTGAACCTTATAAATATAGTGTATCTTTCTTTACATTTCTATCCTTATGTGATTTTGATATTTTTATATAATTTTTATATGTATAAAAACACTAACAAGATGTAAGATATGATTTCATGAGAATTGAAATTATAATGTTTACCACTAATTTAACCCCCTCTCCCCTCCTAGTGGTTATCAGGATCCTATGGAACTTCAAAACCTAGAAAAATTATTTATAATTATTTCTTCAAAAAATACGAAGACACTCACATGATACGAACAAAATTGTTTTATAATAACTGGTTATTCTATTCTATTTAATTTGTGAAGGAGATTCCATAATTAAATAATATTCATTCACATTAGGTTCTCCATTTTTGTTTCACTTGAATGATACTGCTATTCTGGCCTAATGTTTTGACTATGGGGGTTAAATGTATTTTTATAATCATTAGAATTGAGATTACAGAAATGAAATATATATGGGGAACTTGGGAACCATATATTTGAGATCCGACCTTGAGGACGAATCCTTCGTATCCTGGGAATAACAAGAATCAAAGTTCCATATTTCAATAATGCCCTTGGGACTTACCCTGTGGTATATTCCCTTGTATGGGGGTAGTTATATCATTCCACTGATCTTGGATTACAAAATAAAGTTTCCTTGGCATGTGAAGATTCATGATGAAAAATATGTGATCATTGAAACTCCCAAAGCCCACATGACCTATACTCATTGTAAGAAACAAGAGATAGCAAGTAATCAGTCCCACTATATATGAATATGGGGCTTACATACTAGGATAGACCTTTGGATGTTCATATGGAGATAATGCCTTGAGAAAGAGTCCTACGTATCCTAGTTATAGTAGAATTCAGTTCCATAAAAGTTTAGTTAACTTATGAATCTGTTGGTGTGTGAGGAAGGACGATCAGTCTATGGGAGTGACTGGGTTCCAATGGTCGTAATGTCAGAGACATGGCAGGACATAAACTTATGTGGATTCCCATTTGAGCTCAAGACTTGGGAAGGTGTACTATGTATCCCAGTTATGGTAGGAATTAGAGTTCTTGTTGTTTAGTTGATTGGGTCTTACACACAGAGGCTTCCCTAATATTGGAAGAAATATCATATTATACCACTGATCAGGGATTATGAAATGAGGCCTCCCTAATATTGGTGCACACATCATATTATACCACTGATCGGGGCCTACACATAGAGGTTATTCTAATATTTTCCTACATATCATATTATTCCTTTGATTAGGGCTTACACACTGACGTTGGCATAATATTGGTGGAAATTTCATATTATTCCACTGATCGGGGCTTACACACAAAATTTTCCCTAATGTTGGAATACATATCATATTATTCCACTAATAAGAGCTTACACATTGTGGTTTCCCTACTATTTTCATGCATAGAATATTTGATCCGGGCTTATACACTAAGGTTACCCTGTGTTGATGATATGATCATTGTCACTCCCTAAGCCCATGTGATCTATGATGGATGTGGGAAACAAGGGATAATAAGTAATCAATATCACTGCTTATAGATTCATAAATTATGTTTTGGGGAAACCCTTTGGATGTTTATGTATGGAAGAATCCAGAAGACATCCTATATATCCTAGTTACAGTAGGAATCAGAGTCATCATAGTTCAGTTGACAAGGGAATACACACTAAGGTTGTCCTTATATACCCACTAGAGAAGGATATCATGTCCCTAGACATCTCCTTAACATATATTGGTTATCTTCCTGACCTCTCTGGTTTTCTTCCAGACATGTCTGGTTGTATTCCTAACATTACCTAGTGGCAATTACATGATGCAGGATTATTCATTTGGATGATGTCATAAGACCTGGCTGAGGATGTAGGGAGATAGTCACATGATCAAAGTTAGCATGCTCAGAGGACATCGTGAGACCTATAATACTTGTCATGGAGGTCATCGCATGATCTTGAATGACTTTTTGGAAGGGTTTCACATGACCCGACTAGCTTGTCTGAAGGATGTTGCCTGATCTTGGTTGGCATGTCTTGGTGTCGTCATGAGACCTGGATGACAGGCTTGAAGGGTGCTGTGAAATTTGGTTGGTGAACTTGGAGGGACTTCAGATACCCAAATTACATACAATAGTGTTGCTGCATAACTTGGGAAACATATATATAGGACACCACAATATATGGATGGTGAGCCCATATGGCTTCACATGACTTGGGTGACAAGCCCAGAGGGCGTCATGTGACTTTCTTGACATGTCTGGAGAACATCGCATGATCCAAATGGTATTTCAAGGATACATCTCATAAATAAAGAGACGTGTATTAGTTTTATCACATGATCTAGATGAGTCATACGAAGTGCTTGGCGATCAATGAATCTGTATTTTCATAAGTCTCCCATGTTTTTTATTTATTCGAGTTTTTGTTGCATATGTTTCTTAGACTTGTTTAATGTAATATTGTTTTAGTTTTCATGTGATTCAGAAGATTTTTGTGATATCATTTTAATAATATTACAAAAGTCCTTCATAAGACTTATAGTGATCAAACTATGTTCCTATGCATACTTTGTGATAACTTAGGTTGTTCCTCAAATTTTACCTGGTAGAAAACCTTTGTGCTCATGAGATTAGATGGTTTGAGAAGTCTACTCTGATGCTTGGGTGCGTTGGTGTATGGAATACAAAGATATTTTTTGGGTTGAGGAGGGGGAATTAGTTTACTCTACCCCCAATTATATGCCTCCTTTTTTGACACATATCCTGAAAATCTAGGTTGGAGTCGGTGGAGGGATTTGGTGTCATGAGCTTTGTAAAATCCTACCGTAAGTGTCGAATGATTTTCAGAGACCGAAAGACCATCCCACCAATGCCCTATTTATTGGATTTTATCCAATCAAATGTGTCTTTCCTAATCATTTGGAAATTCCATGGGTATTTCACAATGTCATTCTGATGTGTTTAGTAACTATAATGAGATCAGGCTTTTTATTGAAATTTTTTTACGTGATTTCATATGCTTTGTTCGGGACCTTTCACGAGACAAAAGTGACATTTTAGGGGGTATTAGTGAGATCAATATGAATTTTCAAGGCATTACTTGTGTGTTCAAAGATTATTTCCTAGGTCTTATGAACTCATTTCCATAATATCATTGTATCTTCTCCTCACAAGAAGCTCCTTTAATTTCCCTATTTATTTTCTTGTTTATTTTACATGGTATGGGAATCTTGCGAATATCCATGAGTCTTTTAGAATAAAATAACTCTTCTCATTAGTGATACATCACATGAAAAAAAAGGGTTTTTTTTCATGAGCATAATCATGGATAACCCTTCTGTTTTTCTTTAGAGCTGAAGGGGGAGTTCAAGACCACTTGGACATGTTTGATTCCCTTTGCATGGTGGGGGTGATATGCTTGTGGGATCTGGCATGATAAGGAATAAATATTTCTAGGTCCACCATGGTGTCTTATGAACTACATGGGTGCTTTTCATTATAATTTATGAAATCAATAGTCTCCCATATTTTGGATATTTTTCTCCTTATTTTATAAGTATTTTGGAAGGTTTTTATGCATCCGCTATAAATACCTAGAATTTTATCAATGAAATTTTCCCTTCTTATAATTAAGTCATGTAGTGTAAAGAACATACATCACATAGTGAAACCAATAAAACCAATATTCCCATAATTGAATAATGATAATTTAGTGAGCAGAAAAACTATTAAGAATACCAAATATTATAGTGGGACAACAAATTAGAAATAGGAAATAAGAAAATTTGGATCTTCTAGAATTACCAAACTCAAAAACAAATCTGTAGATATAAAAAAAATGTTAATAATTAAATATTAATTTAAAATATGAAAATATAATTAAATAATTAGGTATCTTATAAATGATACGATGATCTATTTCCATCATATAATAAGTAAGTAAATATTTTGAAAATAATAAATTTAGTGTTGGTATTTTGTGAAACGTAAATGTTTTTTACAACATTATATTTAAATGATGATTTAAAAGAAATTTTATTTTCATAAAATATATTCATAAATTAATATTTTGTTGTCTTATGATTATATGATAATTTTATGAGACCTTAATTAATTTTCTGAAGTGTCATAAAATCGATTATAATATTAAAATTGGTATTTTTAAATAAATTATGGTTTTAATTAAAAATTAAATTTCTCATATTTAGAAAATAATTTTCATAAAATAGAGACTATTTTTGAAATCTACATGTCAAAATATGTTTCGAGTCAATTTTGGAATTTTTTGAAAATACTTGATTTTTTGTTAATAGTAAAATAACGGGATTTATGGTATTTAACAATTTAAGACAAATAAATGAATTCTTGGGTCATGAATTATGTAAGAAACTACTAGTTGTAACTCAAATGTACAAGTTATTTTAATTAATCATTGAATAAAAACTGTTATACTCTTTATCCAAAATAATAAACAAATGAATAAAATAATAAAAAACACCCCTCTCCTCCCCGTATAAATACCTCCCCTCACCACCTCTTCTCATCACACCTTCCAAGCATTAGAGCTTTCTTATATTCTACCCAATTAATCTCCCAAACATCATCCCAACTTTATGGTCTTTATGGTCTCACCAAAATACCAAACCCAAGTTACTTAAGGAGGTTCTCTTGGAGATGACATTCAAGAGGAAAAATCCTTCTTCTTTAACTTTTTTATTTATTTTCTTTTCCTATCCTCCACTCACCCCTATCCAAAATATCATGATATCTCTAGTAGAATATCTATACTATAATTTTATTATGTTAATGGAATATCCATCATCAAGTTTTCCCTCCTCTCCTTTTATTCTATAAATGAAAACATCATATGTGATGTGTTGATTCACTACCTTTATGGATGACGAGTTTTTGTTTTATTTTACAGCCTTCATTGCTGATCTGAAAACTATTATAATGGATAAAAAATATTTTAAAATGTATATTGTAACTTTTTTAATTTCTTATAACTAATATATATTCATAATATTATATAATAAAACAAACCAAGTTCATGATGATCGAAAAACCTCAAAAATAAACTAAATGATTATCATTAACTTTTTTAAAATGAATCATTATCATATCATAAAAAAAATGATATATGGGAACTTTAAAAAAATGGAATTCTATTAATACTATACCATTACACTCTTAGATTTTTTTTTCTTCTATTTTATCTGAACTACCTTAATTATACTCAAGGGAACCAATCATAAAATCTTGAAACAAACTCTCTTGGAACAATGAACTTAGACATTATAACTCATTGAAATGACCATAAATGAACCAAATAAAATTTTAAAAAATAAAATGAAAGTTTAAGAGGTTTTTAATTAAATTATTAAATAATATAATTTGATTATCCAATACATTAAGTTCAATTGTAGAATATTTTCATTCATAAGGTAAGGGATCCTCTTTGAACCTCCTTTTCTCATTCGGGTTACTCTATATCTCTCTATATTTACACCAATTTATTTCTATTTTTTTTATTTACATATTTTCAATTCTATTTATATGATATAAAATTATGTATCCATATTAATATATCCTTCCTTTATGGTGAAGTATATATATTAAAAGTTTCCTTTTTAAATTCCTTCAGATAAGCAAGCCCGATTAAATGGAGCTTCCCAGTTTCCCACCCCTTTTCAAGTACACTTGATAATATGATTTTTTCCATTGTTATTTTTATAAAATAATTAATTTAATCATGAAAACTATTTTAGTTAATTTTTTGTTTTATAAAAAAAATCATGCCTTTTCCACTTTAAAGATTCTTTAATTATTTCTATTATACAAAACTAAATTCGTTCATTTCTAATGTTTCTAAAACAATATTTTTATATGATTTCACTTTATTTGGACATCATTTATCATTTTATATACAATTTTTTTATTATTAATGTTTATGTATTATTTATATCCATTATTTAATGGACCCCATCATGATAAACCCTTTGGTTGTGCCTTATGACATTATTGTGATACCCATTTATATCTATGGTTAACCATTATGTTTATTCCTTATGATTGATTCTTCATGTGGAACACATATGCATTAACACGTTATTATGTGCGAAACCAAATATCTCTCTAATTAATTGTGTAATATTTAGTATCATGAGATATCATGTATGATACTAGGGATTAAACCTAATCCATTACGGGACTTTTTCCAACATGTGATATAGTATTAGAAGATAGTCATGAATCATATTTATGTCATTTTTTATGTTACATCTATGTTACTGTGTTTCTTGTAATACATGATACCATGTTCTATATATTATACTTCTATATTTTTACTCATATTTCATGACTTTTTATGTCATCATGTTATGCCTTCCAATCCATGTGATATGATTTATTCTTATGTTTATTCACTTATTGGGATTTTTA
This sequence comes from Viscum album, assembly GCA_963277665.1. NCBI lineage: Eukaryota > Viridiplantae > Streptophyta > Magnoliopsida > Santalales > Viscaceae > Viscum > Viscum album. The sequence goes on along the minus strand of OY728136.1, from coordinate 750,538,048 downwards.
TCTCATCACATTTTTCTATGTATTCTATAAGTTATTATTTGTAGATGTAGGATGTAAAGTATATTTAGGATATCATTATGGATTATTAATATAAATATGATTTATTATAGTTCCAGGTTTTCTCTTTTATATACCTAATCTTCCAAAGACACTAGACTTTACGATCCTTGTCTTTTATTTGATGGATAATTATGCTTAAAATCATGTAATAATATGTGTTAAAGGATAGGGTCACTATAGTTGGTATCAGAAAAAATATAGCTATTTTGGAGATTAGTAATAGAAAAATCTTTGTAAGAACCCTATGGATAATTATATCACCATGGATAACCTATATTGAAACTTAGGGAATCACATGTTAAGAATTTATTTTCATTTATAATTTTATCTTTATATGTTCAACATTATGTTTTTTTAAATTCTTATTGTCTATGTATTCATTCACCCCTAATTGTACTTTCTTTGTCATGGTTAATGGTTGGAAATAGGATAAATCATGCCAACAATCAATGTAATAAGAAATATGACACTTTCCCTAATGAAATGCCAGGTCAGATGGAAATGAAAAATCAACAATTCTTGATAGTACTAGAACATATGGCCCAATTTATTAATAATAAACTGAGTCATGTGGGCCACCCTAATTCACCTAGTAAATAGATAGTTGTGTTATAATGCTTTATGCAACAAAGGCCAAACATCTTTAGTGGTTCTTCTGATCCCCTCATCACAAAAAATAGATTTACTTAACTTGAAAGATATTCTCTGTCCACCAATTCTCCTGAGAATAAAGAGTCATCCAAGAGGTATATCATTTTGATGGGGAATATGATCAGTGGTGGACACTGATCAAAAACAAAATGTCTAAGGAGTAAATTGATTCCCTGGATTGGGAAGCATTCAAGAAAATGTTTTTAAAAAATATTTTCCATGAACTCTTCCTCTTAATATGGAAGGTAGTTCCTTAGACTAAAACATAAATAAGACAAGTCCATCAGGGTTTATGAGTTACATGGCTTTCATGATAAACCTATGGATTTTTCAAAAACAAATTATCCAAGGTGGATCTATTATTTAGTTGACTAAATCCAAGTCTATGAAAATAATTTGTTATACAATATTCCCTTAAAGTTGATATGAATATTGGAGAATCTCAGTGGTCTCATGGGCTCAAAGATAAAAAGAGGAAAATTTAGTTTAATATGGGATGATCAATAGATAAATCCCACATTGGAAATAAATCCCAATATTCCTCGTGCCAATAGTGTCGGGAGAAGCATCCTGAAAAAATGTCTAAAGGGAACTAGGTGATGATTAAAATGTATAAGAGAGGGGAATAAGGATAATTATTTCCAAATTGATACGAAGAAGCCCCAAAATGTGGAAGATGAAAGGAAGTTTAAGATAAACACTCATCCTATAGTGTAGTGTTTCAACTACAATGAATATGAGAATTATGAGATCTAGGGCCCTAATATAAGGGTTGTCAGAGGAAATCTACAACAATAACCTCCATGGAAACAAGGAAGGAAGATGTTATCACTACCACTGAGATAGAACTTGATATTGATGTAGTGATTGGTATGTTGGTAATTCATTCAAGAATAGAGAACATGCTATTTTATTCTAGTTCTATACATTCTTTTATATCTTGATATTTTAGTAGAACTATTCAAACACCAACTTAAAATATGGAGGATGATTTATATGTGAGAATAGAAAATGTGGCAATTATTCTATCCAAAGTATATAACTCTTCCATGATTAATGTTTGTGGATTGAACCTCCCAAAAAATCTCGTCTCACTTCATTTTATAGAGTTTGATACTATATTGGGAATGTTTTGGATATCTTTATAGAAATAAAACATCAACTATCGAGAAAGGTAGATCAGTCTTCACATTTAGAGGATTTCTCCAATTCTATACAAGTGTAATGATGAGAATGAATATACTTCTAAACAATCATCTCTATTGTGGATATTATTTTCCTTATTAGTAATCATATCTAGCTAAAATTATTGAGATAAAGAAGATGATCTTTCTCTAAGACATTCCCTTAGTGAGGGACTACAATGATGCCTTCTTGGAAGAATTGCCTAGAATTCCTTCTGACTTAGAGGTTGAGTTCTTAATTTAACTTATTCGTGGATCTTTGCCTATATCCAATAATCCTTATAGAATGTCCAATATTAATTTACAAGATCTATATAAGTAATTACAAGAGAATGTGGACAAGGGTCTCATACACCTAAGTGCTTCACCATGGGGTGAACTAGCCCTCTTCATCATGAAGAAGGATGTATCAATGTGCCTATTCATTGATTATCATGATAATAACAAAATCAAAATACAGAAAAAGTATCCCCTACCATCGATAAACAACTTATTCGATCAAATATGTGGAGTAATGTATTTCTCTAAGGTGGACCTTTGGTTGGGATATCACCAATTAAAGATTAGAAAAGAAGATATTCCTAAGACTTCCTTTCGAATGAGGTATGAGCTATGGGTTCATAGTGATCACCTTGAGACTCACTAATACTCCATAAATATTCATGGAATTAATGATTAAAGTATTTATAGATTACCTCAATATATTTTTGGTAGTCTTTATTAATGATATTTTAATATACTCCAAAATAAAGGAGGAACATGAGGATAATTTGAATGATGTCATATAGACTATGAGATGGGAGAAACTTTATGAAAATTAAAGTAAATATAATTTCTGGATGGAGGTAGTATCATTAATGGGGCATGATATCACCATTAATGGAATACCTATAGACCAATCCAAGACAAAGGTAATTGAAGAGTGGACTAGACCAACATTAGAAATGGAGATCCATAGTTTCCTTGGTATTGTTGGGTATTATCGATGATTTGTGAAGAAATTATCATGATTATAAAACCCACTAACCAAAATGACTTGGAAGGGAGTAAAGTTCATCTAGACTAGTGAATGTGAAGACTTCATTAAAGAGATGAAAAAGAGGATTGTCACTACACCAGTACTTACACTACCGACAAGTGGGGAACTCTTAGTGATATACTGTAATGCTTCAAAGAATGGATTTGTCTATATACTAATAAAAAATGATAATGTTATAGCCAATGACTCATGGAAGTTTAAAGTAATTGAGAAAAACTATCCCATGCATGATCTAGATTTGGCAGCTATTATCTTCACATTGAAAATATAGTGGAATTATCACTATAGAGATAATTGGGAGATATAATCCGATAAAAAGATCCACAAATATATATTCACATAAATATATATTAATATAAACCATAAAATATGGTTAGAGTATATCAATTATTATGAATCCTCAATATATTTCCATCTAGGTAAAGTAAATAAAGTAAAATATTCTCCAAAATGAAAGGATCGTACTATATTATCAATGATTATAACTGAGAAGGATCCAATCATCTTTGATTTGTAAAGGATGGAAATGGGAATCACTAAGGAACGAACATCATCAATCCTTTCTAAAATGATTTCTCAATGATCCCTTAAGGAGAAAATAAAGCATGCTCAAAGAAATGATGTGAAAATTCAGAAGAAAGTGGAAGATATCAAAAAAGATAAATCCTTATAGTTCAAAATCAATGGTGATGGATTCATAAGATCCAGGTTATGAATTTTTTTACCAATTAATATTGAGATAAAGATAGATATTTTTAATTAAGCACATATATAAACCTTATATATTCACCCAGTGAGTACAAAGACATATCAAAATCTCTAATAGAAGTATTGTTGGGAAAATATGAACATGGATGTCACTGAATATATATCAAAGTTCCTAGTATGTCAGTAAGTGAAGGATGAAAGGAAAAAATCCTAAGGGGATGATGCAACCATTACCCATACTAAAATGGAAATATAAAAAATCACCATGGACTTTGTCACTAAAATTTTTAAGACATCCAAAAGAAATAATGCAATATGGGATGTTGTGGATCATCTAACAATGACAACTCACTTTAATGTAATTAGATAGGAATTCTCACTCAACTAACTTGCATAAATATTCAACAGAGAAGTGGTGAGGTTGTATGGAGTACCATTATCAATTGTATCTGATTGAGATTTGATATTTACCTCTATTTTCTAAATGTGTATCCAAATTCCTATAAAAACTGAGCTGAACTTCAGTACGGCTATTCATCCTCAAATTGGGGTCAAATTTGAGAAAACTATTATAACATTGGAAGACATGTTGAGAACATGTTCTATATACTTCAAAGGAGTATGGGACCAACATGTTCCTCTGGTCAAGTTCTCTCATAACAATAGTATCCACTCAAGCATCCAAATGGCCCCATATGAATCCATTTATGTGAAAAGATTTAGAACACTGGAATGTTAATATGAAGTCTATAAACATAACTTGGTGGGACCTAAAATGGTTATAGAAACTGTAAAAATGTTGAAAACCATTCAGCATCACATAAAGGTTGTCCAAAGTTAACAGAAGATATATTAAGATAATTTTAAATGGGAACCAAATTTTGATGTTGGATACATGGTATTCCTCTACATATCTCCCTAAAATAGAGTCATGGAATTTGGGAAGAAAAGAAAGATTTGTCCTAAGTACATCATCCCCTTCACTATTCTTGATCGTATTAGAGTTTTGGCCTATCGACTAGCACTTTCCCCAACATGTCTCAAGTTCATGATAAATTCCATGTATCTGTCTTGAGGAAGTAAATAACATATCCTCACATGTACTGAATTTAGAGGTGGCACATCTATAAAATGACCTCTCTTATGAGAAGTAGCTGGTGAAGATCTTGGACCACAGAGATAAAGTTCTATGCAACAAGAAAACTCACATTGTCAAAGTACTATTGAGGAACCATAAATATGAAGAGGTGATATGGAAACTAAAGTAAGTGATGAAGGAAAATTACCATCATCTATTTTCAACATAGTTTGTAAATAAAAATTTTGAGGCGAAATTTCATAAGGGGGGAAGAATGTAACAACCTGAAATTTCATCAATGAAATTTTCCCGTACTATAATTATGTCATGTATTATAAATCACATACATCACATAGGGAATCCAATAAAAACATTATTCCCATAAAATTAAGAACTATATTTTAGTCATCATAAAAACAAATAATAATACCAAATATTACAATGAGACAACAAATCGAAAATAAAAAAAAATTATATTCTAGAATGACCACACTCAAGAACAAAGATGTAGAAATAATGAATAATTTTAATAATGAGATATTCATTTAAAATATAAAAGTATAAATAAAAATTTTGGTGTCTTATAAATTAAATGATGATATATTTATATCATATAATAAGTAAATAAATATTTTAAAAATGATGAATTAAGTGTTGGTATTTTCTAAAATGTAAATGTTTTTTTGCAATTTTATTATTAATATAATGATTTAAAAGAATATTTATTTTCATAAAATTGATTCATAAAATAATATTTGGTTGTATTATGATTATAATATAATTTTATGAGTCCTTAATTAATTTTTCAAAGTGTTATAAAATCGATTATAATATAAAGATCTATTTTTTTAATAAATGATGATTTTATTTAAAAATTAAATTTCTCATATTTAGAAAATTATTTTCATAAAATGGAGACCATTTTTGAAATTGAAATTTCAAAAAATTGTTAGGTTGAAATTTTGGTATTTTTCTAAAATAGTTGAATTTTTTGTGAATAGTGAAATATGATAATTTATGATATTTAACATTTGAAGCCAAATACAAGAATTTTTGAGTCATGAAAGATGTAATAAACCATTAGTTCAAACTCAAATGCACTATTTACTATACTTAGTCATAAGAATCAACACTATTTATAGTCTTAAACAAATATAATTAACAAATGAATAAAATAATCAAAAAACACCCCTCTTTTCCCCTTATAAATACCACCCCTTACCACCTCTTCTCCTCACACATTCCATGATTTGGAGCATTCATATATTCTACACAATTCTTATCCCAATACTCTTCCAAAAATATTTTTCTTTTTTTTTCTCACCAAAATACAAAAAACAAGTTCCTTAAGGAGGTTCTCAAGGAGACGAAATTCAAGATGTAAAATCCACCTTCTTTATCATTAAATTTCTTTTCATTTCATATCCTCCCCTACCACTATGAAAAATAGAGTTATAAATCTAGTATCATATATATAATTTAATTTTATTATGTTAATTTAATATCCATCATCAATTCTATTATCTTCTCTTTTTATGATAAAAATGAAACCATCATTCGTGATGTGCCGATTCATCGCCTTCATGGATGCTAAGTTTACATTTACCTTTACCACATTCAAAGATGGTCAAAAAATCATTATAATGGATAAAAAATATTTAAAAATGTATATTATAACTTTTTTATGTTATATAACTAATATATATTCATAATATTAAATAATAAAATAAAACTAATTCGTGATGATAAAAAACCTCTAAAATAAACTAAAAGTTTGCCATTAACTTTTTTTTAAAATGAAGTATTCTCATATCATAAAACAAAAAGATATACATGGGACCATTTAAAATTTTGGAAGCATATTAATACAATATCATTCCACTCCTATAGATTTTCTTCCATTTGACAAGAGCTGTCATAATTATACTCTTAGGGACTCATCATAAAATCATGAAATAAACGCTCCTAGAAAAATGAAATTAAACATTATAACTATTTAAAATGATCTTAAATAAACTTTGTAAAATTTTGATAAATCAAATTTAATTTTATGTAGTTCTAAAATAAAATATTAACTAATCTAATTTTATTATCTTGGACATTAAGTGAAAGTGCATTACACTTTTGGTCATTAGGTAAGGGATCCTCCCTAAACCTCTATTTTTCAATTAGGTTATTCTCTATCTCTCTTTACACCAATGTATTTATTCATTATTATTATGAAAATATTCTATATTCCATTTATATGAACCGAAATTATTTATATGGATCAATTCGTCCATTATTTGATGGTGAAATACATATTTTAAAAGGATCCATTTTTAGTTCTTCCTGATAAGCATGCCCGATTAAATGGAACTACAAAAATTATTACCCCTTTTCAAGTACACTCCATAATATATTTTATTTGACCATTATTTTCATAAAGTTACCCATTTTATTATGAAAATCTATTTTATTTTATTTCTTGTTTTATACAAAAATTACTCCTTTTTCCTCTTTAAGGTATCTTTAATATTTTCCCTTAAACCGCACTAAAGTGGATCATTTCTAATGTTTCTTAAACAATATTTTTACATGATTTAAATTTAGTTGGATATCATTTATCATTATATGTGCCTATTTTTCCTTATTAATGTACATTTATTATTTATATCCATTTTTTATGGGAACCATCAAGATAAACCCATTGGTTATGCCTTATGACATGATTATGATACCCCTTTCTTTCGATGAGAAACCCTTAGGTTTATTCCTTATGATTGATTCCTAATATATAACATATATTCATGAATATGTTATGATGGGTTCAACCATATAGTTATTAAATGAATTGGTTAATTTTTAGTATCATGAGACTTCATGTATGGGATTAGGGAGTAAACATAATCCATTATAGGACTTTTTCCACCATGTGATATAGTCTTGGTCGTTAGCATTGACACATATTTATGTCATGTTTTAGGTTACTTCCACATTCCTATGTTTCCATGAATACATGATCCCATGTTCTATATTTTATTCTTTTATATGTTTATTCATTCTCCATGCCTTTTAATTTCATCATGTTGTGCCTTGAAATCCATGTTTTATACTTATTCTTAGGTTTATTCCCTTAATGGGCGTTTTATCTCATCCATTTTGTCTTGGAATTCCCCAGTTTATCCTATGTAGATGTAAGATATCAGATGAAGTTAAGATCTCATTATAGATGATTAATATAAAGATGATTTATTCTAGTTCTATATTTTCAGTTTTATGTACTAAATATTCCAAGGACACTAGAATTTATGATCCTTTTCTTGTAATTGATGGATAATTATACTTAAAATCATGTAATAATATGTGTAAAAGGATAGGGTCACTATATTTTCTGATTGACATGTCGTGTGATCTATATGAACTCATGTGGCAGTCTTTGTGTGATCATTGGATATCTCAGATGCCTTCACAATAATAAGGAGATATTTTAAAATAGTCTCCATGTGATCTCCCAATAGGTTATGTGTTGTGAATGAGGAGTTTTCAAGTCATTCTGAAGTTCATGAGGCCATTGTCCTATTATAGGATATAAAATCTGCATTTCTTGGCCACTTATTTTTGCTTTGATTTGTGGGAAAAATAATACCCATATTCAGATATTTCTTCCTTTTTAGACTTTTAAATTTTCATTTGGTGAGTGTCAACAAATGACCCCGCCCCCCTTAGGAATGACGCCTGTAAGGACAGGGACTTAGTTCCGAGGAATGTAAAATCACACCTGATTCTTTGGCATCATCATCAATCAGTGCCTTAGGTGACTCTTGGTCTTCCTGGAGGAATTTGGTATTCTTTATAATTACCTATAAATATGGGAGTAGAGGGAGGATCATTCATCGACTACAGAAATCACATATCTCTTGAGATCTTCCTTCATTGTGTGACCATCCCTCGAGAAACAATTGTGAGATCTCTCTGTAAGACCATTTCATGAGAACTACATCACAATACCTACTTTCCCTAGTTCTTTTTTGAGCTAACCATGAATCTATCTTTAGTAATTGGTTGAAACTTTTATGTATAGCCACAAAGGTTTTCTTTGAAGGTTTCACAAGATCTATTGGTTCGGCCGCGTGACCACTCAAATATTATGTGAATCACATGACCATGACAAGGATGCATGATCATGAGTCTTGTGACTAGTTGAGTGGTCAAGGTATGTATTTTGGGTTTATGTGGTCTCCATTCTCTTTATTAGATAGGTTATTCATGAGTATTTTATACGATCATTAATAACATTAATGATTTATGCGATGCGCAAGAGGCTTCCAGAATTTATGCCTTTATTTTGAAGGGATTTCACTCCTCTAACTTATGCATCTTGGTTTTATGTAGAGAGCTTCTGAATCTCATCATAGTTCTATTCCATAGACAACTATAGGGATATGATTGCTATAAACTACAATGATGACCCCTGATATTGCGTGAATTTTGATAATGAGGTTCTAAAAAGGCTTCTCCAATTCAAACTCCTGAACTATCCTTTATCAGACTAAACTAATTTATATGGATTTGGTCTGGTGGATAATGCTTCCATCCCATCTATGGGCTAAAATCTTCCATATCATTGGGTATCAACTTCCCATGATTTAATTCATACAATAGTTTCTGAGGATGGTCACCTGGTTGTAGTGCAGTCTCAGGGGTTGTCTCATTTTCTGGAGAACTCTCCTCTAGGTCCATATGGTTGGGATTTTTCTCACCATACTATCACTCAAAGCTCTTTGAGCATATTTGTCTCTTCTTTAAAAAACTTAGGAAATGGATAGATCTTGAAATGGTATTTTCTCCTTAGTTGAAACTTTTCCAATGAATGATCATGACCATTCTGGGTTAGGTAGAGCTTCTTAGAATTTTCGGACCAGATTCACACTATCTATCTTTATGAGGTGGTGTGGATTTCTCATTTCATCAAATATCTCCAGTCTAATATTATCTGAGAACTAGTGAGAATTTAGTTCCCTAGTACCAATTTATTATATTTTTTATAGAGTTGTGGGAATTAGCCTCTAGGATATCTATCGACTGGGCAGGATATCCCCATTTTAGGAAATGTATGATTAATTCACTCCTATTGTGGATTCATATTATGACCTCATGAAAACTCTAGTATTAGAGATATACATGATTAACATGATGAATAATAGGATAAAGAAGTTTCTAAACATTTACACACTCGTTTGTTTTAAGTATTGGATAAAAAATATAATCTACAATCACAGAGCTCGATCGACCACTATATACATTGATCAATGCCCTTCCTAGAAGGTTCATGACAGTATCAGTTCATAATAGAAAATCATCAAAGTCATGGAGCATAACTCAAAAGGATACCGAGTCAAGTTGGAGATATCACTGAGCCTTATGATGGAGGTCTTCATGGACATGTTTCTAAATGGATAGTTTCTCCCATATGGGGACACTTTCTCAAGAATCCAAGTCATTATTCTGGTGTTTCTAGCATAGAATCAGAGGGAAGTTCCCATAATTTGATATTGATGACTCTCACAATCATTTACATGATCTTGAGACACATCCTGGAGGGAATCATCCCTTATTGGATCATTGGTCCTTCTAGTTTCTATTCTTCTATATATGGGATAATTTCCACTACCATAGATACCATAATACCACCAGGATCCATGGTTCCTTAATTCATCCAATGTTGAAAGACATATCTATGGTTGAGGCCAAGTTTTTAGGTCTTGAAAGGGTTGTTGATATGATAATATGATATGATTTTTTAGATTTCACCACTTCTCCTACACCGGCCATGCCAATTATTGAAAATGGAAGCGACACTCTTGATGAAAGGTCATACAAGATACCCCTTTCGGGACAGGGTTCTTACTGCTAGGGTAGATGACCTGATCATCTGCGAATAGTATACCCCTTTTTAGTTCGCTCCCTATTTTGGACGCATACAAGGTTTTACCCTCTCTTTACAGCCGGTATGCAGGGATAGAAATACCCTAGGATCATTCTCCAGTTATAGATGATATTGGAGTGAAAAGATAAAAATATTGAGAGCATTTTTCTTTTTACTGATGCCTTTGTCTTTATATAATATTATTGTTACCATGGTTAGGTAGATGCCTACCTGGGTGGTGTGCTGAACCAACTGGTCTTCCATGTGGAAAAACCATTTACCTTGCTGACCCCCTATCTCTAGAAAGGATGGATTTGATTCAAGACTTATAGAAGTCCTCTAGTAAACATTTTCATCCCAAATATGAGCATATTATTAGTGTTGGAGAATTGTTTGAGTAATATGGTCCTTCTATACAAGCAGTAGATGATATGTCTTTTGATGGAAGAGTATATGGGTATAATTATCCTACTTTCTCAATAGTTTGTCTAGTTTTCCCCATTCTATCAAACCTATTCCATAGGCCACATGGTCTTAGTCATGACATATGTTGATCTAGAAGTATATTCATATAATAATTTTTGAGACTCATCTGGGAACATTTAATGACTAAGAGGAACATATTCATCTGTTATTTCATGATTTGTGGGTGGAGAGATTTGACCATCTGTTATTGTATGAAATATTATGATAATTCATCATAATGTGGATAAAATTGCCTGCTAGTGAGAGGGACTTTCATGACTATGATGATGGAAATTCCTATACCAAGTTGATGAAGGAATCCTCAAAGGTGTTGGAACAGAGTCTCCAATTTATATCTGAGATGAAAGACCAAATAGATATCCTGACTGTGTAGATTTGGAGGAATGAGGAGATCCTAGATTACTTAAATTATGACCTTTAACCATCATAATTTGTACTAAAACCACTCAATAAATAGTATATAATCTATCAACTTTGATTGATTACATTTTCCTAGTATAGAAGCAGAAGAAGTAGGGTGAGCGACACTTTGATGTTTAATTGATGCTTCTCGCTAAACTCTTGTTCACTTGGCTAGCTCATCTGATCAAATATTATTGTAGTCCGGTTGATGATATGTATTTTTTTTGAGGAAATTGTTATAGAGAATCCAAAATTTTTATATTCCACCTTTCCCATTATATCAATGAATAGATTTACTGAACATTTTATTTTCTTTTCTGGTTTACTTTTATTCCTGATGTGTATGACATTTTGTTGATCAGATGTTGTATGAATCATCAATGATTCCCATTCTTTGGATAATATCAAGTAAACCTAAATGTATGTATTTGAATGTTTAAATTATGACATATTATTCTCAAGAAATTCTCATAAATTCCCTCATACATGAGATTCCTTATTGATATGTTTTCTCTAGCAATCTTTAGATTAGCTGATTTATAAAAGGATAACTTGTGTAGAATAAATGTATCGAAGGGAGAGGGATTTATCCTTTTACAAATTCAAAGAAATTTGTGATTATAGCTTTAATTTTTATAATGCAATATAGTGGGCCTCACAAGATTTGTGTATTTTAATTATTGTAGACTAAATCTTTTTTGTTCTATAATTTAAGATCTTTTAGTTCGGACCTTATGTCGTTGTTGTTCAGGGTATTTTATCAAAGAACTTTTATCATTGTTGTTCAGGGTCTTTTATCAGAGACCTTCTATTATTGTAGTTTATATACTTTTATCATGGAACTTATATCACTTTAGTTTGAGGAATTTTAGCTCAAACATTCTATAGATGTAGTTTAGAGTATTCTTTTCTCAAATGTTCTATTATTTTAGTTTATGGTATTTTAGATCATAACTTCTATTGTTTTAGTTTAGGGTCTTTTAGCTCGAACCTTCTATCACTATAGTTTAGGTTATTTTATCTCAGACGTTATATGGATGTAGTTTAGGTTCTTTTAGCTCAAACCTTCTATTTTTTAATATGAAATCTGCAGAAGACATGTTGGGGATGACCCAATACACCCTATATTTTTTATTTAGGTTGTAGTGTTGATGAGGCTCACAAGGATTTGAGTTTCATTTTTACAAGGAGGAAATTCCACTGGTTGGTAGGTCAAAACCCTTATGCATCTATAGAATGGTTAAACAGAGGTGTCCCTACTCTTCTACATGGGACATGGAATATTTATGTGGTAATATTAAGTAAGGGTTAAATACTATGAATGTTGATAGTTGGAATGTGGATGATATAAGTAAAAACCTAAATGTTTGATTCAGTGAGTATGGGATGGGATAGATGTTTTGGAAATTATCCATAACACCTTATGGTGAAGGGTTTGGCCAAAGTGTTACCAAGGATCACAAGTATTGGGGTTCATTTCCTAAAATAAAGGAACACCTCTAGTTGGTAGGTCAAATCCCTTATATGTCGACAACCTAGTAAAATGAAGATTTCCCTACCCTTTTTCAAGGTCCATGAAAGATTTATGAAGACTCAAGCATCTGAAATATGAAGTTGGGTATAGAGGAAAATCAATCCTGAAATGCTTCAGGAAACCTAGTGAAATTTAGCTCTTAAATTGTGATGCTTAGGCCATACACTCTATTGTTCGAGTCATGAGGCGTGGTCCATCAAAAGTTTCAATAATAAAGTGTTAGGTTCATATTTTGAGAAAGGGTATAAAAAAGGTGATGTAATGTTAAGGATGTCAAATCCTCTTGGATATTTTGGTTGTAGGGATTATAAATCAAGGTTAAAAGTGCTTGGGTCATGCGGATGATATGGTACAATCATGTCGGGAATGGCCCAAAACACACTAAGTTGCTGGGTTCTATTGTGGTGACGTTAGGGCTCCCAAGAATTAGGAATCTTTTTTTGTAGAGTGAACATTTGGTTGACATCTTGAGTCACATATGAAGGAGCCATAGGCAAACAAGCATAGTCAAAAACGAATCTCTTGAAGATGGGTATCCTTTTCCAACGAACATGGAAGGTTTATGGGGATCCTAAGTGATCAAATAATGATGTGTGATGTGTAGAAATTATAATATAGAAGAAGGTTTTGAGAACCCTAAAATATGTGTTTCCACCTAATGAAAATGTTCTCATGGAAAGGAGATATGAAAAATCATTAATCTTACTATTTCTTAGACCAAGGGGTCCAGCCCGAATAGGTTGGATTTTAATGGGGCTAAAAAGTAAGTCTTATGAGATTTATGACTTATTTATTCACAACATATTTTTTTCCAAAACTCATGAGATTAAGTGTTTATTAGGTGAAAACATGAATTTTTATTAGGCCTCCCTTTGTCGGTTTTCAACCTGAAAATTTTTATGTCTCTTTCACTAGTAGTTTTAGGTCATTCGATTTATACCATAAAAGGCTAGATTTCATGGTCATATAGATTTGATAGAAGTGTTGGTAGTTTAATTTTGTGACACATATAAAACTAATAAGAGGGGAATGTTACAAAATATCCTAATTTGGATAGATAGAGTCAAGATCACTCTAAAATCATTCTGAGATTGAGATGAAAATGTTGTAAATCAAGGATGTCCCAAAACACCATTAGGTGTTGTGTTCTTCCACGACGATGTCAAGGCTCACAAGGATCATATATCCCTCCTTACAGAGCCCTAATATCTCTAGTTGGTAGGTTTAATACCTTATGTATCGATAACATGGTCAAAAAAGAGATCTCTTTTTCTTTCCATGGGCCATGAAGGGTATTCAATAAACTAATATGATTTATACATGAAGTGTTACTTATGAATTTAGGTGGTTATAAGATAGTGAAAGCACCCCATACTCTAGTTGACTAGGTTAAGACACTTTTGGTCCTTTGATGAGGGAAGATAATGGGTGATGGCCTGTACATTTTAACATCACGTAGTGGGGACAAATTTATTTTCAATTTTTAATTTAGTGTGACCAGAACATTGCCTTTTTAGTTTAACTTCATGTGATATGGACATATATGTTTCCTGATAGTTTAAAATCATGTGGTAAGGATGTGGGAATTGATGTGAAAATTGTTAAAGGTATATTACGTGAACAAGAAATTTGTAGCCAGACTTGACTCATACATAGGAAAATAAGTTTTTATGAATTTTCCCTTATATATTTGGTGGGTCCATAATTTTATTGGTTGTTGTAGCTGGACCCAGGATAGGAGATTCATGTGTCACTATGTATCAGTTATGGTAGGAATTAAGCCATGTGTAGTTCTTGAATGGGAAACTCTCTAAAAATTTCTGACCAATATGCAGAGGGGAAATTTTTCTTATTGATTATTGTAGTTGGACATAGAATTGGAGACATGTGTGTCACTACGTATCCTATGATTATAGGAATCAACACAAATGTAGTTCTTGAGGAACCATGACGTTTAACATCATGTGGCAATGGAGTAGGCCCCTCAACATGGAAAGGGATTATTGTGGTTGGGACTAGGGATAGAATCCTGGGCATCACTATGTATCCTTAAATGACATGAATCAAGAAACACATATTTCTTAAATTAAGGATCCACACATAGGTTTGACCCATACACAAAGGGGGAATTTTTATGTTTACTTGTTTTTACTGTACCCAAAATTAATGATTTTGGAATCACTAAATATCCTATAATGATAGGAATCTAGCCACATGTGGTTCCCAAAAAGTGGTGTGGTGATAGTCCAACACCAATAATAGTGGTCCCCTTGGGAAATTCCTACTAGAATGTGCAGTTTTATTTCCTGTAAGAGACATCAGTCATGTAGTTTAACATCAGGTGATGAGGAATAATGGTGTTAATTTTTTAGGTTAGTCCTTTAGTAACATGATAACCATATACTGAGTTTATATTCCTTGTTCGTGCGGGGATTCCCTTACCAAAATTCCAAATCTCACATGAGCTATGATCAGTGTGAGAAAAAGGAATTGAAATGATTCCCCTCACCAAGAAGAAGTGATTAAGGAGTAGGATGGAGGGATTTTGTATCAAGTGATGGTAAGACCAAGATAAAGGATTGAGGAATCCCTACATATCTCATTAAATTGAGAATCAAATTGTACCTAGTTTTGGGCACCATTTCAGTTTAGTGTCATTGGTAAGAAAATTAGTCATGCAGTTTACATCATGTGGTGAGGATATTAGCCATGTAGTTTAATGTCATGTGGTGAGGATGAAAGTGAATCGACATGAATGTGGAGGAATGTTGTGGGCCCGTTTATTTTTACATCATGTGGTAAGGAAATATACCCTATATTTTAACATAATTTGGTAAGGAATAGGATCACCCAATGTGAATAAATATGGATATTAGGGATTTGTGCATCTTTACGCCATGTAGCGATGCTTTTTTCCATGAAGTATAACGTCATGTGGTAAGTAAAAAAGATATTGTTCATTTTAAAATATTTATACAAATATTTCTTGCATATATTGTAACATCATGTAGTCCACATAAAATCCACACAGTTTACTACCATGTGGTCAGGACAAACTTCATACAATTTAACATCGTGTGGCTTGGAAAAACTATGTATAGTTTATCATCATGAGATCAAGATGAACTCCATATACTTTAATGTTGTGTGTTTAGGAAAAACTCTGTATAGTTTAATATCATGTTTCTAGGATAATGATGCTTGATGTAATCTATGCAAAGTATTTATTAATAATCATGCATTGGTGGGGGGTGACATGTTTCCCATCCATTGTGTAAAATGAGTAGGCTCCATTGTGATAGAACTTATGTATGATATAAGACCATTCACATTTGGATTCCATCTTTAGAAGCTTGTTTCTAAGTATCATTGGGGTTCTAAGATCCAACACCAGTTCTCCTTGATTTAATGAATAGAGGAAAACCATTTTATTGAAGGCCCATGTGATTCAATTTTGATGGGCTTCAAGGTTGTGCAATGTGCGAAACCTGTTCTCATCAAGACACTCCAGCTCAACTAGCCACGTTTTCAATTTCTCATTATCAGATATTTATTCAAAAATGGATTTTTGAGGCAAGGGAAACTGGATATATATGATCAATACTTCCTCGGTCCTGTACACAAATGAATATGGTGTTGCTTCTAAAGCAGTGCGTGTGGTGTTATAGTAGGCACATAAAACAAAGAGGAGCTTATCTGACCAAGACTTCTTATCCATTTCACCATAATTTGCAGTATATTTTATAGAGTATTATTGAATGCCTCTATCTATCCATTTTCTACTACATGATATTGGGATGATTGATTGGACTTGATGTTGTATTACCAGTATAAGTTCTTAACCTCCATAGAATAGAATTTGGTTCCATTGTCAGTCAATATTTTGTGAGGGACCCCAAACCTATAGATTATATGGTACATTATGAAGTTGATAATATTATTCATCCTGACTTCCTTGGGGGTATTGTCTCATCCTATTTGGAAAAAAAGTTTGTATCAGTTAGGATATAATTGAACTGCTTAGTTTTGGATGGGGGATATGGCCCCATAACATCCATTCCCCATACGGAAAATGATTAGGAATACTTAGTTGAATGTATCAATTATGAGGGTTCATTGAGGAATTTTTTATAGACCTGTCATGCATGAAATTTCTTAGTGAATTAAATATAGTCATGTATCATGGGTTTTTAGTAGTAACCTAGACTCTTGATTTGGTGGGAGAACTTGGTTTCGATTTATGAGCATCGTAGGATCCCGAAAGGTCTTCTCCCAAGATGGTGAAAATGTCCCTCTTTTATGCATATGAGAAAGATTCTATTGAATCCATTCTTTTAGACAACTATTTTATCATTAGGACCATCCCATAGGGTAAATTTCACTACTCGCTATAATTTATGTTCCTTTTTATCTCGATCGGTGAGGAGAGTCCCATTTTTGAGATTAATCATCATGGACTTTATCCATCCAGGGGTGGGTATCAGTTCATTATGCTCAGGGTAGGTGTTTACCTAATTAATTTATTCCACATTACAGATGAATATCGATGATACCATTCTTTGATGCATGATATGAAAGATTTATTCTTATTGAGTAGGGTTGTCTGGGACTACGGTTGCATTATCCAATGTGTTGGAAAACTCATTTTGTGATCACGAAACATGATTAAACATGGGATAAAAAGTAAATTATACCATTAGTCCCCTAATATAGATAGTGATAGGGGATATTTCTTCTATTTTGATAGAATATTATTCATTAATATGCTTTATCACTAGCTCTGAATCCCCTTTGATATTCAGGTAGGCTATTTGCAGATGTAGGGCCAATTCCAAGCCATTGATGAAGGCTTAGTATTCTTACTCCTTATTTGTGTAGCCTTTGTATCGTGAGAAAGTGTAGGGAAATTTTTTTATCCATAGAAAAAAATATAATCCCTATGTAAAACCTATTGATCTTTGTATTTTCCATCCTTATGCTGATAGGTCTTCGATTGGTGCTATAAAAATACATCTCCTATGTCTAGGGAGTGTCATGTGTATAGAAAACCTCTTCATCTGGGAGTTCGAGGTCAACTAGTGTACTTTTCAGGGTAGTATGTGTCGCGAGGAAATCAGTTAGGGCTTTCCCATTCACCGACTTCTGTGACACAAACAAGATGGATTATTGTTATAGAATGAACACCCATCAGGCCAGATGCCTAGTCATCATGGGATTTCCAAGGATATACTTAATTAGATCAATACGAGAGACTATATGGACTTCATGGTTCTAGGAGTAATTCTTCCACTTCTGCACTACAATTATGAGTGTGGGTCAATTCTTTTCGACATTATTGTATATGGTCTCAGTAGCTACCATCATTTGGATGAGAAAATAGAGACTATTATTGCTCCCTATATCCTTATTTTGTGCATGGAGGGTGTGAATTGAGCATTCCATGTTGGCCACATATATGATAAGTGGCCTTCCCTCCACCACTGGCATCAGGACCAATGCATATGAAAGGTAATACTTGATACTCTCAACAGATATCTAGAAGTCCCCATCCCATTTATATGTGATTCACTTCTTCACTAGCCTAGTTAAAAGGAGAGATTTTTTTGGTAAGGTTGGTTATGAAATGTCTAATGTAGGTGATGTTCCCTTGGATTTCCCTCAATTATTTGAGATTCCTAGGGGTAAAAATGATAAAATAACACTAGTATTTTATAGGTCAAACTCAATGCCATGATGGTGTACGAAAAATCCAAGTATCTTCCTTGATTTTACCCTAAAATCACATTTCATTGGATTCATCTTCAAACCGTGTCATTGCATCTTGTTGAAGAACATTTCAATATCTGTTAATTGATCACCTCACTGTTAGGATTTGGCCACCATGTCATTGATATAATATTTGCATATTATTACGAAGAATTGATGAATGATATGATTCATTTCGCATTTCTAAGTGACACTAGTGTTATTTATGATAAAAGTTATGAACTAATAGTAAAACATCCCTTGGGGTGCTCATAAAAAAGTGGATTATTAAGCATTAGTGGCCATATTTATTTGATTTTCCCTGAATACCCACATATGAAGTAAAGGTCTTAGAATACAGTAGTTTCACCGATTAAGAGTTCTATAATCATCAATGGTAAATCTTCCTTTGGGAAGAATCTATTAATTTATGTGAAATCAATGGAGACCCTAATATTCCCATTATTTTTCTTAATGGGTACAATGCTGGTGAGCCATCTTGGGTATTTCACTTCTTAGAAAAAAAAAAATTTTGATAAATTTTTCATCATACGCCTCTACATTAGTATCATGGGAGGGGTTCATTCTTTTGGATCTCTGATTGAATCATCGATGGTCATCAGGTAAAACAATATGGTTCATATCCACATATGGATTCAGTTTGAGAATTTTCATATAATTCCAAGTGAAAAAATATCAATGTTTCTTTAGAAATTTAAGGTACGTATCTTGATCCTAGAGGGGTATGGATTCACTAATCAGTGTGGTTTCTGTGTCTTCTTCTATTCTTATATTTACCCGAATGATCTCATAAATGGTGGTAGAGATTCCTTCTTGGATATAAGAGATAATTTTCTAAGGTCATCCTCTTATTCTTCCACTTATGAGTCTATTGAGGCATTTTTAGAAGAAGTAAAAAATCTAGGAGCATCCCTATCACTATTGAGGTGAGTGAGGGAATAAGAGAAGGAATTATCATCCCCTACTCTTAGAGTCATTGTTGATAGATTCTAGTGTTGATTGAATTTTACACTTTCACTGGGGACAGAAGGGTCATGTGCATCTGAGTTCAGATCTATTTCCTTAACTAAATTTATGGGGTGAACATAGTCACTATCAAGTATAATTCACGGATTTGTATTTGTGGTCCCCAAATGTTATAATCTGAAACCTATATGTCATCATACACCATTTTCCTTCCTTTTTATAGAAGTCTCCTTTGGAATATGTGGATTTTTAAGTCTCTAAGGGAGCACTATCACCATGTAGTTTATCAACTTTTTCATCGATGGTGTACTTCAAAAATTGATGGAATGTTAAAGATAAAACCACATGGATGTGGATCCAAGGTATTATGAGTAGGAAATTGATTGAATTATATCTATAGATAACCATAAAATCAGTGTTATACGTGAGACCCCAAAACTAATATTTTAGATTGATCTTCCTGAGAGGTCTTTTCTGATGCTTATCATGCCCTTGAATGGTCATCTTGGTGGGATACAAATCCCCTAATCTATACAAAAAATGTGGAAGCTTTTCTTATTTGGATGAGTTTGATCCTAGAACCATTTTCAATTATATTCCTTCAAATGTTGACATTATCGAGTTTACCTAAAACATAAAGGTGTCTGATGTGTCCCTAGATGACCTCTTCCTTATCTGGATCTATGAATGAAATGGAGACATGGAATTCTACTATCATAGTCTCCACTCGAGAGAACTAAGGTTCGGTTACTTCTATATCATACTCTTTGGGGCTCTAAAGGTCTTAAATGAGTGCCTCCATGAGTTCTTTTGAAAGGTGAATTGAATCTTGGATTGAGAGCTTGGCTTGGAAAACTGAAAACTATTTTTGAATTTTATACTTTTGTCAAAAAGGTTGGCACTTCATGAGTTGGATTTTTGCCTTATATTATAGTTCAATATCTAAGACATTTTAGGTGGATGGTCCTAGTGCTTGTGTAGAGGTTTTAAGTGCATCTATTACCAATGGATCAGGTCATTCCAGTATTCCTCATTATCCTGTATGATCAGATAATCGCACCCCCGCTAGGTGGTCATGTAAACTCACTAGGAATAGATGATTGTTGGAGGGTTCTAGAAGGAATCCACATATCTATTGGTCTTGATTTAGTGCTTGACCATGGGTCTCAGCTACATATATATCTTATATGTGTATATGGATTAAATATTGGGTCAAACCACACCCGATTTGTCTATTGTATCCTCGGTTCCTATGCATACAGGCTTTGATTCCTAAGTTAGTTGGAGGGAACTCATACTTAGAGGAATATTCATCATTGGAGAGGGGTTTTTTCAAATGTATTATGTTAACAGAAACAAAAATGATCTCTTCATCTGATGAGGGTTCCATTTGGTGGGGTGGGGTGCGTGCTCCAGATGTTACTGGGAAGAAATCGGTAATAGTTAATGCTTTTTTCGGAGTAGAATAAGACTCTTCTTCTTCTATTTCTTAATTTTTCTGATAGTCACATCCACATTCAGGGGACATATCTGATGTCACCTCTCTGGGTGGAGGAACAATTATGGGTCTATATAACTATGCTCTTTAGGTGGAATGAGCTCAGTCAACTGATTTCTAAGTCATCCAGTTGTTGAACTTATATCCACGCCTGGCTAAAACTTTTTACCAATCACCTTATTCTTATGGATTTGAAATGGTTATGTAGGACACATACTATAAGGAGTTATCTAACATCACCTCTCTATAATCGACCTTGATTTGGAGGACTCCTTTGAAGAAGAACCAATCCTTTATTTTACAACCAACATCCTCTGGAAGGGGTAGTAGTCGAGATGATTAGTGAGGTTGACCTCATTGGGATTCTTAGCATATGGTAGCTTGATCAAGTTATTATCCATGTTTGCAAGGAAATAACCGGCCACTTGTTCATTTTGAAGGAGTATGTTTTATTCATCCATTCCTCAAATCTCAGGCGACCCTAATTTCTATGTACTTCCGGTCAAGGGATATTTTTGGTAGTTTTTGTTCACCAGGAGGTGCTATGAATATTGGAACCAGCATGGGTTTGTGGATGGGAACTGCTATTAATTTTAGTGTAACAAAAACAATCTCTTCCTTGCTAAGTCTTTTCCTCTATAATAAAAGAAAAGAAATGAGATTTATCTTAGGTTCATTGAATGTATTCTTCCAAACATTGTTCCATTTCTATGAACTCAAAAAATCCACCTGGATACTACATTAGGATCAGAGGTTTCTACAACTCATCCTAGATATTTTCAGCACTGAGTTCTATATTTTGTTCATATTGGAGAATAATGGTGAGAGAATAGGTTAAACACTTCAATACGACTATGAAGTCAGACACCCTCTCAATTTAGTGTTGTTTTTAGTTCATTTGGTTGATAACTTTCATTTTCTTCATCATGAGGATGAAATAGTAAATGAATTGATGATAAAGGTCTTCCAATCCAATAATGGATCCTATAGGAAGACTGTTGTACCAAACAAAGGCTAGACCTATCCGAGTTTGTATAAAACACCTCATCTTGATCACATCCGGAAAATCTTGAGGGCCCATCATCGGACCACACCAGGATACAATGTGATTGAGATATTGTTTGGGGTCTCCCATTCCTTAAAAGGTAGAGAAGGTAGGATTTTTTAAATTGGGTGGGGGGAAAGTGTCACCCAACCATCAAGACATGGCTTCTTCTAAGTATTCATTGGGGAATATATTCACTCCATGGATTTCACTTGAGTATCTAAGGACTCAATGGCATTGATAAATTCTATAGGCACTACTATCCAAGCCACCTCCCATATACAGGTAGTGGGATGGGCCTGATGAGATGGCTATACTTTCATCTCTCTTAGATTCTCTATTCTTGTAAAGACTGAATGATATCTCTAAAGATGGTGATATTTTCTTCGTAATGGGGGAAGTCATGATCATGTTTGGATTCCTCATTTTTGTACATTAGCTACTGAGATACAAAGATATTACTACACTCATATGTTATTGTTACATGAAGATCGGCTCTTTACCAATGTATGGGAGGAGGAATATTCTCTTATATATAAAGATGATGCCTAGTTAGAATATTTTGCATAAGTAGCTCCTCATTGAGTTGTTTTAGATTTTGAATCTCATTCTCATATTGTGTCATTCACTTCTCCATGGAAGGAACTTTGACTCTTTGAGGTGGTGTTTGGGATGTAGTCACACCCTTATCATTATCCTTCACAGTGTTCCTCTATAGAGGTGGAAACTCAATATTTGGAAGTCCCAAATTTTGGATCCTCTTATGGTTCCAGGTATGTGCAGCCTTAGCAAGTGCATCTAGATCCTCCTCTTGGGTTATGTTTATAACATTTTTTTCCACTACATCAATGTCTTGATCCACATTATTTTTTGTGTTAATCGTGAAGACATTCATAGAGGTGTATCAAGAAATGGTAGTCATACCATTACTTTATATGCAACAAGATGACTATAGGCTTCCTGTATTAGTGTCATTTCTCAAACCCTTGGCCTTATTGTTCTGATTTGGCTTGTGACCCCAGTGGGGTTTCATTGCCTTTATTTTACACTCCTCCCATCTGGGCCTATGAGTAGTTACCATGAGGTATTTTTCAGTTGTGATTGTTGATCGACCCCCAAATAACAAAGTTTTATCGTGTGGTGGGAGGAACGGATGGGATGTTGGTTGTTGATATTTCCCTCCCAACCTGTAGAATAATGATTCTCTCTATGGTGATGATGATGATGAAAATTCCCATGTCCCTATAGGCTGGGGCCTATCCAAGGACAAAATTGGAAATGATTGATCTTGTTGTTAATGATATGATGCTTCCGATCGAGGATTTGATGATTCTTAGGATGGGCATTGATATATAAATATACCAACCCAGTGTAATGGGGATAATCTGGAACCGAAGTTGATTTCCCTAGGACCCTGTAAATGGATGATGAACCTAGTGATGTGGATTGAGATATAAATTTATCTATCCTAGTTGGGTGGGGGTTGTTTACAGCTACTGCAACATTTCCTAAATCCTCTTTGGAATTAATGATCTGAGGGGTGGAGGTGTCAGTAGATATTCACCCATTCCAGTGGGTTGGGTTCATTCCTAGATGTCTGCTATGTCATCTGATACTATATCATGTTTTATGTGTTCTATTTATGCTTGTGTATGATCTGGGTGCAATGGAATACCATAACAAGATTTGGTTTTTATGGGATGTTTTTGTGTTGATCGCAATTTTATATTCCATGTTAGAAATGCATTATCATTGCTTTGAGGGTCCCATTTCAAAGATCATTTTTCAATCCTATTCCTCCACTCTTGATGTCTCAACACCATTTAAGAAGGATCATTTTTTTGTATTGACCAAATAGATTAAGTGTTATCGAGCTCTCTGAATTTTCCAGAGCCTATGACATTACAAGACACCGTATCTGAGGGGATATGCTATTATAGAGGTTTAGTGAAGTGTAACACACAATAATTTCTTCTTCCTCGAATACAGATACATGATGTGTCTTCAGCTATTAATTTCTAGAGATCTTTAATGTTATGGTGTCAAAAAGTTACATATTTGTGCTGTGAGTTTCCAATTTTTGTTCTCAATCCATGGAGATATCAGCTAGGTCAAGCTAAAAATAGAGTATCCTAATGCTCAAAAGTTGACCCTCATATCTTGGATAAGGGGGTGTCTATCCTTCGGTCGCTGATGAGTTTCCCATATATTTTGGCATAGATAAGGCATCCACTCCTTCTCTAGATCATCTACTATCTCATAGTCAGAAGTGAGAAGGGGCTAGAACATGGTGGGGAGGTTGTTTCCAACTAACTCTATCCGTATGTAAATTTCAACCTCCTCTTCATCAGATATACATTCCTCTATATGATAATATCATTGAAGGTACTTTTTTGGGCCACCTACTAACCAGAGTGGAGTTTTATAGGAATTTTATGGTGGAACAATATATGGTTGACCCTAATGTTTTTAGAACCTCTCTATAATAAAGCATTAGTGTTTTTAACACCTCTCTATATAAAGGTATATCATCAAGTGGCGGATTTCCTTATATGTGGGAGATATCAACATGGGGAAGTTGAATATGAAGAATGTCAGTAGTAGGGTCCCTATCATCCATCACCACACTACCATGAGGAGGAATCTCATGGTAATGATCATATTATGCTTCTGTTGAAGAGTCGATAAAACCTGGGGGTTTTCAGAATGCTTCTTGAATAACCTCAAGGACATTAGAATTGACCAGATTAGTGATATGCGCCTCATTTTGTGTCATGGATAGAATATGACAATGTAACTTATAGAATTTTTCAGGGATATGAACCTATTATATGGTGGTTTATAGAACCTTTTGATAACCATCAAGTGTTAAGAAAGTATGATCCTACTCCTGAGAAGCTGCAAGAATATTCCAACGAGAATCTTCATTATTGATTGGAATATGAACATTTCTTAAAGAATTTTACATTATCCTTTGGTGAGCCTCTATCATAATGGGATTATGACCCTGATATTTCACCTTTAGAACATTCCTCTGGTATTTTGTGATAGGGGTATGATGCAGTCCCAAGGCATGTGTTTCTTTCACTTTGTGAGCCCCAGTTGGAATAAGAATATAGGCCCTGTATGAATATGAATTACCTATAAAAATATTTCAATAGACCATCAAAATGGGAGAATGATTATGATCCTACACTTGTATGGACTTAGAAGGATGTTGGTGCCGGAATTCATCGGGGGAAGTAGGATTATATTCCTAGCTATCCTGAACTACTTGGATATTCTAGGTAGATTCAATGACACAAATATGATACTGTATCAAAGCATGTTCCACTCTTACTTGGTGAGACTCAGTCAAAATGAGGATATGATTCTAATACTAAGCTTTTAGAGCATGTATCTGATCATTTTAGACAGGAATATATGCCTATCTTGAATCATGTTCCACTCTCACTTAGTGAACCCTGGATAGAACAAGGAAATTAGCCCAATACCAGGAATTTGGAATATGTCACTGATCCTTTTTGATAGGGATATGAACCTATCCCAAGGAATGTGCTTCTATAAATTGGTGATCCCCAGTTTTAATAGGAATATGATCCTAGTTCAGAACCTCATACTTTACCAGAGTATGTTGAAAAAAATCTTAGATGAGCGAAAAATATTTACTTTTTATGGAGAAACCGCTTGTTAAAAATGATTAGAGTGTTTTGCTTTCCTATATATAGTAATAGGAATATGTGCTTATCCCTGTATCTGTTCTAGTACTAGAATATGTCAGTGGATATGATCAACTAATGCTGAGATGTAAGGATTTTTTGGAAAAGTGTTTGTAGAAATGTTATTTTTCACATTTTATATCTCCACTATATGCTAGATTATATCTTTGATTGAAGTGGGGATATGATCCCACTTATATCCCCTTTGTTCCACTAGAATATGATGATGTAATTCATGCCTGGTTGTAGGGATATGCACCACCCCCATGATTTCTGTAGGAATATTCCCAAAGACCTGTTCCGAGTGAGTTGGGATATGAGTCTGCTCCCTGGATTCTGTTAGAATTTGTTAGAAGGAATCATCTTCAAGAGTGGGGATATGATCCCACTTTCTATTTTATAGAGCCTTACACACCTAATGTGACATCATTATTTCCTGTTCATGGGTGTCATAGGTGGTAGTGTTTCCGGTTGAGATAATGTATGGGTGATTTTCTCACTCTGGGGATAAGCTTATGAAGTAGTTGGATGCGAAAACAAGGACCAATGACTTTATTATGGATTTTCTCAGCCATGTGGACTAATAAATTTAATATTTCTGAGTCCCTTTCATATAGCATTAAGGGTCCAGATTATACTATGCATATAGTATTCTTAGACCATTACATCTTCCATTTGATATTGAAGATTTTGTGCATGTGAGTTCACCATGCAACCCATAGGGGTTACTTCTATAGATAATTTTCTAGAATGGTCACTAGATGAAGAAATTATCCCATGATAGGGTGTTGTTGGTGGGAGTGGTATTTGTAGTCACTCAGTAAAAAAAATAAATCCCTTATTCAATGCATTATAGTAGGCATGATGCATGCTCAATTAGATATACATGGGTAACACAATTTTCATTTCTTATTATTGATCATTTCGTTCTGCTCACATGGAATTGACAAAGTGAGGATATACTTATTTCATGAGAAACCTGACTATATATAATCATCCATAAGATCCATGTTAGGTTTATTGTTCATCTTGTTATTTGATAGATTCATGTCATGTTTACAATTTTTGTTTCATCTGAAAAGATGAGGAACACTCATATGATGGGATCAAAATTTGTCTGATGTAAACTGAGTATTCTATCATCTTTATCATGTAGAGGAGATACTAGAATTAAATTATGTTCATTTACATCGGGTTCACCATTTATGTTTCATGAAAATGATGTGGCTGGATTTTCCTGATGGTTTGATTATGGGGGGTTCAATGTCTTGTACAATCATTCAAATTAAGATCACTATTTTTATCTCTAATAGAGAAACCCAATGACTACCACTTCCATAACTGGGTACATAACTACTTTCCAAAGGTAGGTGGTCCTTTGGGGTTTCAGACCCAGTGATGATTAGTAACTCACCTTGTTTGAGAGGATGGGAGGTCAGGATCATCACACCCTTTTGGGGGAATATTTTCCTACTATGGGACTCTATTTTATATTTAATATATGTTTTAGAATCTCTTCCTAATCGCAATATGGGATCAGTTACCCTAAAAATGATCATAGATTAAACAATTTTTTATTTAAAAGGGGAATCTTATTAGTGAATACATTTGTATGTATCGAAGGTTCTTTATCAAATTAACACCAGTTGATAGCTTCTCATATGTTGGAGTCATATAACTAGGCACATCAATGTTTATTGTTATCTAGGAAGGTGATCAATATTTCTAGGATGGGATTGAGCCATTATGAGGTGTCTTGTATATCATTATTTATAACATGAATCAATACCCAATTATTTTTTTATACATGTTCGGTTTAATATCATATATAAAGGAAATATATGGATGGGACTTGGGCACTATATGTTTGAGTTCATACCTCAAGGAGGCATGTTATATATCCTATGTATAGCAAGAATCAGGGTTCTCATAGTTCAATCATGACCTTAGGACTTACCTTGAGGTAGATACCCTTGTATGGGGGAAGTTATATCATGCCACAGATTTAGTCTTACACACAGAGGTTTCCCTAGCTGGTGGAGATTTGTCATGAAAATGATTTGTTCATTAAAAATACCTAATCCCAAGTGAGCTATGATTGGTGTGAGAAACAAGGGATAGTATATAACCAGACTCACTTCATATGAATACAGGGATTACATATTGGTATATCCCTTTGGATGTTCATATAAATATTGAGAGTTAAGAATACATCCTATATATCCTATTTATGGTACAAATCATATCCATCATAGTTTAGTTGACTTCTCAATCCCCTGGTTGGTGAGGAAGAATGATTAGTACATGGGAGTTAGTGGGCCCAGATGGTTAGAATGTTAGAGACATGATATGACTTACACTAAGGTGGATGCCCATTTAAACATAGGCCTTAGGAAAGAGTCCTATGTATCCTGGTTGTGGTAGGAATCATAGTTCTTATAGTTCAATTGATCGGGGATTACACACTAAGGATACACTATTATTTATGAACATATCATACCATTCCACTGATCAGGGCTTACAAACTAAGGTTGACCTAATATTGGTGGACATATCATATTATGTCATTGATTAGAGATTACACAATAAGTTTTCCATAATATGGGAAAACATATCAAATTATGCCACTAATCAGGGATTACACACTGAGGTTTCCCTAACATTGGAAGGCATATCATATTTTGTCACTGAATGGGGATTACACACTACTTTTTCCCTAATATTGCGGGATATATCATATTATTCTACTGAACAGGGATTACACAATGAGGTTTCCCTAATATTGGTGGACATATCATATTATATCATTTATCGAGGATTGCATAATGAGGTTTCCCTAATGTTGGAGTAAATATCATATTATGCCACTAATCGGGGATCACTGACTAAGGTTTCCCAATGAGGATGATATGATCATTTCCATTCCCTAAGCATACATGAGCTATGATCGGTGTGAGAAATAAGGGTTAGAAGTTAATCAGTCTCACTGCTTATAGATGTGGGACTTTTGTACTGGGAAAACCCTTTGGATATTTAAATATGGTGCTCATTACATATGAAGTTATACTACGTATACTAGTTATAGAAGGAATCAGATTTATATAAGTTCAGTGGATCTGGGATTACAAATTGAGGCTTCCCTTATATTACCACTGGACAAGTCTATCATGTCCTAAGAATTACACTTGACATAGCCTGGTTGTATGCCTACCATATCTTATTGTCTGCATGACATGTCTGGTTTTCTTCATGAAAACTCCTAGTGAAAATCACATGATATAGGTTGATATGTCTAGATTATTTCACAACACCTAGCCGAGGATGTCTGGAAAAACCATATGATCATAATTGACATGTTCAGAAGACATTGCGAGACCTAGATGATTTTTTTGGAGACCATCACATGATCTCGGATGACTTTTCTAGATGGTGTCACATGACCTAGCTAAATTTTCTGGTGGATGTATCCTGATCTTGGTTGGCATGTATTAGTGTTTTCATAAGACCTAACTTCCATGCTTGAAGGTTCCATGCGATCTATCTAACGATCCTAGAATGCTTTGTGAGACCCAGGTGGCATACACTAGTGTCACTACATAACATTGGAGACATGTCTAGAAAACATCACAAGATTTGGATAGAGAGCCCTAAGGGATTCATAAGACTCCAGTGACATGCCCAGATGGTGTAGTGTGACTTTCATTACATGTTCAAAGAATATTGTATTATTTAAAGGTTATGTTGAGGATACGTCTTATAACTTGAGGGACATGTATTATTGTTTTTGCATGATCTAGATGAGTCATGTGAAGTGAATGAGGATTAGTGAATCTATATTTTCATAGGTCTCCCATGTCTTTTATTAATTATAGTTTTTATTACATAAGTTCCTTATATTTTTTCAGTGTTCTCTTATCTTAGGATTCGCATGATTTAGAAGATGTGTTGGATATCCTTTCCATAATCCAATAGAATTTCATCGGGTGATCATAATTGATCATACAAAGTTCCCATGAATACTTCTTGATCTCTTAAGTTATTCCCCATATTTTACCTAGTGTAAAACCTATTTGATCACAACATTAACTACTATAAAAAAGTATACAATGATTCCCGGGTGATCCAGTTTGTGGATTAAAAAGATATTTTATTTATTGAGGGAGAGGGTATAGGTCTTCCCATCCCAACTATACATCTCATTTTGTAGTGCATATCTCATAAATCCATGATAGAGTTGGTGGATGGATTTGGTGGCATATAGTTTTAGAAATCCTTCCATAGGTATCACATGATTGTAAGTGACCATAATTCCATTCCATTAATACCCCATTTATTGAAATTTAACTAATAAAATGGGTCTTTACAAATCATGTGTAAATGAAAAGGGGATTTCGCAATGTCAAGATGAAATGTCTAGGGACTTTCAAAAGATTGGGATTATTATTGAAAGGCTTTATTGTGATCTCAAATTCTTTGTTTGGGACCCTCTACAAGACAAAAGTGGCTTGCCCGGGGGTCTTCACGAGATCAAGATAAGTTTTTTATGGAGTCATCATGTGATCAAGGATTATTTTCTGGGGAATATGACCTCCTTCTCATAAGATCATCCCATCTTCCCCTCACAATAAGATCCTATAATTTCCCTTTTTATTTGTTTATTTTACAAGGGCTGGAGGGATCGAAAGATTGTATGAGTATTGTTGAAGATAATCACTCATCCTATTAGTGATATGTCATGTGACCAATAAAGGGTCATATATTGATGGCCAAGAATAAATATGGATAACCCTTCTATTTGCATTTGGAGCCAGAGGGGGAGCACAACACCGCCTGGACATGTCTGAGACCCTTCGTGTGGCGATGCTGATATGCCAGCGGGCTCTAGTATGAAAATGCATACATTTCTCTAGTACCTCTGTGGTTTCTTGAGAACTACATGGTTGAATCACAAGATGATTTATGACCTCAAAAGGTTCCCATATTTTGGATATCTTTTCTATTATTTTACAAGGGTTTTGTATGGTTTTCTAGGAATCTGCAGATTGAAAAGTCTCCTGATCGGTAGGAACTCATCTGGCTATCATCGCATGTTTAATAGATGTCTCAAACGCCATCATAAGAACATGGAGGGCATGTAAAAGGGTGTCTAAATGATCTCTTAGTAGGTTATAAATTGTGTATGAAGTGATATATTGACCTTCATAAGGTCATGTTATCATGTTTCTTATTACAGGTTATATGATCCACGTTTCTTGGCAACCTTTTCTACCTTTTCTTTGCAAAGAAAATAATACCCTTGTTTAGGTATTTCTTCCTTTTTGGATTTTATGATGCTCATTTATTGGGAATCAATACTAAAAAAAACCAACATATAAGATAAAAAATTAAATGCAAGGCACATGATATTTTTACAAGGTTCACCCTCAGTATGGGTACGTGACTATGTCCTTACTTTGTTCGAGTCTCATTTGGGACACATAATTTCCATGAGAATCACTAAAAATTTAAAAGTGGTATGGGAATGTATAATACTTCACTGAAATCGTTTCCTAGCACTAATGTCTCCTAAAACGTGATTACATTTTTCCACTAGTTTATAATGTTACCACCAAAGAAAGTAAGTATGATCAATTTTACTCTAGGTCACTTCTGAAAAAAAAAAAGATCTTCCTCCAGGCCTTCTGAATAATTAAAATGAACTCCTACTTACAATCTCAATTTCTAGAGATCAATTATCTCAAACTTAAACATACATATCTCAATCTCTCAATATTATAACCTTATAAAACATTAGGAATATAATTTTTTCCTACACTACTAGGAAACTATCTAGGATCATTGTTATTCTTTTTCAACCTCAAGAATCCTCCAAGACTTATAGGTTATTATCCCTATAAAATTTCACTCAAATAATTAATAAAAACAAGCCCTAAATAAAATTTCCAACTATATAACCAATAATTCTCAATAAATCCAGTCTTCCAACTCTATATCTTCCTCCATTATCAATCCTATTCAAATTCCATCATTTCTTTCAAAGATATCAAAATATAAATTTTCAATGTCTCCCACATATCTCAACATAAACAATATTCATCAATTCAATAAAAATTGTCTGTAATCACAATTAAAACATTTTGAATTTTATATTTTTTAGTATATATCAACATCATCACTTTTACTTTTAATTCACATAATTTTTTTGTGAATTCATTTGGAATATTCTAGGTTTCTAACTTTCATAAAGTTCATCCTACATTTTCTTCTGGCCCTATGATTTCATCATAGTTGATTATTCTCCAGCATTTATAACATTGAACTAATATTGTAAACTCTTTTGAAGCTTTAGTGTTTTTATCTCATTTATTTAACTAATTTTGTAAACTCTACCTTATATAATCTCATCATCCAATATTTTCTTCAACATATCTTCTGATAACCTCATCTTCGGATAATTGTACATTTTTATTTTCATTAACTTCTACACCTATTAGATTTACCTTACCTCATATTTTGATATTCTAATTTTTTATCATCTTAATTTCTAATCGTTTAGACTAAAACAAACCATCATCTTGAAAAACCATCTAGATGTAGTTTAAAATCTTTCTTTGGTAACTCTAAAGAATCATCTGTATCATGTAAATATTTATCCCCTTTTAAAATATTTTACTATATGAATTATGAATATTGCATAAGAAATATATATTATTATGTATTTTATTATAAACTATCAAGGACATTGGAAAATATCTAACCCTTTCATCGTCTAGATACATCACATTTTATCTTTTTAAAAATTTATCTCATGAACACACTAAAAATCAACCTTGTCACTCCCCCTTTTTATTTGTTAATTTAACTAATCATGAATAACAAATTATCCTCTAACCACCCTAATGTGGTTACATTTGAAAATTATAATTGAATTTTCTATCTATAATTCCAGAATATCTTCTAAAATTCCTTCAATTTCCCAATTTAAGATATTTTTTTGAATCTTACATTCTTTCTTATTGAATTTCATATATCAAACTATTTAATTCTATACATAAGTTTATTACTCTTATATTCCTCTTGGAGATTTTTTTCTATGTTTCATGTATTATGGTATATTTTAGAGTTGATTTTTTTGTATTCCAGTACAACCTTTTAATTTTCAAATTTCTTCAACATGCTCCCTATTTTGGACTCATTTTATGTTATAATTCAATATTTGGCCCAAGAGCTTTTTCAAACATCTTAATAACTTCTTCAAGATTATGGATTTATTCTCTAGATGAAATTAAAAACCATCATTTCATTCATTTCCAAATAATATTTTGTAAATGCATCATTCATTTGTTAAATTCCATAGATTGACATGTAATTACCATGATCATAAATTCTCATTTTGGAATAAGTATTTCTTTTGTTCATGGAATTAATCCACTTCAATTTATTAAATCACTCAGATTCAGAGCTCTAGAAATTAAAAATTCACCTTAAATTATTCCTCAAAAACATTCTATCATTTAATATTGAAAATAAATATAACAACTTTAATAATTCAATGGGTTATCTAATATCTTACTTTGTATTTTCTATTAAAACCAACAACTCTCAATAAACCATCTTACAAATTTTCCTCAAACAAATAACTTTATAATAGATAATTTTTCTAAAAACTCATTGTCATATAATTTAATTTTTTTAGAGATACCGTCACTCTGTAAAAAAAACAAATTGTGTCCATATGTTACTTAACTTTTTTCCTCCTTATTAAAAAACAAAATATTCGGATTCAAAAAAGATAAAGTATAGATTTATGTACTTTTTTTACTAATCAAAGAACTTTTATTAAAAAAAATTAAATTTCCAAGGAAATAGTATAAGGGGATTAAAATATTGAATTCACATAACATCAGCAATGAAAATAATCATAAAATAAAAGGGGAGGGATCCAAGAGAGAATAATATAGTGAGAGGGGATGAGTCGTCACCTTTTACTTCCAAATAGTCTACCAAATTATTCTCTTCCTACTATGAGTGAAGGGTCATAACATTATGGTTGATTAAAATTTTTCATTCATGGATAAGATATATAAGTAAATAGTGGGGCCTAGAGAGGCCCTACATATACCAGATGACCAATGTAGAGTCAGATTTGACTACTAAAAGGGGAATGCCTATACGTTTTCAAATGTTCTGGCAGATATACAGTGCCATATTTTCTACTCTAAGTTAGTTTTCCTCACTATAAAACACCCTAAAGGAAAATATAACCACTCTTCCTATATTATGAACTGAACCCCAACCTTATATAAATCAAAACACACCATTGGTGTTTAGTTTGAGACCTGATTCTAGAGGAATCCCCTGAATCCATCAACCTAATCCCTTAGTGATCACATCTTTCTATTAAGAGTTAAAATATAAGTTCATTAAGGAAGATAATGGGTTAAACTCCTCCATGAGATATTATATATCTCAAATATCAAAAATCATATTGTTTTTTTAGGTGATGTAAACTAAGAAAAGTAACATGATATATGGTTTCATTATAAATTAACCAAATCATCCAACATATAGTAGGAAATGGAGTAGATGGATAAATACCATACCAGGAGTATAAGAATATTTTATGGAATCAATTTGAAAAAAATCAAAAAAAATTGAGATTTTTGAAGATTCCCAGTTCCTCTCTAGGGAAATTAAAAACTCATCATGCCCAATAACCTTTTAGAAAAATATGAACCTTTATATCCAAATGGGTGTAAATGTTTGTAGATATTTTTTGAAGCCAACTAAATTCCACAAATTTTTAACAATGTTTTCTATAAGAAGTGCTTTGGGCCTCATACACTAAAAAAATATAATTTTTTGTGGGATGCGTTTATTCCAAAACAATTCACCCCATTCATCTTATTCATGTTGAACATGAATGACATTGGGATAACATTTCATTTTTAAGAGACCTAAATGAGTTTTGGTGAAGAAACAATGATTTTTGTCTTTTTACATATACATATTATTAAAGAGAACCTTTTTCTCACCATTAAGGACCACATGTCTAAGCCTGGGGAAATCCCTAACCTCCTTCAAGGTAATATCAGGATCTAGATAGTAGTTAAAATAAAGAGGATTCCCTAACTAGTTATCTACCTCAAATAGCACCACCCATTTCATGATTATCTAGATATAGTTCTCTAGCATGGTGTGGAGTTGATGTTGGATGTTCCACTATAATTTTTTATAATTATCACCCCTTTTGAAAATATAATAAAAATTAAACTATTTTAGTTTTTTAACTTCCTTAAGTTAGAGGAAGGATTTTCATGATGTTTCAACCTTAACTCTTAAAATCTCTCCCATGGAATAACTTTTATGAAAATATCAGCAATATGATATTTTGTTGAAATATACTTTAACTTCACATATCTGTTAAAGACTTTCTCCTTGATCAAATGATATATGGTATCAATATATTTATATCTAGAGTATGACATTGGGTTCTTGGAAAGATCAACTACACTATAATTACCACAATTAATATTCAATGTTTTTTCAATGTTTATATTCAAATATTCTAGTTTCACTTTCATAAAAAACATTTGTATTCAAGAATTTGTGCTATTAATATACTCAAATTCAGTTATACTCAAAGTCATGGAACATTGTATCATACTATGTCGTCTCAAAATAAAATTATCAAAAAAATAATTTTCATCATTATATTGATTTTTAATCATTGTAATATTTGGCCCAATAAATATTAGTGAATCCCAGAAAGTTCTGTTAATCATTTCTTCTATACATCTATTCATAATTTTATGTTCTTTTAACATTTTTGAGAATTTTATTAGCAACAAACATATATGATTCTTTTGGATAACATTGATACTGATCACAAAAATTTAATCATAGAAAATATCTATACATGATTCCATTAGATAAATCAGGCTTCATATAATATTCATGAAGTTATTATTCTTTACACATTTCCATGTTTCATATTTAATCAAACTCGATATCTCCATTTAATAATGAAAAAATCAAATCTATATAATAAAAAATATATTATCTATGCACTACAGTGTCAGGAACATTCTGAAATCCTTAATTATTTTAATAAGTGAAAACGTTTCTAAAAATTCTATGTCTTCCACCTATGAATTCCCTTTGAAAACTAGTGTAGACTTATTACTTAAAACCAATCATTTTTATTTTGTTTATTAATGAACACACACTTCATTCCTATAACATTTTTTACTTTCAATCAATTAATAAGATCTTAGGTGTCATTTTTCTCAATCTAATCATGTTTTTCATTAATTTTATGTATCCCCTCCTCATGATAAATATCTTTCGAAACTAATTACAATTCAACCTATAACATGAGATCTATTTGATTTTCAAGACTCAATTTTCTTCTATTCTACATTAGAGATTCCTGAATTATGTTATTGTTCTCAAATTCAACCTATTTCTATAACTTCCAAAATTATAATTTTTTCCTTTAACAACACTTTCGTCATCATTAGAAAAATCGAAGTAATTATTAACCTAAATAAGTACACAATGATATTCATTTTTATTGGTTTTTTTGAAAATTTATATTATTAAATTCCATTAACTCTTTAAAATCTTCTTCATCTATGTTCTTTAGGAAGGATTTATGATCAATGAATTTCACATCATAGGATTCAACAAAATTATATAATTATTTATTCGAACACTTGTAGCATGTTCTATTTGATAAAAATCCCATGAATTCACCATATTTATCTTTTTTATAAAACTTTATTAAATCTATATTTTTTATCTTCATTTTACAAGAAATCCCAAAAACTGTGAATTATTTAATGGTAGTTTTCTTCTTATACCACATCTCATAATGAAAATTATTTTATTACATCTTAGAAAGCATTTTTTTTTAACATGTACAATTATAATTATAATTTCTCTCTAGAATCATTTGATAGTCTGTATCCAGTGAGTATAGTTCTTCCCATATCAACTGAACTTATGTTCTTTATTTAAAAAAATCTATTCTACTATAGAGTATATGAATCCCTATATTGATGATTAATACTATAATAACCTCAACTCTAGTAACCCAGATCTACTGTTTACTATATTCCATTGGAATATGATAAAATATATCACATATCATGGGATATAATAGTTTTTTTATACTTGAGAGACTAGATACATACATGATTCTGAAATTACATTCGAAGAATGAAATACAACTTAAATTCTAGTGAGACCTTTAATATTTCTTACAGTATGTGTAAAAAATCAGTTATAGATCACTTATGAATACCCTAAGGATAAGAAACAAAATAAAGGGGTGAGCTAAAATTCTTAGTAATGGAAATCATATAGTGAATTTTGTTGTATAATAAATAAGTAATGAATAATATTTTTTAGATAAAAATTATCAAATGTTATATATAACTAAAATCGTGAAATAGAAATATATCCATGGAGAACGTAGAAACATAAATAATCACATAGATAGAAATAAATGGTTTTAATAGGGATATAATGCATAATATGGAAATTATAATCTTAAAATGAAGGCTATATGATACGACACATTACATAAATAGATAATGAATAAACCGAAACCCCAAGATGATTTTTCTCATGAGACCTAACGATATATTAAGGGAAAATCTAATATCAAGACCCGCTAATCACTTAAAAAGACAAATTAATTAATCAAATAATATAAATTAATATAAATATAATATATAATAACCATTACCTTGAAATCAATAAACATTAGACTTGGAAAACAGGTATACGAAATGTTAATATTTTCCCAGAAAATTAAGGAAACTATTTAATCACGATCCATCTAGAGAAAGAATTTTGATGGTATAATTAGATAACATAACTATTGAATAAAAATAATATATAATGGATGTTTACAAATATGATAAATGATTTTATAAAGACAATATAAAGTCTCTTTGAAAAAAATAAGAAATAAACTTTTTTACATTTTAAAACAAAAAATTACCAAAAAAATGGGAATAAGATTATCTTTCAAAAAATCATAGAAAATTTTATAGGAGTCTTGATAATGAATTATGTTTATGATGGTGGGAAATTTTTTTCATATGGTAAACATTAAAAAACATTATTTTTCCTCTTTTGAAAAAAAGTCCAAAATGGATTGTATAAAAAAACATTGAAAATATTCCTTTTAAACCATTTTATATAAACTCAATGTTAAATAAAATTTATCATAATAAATCATTTAATTATATAAAATAACATAATTGAATCAAAATTAATAATATTGATAAAGAATAGAAATATTCTTGACTAAAAAGGACAAATAAGATCGGTTTTTTTATAAACTTTTTTTAATGGTTTTGAGTACCAAAAAGAGGAAAAATGAAAATAATAAATGAAAAAAAGAAACCATATGATAAGAATATATATGGGGTTTATGAGTCAAATAAAATACAATTTTCCATAAATTTAAATTGAAATATAAACAATCTCGATAAAAAGAGAGATTATAAACTAATATCTTGCCTTGGATTCCTGCTTCATCGAACGCATTCAAAACTACTATATAATAAATTTATATTTATTATTAATATATATAATACTCATATATATATATATATATATATATATTTATATACATAATTAATTCATTCCCTCATTTTACCCATTTACTCATAACTCTAATAAAATAAATTCTTTAGGTGTTAACGGTTTTGTTTCTTATTCATATTTTGATTCGGTGATTCTTGTCCTTGCACCATAGTCGGGGTTTCATCACCAAAAAATTATAATAATATGATATACATCATATTTATATATATAAAATAATCTTTTATAACTATCCATGAATAGTTTTTATGAAAATTAATTACATCACTTTGTCGAGGTGGTAGTCTGTATGTACACACGAGCAATATTTCCATTTTGAAACATATGGGTGGGAAATAATTTAGATAATATTTTATATTTATATAATCATAATCCTATTACAAATATAATATATATTGATTAAATTCATCTATATCACTATTCATTATATATAGTGATAAAAAATAAAATACATTGTTTTATGGAGGTGGTAGTTCCCATGTAGGCATGAGTGACATTTTCATTTTCCAGTAGATGGAAAAGAGATAGAAAATGGAAATAAAATTAATATATAAATATTTATGTACATTAAAGATATTTATTTAATTATTCTAATAAGGTTATGGATTTCTTTAGTAGGGTTAATAATAAAAAACTCAAAATGTCTTGGTAAGAACATATAACTTGTCCTAGGATAATCTCCTTTGAAAAACACGTTGAAACTTCTTATATTGGACTTTTGGGAATAAAAAATCATCTAGGTCATATATATGGGTTTTTAGAAGTTATTTGGTAAGATATTGGATGATATAAGGTGTTAAAAGTGTGTATATAATTGAGGATAGGAGGTGACCTTTTATAAGTGAGAGGAGTGGCACTCTTTTAAAATTGAAGAAATTTTGAATATAATAAATGTATTTCTAATAAAAGTGGATCAAATTTAGTAAAATTTGGAATATATGATATTTTAAGGTTAAAATACACTAAAAAATTAAATTTATATATTTTTTATAGATATTTTGTGACTTGTCTCTTAATTTAACTTCACTTTTTAACCATTTGTAAACTTAATTATGGTAATAAACTTTTACCATGACAACTTATTTTTATGTCTAAAAATTAATGTAACATTATTACCAAATATTTATAAATATAATTAAAAATATGGAAAACATTTTACTAGATTATTTTTTATATGGTAAAAATAAATTTTAATATAATTACACAAAATGCAACGAAGAACAGTTTTTTTTGAAAAATGTCTTTTTAAGTATAAAAACATTTTACTCAAAAAACATATATAGAATTTATATACATGAACTTTATAGAATTATGGATATATATATTGAATTTTTATGAATATAAAATTAATCTAAAATAAAATGGAACATTTTGAATACTTAATTAATGGAAAAGGACTAATATAATTTTTTATTATAAAAAAATATAAGTTAGGCTCCAAAAATTGAAATAGGGATTTCTAAATTAAGAATAAGAGTTTTAAATGATTATATTACTCCTTAAACATATATATTTTTAATAAATAGGATGAATCTATTTTTAATCCAATATTTTATCATGATGATGTCATAAAAAGTAAAAATATTTATAAAATCAATATCTTTCACTATTCACCTAAAAACAATTATTTCAAAAAATACCAAAAAATTAAACTAATATAAATTTGACTTTTAAAACTAAAAAATAATATTTATTATATAAATTTAAAATTATATAATATTTTAATTTTACATTTAAATATTACTATAAACTAATTATATTAAAATCCTAAAATGATAAGAAGTACATTGGTCAATAGTTTAGGGATGTAGTGTTTACCTACTATAGTAGGATCTTGGGTATTACATTTACCCCCCCTAAAATAATTTCATCCTCAATTTTAGAGGTATATGTTATTTCTAGAATAGATGTGGTTAATCGTTTCTCATGGCTTCTTCAAGCTCTTATGTCGCCTCCTCTAGTATGTGATTTCTTCAAAGGACTTTCACTAGCCGAGTTTTCTATTTCAACAACACTTTAATTCTAGTGTAAATAATCTAGACAGACACTACATTATATTACTATTCAGGTCAAAACTATATTTCATTATAGGTGATTGGATGCATTAGATTAGGCATTTAGTTCCTCCATAATGAAACATGGAATACGACTTGTAATCTAGAGAGGTTCGGTGGCATAGTCGATCGATAATCCCAAACTCTAATTCTATCTAAAATTTCAAAAGGCCCAATTTACATGGGTCTTAACTTACCCCTTTTATAAAATATTATAACTCCCTTTCAGAGATGTAACTTTAATAATACATTATCCCCACTTGAAAATCAAAGTCTACCATTTGATTAATAGCATTTATCGTATGTCCTCTTTGAGCTACACTGATATGATTCTGAATATTCCATACATTCATAATATTGACCTATAATTTTCATACATATATATTACAAATTATTATAAAAATATTCATTACAAAACATAATATTCTAAATTTTATTTTGATAGTTCAAATGACTTTCAAAACTTGGATGCATAAATAATAGGTTCATAAGTTAACTATAACATCTCTGACTAAGTTAGTCATAAATATCACCCTTCTTATGAATTCCATAATTAATAGCTTTCTTTATAACTTGGGAAAAGGAAACAAAAGAAAAGTTGGGCGCAAATACTCATTAAGGGTAAAAAATAAAGATATCAATGTTCAATTCAATATAAAATGAGCATAAGGGTAACGCAACATGAAAATAACATTTGAAAACTAGACCTAGAATTTAATAAACTATATTCTTGAGTCATGGAATAAATTTTTGTAGTTCATAAGATATGAATCATAAAAATCAAAGAACATGAGCCGTGAGAGAAAAACCTTAGCATAATACATTAGTTTTGGGAATGAACATATAAATAGAACCTAATTTCCTTAGTAGTCAAGGATCACTTCTAAGATTGTCATAGTGGATTGGGTTTATTCCCCGTTCCATTATAGTAGTAAATCTTATCTCCCATAATAATTATAATGGATAAATTCCCTTAATGAACTGGGTTCACTACCCATTCCATTCTTTTTTTATCTCATAATATATTCATCCTCAACCAATAAAATGGAGGGTTATATAATTTTGTGCCCACCCATTACATAAATATCATTACAGATGTGTCTACAAGACTATAAAACATTATTCATATCATAAACTGTAAAAAATAAATTGGTTTTATAAACATTTAATCATTTCATAATCCATTTAAAATAAATTGGTTTCATAAAATTTTCATAAATTCATCATAGAATAACCCATTAAAATGGAATGGGTTTCAAGAACATTTCATCGTGGAATGGCCCATAGAAAATAAACAGGTTTCATGAACATTTTTATCAATTCATTATGGCATAAAACATGAAAATGAAACAGGTTTCATAAAAATATTAGCATCATAATCATAAACCTTCAAGATTAAGAATAATGATGGTTTCATTAGAACATATACCTAGTAAATCATTAATAACATCAAAGTATGTCATCTTAGATAAAATGCCTTTAAATATCACTTGGAATATTTATTGAGGAAAATATCCTTTTCACATTGAAATAACTTCATTAAAATCTAAATATTTCCAAAATACAAGGAATTTTTTTTTAAAAGAAACTATGAAAATTATAAATTAATCCTCAAATAATTTATTGTTCAGTATGTAATTAAATTATATTCATGTCATATAAATTTAAAAGAAAACATTCTTTTCATACTTTTGTAAAAAAAAAAGTCAAAAGTACCTGTTCTGTAAAATAAAAAGAAGATTCCTTTTAAAACATTTTGTTAAAAATTAAAACATGGGTGAAAATGATTTTAAAAAATCATAGTATAATATTAAAAACATTCATGAAAAAAATTAGAAAACATTTATACTGGAGAAAAAAGGATTTTCAATTGAAGAGAGAAATAAAGTTGATTTGATTTAAAAATATTCTGTATATATCTTGATTAATTAGAAAGTGAATAATTAAAATAAATCATTAAATATACATAAATAAATAAAGGATTTAAAAATTCATCAGTTTATTGGGAGTTATATTATAATATATCATTATCAAAAACTTAATCGTATACAATCCCGATAAACAATGAGATTGTAACATGAAACCCTTACTACTTTGGTAACTTTTGAATCGTAATCCCCATGAATGAATAAAATCAAATGAATCATTAAATATATTGAAAATAATTATATTCATGATATAATATTTCAAAGAGTCTGTATGTAAGACACATAAAATAATATAGGTACATATCATAAAATTTGTCTCGAAGAAAACAATTTAAGATGAAAAACTCTTACCTAACATCAGACTTCCTTTATACGTGTTCAAACCTCTTATATGATAAATATGGATTTATTATACATATATTATAGAACCAAAATAATATATATCATATCATATATGATTTTATTTTAATATCTTATCAATTGTTTATTAATAATTATTTATTAAAATAACTATTCTGGGTGATAACTACTTCATTTTTCATGCATGTTTAAATTCGTAAGTCTATATATTTATAATTTTTTCATGGTTATATAATATAAATAATGATAATAATTATATTAATATCATATATATTCATTATATATAAATTTATCTTCATCCATATAATTTCGAGATAGAAAAATGAATTACACCATTTATATAGACGATAGACCGTACATACTCATGAACATTGATTTTACTTTTCAACTCAAGGAATGAAATAATGGTAAATAGAAATTCACATTTAAATAATAATTATAATATCATATAAATAATATATATTAAGTTATAGTTAATTGTTATAACAACCCCTTAAAATTAAGTCTATCATTTTTAACTTTCTAATATACCGTGATCTGAGATACATGCTCAGAAATATATCTCTTTCAATATTCCCACAAAAAATATTATTTAAACTATCAATACATATTCATACTTCTTGGATGAATAGAGAAAAATGAAATATGAGCCTTATCCAACAGATCCTTCTTTAAATCAAGTATGGGTGGAACAAAAACATGTTTTTTAAACCTCATCATTCCATTATAATAATGGTT
Organism: Viscum album; assembly: GCA_963277665.1. Classification (NCBI taxonomy): domain Eukaryota; kingdom Viridiplantae; phylum Streptophyta; class Magnoliopsida; order Santalales; family Viscaceae; genus Viscum; species Viscum album. The sequence continues at coordinate 750,494,303 of OY728136.1, read as the reverse complement.
GAAATTAGGAATAATTCTATTCTTCTTTTGCAGTTCCACATCTTCTACCTATGCCTATTTAATTCTCACATGGATAGAAAGTTGAACACTCATTTTAGAATTATAAGATTCATCCCCTTACTTAAATATTTCTATATCCATCCTTTGATAATCTATAAGTATTGGTTGTTTTCTTATCCTCATCATAGATAATCTAAAATAATCCTTTTGACTCAAAACATATGCCACCTTGTTCACTTTCCCAAGATCATAGAATATTGAAAATTCATAGCCTTTAATCCTATCCAAACATTTTATCAATTGAATATTCATATATTTCTAAATTAATATATACTTTAAACTTTTACGATTAGTATATATATCACATCATTCTCCATAAAGATAATTCAACTATATATATAATGTAAAAAAATTTGCAACTAACTTCAAATCATTAGTTTGGAAATTTTTCTCATGAACCTTCAGTTTTCACGAGGCATAAGCTATAACCATATCATTCTTCATGAGAATTCATCATAATCCCTTGTTTGATGCATCACTATAAATTACAAACCCTTCAATATTAAAGGTAATACAAGAATATGTGTGATGAATAACCTTCTCTTCAGTTCATCATTCTAAAAGAACTTGGATCCCTTCCATGTTTACTAGGTGAGTGGATTAGACATCCATGATAAACTCTCCACAGACCACAGATAATATCTATAAAAAATAATACTAGGGACCTTAGTCATAGTGGTTGGTCTGGTCCAACATTCAATAGCCTCCATATTTTTTTAATCCACCTATATACTCTTTATTTATATTATATAAACCAAAAATGAAACTTTATGAAACTAAAATTTACAATTTTTAAAGTTTTTATACAACTTCTCCTTCTTTAGGGTATTCTAAACAATTATAAAATTATCATCATATTCTTACTTACTCTTTGAATATATAAGAATATCATATATAAATACAACCACAAACTAATCAAGGTAATATCTAAATAAACTGTTCATTAAATTCCTAAAGAATACAAAGGAATTAGTATGACCAAATGGCATCGCTATATCTTCAGAGTGTCCATACCTTGTATGTAATTCTATATTTGGTATATCCTCCACTTTTAACCACAAATGATGACATCCAAAATTAATATCAATCATAGAAAATTATCAATCTCTGCAAAATTGATCAAACAAGTCATCAATATGAGGCATCATATACTTATTCTTAAATTGTATCTTGAAAAGTTATCATTAATAAATGTAGAGTCGCATTGAACTATTTTTATTCTTAAAAAAAATAAGTAGTTCACCCCAAGGTATTTCACCTGGTTGAATAAATACTTGTTCAAGATTATCCTATAGTTTCTTCTTTAATTCCTATAACTCAATTAGATTCATTCTATACAGGGTAATTGAAATATGTATATCACCATGTATAAGTACTATTGAGAAATCAACTTCATAATTTCATGGAAGAGTAGGAAACTATTCTAGAAATATATCGTAAACTACCATATAATAGGCATATCCTCAATATTAAGTGTCTCCCCAACCAACTAAGATAAAAACTTATTTTGATAGGAATCAAGACCCATACAATCGATGCAATCTCAATTTGAAGTTAATATTTTTCTTTACACCGATTGATGATCATAGGTTGGTTTAGAATATCAAAAGTGAATTCGCATCCCCCATAATTGATGTGGGATTTATCTAAAAAAAGCCAACCCATGCCCACAATAATATCGAATTCAACTAGAGATAGGGTAATGAGGTTTTCAGGAAAAGCAAAACCATAAACTTTAATAAGAGAAGAATCATAGACTTAAAATGTGATAATCATACCATTAAGAGTTTTCACTAGTAATTAAACATCTAATCGTTGAGTTGGTATTATGATACCCTTATAAAATTCGTCTGATATAAAATTGTAGTTAGATCCAAAATTAAACATGAAATTATCAATTCTAGAGTGGATGGTTAGTATGTCTTTCACCAATTTGGTTTCCAGACCTGTAATAATGATGGCATGAGATTTCCCTTTATATTTGGGATTAAGAGGTTGATGGAATCGATCATCATAATTAACCTTCATGTTTGAGAACCAGTTAGCATAATGTCTATAATCTTGGAATTTGAAACACTAGAGTGTGGGTGGTTCATTCTTTCGTTTTTTTCTCCATAATTAGCTAACTTCTTCTTCCCATTACTTAGAAATTCAATTTCCCAATTAACTTCCTTACCACAGATAACTTTTATCAATAAACTTAAGAAATTTTCCTCCATGTTTCCAAATAAAAATTAAGAATAAAATAATTATCATCAAATTATCTCCATGATTTTTAGAATTCCATTTAAATTCCATATTTCTTTTCTTATCAAAATTATGAAATTGATGAGTAACTCCAATCTCCATCCCTAACATAATATAATATAAAATTGTTTCTTCATAGTTGTGGGAGTCTCTTATAACTAATCTTCTTTGGACAATTGGTTTTAATATACTAAATAATCAATAAATATTATATTCATATTAGATGATAATACCAGAAGCGTACCTTATATATCTTGTAAAATTTTCCTCATTGGTACTAATGGATTCATAATTCTTATTATTCATCACAAGTAATTCTTTATCAATTTTTGTATGAATAAAACTAAGAAATTACTTATTTAAAAATAAGAAATTAAAATCAGAACACTCCATGGAGTAAACTTCTTCTCATTGCCTCATGTTATTGATAAGATTACACTATTGATATACTTCAACTTCCAATTAATAAACACAAAAAATAAAATTTTCATGTACTAAAAATTGGAGAACAAAAAATATCTTTTCAATGGTACTAAAACTTTCCTCAGTAACTAGTGAATCAGAAGACCTACTTAAAGAAGGCAGGTGTTTCCTCATAAAGGATTCAACATAATGTTGTTCCCTCCTTTTCCCATTTAAAATATCATCATGATTCCCATATTGAGAAGGTTTTTTAATCATAATAAGGATATTTTTCATTCTAAATCCCATAAAATTTGGTTTATCGTGAGGAACACCATTGAATTTTACATCACATTCAGTATTAAAACTCTTTCTTCAGCTTCTAGGTATAGACTAAAACAAAAAATCATTGTGGTAAAATCAATAATTATAGCAAGAAACCACATAATCATGAAAAATCATTTATTGGAGGTCTAAATAAAGACACATTCTTTTCATTCTATGAAACCTTAGTTTTAACCTAGGTCATCCACGATCATTAACAAAACATTAGGATGTTATCCAAAACTTAGACTTATCCCTAGGGATCTCACTAATATTTTCTCATCTTAGTTATGAAAGGTTACTAAACCTTTTTATGATACAAAAAATAGTGACTCATAAATTTCATATATAGATATTATATCTTATTAGATACATATTCATTAAATAATATAATGATCCATTCCAAATCGTATATGACTAGTATCATTGGAAAATTGGATATATAAACAACTATTTATTAAGTGAATCACATAATCTCCCAATAAATTATTCATAACTAGAACCATCTTAGGAATATCATACTTAATAAATTTCTTCATTACCTAGGTAAAGCTAACATAAGAAAGAGTGACATCACATTCTTAGTAAGGGTAAAAAAGTGAGACATCAATAATCACTTATGCATAATATAAGAATAAGGGAATGAGAACATCAGAACAAAATTTGAAAACCATACCCAATATATCATATATCATAATCTTGATTCATGGAATAAATATTGGTATTTTATATTGGATTGGGTTTACATTCTATTAAATCATATTAATCAAGGTTAACTCCAAATACTATTTTATTAAATAGTGTTCTTTACTGAAATTATTTTACTCCGCATTCTATTCCTTTTTATTTCATTAGATATATAACTTTACCCAATTTAGTAGAGGGATATATGATTATATTCCCATCCATCACATAATTAAATTCATATAGATGTGTTCCATAGGATTATTAAACATTTTTCATTACATGACCCATAAAAAAATGGGTTTCAAAAAAAAATTCATCAAGGAATAACTCATGGAAAAGAAACGAGTTAAATAAAAATTTCATTAATTCATCTTATTAAAACCTGTGAATATAGAATGGGTTTCATAAACATTTCATCATGGCATAACCCATGGAAAATAAACGGTTTTCATAAACATTTTATAAATTCATCATGGCATTACATGTGAAAATGGAATGGGTTTCAAAAATATCATTCCATCATAAAAATAATCCATAAATAGAAATAATATGAATAGTATCATTGGATCATATCTCTAGTAAAGCATTAATTATATTAAAAGATGTTATCTTAGATTAAATTCCTTTAAATATCACTTGGTATTTTTCTTGAGTAAAATAACCTTTTCACATTGAAATCACTTATTTAAAATCTAAAAAATTAAAAAATATTATGGAAAAGATTTTCTTTGAGAAGAACCTTGGAAACATAAAGATGAATCTTTGAATAATTTAATGTTGATGATAGTAGGAAATTTAATTCATGACTTATAATTTAAAATTAAACATTCCTTTAATACTTTTTGTAAAAAAACAAAAGTATCTCATTAAAAAAAAGACAATAAGATTCAATTTAGACAATTTTCTAAAAATTAATTCAAGGGTAAAAAATGAATTTCAACCATTATAGGTGAATATTAAAAACATTATTGAAAACATTTTTAGAAAACATATATATGGAAGAAAAAGGATTTTCGACTAAAGTGATAAATAAAGTTTTTTTTCCTTAAAATTATTTTTTCAGCCTCTTGAATACATTAGAAGAATAAAATGAAAAGGATGAATTAAATATATATAATTAACCATAGGATAATTAAATTCTTGAGTTTCTTTATATTTCGATCATAATATTTCATCATAAAAAACTTAATCATAATTAATGTTGATAAATAATGATATTATGACATAAAACCCTTACCGCTTTGGAAACATTTGAAGCATTAACCCCATGAAATAATAACATAAAATGAAACTTTAAATCTCCTTAACATAATATATTCATGATATAAAATTTTAAATTGGTTATTTTTACACATCATAAAAAAATATGGGTTCATATCATAACATATGCCCCAAAGAAAAAAATTTGAGATGAAAAACCCTTATATTAGGTCCAACTTCCTTTGTACAAGTTTGAAACTCCTTTATATTAAATATTATTATTTTTATAAATATATTGAATAAAAATTATCATATATATCATACTATATATTATTTTCCTATAATATCTTATCACCCGTTCTTCAATAATTATTTTTTAAAATAAACATTCTTGGTGATAATTGCTTCATTTCTCCTGCATGTTTCTGTTTGGAATTCTATTTCTTTACAATTTGATCTAAGTTACATAATCTATTAAATTTTAAACATCATATTAATATAGATAATATTTATTATATAATAATTTATAGTCATCCATAAAATCTGTAGATAAAAAATGAATTACCTTATTTGTGGATATGGTGGGTCATATGAACGCATGAACGTTATTTTCACATTTTAATTGATGGAATAACAAAAAGGTAAATAGTAATTCACCCTTATAAAATCATTATAATATCATATAAATATTATTTATTCACTAAATCCATCCTTATTATCATCTATGTAAATTGTAAATGAAAAATGAATAACATCTCTTTTTTGAGGTGGTAGTCTACACGTATGAACGGACGACGTTATCATTTTTCAATGGATTCAAAGGTAATAAGGTATATTTGATAGTATAATCATATAAGTTTAATTATTTCATAAATTTCATATATAAACTTTAAAACCATAATAATTACCATGTATGAAATATGGCGATGATAAATGAATTGTATCTCTATGTGAGAATAGTAAGTTGTATATACGCACGAGCGATACATTCACTTCCCATTTGATGGAAAGAGGGTGTATAATTTTAATTTCATAATAATAATAACATTTAAAAATATTTAATATAATAAATTTATTATTTTATGATAAATACCATATATTTAGAGGATTAAAATATGGATTTAAAAAGAAAGATATCGGTTAAGGTGATTGCCTCTTCTTTGAAATAACTCATTTCGATATCTTCTTAAGGATCCAATGGTTGGTATTTTTAGAAGAAAAAACCACTATAATATGATTAAGGATTTTAATAAGATATTTTTTCTTGGTTTCATCAAGTTATAATAAGGAATTTTTTGTAAATAACATAAATGAGGGGTTCTGTTTTATAAGTGAGGGGAGAGGTGCTCTTGGAATTTCTTGAAAGATTAAAATTTTAAAAGTCATTATCGATAGAAATGTATCCAAATGACAAGATATTAAAATATAAGGTATTATTTGGTTTAAATACCAAGAAAAAATTAAATTTTGATAGGTTTAAGGGGTGATTTAATCCTTATGTTTTGGTCCATCCCCTTAGTTACCTTATTTTAACCTTAACCACAATAACGACTTTTCTCAATCTTAAAGGTTTATAATTTTACTTATAAGGTAAAAAATATATCTTATAAATGGAAAAAATATGATATGTTAGACCATATATTATCCATCTTTTCCTCTTCCATGTTTTTTATGTTATTTAAATAATTTAATAAATTATTATTTTCATAAAATATCATTAATGTCATTTTTGACACTAGTCATTTAATATGACACTAAAGACACCCAAAAAAGATAGAATTTTAATATAATACATTAACACAATAATAATATTTTATTTTCATCTATAAAATTCATTTAAAACTATAACTCACTCAAATTATATTACTTTTAATATTTTTAGTATCATTTTCATTTTATTTGGAGAAATGGATTTTCGGCATTGCGTAAGAATTTAAGGTAATTATATAATTTATACAAATTAGAAATAAATTACCATCATTTAAATAATTTTTTTATTATTCAAATAACCATTAAAATTCATTTAAAAATTACTTTTTACCCAATATGAAAACATAATATATATTTAAAAGTAAGAGAGTGAATTTTTTTAATTTTTTTACTTTAAATATTATATAGGTCATTTTCAGGGACAAGTGTCCCATAAAAAATAAATTTCGAGCATATATTGATAAGGTTATAATTTATTTCATCTAAAAATAATTAATATTAATAAAATTTTTACTTTACCATTTAGTTTTAAACTAGGTTAACCCGATTTACCCATTACCGTTGTGGTAAATTTTACAATGGTTACTATTCATATTGCCTAAAAATAAAAGGGACCTATTTACCAAATTTAGACCTCATAATTATAAATATTGAATCCATTTTTTACAATTAAATTTCTAAAATTGGAATTAATTTACTTTAAAATTAGTTTGCAAAATGGGTTTGAAACTGTATTTTAGAAAAATATATTTTTAATCATAAAATTAAAATTATTCATATCACATGCCTAGAAAAGAACATTATATGGATGTTAAAAATTTTGATTGAATGTGTAATATATAAATTTCACTAAAAACATTCACCAATATTAATAATTTAATTTATTGATATAAAAACACATTACGTGCATAAAAATAGTTTTTCAGAAAAACGTCTCCTTTATTTTAAAATGATTTTTATTTTAATTTATAATTAATTGATAACTATTGAACTATTTTAATTCATATGAAAACATATGGTTTTCATAATTTAGTTATTCTGATTCACACCCACCAATCCAATGGCTAGAGGGTAACTTTCATATTAAATAATAATATTTTAATAGTTTGTTGTGGTTTATTTAAACTATGTGTTGCACATATCAGAAGCTATCAAAGAAATGAAATTTTTATGAAAAGGAATATATCATAAAATATCCGGGCATTACATTCCTGGTTATCTACTCAATATTTCTTGGGACTACTAAACTTGATTATCTAATATCATCCCAACAAGTTATAGTATGAAATATCTTCCTAATTAATTCTTTATATAGTGCAATTAGAATGATTAAATAGAAGCTGTTATTGTATGAAAATTACACTAGAGGCTGATATTAATCCCATGTACCAGTAAAGTCAAGATATCATGATCTCAGCATAGATTCTAATTTCTAAATAGTTCTTTCTAACTTCCTATGGTGACCCTAACTAAACATTCCTTTATTCTACATCATTTTCATAATTAAAAACATTATATTATATAATAAACTCAACATTCTAAGAATCAAGTGGGTTAGCGTATTTGGAACTAGCTACATAATACACTTATTTGAAAATTATTATAAACATTTCCCAATAATTTCATCATACTAGCTCTTCTTATAAATATATCCCATGTTAAACTTATTCTCATTCCCCAAGAAATAGAAACAAAAAAATGTGGTGATCTCAAACACCCGATTAGGGAGAAATATAATTTTCAACTTGTTTCCCATGGTGAGATCAAAATAATATTATAAAACATAATTATGATTGAAATATAATATTAAATTAACATGAAACCATAAAAACAGTTCATATGGAATGATAGGACAACAGGTAATAACATCTGATTAAACATATAACATAGCGTAAAGACTGGGAAAACATGAGACTTAAATAACAAGCTAGGGTGTATAGCATACTCATATATCAAAACAATGTGAAATAAAAATGAGCATAGAAACAAAACATTTTTTTATTATGAATCGTCACATATTTCTCATATGGGATAAGGAATCACAATATATTTCCCTGAGTGGATCAAGAATTATAACCTATGTTAGTTCAAAAAGGTTAAGTACCCTAAGAGGGGGGGGGGGTAAATCATGGTAAGGCATATTAAAACAACCACCCCTTCAGATCTTGTTTCATCGTTAAAAAACACACTTCTCTCTTTCTCTCATAGCAATGTATAAACAAAAATTAAATCAGAAATGGTACATAATGATTTTACTTGGTTCACTCTCACTTGACTATGACCAAGAAGCATACCACAAAAATGTGCTAATGTACCAAATCCACTAAATCTCACTTCCAAATTACAAGGTTAGGGCTAAATCACTTATATGCCCAAGATCAATGCCTTTAAAGGTTTATGGTTAGCTCACTACTTTACCATGGGTCACTCTCTCTATGTATCTTTCTCTAGATCACTACCGGTGGAAATGATCATTGTCTTCCATTTATTTTTCTCACTAATCTTAAAAGGGATCCACTCATAGTTTATGGACTTGTAAGTCCCTTCATTTGCATGAATGTATGCATACTCAATTGTATGTAGATGCACTATTGAATTAATTTTTTCACCTGAAGATGAATTACACTTTTACAAAAACTATTAGTTTGTATAATTTTTTTTCATGAACTGTTTTAGTCACTTCAAGAACTTCCTTGAGTCATCTATAGATTTCCCTATTTCCTCTATGAACTGTGTTTCACCATGTGGCATGTGTTCTTCGCAAACACCTATTCTTTCATGAACTGTCCTATACTTATGAGGGTGAATTCTTCTCCATGGAAACTTTTCCTTTATGAGTTGTAGATTCCCAAAAAACCCATTCGTAGATTGTACCCACAAACTACTTCACCCATAATAAAATTATCCCTCATGAACTCTTCTCCTTCACAAAATCACTTAAGAACTCTTTGAAACTTTTCCAAATTCTTCTTGGAGTGGTGATATTTTCTAATGATATTTACTCCAACCTTAATGATCCGATTATTGGTCCTTATATAAGCAACTAGATCCAAAAATCTCACTTATCCAATTTCACCAAAAATTTTATGCAGTACAACCTTCACTGCGAACTATGTTTTGTGGTCTGGATAGCGCCTTTCTTCCTACATGGTGTCCAATGCCTTCTAAAAATAAATCACTTCCTATCAGCCTCATGTGATATGACTCCCACGAATTTTTCTCCTCCCATAAACTACAAGACTTCCTATGAACTATTTTTCCTATGTGGTATGTGCACCGTACTTCGCGGTCCACATAGCGCTACTATAAAAAAATTCATACTTTTAAAATTTCCTTCATCATTCTTTATACTCCCTTTTCAATATGTGAACTATGCTTTGTGTTCTATGAAATATGTGATATATAAAAAAATCCCTTTAACAAAAACCAAACATCCTATTTTGAGGCCTAAAATTTTGGAAACACTAGGAAAATACTACACCTTAAACACCATCTTTGACAAAACCAACCATACTCATTTGTGTTCATATGACTTTATCAATAAACAAAATCAACCAAAAACACCAAGAGAGAACCTTGAGGGATTTTTCCCAAAAACGTACTTCCTATATTAGATCAGGAATCAAAACTTATTTCTCATGGGAAATTAGGAATCACAAAATATTTCCTATTTTGGATTCAGAATAACTACCCATTTCACCATTATCTTATGAGATTTAAAGATTTACCAAATGAATTGGTGGGATATATAGGGCTCATCAATCTCTTAAAAATTATCCATACACATGTGTGTAATAAGAAAACATCAAATCATAACATCCTTAAAACCTAGGAATAATAATGGGTATTATATTAAATTTTAAAAGGTATCACATAAGTAAGAACATAAACTAGATCAATTGATAGTAAATTAAATCACTCAAAAGAGTTATTATAAAACTATTTTGACGGTGATTTATAAAATATAACATAATTAAAACCAGATCTATATGGAGATAAAGAGGAAAATATAATCCAAATAGTAAAAGAGAGTATGAAAAGATTGTTTTAAAAAGGAAATTATAAATATCACATGAACTAATACATATTGGATTTCAAAATAAAATATTATAACATTGTTGTTAAGTGAAAAAATGGTCTTCAAAGAATGATCTATTTAAGTGATATCAATACTTAAGAAGATGGAAATTGTACAAAATATATTATAATTTTTTTGAAAAGAAAATAATTAAAGGGGATTTGAATTAGTAACTCATTTTCCTAGAGAGATAAAAATGGAAATCATATGTAAAAATGAGATCATTAAATATAAGTCACATTTAATGTTGAAGTTACAAAAACTGCATAACTCAAAGTAAGGGATTTGAGTTACCAATGTCCCTTACCTTTACACTTGATTTCCACCAAAATGATTTAACCTACTTTATAAAAAAATAACTATCTTAATCACCTTTTGTATAATCTTATTCATATCCATACCCTTTTATAAACTTAATTTACAATTATTATTTTATGTTTATTATTTAGTTCTTATCCATTTTCAATTTTAGGTGGGAGTAATCATGATTATTTTGAACTAGCTTTGAAATAGCAGTGTTTTCCTTCATTCTTCTCCCAAATTTAATTATTACCATTTTATAAAATATACTAGATTTTATGTTTTTATGATCATTTATACATTTATTATTTCATTCCATGAGAGTTTTTGTTACAGTTCTTATAAATAAATTGGTGATGAGCATGTTTCGTTATTTTTTAACAAATGAAGGGAGGTAAATTAATTAATTGAAAAAATGTTTATATTAAAAAATAAAAAAAATTATTATTTTTTAATATATAATATTAATTTTATAATTCCATACTTGATATCATTTTTATATATGTAGTCAAACCAACCCAACAATAGTACGCAACAATCTTTGTGTGAGTATAGATATATAAGAGATATTTTTTTATAATATCGTTACCACAAATGTAAAATTACATTATTTATATTTTATTAAGGTTACTAATTATAATTAGGATGAATTATAGGAATAGGTTAAATTAAAATTAAGTTTTAACTTATAAATAAATAATTTCTCATCTTGTTATGTTGATTTTATGTGGTTAGTTTGATAATGATCCCTTATTGATAATTTCAAAGATAGGAGTCCTAATTTACATTTTTGAAATATAAATCCTGAATTAATTAACATATATATTCATATAACCCATTTATAGAACCATCTTTGAAATGTGGTTACAAAAACAAAAATGTGTCTTCCATGGAGGTTGTAGTCCGCACACTCACATGAGAAACATTTTCATTTTTTTAAATTTAATGGGAGGGATTACATAATGGTTATACGATAAATATAATAAAATTTTAAGTAAATTATTTACATTGATTTAATTATATACATATTTTTATAATGGATTTTTAGTAGGGTGGATGATAAGGATAAATAAGGGAAGTTAAAGGGTAAGTAATACTTTGGTTGAGAATTTGGATCTTATCTTAAAGTATCTTTTGGAAATGAAGGGCTTAAAGAATTTTTTGAGGCTACTTTCTAAGAAATTTATATAGGGGATCTATAATAAATAAATTTTTTATACATTCATTAGAATTTATAACTATGGATGTGTCTTTAAAAAGGGTGGAAGTGAGCTCCTTTTATAGGTAAAAAAGCAGGATAAATATTTGGAAAAGAATGTTTGTTAAGGGGTAAGAATGATATTGTAGGATATTTAGGTGAGTTAGGTGGATAAATTTTATTGATACATGTAGGTATGAATTTATAACCTAAAAAGTCATTACAAAAGGTTTGAGTGTTAGGTTGTTTTAGTAAAATTTGAGCCACATTAGATTACCTAACACTTTTAATCTTGATTAAATATTAATCATCATTATTATTTTACCACTAATGATATAAGATGATTCTTATTGATAAATTTTCACATGAAGAATTATAATTTGTACTCAATTTAGTCTAATTCAATTTAAAAATGTGATAAAATTTAATTTTACATAAAAATATATAATGTTTTTACAAATTTTTTTTATTAAAAACTATTTTAATCAGCAAGTATCTTTAATCATATTTAAAATTTATTACCAATAAAATTAGTATTAATTGATTTATATATATTATTAATCATAATACTAGTTTCTTAATTTAAAAAATATCTTTTTAATTTAAAAAAAATATTTAGAAATGTATCATTCTTTGAAAAATAACTATTTTATCACAGTAACAAATATTTAACTTAGTAATTCAATTTTATTTATAAAAAATTAAATTGACCCCATTAAATAATTTCAAAATTATGATTGAAAATATTCAAATCATTCTATATGGTTTAATTTTTAAAATTTATAAAAATCAATTTTAATATCTACATGCCAAACACATAATTTGTTTAATAAACTAGTATCGTCTATGCGTAAATTGACATTTGTTTCATTATACCTTTTTATATAGTTTTTATTAAGTGTTTACTTATATTAATACCCAAAAAATTAATGGTTATAATATAATATGAATGTTTAATAATTTTATTAAGGTGATGTGATTTTTTTTAGTTCAATTTTTCATGGAAGACAAGATACTCATGAAGTATTTAATTAAGGAATATTATTTTATAAAAAATGTGGGCCATTAAATTTTACCCTTCTAAAAATTAATTTCATCATAAAAAATTATTATTCAGATGAAAATAAGTGAGGTTACTTTTGTCTCATTAAATCCTCAAGTTCCTATGTATCTTCCTCAAACTTATCATTCCTCTGTGGAACTTTGACTTGATGAGTAATATTTTCGGCTACGCCTTATCTCTTTGATCTAGAATTTTCATTTTTTATTCCCCCTATGAGAGATAAAATTTCCATTTCATGGCTTCCAAGTTTTATCATTTATGATGGGTCTCGTATGTACATACTCAAAATAGATACATGGAACACCACATTCACTTGGGAGTGGTATGGGGGAGTGTTAACCGATAAGCTACCATCCCGACACAATAAAGGATTTATAAGGGATCTATATAAATATGGATTAAATTTCCCATATTCCCCATTCTCATAACATTTTTCTATAGAAATATCTAATGGAACACCGATTAAACCAAATTTAAACTCTAGGTCTAGTTATTCATTGTTTGTATGACTCTTCTATCGACTTTGTGCTTCTTTCATAGGCTTCTGAATGGTTTGAACCATTTTTATAATTTTATAGAAAAGGTTTGGACCAATTAGATTCTTCTCTCTAACTTAATACAATCATGTTGAAGTCCTATATATATTCTTGTACAGATCCTCATATAGTTCCATTTTAATTCTAAGATGTAAACTGTTATTATATGATAACTCTAAAAAAGTGAGGTGTTGATAAAAAATCCTTGGAAATCTGTTGAACATGATCTCAACATATCCTCCAGGGTTTAAATGGTCCTTTCAGACTAGCGATCCTCTTGAGGATAATAAGTGGTAATGAAAATAAGATATTTATCTATTGATTTTTGAATACTTATTCATAATCTTAAGGTAAACTTTGGATCTCTATCAAATACAAAGGATATTAGTACTCTATATAGCCTCTCTACTTTCCTAATGCATATATTGGTTAGTTGGTCAAGGGATAAGTCTCTTTTAATAGAAATAAATTATGTTAACTTCATAATGTGATCGAATAAAACCAAAATACTATTATTTCCATTAGAAATTTTGGGGATTTATATGATGAAATCCATGGTGATGTTTTTACATTTACATACTGGTATGGGTAATGGTTTCAACATACCACTGGAATTTTGTCACTGATCCTTAACTTTTGGGCATACCAAGAATTATGTTATTTTTTTAATTTATCTATTTATGATATCCCACCAAAATATTTAGCTTATGTCTCTATACATATTCATATTTTTTAAATAGATAGATAAAGATGAGCTTTGGGCATTATCAAAATCTTCATTTTTTCAATTCTAGTTTTGATGAGACACATATATGAGTTCTAAAACTTGTAATTCTGTATTTATCAAATTTGAACCCTAAAATATTCATTTCCATTTTTATTGTTCTAAATAATTTTTTGTGGATTATTTGATATTTATGTGAATGGATGGTTGAGAATTCATTTGGGAAATATAGGTTTTCACAGATTACCTTATTACTTCAAGATTATTCCTTTGAAAATCCATGAGTACCATGTATTTTTCAATCCTCATCTTGGATAGAATAGCATGATCATTTATTCTTAGAGCATTATGCACCTTATTTTCCTTCTCAAGGTGGTAATGTTTTGATAATTCAAAAAATTTTATCAATTTTAACCATCTTTTTTAGCACATATTTAACTTCTTCTAGGTGAATATATACTTAATCTCTTCTGATTAGTATATATATTACACTTTTCTCAATAGATATATTTTTTAAAAATATTTATAGAAAATATAGGTATTACTAACTCCAAATCTTGTGTTGGGTAATTTTTTGAATGATACTTTAATTGTAATGAACCATAAAAAATTACAATATCATTCTGAAAGAGGATGAAACCCAATCACTTTTTTAAAGTATCACTATATATTACAAACCCCTCCCTATCATATGGTAATATAAGTATAAGAGTGGTGAAAATCCCCTTTTTAGTTCCTTAATTATTTCTTTGCATTTCTATATCTAAAATAACTTTACCCCTTCCAATGTTTGAGGTGGTGATTCAATATTCTTTGAAAACTTGTGTGTTATTAAATAATCTGAAGAACCAGAATCAAATAAATAATTCATGGATATTTAGTGGATAATAATTGTACCTCAAATCACTTAATTATCATGATACACCTTAGTGGTAGTGATTGGGTATGCTTTCCCTTTTTCTCAGGGTTTGGGAGGTTGTTGGGGACCTTTTTATCTTCTATTGGCCTTATTTCATCCTTTAAGAATTCATCAGCTTGATGGATAAATCGACCACATTTAAAACATACTCTCATCCTTATTAGGAAATTTCTCTAGTTTTTATCCCCACATTTCTTACATGAATGAAGTTTAATCTTCGTTCCTTACAGGTATTTTTCATCTAAGTTCCATTTAAAATAATTCTTAGGTTTCTTGTCTCTCGAGTAATGAGAGTATCCATCTTCCATCTCCACCTTAAATACACATGATACAATATCTCTATAGCTACCAATTCTCTTATAGTTATCTCCCTTTAGAGACTTGGTTTAATACCACTATATAATCTTTCAATACTACTATAATGATTTGTAATAAATTTGGAATCATAACTCACTAGTCCTGTGAATTCCACTTTGTAAGTGGTAATGGATTCATCATCATCCTGTTTAAACTCCAAGAATTCCATCTCCATATTCAAGAAAAAAAGTTATAGTAAAGTTATTAGTGAAGAATACTTTTTTATCTTTATATACCATATATTATACTTCCCCCTTATTCATTTTAGTATTAATCAGATTCTGCCATTTGTCGGCCTCACCTTCCAACCAATAGATAGCCATAGCAACCTTATATTATTCCAAGAACTAGAGAAAGGATGATTTATTTTCCATCAAACAAGTCAATTACTTGATAATAAGTGTATTACAAGGTCCACTGAATTATGGTGTACATTTCCTAATAAAATATTCAATTATAAGCTCCTCCCACATTGGTGTGTTTGGGATCTCAATGTGATTTTCATTATTATTCATAACTTGTGACATTTGGGTGAAAATTTCAATGAGGTTTTATTCTACATACCACATTCTATTAGATTTTCCGTTCAGGTAGCCATATCATTATCCCTCATTCACATTATTTATTTGATTCCTTCAGTTTCTATCTATCTCTAAAAACAAAAGGGGTTAACATGAGTGATGAATATTTAACATAATAGGGGGATTATACTAATCAATAAAATAAAAGGCAAATATCCTTAAAACCTTTTAACCTTTAATATCATCCCATTTCTATTAGACCAACTATGTTAAATACCCTGAGAGAGTGGGTGAATAATGGTAAGACCTTTTACCCTTTCATATCATCACATTTTTGTTAGCCCAACCAAGTTAAATACCCTGATAGGTGGGTGAATCATGGTATGATAGATTAAAACTATTGCCCCTTACTATCTTGTTTTTTCGTTAAATAAAACACTCTTATCTCTCTTTCCTATATCAATTTATGAGAATTATTGAAAGAATACATGAGACACATCAATTTTACTTAGTTCACCCTCATTAGGATATATCAAATGATAAAACAAAGGAAATGTACCTATGTACCAAATAAACTAAAGTGAAAAATTGCTACAAAGTTTAGAGTAGTCTCATTGTCCCTCATGGTTCACAACCAATCACAATTTGAAAGCTAACTACTCTCTAAACCAAATTGCACTCACTGATCCTTCAAATGATTATTCGTTTGATCACTTGAATCAATATGATTTACACCTTATTTAGTGAATCATTATGTTCCAATTTCATCCACTTGATGAGTACCACTTTACGATATTTTTACTAGGAAATCCCTTCTCAACACTTTCATGATGCTCACTGCTTTTTCAAAGCTCACACAACCATTGTGAAACTACCCAATTCTTCAGAATAATATCCTACTTTCAAGAACCCCAAAACTTTCATAAATCTCATCGCTTTAACAAATCTCAAACAACCTTTATAAAGAACCCTAATTTTGTGATTCTCACTTAGCCTTCATGATGATCAACAATTTTTCAAATATCCCTTACCCTTCTTTAATTTCAATACTTTCTCAATGCTTACAAATTTCAGTTTCCTTACATAGCCTTTGATAACATCCTTTCTTCACAAATTTTTTTGAAAAACAACCTTTAAAAAACATCTTTATGAATTCAGAGCCTTTATATTTTTTTAAGGATTATTCTATCAAAATTATGGGGTTGAGGCCTATTTATAGGTGTTTCCTCTCTTTCAAAAAGCTTCAAATCTAGTCACCATCATTTTGTTAAGCTCCCAATTTTTTATCATGAACCTCCATGCCTTCGAAAAGGACTAGGGAAATTTTTCCATTCATGAATCTTCTCATAGTCGTAGAGATTTATTATATTTTCATCATGAAATCATGATGCTCCACACCTTTATAAAACCCATCCTTCGTGACGTCAGATTAATTTCCAAAGCTCCATACCTTCATGAAAATCAAATCATCATGAATTGCATGCCTTTTACATATTTTTATGAGGCATTCATGGAAATTAAACTTTCCCAAATCTTGAGTCATCCTCTTGATTTTGGGCCACAAAAATATGGAAAACACTAAGAAATGTCACCACTATGTATACATAATTTATTTCAGCACTACCATGGAATCCATTCATTTTCCTTGGATCATTGTTAATATATTGTGTCAAAAATCTCTCTAGAACTCCACAAATAACCTTCAAAACCTGATTTTTAAAAAATAAAAAACAACCTAAAAACATTTCAATATTTCCTTGAGGGATTATTTAACAATAATCTCCCCCTTTATATTTGTTAACAACTCTTCACACTTTGATAGCTAGTTAAGGTTTCATCCAACTCCTACTAAAATTTGATTATTTTTTATTTAGATAGTGACCAAATATTAACTCAAAATTCACTTTAAGTCAACATGAGACATGCTTTCCATGGAAAACAAGAGAATCATCAAATTTTCATCAATGAATCACTTCATTCCCAATCCAGTCAACTGCTTTCATCACGAAACTCATATGTCATGATATATAACCTTTGATCGAACATATTTAGAATTTTCATATTTAAAATCCCCCCCTTTAACTTCTCCTCTATCATATACTCCCCTTGTATTTATTAATAAATTTTCTCACCCATTTATATCCACAACTTCTCCCCCTCTATCAACAACCTGAAGGTCACTCCTATGTTGTCTGCAATAGGGTAAAGAACACAGATCAAAACATTAGGGGAAAACACATCATACTATGGGCATAGGGGTTTCCACATCCACACTCTTTCAGGTGTGGGGAGTCAAATAAACTCCATGATCCATTCAATACCACTCAAATAAATATTTTGGTAAATCATTTTTCAGAATGTCTACAACTTATAGTTTTATATGCATATACACCAAATTTACAAGCCCATACTCCACTTTCTACTTGATAAAATGAAACTTAATTTCAATGTCATTTTTCCTTGAGTGATGGACTGGATTTTTTATCATATTTATAAAACATTAATTATCTAAATGGATTCCAATTAAACACTTAACATGAAATCCTATATCACCAAGTTGGTACTTTACCCACAATAACTACATGAAAGCTTGAGCAGCCACAATATATTTAGCTTCTTCAGTACTCAATGAAATGAAATCCTATTTATTTATTACCCAAGAAATACATAATTTTCCAATATAGAAATAACCACTTGATGTTTATTTTCTATCATCTGCTGAACCATCCTAATCTGTATCTATATAGCCCAATAACTCTTTTTGATATTTTTCATTGTATAGTAAACTGAAATCCATTATCCCCTTGATATACTAAAGTCTTATTTTTACTAAAATAAGTGGATTTATTTGGGATTACTTTTATACTATGATTATTTGAATGTGGAAACAACAATATTAGGTCTTTTCACTATTAAGTATAGTATAATAACAATGATATGTATGTATTCTATAACATTAACTATATTACCTTCATCATCTAATGATAGTTTCATCCAGGTAGCCACCAAAGTCATCATTTCCTTTGACTTATCCATTAAAAATCTTCTAAAACCCTCCTTGGAATATTTGGAATTAGAAATAAATGTTACACTCCTTCATTGTGTCACCTATAATCTATGGAAAAAGTTCTGGCCAACAATTATTGACATTTCAAATTCAATTTTAATGAATTCAGTGAAAAACTTGCATTGCAATTCATTTGATCCAACAAAGATTATGTAATTGACATACACCATCACTATCATCTATTTATTACATTCATTGTTTACATATAGATTATAACCAATTCCTCTATCCTTAAAATTGAGCTTCTTCAAAAAAATTGATCAATCATTGAATACCACACTCTTGGTTCTTGCTTCAACCCATATAGTTCCTTACTCCACTAAAATACTATGTTCTCATATTCCTAAATGATAAAACCATAAGGTTTATTGATATAGACTTCTTCTTCTATAACCCCATTCTTAAATGATGACTTCACATCCATCTGTAACACATTGAACTTTATTTTCACTATTACGACCAAGAATAATCTAATTGTATCTATCCTTGCAACATGTGAAAATGGTTCATCAACATTGATACCCTTTATTTGGTAGTACCCTTTACACACTATTCATTCGTTATTTTGAATCATAGTTTTGTCTTCATTTAGTTTATTCTGGAATACCCATTTGTCCCCGATGGCATTCTTATCTTTCTATCTCAAAACAATATCACAAGTCTGATTGTTCTCAATCGGTTAAATCTCTTCATTAATAGCCTATACCAAGATCTCATCTCCAGCTACATCCTCAAAAAAATGGGCTCTACCTAAGGTAGGAAAGATATATTTTGTAAATACTTAATTCTCCATGTTTGAACTAGCATTTATTGATCACCAATGTTATTTTTTCAATCAGTTTCATTTCTATTATTTGGTTTTTGTATAGATATAGATTTTAATTCAACATGCTCATCATTAGTATCTTCTTATGAATCATCATTTTTCACTTCTAATCCCCTTGAGTTTCTTACCTTCTCATCACTGTCATCAAGAAATTTTTCACTGTGTTGTAGAATATTTTGCTTATTCTCCACTATAGTGACATCATTGTTTTTAACTACATTTCCCAATCTCTTATTAAAACATTTGTGTGATTTAATTTTTATTTAATGTCCTTGTAATATTCCTATATCTATACAATATTAATATTTATGGTGTTTATCCTTATTGAGAATAAAATTTCTACTTCCAAATATTCAAAAGCATTTAAATTTTGTTTTCTTTCCATGAGAAAACTCATATAGATTCTTCAATTCTTTCAGACACATCAATCCCCTATTGGATATGTAGACTGATGTCAATAAATCTTCCTTCCATAATTTTTCAGGTAGGTCCTTTTAAATAATAATTTTTCTATCCATGTTGTTTATGATCTAATTTCTCCTCTCAAACACTCAATTTTGTTGAGGAGTTCACACTATTGAAACTTGATTCTTTATCCCATGTTTCTTGAGATAATCTTCCACTTAGATGTTTTTGAATTATATACCATTTTTAGTAAAAAAACAACTAAATCTTTTATCCAAGAATCCTTTCAGATTCCCTCAGATATAGTTTTATGCAACTGGATACATTGTACTTGTGGGAAATCACAAATTCACATTCCATCCTACTAAAATAATCAATAAAAATAATATAAAACCTCTTCCCATAAATGGATCTTAGTGAGATAGGTCTACACACATCTGATTGCACTAATCCAAGAAATCTGTTTCACTTCTATTCATTTTTTTTATACATATTTCTAATAATATCACCTTATTAATAATAATCCCATGTATGAGTACGATCGTGTGATAGGATGGGGAGATCTTGAGTGGCCTCACATCTGACCAAATCTTCTAGGGATACATAAAATAGAAGGTCAACCTATTTATGTTGGAACTTGCTTTCCTCCTCTTTGGATAGAAATCACATATCTTCTTCTCCAATCATAAGGTATAGATTCCCCTTTATGTGATTTCCCTATAAAGCAATTGCACCTTATTTTCCCCAAATGATACAAATCTTCTTTGTAAATCTTATAGGGTGTACCGATACACATAGTTAAATAACACTGAGCAAGTTTTGACTAAGACCTTTAACAAACAAGACCTTAGAATGTCTCATATATTTATCTTCAAATTTTTCTTTTCCTGAGCCAATAATCTTTAGGATTTCATCATTTCCAAATTTAACAACAACCTCCTTGTCATATTTGATTTTCTAAAACAAGATATGTATTTCCATTCATATGATATGTTAATACTCTATCAAGGATCCATATATTGGCATGATCTATTTCATTAAAGGAAATATCTGTAACCAATTCCTGCTCAACTCTCTTCTTTTTTATCCATGTTATAGACTTCATACCAATTTTGGACTAATTTTTTTGATCTTCCTTAGAATATGATGAAAAAAATTCATATTGCAGAGATGAAAATTAATTTTTAATTTTTTAAAAAATCAATGATACATTTATCTACTAATTATGACCACTTTTATCCTACTTCCACACATTTCTATGAATTGTTAATGAGAAATATCTGGCCATGTGTCCAAATAGTCGACACCAAAAATAGTTACCATCAAAATCCTTCTTGGAATATTGATCATTATGTGGCCTCATTTTTTTCTCTTATTACCTTTAGTAATTCTTGTCTATAAAATTTTTTTTTGAGAATGTATCATCTTTCCATTGAAATAACACCTAATACGAGGTGTATTTATGTATATTACTACATGATCGGTCCTACTTTGATTTATATGAGTATTTTGATTCTAATTTGTGCCCAAATAAATTTTCAACCTCAGAGTGGGTTCTTGTTGTCTAACAACAGTCACCACAGATGTATTTTTTCTATCAAGCCCCATACCATCATTGTCATTTGGATTTGATAATTTCTTATGTTTTGTTAGACCTCTATATTCCACTTTTGTCTTTTTTATCACCTGAATGATATACTTTCCTGATATCATATCGGAAGTCAACATTTTTTATGATCCTTAACATTTCATCATAGGCCAACAAATTCCTCTAAAAGTTCTTCAATATGTTTGATTTGATATTTTTTGGGTTATTAAAACCATCAATCACCCTTTTTTGTTCCTAAAATTTGATATTATACTCACAAATTTTTTCTAAGTTCTCTAGCATTGTAGAATTATGCTTTTCTATTACTTCCATCAGATCAGAATTCTCTTCTTTATACTAATTCATATGGAATTTTTATAATATACCACATTGTTGGATTTCTTTATTTTCTCTCTCCAAACATCTATCTCTTCAGGAGCATCTTCTAATTCAGTTTTAATATCAACTCTTCCTTTGAACTCCTCTTCAACATTTTTTATTTCTTCCCTTATCTGAGAGCTACCTAAAACTACGACCATGTCATTTTCTATATGATATTTTCTGTTTTCTATCTCTTCAGCCTCAGATTCTTATGACCATTCATATTCTTGTGAAATAATATTCTTATTTTTAAAAATGTTCTTTTACAATTTTTTTTAACTTTTATATATGATGAATACTTCTTCATGGGAATTTCAACTTCATCATTTTCATCATCTTAAAACTTATTTGGGAACCTTATTGCAAAGTTTCAAACCTTTCCACATTGAAAGAAAGTGAGTGGGACTTTCCCATTGAACATTCATTTTACTCTTTCAATATTTTAGGAGAGGAATCACATGACCTCAACCATCTATTCTTCTTCCTAACAATATTAAATGGTGATATTTTTCATGGCCTTTAACTCCACCTCTTTGTAATTACATTTTTATACAGACTCAATATCTTTATTTTTCATCTTGTATGCGATAATATTACTATGAAAGTTATCAGGTTTCATATACTTTGTATCTTTATCTTCAAAATATGAAAAAACTTTCAGATTTGACTGAGGTGTAACTATTCTTAATATGTTCTTAAAAATATTTACATCTTCAATAATTAATCCAAGATTATGAATTTCTTCCACAAAAATATTCACCTAGTTAAAGAATGAATCAACAGACTCCTTGGAATTCTTTATTAGATCCTCATATTTTCTCCATAGAACATAAACTTTTTATTCTCCAAGTCTTGGGTTACCTTCATAGATATTTAGAAAATTTCTCTACATAGAAAATTATGTATAACACGTATATATATTTCATAGTATAGGGCACCTCTTAAAGTATCGATTCATTTGAAATCAAAATAAAATTACCATCGATCATATTTTGATAAATAACGACTGTCGGTATTAGCTGAAATACCATTCATTTCAACTATAAATACATATATTCCTAATGATAAAAATTAGTTTGACATCTTATTCTTCTATAAAAGAAAATTGTTTCCATCAGAGATCATAATCCCTTTCTGATTGACAGCCTCTAGTGAACCCCCTTATAAAGAAACCCTGAAATTAACCTTTGGATCTAATACCAATTATTATCCTAACCAAGTAAAATACTATAATAAGTGGGGGAAATTAGGGTATGATGTATTAAAAATAATACCCCTTCAAATATTATTTCATCATTAAATAAAACACTCTTATCTCCCTTTCTTGTAGAAATGTATGAGAAAAATTGAATGCATGTAGGACACACATCAATTTTACTTGGTTCATCCTCACTAGGGTATATCCAAGGATTATATAAAGGAAATGTTCCTATATGCCAAATATATTAATTAACACTACTATTAAAAATTTTAGAGCAGACTCTTTGTCCCTCCTAGTTTAGAACCAATCATAGTTTGAAATCTCACTACTCTCTCAACTAAAGTTTGTTCATTGAGCCTTCAGATTAATCTTGATTCGATCACTTAAATCAAAAAAATTTAGACCTTATTTATTTAATCATTAAGTGACAATTTCATCCACTTTATGAGTACCACTTTACAATAGATTTACTAGGAAATCCCTTCTCAACACCTTCGCAATGATCACTACTTTCATGAAGCTCACATAACCTTCACGAAACTGGACAATTCGTTATAAGAATGTACTTCCTTCATGAACCCCATAAATTTCAATAGGCTCAAACATCCTTCAAAAATCACCTTCCTTTTTTAAATTTCACTTATCCTTCATGAATCTCAACACTTTCACAAATCTCACTTAGCATTCGTGAAGATAAATACTTTCACAACGTATACAATTTTTTGTTAGCTTACATATCCTTCGTGAACTTATTTTCTTCATGAACATTTTTGTGAGAACAACCTTCAAGAATCATCTGCATGAATTTAGAGCCTTTAGATTTTCATTAAGTCTTGTTCTATCAAAATGAGAGGGGTATAGGCCTATTTATAGGCATTTACTCCCTTTTATTAAGCTTTCCATCTCACAACCATAATTTCATGAATCTCTCAATTTTTGATTGAGAACCTCTATTTCTTCTTGAAGAACTAGGTAAATTTTACTATTTGAGAATCTTCTCATAGTCATGGAGATTTATCCTCTTTCAATCATGAATTTGTGTTGCTCCACACCTTCACAAAATCCAACCTTCATGACATAGAATGCCTTCTCAAAGCTTCATACCTTTGTAAAACTAAAATATTTGTGAAATCCATGAATTTTGATCATTTTTATAAGTCATTAGTGGAAATAAAGCTTCCACAAATCATGAGTCATCCTACAGATTTTAGACCCCAAAATTTTTTAAGATGCTAGGAAATGACGCCCACTTGTATACTCATTTTTCTATACCGCTTCCAAGGAATCAATTCCTTTTTCTTAGATCTCTATCAAATTACCATGCTAAAAATATCTCTAGAACTCCACAACTATCCTTGGAAACCTGGTTTGTCAACAAACACAATCAACCCAAAAACACTGTAATGTTACCATTAGGGATTTTTTCCCAACTGTTTGTCTACACTTCCTTTAGTTAAACCTATATAAATTCAAGGTTACTTTATATTGGGTTATATTATAATTATCACCCTATACTATAAAATTAACTAGGAAAGAAATCATTAATAGTAGTTTATAAAGAGAAAATGATTAACCAAAGAATATCACAGACGAGTGTCAAATAATGTGTGCAGGTAGGCCTCTTTATCATACACCAAGTCACAATTCAATTAATTCCCAACATTATATTTTCAGAGTTACTACACTTAGGTACATCTATGCTTGATAATGAATCCACTAAGGTTTATTAACCTTAATACTAAAGGTAACTATAATAATATATAAAAATAACTAAACATTTCCTCTCATATCAAATTAGGTGAAAAAACTAATCACACCATTATTATGCACCATTTCCATAATTTAGAATAGTGTATTACATAATAAAATAAACATCTCAAGAATGGATAGGTTTAGTTTTATTATATATTTTATATATAGGTTACAAATTTTAAAAAAATTGTGAAAATATACCCATAATTTCATTATACTAGGTCTTCTTCTAAACATGTCCAAGTTAAACTCATTATCATTCCCTAAGAAATGGAAACATACAAAAGGGGTGGGCTCAGATGCACTATAAGGGAGAAATAAGCATACCAATATGTTACCTTAGGAGAGATCAGAACCATATAATAAAACATAAGAATGATAGAAATCTTTGATTAAAAGAACATGGAACCATAAAAACATTTCATACGGCATAATTAGAGAACATGTAATCCCTTATGATTAAACAAATAACATATCTTATAAACATAAAAAACATAATACTTAAATCATGATATAGGGAGAATATCATAGTAACATATCAAAGGAGCGAGGCACCAAAATAAAAATAGAAAAAGAAAATTATAGATCATGCATCACCACCAATTTCATATAGTTGATCAGGAATCAGAACCTATTTCCCTTAGTAGATCATGTGTTACAACATGTTTTCCATAGTAGATCAATCATAAGAATCTGTTTCCCATAGTGGGTCAAGCATTGAAATTTTTTTCACATTTTGGATCGAGTATCAATATATGTTTCATTATTATCTAATGAGATGTAAAACATTACAAAATTTATTGTAGGGATATATAGGGCCCACCATTAACTTAAATATTAAACTCACACATGTGTTCCATAAGAAACACAAAATCATCACCTCATTAAAACCCGAGATAAAGAATGTGTTTAATGTTATATTTAAAAAGGTATCACCAAAATACCTTTATAAAATAGATAAATTGATATGAAATTCAATCACCCAATAGATGAACTTCCTAAAATAATTTAGAGAGTGATTTATGAAACATAACAACATGTAAAATAGGTTGCTTTTAAGATAAAGAAGAAAAAGAAATGAAAATTGTAAAAGATAGTAGAAAAGATTATTTTTAAAAGGAAATTGGGAAAGCTATATGAGTTGATGCATATTTGGATTTAAAAATAATAAAATAGAACATTAGTGGTATGTGAAAACAATGTTATGAAAGAAACAAGAATTTAATAGAAATCAATTTTTAAGAGGATGGTAATTATTCATAATATATTATAATTTTATAGAAAATAACATAATTAATATAATAGGATTTGAATTAAGAACCTATTTTTCCAAATATATACAAGTGTAAATAACATGTAAAAAATGATACCATTGAATCTAGTTAACATTGAATGGTAATGTTCAAAAGAAACTAAATAACAAGAAGAAAGAGATGTGTGTTACCAAAGTCCCTTGACTTTAATCATTATTTACAGGGAAGATATTCATCATTTGGTATAAAAAAATAACAATCTTAATCACCTATTACAGAACCTTATTCATATCCATACCATTTTATAAACTTAATTTATAATTAGTTTTTATGTATATTAGTTAATTCTTATCCATTTTTAATTTCAGGTGTGAGTAGTCTTGATAATTTTGGACTAGTTTCATAATAGTGGTGTTTTTCATCATTAGTCTCCAAAATATTATTATTATCAGATCATAAAATGTACTAAATTTTATGATTTTAGGATATTTTATAAACCTATCATTTCCTTCCATGGTATTTTTAGTTATAGTTCTAATAGATGAAATTGATGACGGGCATGTTTGGGGGATTTTAAAAAAATGAAAAGCAGTAAATTAATTGTTGAGTTAAATGTTTATATTTCAAAAAATAATAAAAATAAAATAATTATTTACTTATTAATATAAAATATTATGTTTTCGATTCCATACTTGGTGGAATTTTTTCTGTAAGTGGTTAAACCAACCCATCAAGAGTATCCTACAATCTATGTGTGAGTATCACTATGGAAGAGATCCTTTTATTATAATATGGTTACAAAAAATGTATAATGAAATAATTAATATTTTATTAATGTGATTAAAAAAATTGAAGATATTTTATAAGAATATAAATTAAAAAGAAGTTTTTACTCAAAAATAAATCACTTTTCCTATTGATTTGTTCCTTTTTGGTGATTAATTTTATAATTATTTCTTATTGTTAATATCAAATCTAGAATGCCTAATTTATATCTAAAAATATAAATAATGAAATAAATAACATATATATTCACTAAACCTGTTTCTATAACCATCCTTAAAGCGTGGTGTTGAAAAATATAATGTTTTGTTCATGGAGGTGGTTGTCTATAAACACACATGAGATGCATTTTTAATTTTATTTTTATTTAATGATATGGGAATAGATTATGGTTATACCATAAATATAATAACATTTAAGAATATTATTTATAGTTATGTTATTGTATGCATATGTTAAGAATGTGTTCGGAGGAGTTTGGGTGAGAAGGATAAAGGGAGGAAATTAAATGGTAAGTAATACTTACGTTGATAATTTGGGTCTTCTATACTTGTGTCCTTTTTAAATGAAGGACTTGGGGCACTTTTTTGATACTATAGGATTCTAAACATTTATATGGGATTTATAAGAACTAAATTGTGTCGATTTTCAAGATAATTTCTAACTATGGGTGTGCTTTAAAAAATGGTGAAAGTGGGTTTCTTTAAGAGGTGAAAAGGAGGGAGAGATCTTTGAAAAAGAATGTTATGTAAGGGGTAAGAATGAAATTGTGTGATAGTTGGGTGAGTTGGGTGGGTAAATGTTTGGGAGACATTTAGGTATTACTTTATAACCTAAAAATTTATTCTATAAGATCTAAGATTCAAATTTATTTAGAATAATTTGAGCCACATTAGATTACCCATTTTAAAACTTATTAATATCGATTAAATATTAATCATGGTTTCTAATTAATCACTAAAAATACAATATGACCCTTATTACAAAATTTTTACAAGATGTATCCAAATTTAAACTTCATTTAATATAATAAAATTTTTAAATATTAGAAAATTAAATTTTCAATTTAAACAAATAATTTTTTGAAAATTTATTTTGTAAAAAAATGACTTTTTAATCATTCGTTATATTTAATCTTATTTAACATTTTTTAACAATTAAATGAGTATTAAATAATTTTTATATTTTTTTTAAAAGGTTAGGGTTGAATCCACAGTTATTATTAAAGCAAACCAAAGACCTCTTTAAATGGGTAAAGGGAGATCCGTTACATAACCCAAAGGCCCAGTGAGCATTTATCCCATTACATGGCCCAAGGCCCATTCTGTGAATAGTACTACTACAGTACCCACCTGCTACAGTACCATACAATACCCTCTGCTACTATAATTCCCTACCGCCGCTACAGTACCCTACGCCCAATGGGTTTTGAACCCCCATTTTTCATGTATGATTACAGGGTGCTTACCACTAAGCCAAACCACAACTACATTTTATATTAATGCTAGTGTGATTTCACCCAGCAGAAGGTCACCCATCCTGATCACTACTCCAGGCCAAGCACGCTTAACTGTTGATTTCTAATCAGGCAGGCTTTGGAAAAGGAAGGTGCACCTTAAATAAAGACAAAACATTACTCAAAATATCTACTTGAAACTCTTCCAATTTTAGCCTTATATAAACTCTCTCATTTTCATAATCTTGTTATCTACATTAGTATTCTTAATTCTTTTATCTCAAAGGAGTTTTCCAAGAGAAAAATCAAGATTCTATGGTGTGTATTACTTTCTCTTAGTTTTTATTTTACTCTACTCCATCATAATATTCTCTAACCTTAATAATATAACTAAATATGTATAATTAGTATATTTAAATGTCATTATAATATTTTATAAACAATTATTTATTCATTTATATCCACTTAAAAAAACAAAAAATATGTTAACCATGTGTTGTGTGGACTACCACCTCCAAAAAGTAACAATTTTTTATTTTTGATCTTGTTTTATTTATTTATAAAAACCACTTAAAATATGATTCAACAACTTGAAAACATAGAAATAATATCATTATTATTCTGTTATGATTATATTATACCCTTCCTTAACCATACTCACCCATCAAGATATAGTGTGTTTATTTTTGGGTTGTTATAGCCACCTACTTAAATAAATGCTATAATAATATATCATGGATGACTATGGGAAAATATATATTAATATTATAAAAAGTTAATAATAAATTAAGTTTTTTAGTGATGGAATGTTTATATTAAGTATTTTACTTATTATTAAAATATCATCATCGATCCCTAAAATTACCAGAATAAACTGACACTGATTCAATTTTTAGAAAAACATAAGAAAAAACAATATAAAAAATATAATATGATTATAAATGGTCTAAATTAAATTAAATATAGAAGAATAAGTTTCTTAATAAGGAATATAATAAACAGAATATTATTATTCATAAATTTAGGTGTGTGTGCATAATGAATCTTGAATAAGGTATGTGTTTCATCTCAAAATTTATTTCTTTAAGACACATTTTATTTTATAGACCTAATTTCATTTAAATGGTGTGTATAATACATATTTTTTATATTATATCATTAATTATCTTTATTAATATTATTTTAACTTCAAATTTAACGTCTCACTCTTTCAGGATATTTTTATTATAAAATTTCTTGATCCATAATGGTTTTGATAAGTCAATTACATTTCATTGAGTTATAATCCTCTTTATTGAACCTTATTGTTAAAATTAGGTTCTAATCATCCTTATTATTACATTATGATATATTAAATCTTTATTTTATGGGGAGTTTTGTTTTATATCCATTTTTTCTTCCATGATGATTTCATTTCTATAGTGGGAGATTACAATGAACAGTTCCTGTATTTTATAAGAGATTGTTGTTTTACATGTTGATATTTTCCATTCCTTACAAAAATTCCCTTCTTATTTTGGAAAGAAATTATTTTTGGTCAATTTTAACTCCCATATTTATCTTTAACAATTTTAAAATAAAGTTTATTCAACTATTTAAATTATGTGGGTTTCAAAAAAATATTTTTTTTTGATATAAAAGGCTTTTAACTTCATGATATAATATTTTATCTTCTAACCCATATTTTCTTATATAGGAAAATTATTCATTAAAAATTATTGATTTCTAAAAAAAATTCTTAAAAATCACTTTGATGCTTTATGATAAATATTTTAGAAATGATTTTAAACTCTATTTTACAAACAACTTACCAGGGCTTTAAAGAAATACTTTTTTTAAAAGTTTTTCTTCAAATTTATTTATTATATATAAAATATTTACCTTTAACGGGGTTTTTTTTCATGATTAAAATTATAATTTCTATTATAATTTAATTAATTTGGTTGAACATGTACTAGTGTTATTTTATTTTATTTTTGAAGCTATTTTAGGATATATCATTTGATAATTTTATGAAACCCATTTTATTTCCATAGGTTCTTTATGATATGATGAATTTTTTATTTTTATTAGAACTCATATATATGTATAATTAAGGGTGTGGTACTATATCACCCCCTTAATGAAATGGTAAATGTTTAATATCTCATAATACCAATAAGGTACATGGGATGTTTCCCAATATTAAAGAGATACATGGGTTGTAGCATAAGACTAAATAGGTATACGAGTTGTTTCCCAATCCTAAAGGGTTACACAGGTTATATCCCAATATTAAGTAAGTAAAATGGATTAATTCCAATCCTAAATGTGTATACGAGTTAATTACAAAGACTAAAGTGGTACATGGGTTGTATCCCAAACCAACTATGTTATGGGAATCCAATTGTTTTGTATACTCCAATAAGTGATTTTTTTTAAATACTTATGTTTTTGTCATTTTTTCAGGATATTATAAATAATTACCATGTATTAATGATTCAATATTTTTTTATACGCTTCAAATATATGATATTATTATTATTCCTATATAATAACCTTATTGTGGTCATGTGATCCCATTATATTTTTATCATATATTCCTCTCCTTATCAATGTTATCTCACATGGTTATGATCTAAACCTTATGATTCATTAAAATTTTTCCCTTGGTAAGTATTTGAGATCACCCTTTCTTATATTTATATTCCCCAAGGTATAAGGATGTTCATAGATTATGATATATTTATAAGAAGATATATTATGGATTGATTATGAAGAAGTGTTTATAGGTGTTATTGACTATGATTTTTATAAAGTTAATCTCCAAAAACACTAAATCTATTAGTTAATAGGAATTAAATGAATAATTTTTTATGTAATTTTTTTATATATTTTTAACTTAGTTCATATCACTTTGTATCAAAAATAATATTAAAATAATGTGTTCTTATCTCCGGTCTTGAGAGTTTGGGTTTAGGGTGTCTCAGGAAGGGTGAAATTTCCAACATGTAATAGTTATGCAAGAAAACACCATGGAACGTGATTGATGTGGATTTGAGTTTTCTTTAATTGTAGAGAGAAAAACCATTAGGTTTGTGAATGAAAGGGAAAAAATAATTTTAAAATGTTCAATGATTCAGTTATAAGGTGATAGGTAACTATTAGAATGAGTTCCTCAATTTTCAAGGTATTTTACCTCAAAAAAGTCCAAGGGAGAGAGGCCATGCTAATGAAATCACTACAACTATGGTTGAAGTCCCAAATTATGTGATTGAAGGTACTTTAATCATAAAATATAAGATAGATAATTCTTCATTTGATTTAACATTTACATGCTCTTTTATATCTTTTATGTTTTATAAAAACATTAAATCATCCCCTAACAATAATGTGAGATAGTTGTTAATCAGGAAAAATTGTGGGAATATAATTTAAAAATAGATATATTGAGTAGAATATATTAAAATTCATAGATATTCCCTTATTTTAGACTTGATTTTCATACATATTATTTAATTTTACATAATTATTAGTATGGATTGAATTTCAAATTATAATGAAAGTGTTTATTATTGAGAAAAGGGGATTACTATTTATAAAGAGGGAATATAATCTATTGTTTTTATTAGAGATACTTCATTATCTGAAAATTTTATGGATCCACCACCATTATCTCACATTAAATAAATTTTGGGAGAAGTGGAGTATAAAAAATTATCATTGTAAGGGATAGAAATCCTAAGGGTAGAATATGTACCTATTATTAAAAAATACATGGATGTATTTCCATATAAATTACTAGGACATCCACCTGTGCATCAAGTTGAGTTTTCTATTGCACTCATACTTAAGGGAAATCCTATAACTAACAATACGTACAAAATGGTACCAATATAATTGGTAGAGTTGAAGAAAAAAACTACTGGATTTGTGGGGTAAGGGATTTATACAACATAGTGTTTCACCTTGGGGAGACCCTGCCCTATTTATGAAATATAAGGATGGATCTATGAGGTTTTTCATCGATTATAGGGAGATAAATTCCATTATGATAGCAAATAAGTATCCTGGACATATATTGATGACTTAGTTGATCAAAATTCAAGATCTCAATATTTTTCAAATTTTAATCTTTACTCTGGATATTATAAACTAAGGGAGAGGAAGGATGATAAAATGAAGATAACATATTGTATGAGTTATGGAAATTATTAGTTTGCATCAATTCCCTTTATATTGACCAAAAAAACATACTTTTTACATATAATGAATAGAGTATTGAATGATTATCTTGATAACATCATGGTTATATTCCTTGATGATATCTTGATATACTTGAAAATCCATGAATAACATGATAATCAATTGTAAATAATTATTGAGACTCTCACACAAAAGGAAATATAAATGAAATTCAATATGTGTGAATTTTGTCTCATGTAAGTTTCTTTTCTTGGCCATATTATCCCTAAGGATAGAATATATATTGATTCTTCAATGAAAAAGGTATTCATATAATTCCCCACACCAATGAATATAATTGAGATACACATTTTCCATTGATTAGTATGGTACTATTAGCGATTTTTTTGAAAATTTCACTTGATTGGAAGATATGTTATTCATGTTTAAGTATAAAGAGTTAAAATGAACATGTTCAAGGGAATTTTAATAATGTTTTTAGGAGCTAAAGTGTATTTTTTAATGCATTAATGTTGAATTTAATATTTTAAAGGAAATTATTTTTAATATAAAATGATGCATCAAAGAAATGATCGGGTTATGTCCTTAGACAAAATGATAGAGTGGTTTATCATGCATCAAGGAAATTTAAAATCCATGAAAAGGACTATCTAACTCATGATATTGAGTTGTAAGCTATAATATTTAATTTTAATATATATAGGTTTTATCTCTATAAATGAATATGTGGCATATATACATAATAAAAAAAATTAAGTACAAATTCTCTAAGAAAGAGATCAACATGAGGCCAATAAGATGGTTAGATCTACTCAAGGAATATGATTGCTTAATAAAATACTTCCCTAGGATAGAAAATAAGGTGTATAATGCACTGAGTATGTGGGATCATGAAGTTATTATGATGATGAAGATAACAAGGATCCTATATTCATGGATATAGTAAAGTTGGATATTGTGATTGTTAGGCAAGGGGAAACAACATTTTTGAAAAGAAATTGCTAAACCATATTTACTAGAAAATATAGAGAAGTCCTAATAAGATAATAAGGATTTATAATGGATGATAAAATCCATTAGTAATTTGGTATTTTCAAAATTTATCTATAAATATGAAGCATTGATGTTTGGAAGGAGTTTATGCATTCCATCTGTACCAGAGATAAGGAATGAGATACAATATGAATCACATAGATAAAATTTATATATACACCCTAGTTGAAAAAATATGTAAAGTTATTTAAGAGAAAATGTATTGTGGGATGACATTAAATAGTAAATTATGGACTACGTGTCCAGTTTCTTGGTGCGCTAGTAAGTAATGGCTGAAAGATAACATCTAAATAGATTTATGAAACATCTAACTATGCCAATACAGATGTAAGTCATTGTTATAATTGATTTTTTATTTAACAACAAAAGTATCCTAGGAATAATGATTCTATATGAATCATTATTGATCACCTTACCAAGTATGTACATTTCCTAGGTGTAATGAAAGATCTACCCCTTGAGCGCATTGCCTAGATCTTTATTAATGAAGTTGTGATACATCATAATGTGTCTCTACCAATTTTATCTGATTGTGAACCTCAATTAAAATTGAAAATTTGGATTATCCTTCAAGAGGATCTCAATACTAAAATACAATTGAGTAGTACCTATCATACTCAAACTAATGGGTGGGGTAATGACCCATGATATTTAGTAAATACATTTTCTTAATTAAATTCCATACGAGTAACATATTTTTTGTGTAACACTGAATTTTTTTAATAAATAACCTTAATAAAATTAGTCAAAATTAAAATTATTTTATAAAAATTAAATTGGTGGGTATAGATAAATGTAACCACTTTATAAAAACTATATAAAAAGGTATAATAAAATAAAGGTTATATTATTTTTAGAAGATACTTGTTTCTTAAAATTATTTTATGTTTTATGCGTACTTATATCAAAATAATTTTTATAAATTTTATAAATTAAATAAAATAGAATTACTTGAATATTTAAAAATATAATTTTTAAATTAGGTAATGGGGTCAATTTTATTTTTATCCATAAAATTAAATAACCAAGGAAAATGTTAGTCTCTACGATAAAATAGTTATTTTTCGAGTAATAATTATTTTATAAATGTTGTGTTTCTAAATTAAATGGATATATTTTAAACTAAAACTATAATATGATTTTTAATAATAAAAAAGTAGATAAAAAGATTATGAAAATGATATAGTTTATATAAGGATAAAATTGGAAGAGTTTCAAGTAGATATTTTGAGTAAAGGTTTGTCTTTATATGGTGGTCATGTTACCTGTTTATAAGTGAAAGGAAGGGTTGTTTTTGAAGTAACCCTTACATTTTAAAAAATGTAAAATTATTTTTAAAGGATTAATAGAAAAAATAGAGAAAATAGAAGGGTAAACTATTTTTTGGTCTAAAATGAAAACAAATACTCATTTTGGATACAACTGTAGTGTTTTAGAGATTTTTCTTTTAACTTTTTATCTTTTACCATAATTTACGTTTACATTGGTAATTAATTTTTCCATTTGTAATCAATTTAAATGAAAAAATATATTAAATAGTTTACCTAATTTAAAATCTATATTTAAAATTTTATAATAATTTTATAAAATAAAATTTCAAAAGGTGTGAAAATTTAATTTTTAAAAACCCACACATAGTCGCATAAAAACAATTTTTTTAAAAACAATGCATTTTTATGATTAAAATTTAAGTTTAAGTCGTAGTTATTAAAATTTTAAATTTTAGTGGAATAAATAAGTTAATTATTAAAAAAATATCATGATTTAATTTCAATACAAAACAAACTCTCACCTTGAAAATACTTGATTCGAAGAAAAGAACAAAAATAGTATTTATTAAAATAACATTTTAATTTAGTTCTAAAAATGGTGGACATAAGATTTATAGGATGAAAGAGTATATTTAAATGAATATATTTATTCTATAAATATTTATTTTTTTTATTTAAAAGTGTTTTTAAACTCTATTATAGGACTACTTATTGATAAAATCATAAAAATTTAAATTTTTGTAAAAAATATGTTTTTCGACGAAAATTCAACCTTTCTAGAAAAAATTAATGAAATAATAAGAATAATATTTTTATGTGAGTAATTAAAAAATAAATTTTATTTGATTATATTTAAATTCTATATTTTTAAATTTATCTTTTAAAATAAAATATGTAATATAAAAAAATGAATTTCAATGAAAATAACCTTTTTCAATATTAACTCATATTAATTATTTATATTCTAAAGTTAATAACTTATAATGGTTTACCATATTAGTTTTTATTTAGAACTATTAATAATTTTATTCTTATATATTTTAGTTCATTTACATTGGTTGTAGTGTGTGACATTATTGATCAAACATAACATCGGTTTTATAAGCTCTAGACTTTTGGTTCATTACATCCCCCCTTAAATAAATTACATTTATGGAATTTCAATTGTTACTTACCAAATAAATTAGATAAGGGTATCTATTATATGACTTGAGAATTGATTTTTTGTTGATCTATCAATATTACTGACTTATATAAGAATATTAAACTCACCTATAGGTATAAAATTTGGGTTAACTATCGCTCATGATTAATTTACCAAGATAGTTCATAGTCATCCTTATAGTGATTAAAGATCATGTGTTGATTTGATATATGGAATATGATTTTCCTATTTTGTAAATTTATTTTTCCAATCCATTACCAAAATCAAATTAAATTTATCTAAAGGGTTAATAATACAATATTCACTTTGTATATAATAATCTTACGACTTCAAGTTTTTTCCAATATCAAGTCATTATAGTGGTGATTAGATAATTTTTAAAAACTTATATGATTTTTTATATTTTATAGATTGAGAATCCAAAAATAAATCCATTTATCAGGATGAGAGGATAATTACTCCATAATCATCATGATATACATTGTTTTCTTGATCTAGTTCAGTCCTTATGATTATATAGTCTTTTTATTCTTCCCATTGATTAGGAGGTTGATGATGTTTATTATCATGATTAACCCTTGGTTTGGTGAAATATTTAGAATAATTTACATACTCATTACAATTGAATATTTGGACTGATGGTTTTTAATTAAACTAGTATATTCCTTTATCTATTTTATTAGTTGGTATCTTCATATCTATTCCTAATTCATGAACTTGATAACCATTTCTCCAACACTTAAATCACTTACTTGAT
Source organism: Viscum album (assembly GCA_963277665.1). Classification (NCBI taxonomy): domain Eukaryota; kingdom Viridiplantae; phylum Streptophyta; class Magnoliopsida; order Santalales; family Viscaceae; genus Viscum; species Viscum album. The sequence goes on along the minus strand of OY728136.1, from coordinate 750,456,834 downwards.
TCATATAGACAACCACCCCCCAAATTATTCTTCCCACATATTCTACATGTGGTGGTATGACTTCTATTTACTCTATGGTTTTTATCACATGAATTTCCAATTGAATTTATTTTTCTTTTCTTATCCCCAATACCATGATAATAATGATAGTCTCTAGTATCTAATTCCACATTAAGTGTACATCAAACATCCTATTTATAGCTATCAAATTATCATATATATAATTCCTTTTAAAGAATTTGTTTGAGGCCAATAAAGATCCATTTTATCTTAAAAAAAAGGTTCATTAATAAAATGGGAGGTTTCCCTTGCAATTCTTATGATGCTTACTTCATAGGTACACAATGATTCATACACCTTTTATTTTAACTCTAGGAATTATCTCTCCATTTTCTTGTAAAGAACATGGGGAAAATATTTACTAAATAATACATTTTTGAATTCCACTAATTCAATTAAGTCAACTTCTTACTTATTTTTTTTATTCTTAGTGAGATTCCATAATTGGTTAGCCTCACATTCTAGATGATAAATACCCAAAACAAACTACTCATTCTCTGATTATTGGATAATAAAAAATATGGTTTCCATCACATTGATCAGAAATAAGTGGTTATTAATATCCACTAAAGTATGGTTGAAGTTTTCTCATGAAAGACTCAATGACAAGTTTTCCCTTATTTAGTGTTTTTGATAGCTCAAAAATGTATTTTTTATTAATCATAAACTAATATAGCATTGTCAGAAAGCTTTTCACTCCATTTTCATCACATTTGGTTAATTATTAGGGTATTTATTATCCTTTATATCAAATCCATTTTTAACTTGGTTAAACCATACTCCAGATATTTCTAAAACTAAAAGAGTTAATCATGAGTGATTGATATTTACATCATAAATTAATTATAAAAAAATCGACCTCAAAATGTGTTACTCCTTGAAACCATAATATTATTATTTATTTCAATATAAATAACACTTTTTTTAATCTTGGGTTCTTTAGGTTGGGTTATCTCATATTCCTTAAAGAAATTATTTATCATGACAAATCCTTTATAATATCATGTAAAGTGAATGTGATTAACCAAATCATATCCCCGAGGAGTGTCAAAATAGGTGCGCAGTTGGGCCTATTTTTCCTACACTGGGTAATGATTATGTTAATAATCAATATTCAATTTTTATGGTTATTATTACTAGTTACATATATTTTAAATCATTCATCAACTTGTAGTATTCAAATAGGGATTTTATTTCTATAAAAACCATGAAATATTATCTTTATGAAAATTTCAAGATGTTATATTGTGTTTAGAATTATCCCTTAGACTTATAACTAGGGTAACCATGAATGTCCTATAATAACAATCCAAAAAATGGATAATATAATCTCCATAAATTACTAAACCACCCTCTGATACCAACTGAGACACCCAAGACCGACAATCCAAATCCTAGAGCTATAAACACAATCATTACATGCTCTCTTAGATACTAAGTGATATAAACCAAGATAAAATTATATAATATACAAAAAAATAGTAAATTTTACATCTCAAAATAGTCACATAATTACCATGAACCAATAGGTTTGGTGTCATTTTATATGAGCTATATAAATATCATAGTCAATATTACTTGTAAACACTTCTTCATAATCACACCATACAAGACTTTATTCTGAATGTATCAGAAGATAAAGTTAGCATCATAACATGGGGATTGGAAATATAAAAAAGGGTTGATCTCAAGAACTCAATAATGGAAATTTTTCGATGAATCGTAATGGTTAGATCATAAGAATGTGATACAATATGGATAATGAGTGGAATATCTAATAAAAAGTTCATGGGAGAATAAGATAATTATATGGTCATCCAAGTAGAACAACAATCACATTAGAGCTTTGAAGAATAAAAAAAATTAATCATGGAAATATGATAAGTATTTGGAAAATCCTAGAAAAATTAAAGAAACATAAGCATGTTAACAAAATAACCAAGTGGATTAGACATCACAGCCTGATTCCCATATCATATTGGGCTTGAACTATAACTCGTGTACATCTTTAGGGTTGGAAAACAACCCATTTACCTATTTAGGCTTGGGAAACAACCCATGAAACTCTTTAGGCTTGGGATAAAAAAAATTACCCCTTTAGTCTTGGGCTACAACACATGTACCTCTCTAATCTTAGGAAACAACCAATATACCTCTTTAGGCTTAGGCTAAAACCCATGTACCTATTTAAGATTGCACAAAAAACCATGTAAGTTTTTTATCTCATGAGATATTAAACATTAAAAAATTCATTATAGGGTTATATAGGACCCCACCCATAATTATGCATACATATTAATACCACTTAAAATTAATCATTCATCATATCAAAAATAACCCATGGAAAAATAATGGGTTTCATAACACTTTAAAATGGTATATCGTAACATACATTCAAAAATCAAATCAAATGATACCAAAAAATGTTTTAAAAAATTAATTACATTATAAGGGAACATATAAGTAGAATCATGAATCATACCCCCATTATAGGTAAATATTTTAGAGACAATGATGAAATTATAATCAAAATGTTAAAAAATGTGTTTCTTTAAAACCCATATAAGTTGTTTGTAAAAATAATATTACAATCATTGTTAAAATATTGTTTCATAAATACTGAAAGATAATTATAGGACATTATTTTTGGAAATAATGAATCTTGAAAGAATAATTTTCCTATATAATAAAATTTGGGTTAGAAGATAAAATATAAGAGATTGAAGCTTAAATCATTTTTATATTAAAAATTCTACTTTTATTGAAATAGACATATTTTAAATAATTTATAAAACTTTATTTTAAAATTGGTAAAGAAAAATATGAGGGTCAAAAGAGATCAAAAATAATATCTTTCCAAAATAAGAATAAAAACATGGGAGGTAATGTAAAATAGCAACATGGAAAGGAAAAGTTCATTATAAAATATCAGAATTATCTTTGCAATCTACGACTTTATAAATAAAATCATTATTTGATAAGAAAATAATATAAAAAATAGTTACCTAGAAAATAAATAAGGGTTATATTATAATATCATTATAGGTATAATTATAACTAGCTTTTAGAAATAATTTTAAATAAATATAAGTATAACTGAATGGAATGTAATTCAGTTATCAAAACCCTTACAACCTAAGAAATGTTCTAATAAAAATAACATGAATGGGAGAGAGATTTAATTTGAAGTTAAAATACCATGAATTAATATAATTAAAGATATTATATATCCAGTAGGTATTGTATTAACCATTTAAATAAAATTAGGTCCGTAAAAGAAAATTTGTCTCAAGGAATGAATTTTTGAGATGAAACACTTACCTTATTCCAGATGTGTTCTTCCAAAGTGATTAAAATCCTGAATAATAAAATTAATTGCATTAGATACCATATTAATAATATTATTCTTATATATTTAACTCAATATGTACCATTTATTATCATGTTCTATTTATTATATTTTTTCCTTATGTTTTCATTAAAATTAAATCTGTATTGGCTTATTATGGTAATTTTAGTGATTGATGATGATATTTTAATAATATGTTAAATAATTAATATAATAATTCCACAATTTTATTTAAAACATCTAATTAAATTTTAATAATATTAGTATTTAATTTTCTATATTCATCCATGGTAGAGTTTTATGTCATTTATTCAAGCGGGTGGTTAAACAAACGCAAATATGAACACGCTAATGTCAATGGGTGAGTATGGTAAAGGAAGTGTATAATGTAATTATAAAATAGTAATAATGATGTTATTTAAAATTTTTAAGTTGGTTAATCATATTTAAATTGGTTTTCAAAAATAAAAAAACAAGATAAAAAATGAAAAATGTTACTTCGGGGTGCCGGTAGTCTTCACAACCCATGGTTAACGTTATTATTTTCTTTCGTTTTGTTTTTTAGTGGATGGAAATAAATTAATAAATTATTTAAAATTAATATAATTATACATAATCATAATAATTATTTTTATTTCATTATACCCATAGGGTTATATAATATTATGAAGGATTAGACTAAAATTAAAGACTAAGAGAAATTAATACTCAAGTTTTGTGGGGGCCACTCCCAATATGGGGAGGAATTGGCGGAGGGAGTTTTGCAGGGGAGGAAGTCCTTGGATGAAAACTAACCAGGCGGCTACGGGAAATGTTTTTAGGGTTGGAAGCCGACGTAGTGGACATCAGTAGGCGGCGGAAGATTTCTTCAACGGTAGTTAAACCACCCAACCAATCGGAGAAGAAATGGGTTTCCTTCCACTATTTAAACGGGATTGAATACATTTGTTTGTAAGAGTTGTGTGTGTGAGGAGTTTTATGTTTGTAATCCTCCCTAGAGAACCGAAGAGACGTGAATAAAGATATACTTCATTCTCCTGTGGATGTAGGTAACTCGCCGAACCACGTAAATTCTGTGTTTGCTCCGTTTTAGTGTGTTTGAGGTACCACTCACATCTGTTGTGCCCCAACAAGTGGTATCAAATGTGAGTCAGAGTGAACGGAGGTGAGACGGAAATCCCACAGCAAATTTTCCAGTGGCCATAAAATTGAAAGTGGTTGGAAAATTTTTCCGAGGCCAGATCCGTGAAGAGGGCGGCGAGATGATTCTAATGGCGCAAGTAGTGATAAAAACGGAGTTGAAATGAGCCCGGTAGGCTCGGTCAAAGTTTGGTCAAACTAGCGAGTGAACAATACTCTCGTACTGGAGAAGACAGCATTGTTCACACCGCCGGCGACAGTTCCGGCGAGATTCCGGCAAGAACTCTGGCATGCCACGTCAGCGCCATGTCAGCGGGTGATCTGGACCGTTGAACGTGTTTTGACCATATCTCGGTCAATTGGTGTCTGATTTTAGTGATCCAGGGGTCGATATAGACTATTTAAACTGTTCCAGACACATCCGTATGGTTATTTTTTCAAAATTATTGCTCTATCAGTTTGTTTCAGAAGGGTGTGGCATCGACGGTGGTGATCGCGTTTTACGGCGATGACGATGGCTGGTGGCGGAGCACTACCAAGATTTGATATCAAGAAATTTGATGGTCAAAATAATTTTTTCTTGTGGAGAATCACGGTGAAAGATATTTTGGTGCAGTAGGGCATGATCTTACCATTGATCAGAGAAAATCCCGAGACAAGTAGTGTCGATGATTGGGAAGAGCTCGAGATGCGGGTCGTCAGCACAATTCAACTATGTCTGGTGAATGAGGTAAAATACTTGGTTTTGGATGAGACCTTACTGAAAGAGATCTAGGAGAAGTTGGAGCAGTGGTATATGGTGAAGTCGCTCACCAACAAATTAAACCTGAAGAAGAAACTGTACCAGTTGCGCATGTACGAGGGTGCGAATTTGTTGGATCACACCAATGAATTCAACAAGATCCTGACACAATTATTGGGGCTCAGTGTGAAGGTTAGAGAGGAAGAAAAAACTCTTTTTCTTTTGTCATCACTACCAAGCTCATTTGATGGTCTTCTGACTGCATTACTCATGGGGAAGGAGACATTGAATCTGGACGACGTGATGGCATTGCTTCAAGATTCAGAAGCATTTCGAAGACCTGTGATGCATGCAGGTGAGAAAATCATGGTGATGCGAGATGATCAACGTGGGAGGAGCCGACATCGGAAGTCAGGAGGTAAAGAATGGTGGCCGAAATCCAGAGGGTGTGATCCTAGAGAAATCACATGTTTCTGGTACGAGAAGAAGGTTCACTATTAATGTGATTGTGGAGAGCGCAAAAGGTACATTGCTGGGAAGAAGAAAGTTGAAGAGGAGGATGTGAACATCACAGTATTATCAGTAGATGATGAAATCTGCATGAAAATGTGAAGCATGCACTCAGATGAGCGAGTTGAATGGAGAGAAGTGAAATGTCATTACTACAAATGATATGGGCATATGAAGCAGGAATGCCGATTTCTGAAGAGGAAGAACGAGCGGGTTCAAAATCCAAAGGAATACGAATGGGTTCTGGATTCATGGAGATCAACACACATATGTACAATGAGAGGTACATTTTATACTTTTCACCAAGTGCAAGACTCGGTGAAACTTGGTGATGGGTCAACATGTGCAGTTCGAGGAGTCGAGACAATGAAATTGAAGACACCCAATAGAGGAGTACGGAAACTGGCTGACATGAAATTTTTTCTGAGTATGAGATAGAACTTGATATCATTGAGTAGGCTCAATGCGAGAGGGTTAAAGATTTCCATGGCAGGTGGAGTGTTGGAAGTCTCACGTGGGGATGCAGCGAAGCTTACTGGGAAGGAGTCTCAATGGTTGTATGATTTGATGGAGACCACAGTCTACCTGAGATTGACTGAAGATGATGGAAGTGCCACATCATCTGGCGTGAAGAAGCATGTTTGATTTTCTGAGGAATTTTTTGACACCTACAAGGACTATAGGTCAAGCTTCTACCCCAAATTGGTCATGAGGGGGAGATTTGTGGGGGCCACTCCCAATATGGGGAGTGATTGGTGGAGGGAGTTTTGTAGGGGAGGAAGTCCATGGACGACAACTAACCAGGCAGTTGCAGGAAATGTTTTCAGGGTTGGCAGCCGACATAGTGGACAGCATTAGGCGGCGGAAGATTTCTTCAAGGGTAGATAAACCACCCAACCAACTGGAGAAGAAATGGGTTTCCTTCCTCTATTTAAACGGTATTGAATCCCTTTATTTGTAAGAGCTGTGTGTGTGAGGAGTTGTATGTTTGTAATCCTCCATCGAGAACTGGAGAGACGTGAATAGAGATATACCACATTCTCTCTTGGATGTAGGCAACTCGCCGAACCATGTAAATCTTGTGTTTGATCTGTTTTAGTGTGATTGAGGTACCACACACCTCAGCTGCACCCCAAAAAGTTGGAATCTTGAGTTTTCTCATCTAAAACAATTTGGAGAAGAATACCTTAAACAAAATAAATGTTAAGACCAAGACATAATCATTATATATTATAGTTACATTAATCTATAATTAAAATTATTACATTAAAAAATATATTTTAGGTTTAGTATTTTAGAGAGTTATGTAAAGACCCGGAAATTCCATGGAATTTTTTTTCTTATATACATGGGAATTTTATGAGTCCGTAGTTTCTGATGGCGCCTGATTCCGAGGCCCGGTGTACCCGGAATCAATTTCTGAAGTTTTGTTCTGGTACGTTCAGTGAACGTATGTGTAGGATTTTTTATCTTTTGAACCGATGCTCAGAATTGAAATCTGAGGGCACCGATGAACTCGCAGTACCGGTAATCGCTTAAGGAGACCTTTTCCGCAGTTGCGTTTTATCGGGAGTGGAAGTTAATTTTTGGGGGATTTCTAAATTTAATGAAAAATATGTGTAGCATATATTTTTTAAAGGTGTGGTGGTTAATTTCTCCAAAGGGAAGTTGGAGGTGGGGACCACCCCCACATAACCTCCCATGGGAGGATATTGTGTGGTGGGTCCCACACGAGCACTTAACCCCTCAACTATCCTTGAACCCATTAAACTCAATTGAATTTATTAAAGCCAACACTCTTCTTTAATGTGGATGATCTCTCCACCTTCCTCATCCCATTAAGTGTGCCAATGAAATTAATTAATGTCTTCATTAATTAATTTGAGTGTTTGAATTTATTTGAAATGCATGGCACATTAAAATAATAGGGAGCTTATTATTTTATGTTGGTTGGATTATTTTGGTGGAATGGAGGAAGATAATAACTAAGGAGAACTTCTAATATCTCGACGAAGAATGTTTTTCTTCAAAGAAGAATGCCGTTCTTCAACGAAGAGCACTCCACATCTCGAAGAACATGAAGCAACACCTTCTACCTTCTTCAACCGGATCAAGTAAGGGAAGCACTGCTGCCCACGAAGTACACTGACGGTGTCGACTCGACTTGACTACACTGGGCTCTACTCCTTCTGTCGTAGACGGAATGACGTCCATCTTCCGTGACGTCCATTTTCTGCGACTCGTCAACGGTTAATGACAATCAAAGTAGGGTTTTCAATTCGAGGTTGAATTTATTTCTTTTAAGTTCTTATTTTCCCTTGGATAAAGACAACAACTGCAGATAAACCCCCTGAACATGTCGATTCGCAGAACAGATGTTGATTGCGGGATGGGTTAGAGATTAAGCTGGGTTTGTTTCTGGTTTAACTATAAGTTGGATTACTGCTTGAGCCTCTAACGTGGAGGGAATGAGCTAACGAACAAGTCCGGAGCCTCCCCCAATTCGTTATTGATACATGGTTTGATGGGTGATGGGAGATTAGAATGGTAACCCTGATTTGAGGCTGTCACAGTGAAGAGCAGGACCCGAGGAGGCCGTAGGTGCAGACGGGAGGCAAAACGGACCACCGGAACAACTCCGATGGCCCGCGGAAGAGCACGGCAGCGCCGGAGACCTGAGGCGGTGGTCGGCACCGGCCGGCTGCCTGGGGGCGGCGATGCCCCACGTGCGCTGTCGGCGGAAGGCCGCTGCGGCGGTGGACCGGAACCCGCGTGCGGGTTCCGGGAAAGAAGGGCGAAGCCAGCTGGCACCGCCGTTACGGGACACCGAGGGGGGGGGGGCGCCTCCCCCACTCTGTGTGCCATGCACGAACGCGCTCGGCCAGCTGCCCGAGCCACGACCGACCGCACGGGCCGAGCCGTGCCATGCGGGTCGCGCCCGCCGCTGTGTCGGGACGCCTGCAGCACGGGCCAGACCGCCTTCCACGCGGACTAGGCCACCCTCGCGCGGGTCGGGCAACACCGGTCGGGCAGGGTAGCAGCTGCCGGGCCGGGTCATGCCCTATCAGGCTAGACCTGGATCCAGGTCCGGTCTCCCCAGTTTGGGCCGACCTAGGGCGGGTTGGGCCGGGTCAGACCGGACCCAGACCCCCCTCTTCAGACCACTTTTGGTTTTTCACCCATAACTTGAGCTAAAAACCTCTTATCTACGCACCATCAGTTTCTTAGGATTACTTGGATCGAGAAAGTTGTTTTGATATATTATACTCAAGGTTTTGGAGAAGTTTGGGTATGGTCGGGTTGGTTCGAACCCGAAACCAACCGGGCCCTCGGAGCAGAAACAATTATAACTTTAGGACCGGATGTCTGATTGACGTGTCATCAACTGCATTGGATTCCTTTTGATGAGACGGTTCTTTTGGAATAATACTCACATGATTTGTATGAGGTTGAAGTATGGCTGGGTTGGATTGTACAAGAAATCCAACCGGCCCCTCGAAGCAGAAACGCTTATAACTCTCAGACCGGGCGTCCAATTGACGCAGCATCTGTCATGTTGGGTTCCTTATGATGAGACAGAACTACTGGATACATAAACTCAGGACTTCATCATAGTTTATGTATCGACACTTGTATTCATGAGATGACCCTCCCAAAATTGAGCGTGCTGTGTGCGGGAACCCTAGGGCTGGCTGCGACTGAGATGACGGAATCCTACGTGGGTTCGACAGGGACGACTTCTGTACCAGGATCCTTCATGGGTTCGATAGCAGTGACTTCTATACCAGGATCCTACATGGGTTCGACAGCAAGAACTAATGTTCCAGAATCTTACGTGGGTTCGATAGTGACAACTTCGGTATTGGGATCCTCCGTGGGTTCGACAGTAGTGACTTCTGTACCAGGATCCTAGGTGGGTTGGACAATGATGACTACTATACTGAAATCCTATGTGGGTTCAACAGTTATGACTTCTGTTCCAGGATCCTATGTGGGTTCGACAGCACTGATATTATTCCAGGATCCTACGTGGGTTCGACAGAGGAAATGAATCAAAGGCTACATCTAATCATCTATACCCCTCTTCGTGAGTTGTATACCTGTGTGAGATAAGTCATGTCTTTCAACCATTATCAACATGGTGATTGAACTTACTTCCTTTGTGGAATGGTTTGTTCTTGGGCTCGAGAGTTGGAGCCAGACTGTGATTGATAACTTAGGTATAAGTATGGGCATATACCTAAGTAGGGTTGGTTGATACTTCGTGACTGTATCTTTCAAATATGGTTTATCCTTTATGGATTTTGTGAGACCTTGAGAGTCTCAGGGTCCCTACTGAGTATCGTTATACTCACCCTTGCACGGGATATGCCTGCACCTTGTTGTGTTGAATGCAAACGATGAACAGCGCTGACTGAGGCAGAGTGTACGAAGACTGGACGATACCGGGAGGTGGACCTCACGACGAGTCAGTACCCGGAGGAGACGGACGGACGTGGATCACTGAGGAGGCTATCGGTACCTACCCTTCTGGTAAGATCTATAGTGGACAATAAAGGATCTTCTAGGCACCTTCCAGCTATTTGTCTTTTTAGTTTTACCTGTTTGTCCTTTACTTGTACTTTACTGTTGGGATTGTATTTCTGGTCCTTATACTTTCTAGTACTTCTTCTGTATTCAGTTATTACTTAGATTTTTCATCTTCTTGTTCTCTGGTTGTGTTTGTTTGGATTTATAAAGTCAATTCCTTACCAGTTTAGGGATTTACATCTTTGGTGCTAGTCGCCAGCCCCTGGCCTATGAAAGGCGGGCTTGGGGTAGTTATGACATGGGCCCCGGGGGACGGGTCATGACAAATTGGTATCAGAGGCGCCGGTTCTACTGCAGAACTCAAACTCTGATTCTTTTAATTGAAATAGTGATAAGTTTTTTGGGTGTGGTTATCAGTTTAGGGAAACCAGTAATGGTGCGGCGGCTGACGTATCCATACACTAGGACTCTGACTTCTGATCTCCGACTCAGTGCACGAAAACACTGATTGTGTGTGTGTTTCCTTTGGAATAGTTTTCTTCATGATTACTTTGTGTCAGTTCACCAGGTATATTTTTTTGACCATGGTGCACCTGTTTATTTTTAGGATGGCCCCATGAACGTAGCCATCTAGGGTTTCGAGTTACGTACGAGATGGTAGCCCACCGAGCGACGAGACTTCGGTGTAGGGCCACATCATAGCGGAGGTACCAGCGGTACCACTACCCGTTGGCCCACCGATACCACCAGATCCAGCAGCAGAGATTTCACGCCATCTGAGTACATTTCATGAGTTCCAGTGCCAGAGACCGCCCAGGTTTTGGGGAGAGATGGACCCACAGGAATATGAGGATTGGTTGGAGGCTGTTGTGAGAGTTTTCATTTTGGTAGGGACACCTGCCGACCTCATAGTGATCCTTGATGCGAGTCTCCTGCAGGCAGTAGCAAGAAGATGGTGAGGCCTAATTCTCCAGGTGCATGATGAGGCATCACTACTCTGGAAATACTTCGAGAGCCTATTCCTGGCAGAGTTTGTACCAGCCACCCTTCGTATGGTGCGGATTCAGGAGTTATTTCATCTGTAGCAAGGCAACATGACAGTAGCTCAGTACTTAGTGAGGTTCACCGACCTCTCGCGCTACTCTACGGATATGGTACGAGACCCATTCTTTAGGTCCCGGGCCTTTGAGCAGGGACTCATGCATGATATCAGGGCTTTGATGATCTCCCTCAACATTCCAACGCAAACGAGGGTATTGGAGAGAGCCCTCCTAGTGGAGAGTTTCCTTGCTAAATAATCTCTAGCAGCGAGACCCATCACTAGTCAACACGTACTAGAGTCTTCTGCAACTGGTAGTAGACTAATGATGTAGGGGTCCAAGAGGACCAAACCCATAGGTGGACGATTGAACGAATCAAGTTCAGTTGTGCGGGGCACACGAGACAGAGCTAGCCATACGAGGAGCAGGCAGTGCTATGCATGCGGCGGGTAGGGTCACATGGCTCGAGACTGCCCGATCCGCCCTGCAGATGAGCAGTAGGCCGTAGAGGGACCTCCTAGGAAGAGGTAGAGGTTCGACTGTGGTGGTCTGCTGGGAGAAGGCGGATGTGGTAGAGGAGTTGGCCAAGCACTAGGTGGTGGATGACGTTTTGAGGCCCTACCACCACCACCATTAGGAGGTCCACCCCGACCGCAGGAAACGAGTGGACAGGAGATAGCTCAGCTTCAGGTAGCTGAGACCTACGACCATAGTGCTCTAAGAGAAAGTGGACAAGAGTGGGACTAGTTCCAGGCATAGATTCCTTGTTCATGAAGCTTCTAGATTCGTTGATGTCGTTGTTTGTGGTTTATTTGTGTCTATGTACTTTGAGATGTAGTAATAAAAGACACTTGTCCTTGTGACATTTGATTTCCTGCCTTTTGTGTGGATAATGCTAAGAGATTCCGGATAAAATCATTGACTTGACCCTCACATTCGAGATTCTTACTAGAGGAGACCCAGTGACCACACACTGATTCCGACAGTGTGACTCAACCCTTGGAGGTGAGAGTAACAGTTGGATCTCACGGTAGTAGCGTCGAGGCCTTACGATGTCATCCATGGAATGAATTAGTACTGTTCATGTTAGGATAAACTGTATTAGGAAATGGGCGTGGTTCATCCAGGAGATGAGACTGGATTTCTCTTTTTAGAAAAGGATAAATCTTAGCAACTCTTGTAGGACGTAGGCGAAGAATGGTGTAGATGAATTTTTTTAAATTGGCTAGTCCCACCCATATATTGTTGGGAGAATGCTTTTCAGTCTACTCGGACCACCAGAGTCTCAGGTATATCTTCTCTCAGAAGGACCTGAACCCGAGACAATGGCGATGACTTGAATTCCTCTAAGAATATGACCTTGAGATAATTTATACTCCTAGAAAGGGGAATGTTGTAGCCAATTCTCTCAGTAGGAGAACAAGAATTCATCTTCTAGGAGAGGCGATAGAGCAGCTGGCCGTGTTGCAGATATCCTTTGTGGATAGGGACGGAGCAGCCTTTCTTCAGTCTCTCACAGTCACATCCCCACTTCTTCAGTAAGTCAGGGAGGCACAACATGGGGACACTGACTGTGAGACATGACGTGCTTAGATATCCTCAGGGCAGGCACCAGAAGGATTTTCTGAAGTTGGGGAGCATGTAATTCCTTTCAGAGGACGTACCATGGTACCAGATGCACTTCAAGAGGAAGTGTTGCAGGAGTTCCACACATCCCCTTTAGCGGTACACCCAGGAGTGGTAAAGATGTACTAGGACCTTCGATGACAGCACTGGTGGCCAGGTATGAAGAAGGAAATAGCAGATTTTGTCTCTCGATTCCTCACTTGTCAGTAAGTGAAGGCGGAGCATCAGGTACCAGCAGGATTGGTTCAGCCTTTAGAGGTCCCAAAGTGGAGGAGGGATGAGATATCCATGGACTTCGTGATGGGTCTTCCACATACGTACAAGGGACACGACTCGATTTGGGTGATCATAGACCGGCTTACCAAGTCGGTGAACTTCTTACTGACCAGAGATGGTATGAGCTACCACAGAGGAGGTGCAGGTCATCCAGTAGTAGATAAAGACTGTGTAGAGCAGATAGAATTCATATGCTGATAGGAGACGGAGACCTCTAGAATTCAAGGATGGTGACCACGTCTCTCTACAGGTCTTACCTTGAAAAGGTCTAAAGAGATTTAGCCGAGTTGGAAAGTTATCTCTACAATTCTTTAGACCTTTTCAGGTCCTCAACATGGTAGGTGAGGTGGCTTACTACTTGGCCCTTCTACCTCAGTTGCACCGGGTGCACGACGTCTTCCACGTATCTCAGTTGAGAAGATACATGCACAATTAGCCCCACATCATCGACCATGGGGAGATAGATATCGATGACAGGGTGACTTTCACGGAGGTTTCAGTGGAGATTGAGGATTGAAAGGAGTGGGTCCTATGTGGATGGTCGATTCCTCTGGTGTGCGTTCACTGGCAGCACTGGAACCTCCAGAAGAGCACATGGGAGCGGGAGGCTCAGATGCGTGATCAGTACCCCCATTTGTTCCCTTAGTGTGTGTTGTAGCTTACAGGGACGTAAAGCCCTGAGGTGGGGAGAATTTAAAGACCCATAAATTCCATGGAAATTTTTTTTCTTAAATACATTGAAATTTTACGAGTCCATAGTTTCTAAAAGCGCATGATTCTGAGGCCCGGTGTGCCCGGAATCAATTTATGAAGTTTTGTTTGGATACATTCAGTGAACGTACATTCGGGATTTTATATCTTTTGAACTGATGATCAGAATTGAAATCCAAGGGCACCAATGAACTCACAGTTCCGGTAATCACTTATGGAGACCTTCGCCACAGTTACATTTTATCGGGAGTGGAAGTTAATTTTTGGGGGATTTCTAAATTTAATAAAAAATATGTGTAGCATATTTTTTTTAATTATGTGGTGGTTAATTTATCCAAAGGAAATTTAGATGTGGGGCCCACCCCCACCTAACCTACCATGGGAGGATATTGTGTGGTGGGGCCCACACGAGCACCTAACCCCTCAACTCCCCTTGAACCCCTTAAACTCCCTTGAATTTATTAAAGCCAACACTCTTCTTTAATGTGGATGAACTCTCCACATTCCTCCTCCCATTAATTTTACCAATGAAATTAATTAATGTCTTCATTAATTAATTCGAGTGTTTGAATTTATTTGAAATGCATGGAACATTAAAATAATAGGGAGCTTATTATTTTACATTGGTTGGATTCTTTTGGTGGAACGGATGATGAGAAGAACTAAGGAGAACTTCTAATCTCTCGATGAAGAATGTCGTTCTTCAACGAAGAATGCTCCATGTCTCGAAGAACATGAAGCTACACCTTTTACCTTCTTCAATCGGAGCAAGGAAGGGAAGCACCGCCGCCCACGAAGTACACTGACGGTGTCGACTCGACTCAACTACACCGGGATCTACTCCTTCTGACGTAGAAGGAATGACGTCCGTCTTCCGCAACGTCTGTTTTCCATGACTCTTCAATGGTTAATGACAATCAAGGTAGGGTTTTGAATTCGAGGTTGAATTCCTTTCTTTTAAGTTATTCTTTTCCCTAGGATAAAAACAACAACTATGGATTGACCCCTCGAACATGTCAACACTACTGGAAATGGAGGATATACCAACGGTTCTAAACCGTTGGTATAGGCTGGAAAACCGTTGGTATATTCTATACCAACAGTTGTCCAAACCATAGGGAAGTAAGGCGTGGGGAAAGATCTATACCAACGGTTTGAACTAAACCATTCGTATAGCCCACTCTATGTCTTGATTTTCCAACGGTTCTTGTTGAACCGTTGGTATAGGTTTACCCAACAGTTTAAAACCGTTGGGAATTCTATGATTTTGATATTATACCAACGGTTTACAACCGTTGGTATAGTTTTTTTTTCAACGGTTTCAATGAAACCGTTGGCATATGTTCAATAAAAAATACTATACCAACGGTTACAAACTGTTGGTATAATTCTTCTCAAAGTATACCAATGGTTGTAAACCGTTGGTATTGTGTATTTCCAGAATTGTTGCACAGCAGCCCCTCCTGTGCATACACCTGCATACAAAACAGCAGTTAAAACAGTGAAAACTTAAAACAACAAAAAAAAAGACCACCTCTTTGATTAGAGACATGGTGAATAATTCCCCATTTGAATCTTCATATGACAAAAATCATCCGTTATAGTTGAATAAGAGTTTCAATAACTCAAATATTATTTAAACCCATTTCAATCTTCATATGACAACCACTTTTCTAATATATGGTGAAAAGGTATTTTCTTAGGAGTCTCATCACTTGTGACTCCATAAGTGCCACACCAGGCCTTGGATTGAGGCGGGGTTTACTGTTACACGTCACATATGATCCATGAATCATTTTCCTAAAGTTTCAACACAATCAGAAACCGTTTGATCGGTTTGGCGTATGTACGTAAAATATTGTCCATTTTGAACAAAAGAGAGGCAGTTTGGGTGGTCCCAGCCCCACGGTGACTCCAATTGAGGCGGGGTTGACTCGTACACATCACATATGACCCATGGATCGTTTTACTAAAGTTTCAACATAATCCAAAGGCGTTTGTTCCGTTTCCCGTATGTCAATTGTTGATATCACTTACAATTTAGTCCATTTTAACAAAAGAGAGACAATTTGAGTGGTCCCGGCCACACCGCGGCTCGGATTGAGGCGTAGTTGACTCTTACACATCAAATATGACCCATGGATCGTTTTTCTAAAGTTTCAATAGAATCCGAAGGCGTTTGGTTGGTTTGGCGTATGTCAGTTGTTGTTTTCACTTAAAATTAAGTCCATTTTAAACAAAAGAGAGACACTTTGAGTGGTGACGGCCACACCGAGCCTTGTATTGAGGCAGGGTTGACTCTTACATGTCACATATTAGCCATGGATCGTTTTCCTAAAGTTTCAACACAATCAGAATCCGTTTGATCGGTTTGGCGTATGTACATAAAATATTGTCCATTTTTAACAAAAGAGAGATAATTTGAGTGGTGTCGGCCACACTGTGCCTCGGATTGAGGCGGGATTGACTCGTACACATCACATATGACCCATGAATAGTTTTCCTAAAGTTTCAATAGAATCCGAAGGCGTTTGGTTGATTTCCCGTATGACAGTTGTTGATTTCATTTACAATTTAGTCCATTTTCAACAAAAGAGAGACTGTTTGAGTGGTCCCAGCCACACCGTGGCTCGGATTGAGGCGGAGTTGACTCGTACATGTCACATATGACCCATGGATAGTTTTCCTAAAGTTTCAACAGAATCTGAAGGTTTTTGGTCGGTTTGTCTTATGTCAGTTGTTGTTTTCACTAAAAATTAAGTTCATTTTAAACAAAAGAGAGACACTTTGAGTGGTGTCGGCCACACCGTGCTTCGGATTGAGGCAGGGTTGACTCGTACACGTCACATATAATCCATGGATCATTTTCCTAAAGTTTCAACATAATCAGAATCCGTTTGATCGGTTTGGCGTATGTACGTAAAATATTGTCCATTTTGAACAAAAGAGAGGTACTTTGGGTGGTCCCGGCCACACGGCGCCTTGTATTGAGGCGGGGTTGACTCGTACACATCACATATGACCCATGAATCGTTTTCCTAAAGTGTCAACAGAATATGAAGGTGTTTGGTAGGTTTCTCGTATGTCATTTGTTGATATCACTTACAATTTAGTCCATTTTGAACAAACGAGATATAGTTTGAGTGGTCCCGGACACACCGCGGCTCAAATTGAGGCGGGGTTGACTCGTACACATAAAATATGACCCATGGATCGTTTTACGAATGTTTCAACAGAATCCAAAGGCGTTTGGTTAGTTTGGCATATGTCAGTTGTTGTTTTCACTTAAAATTAAGTCCATTTTAAACAAAACAGAGGCACATTGAGTGGTTTCGGCCACACCGGGCCTCCGATTGAGGTGGGGTTGACTCGTAAAAATCACATATGACCCATGGATCGTTTTCCTAAAGTATCAATAGAATCCGTAGGTGTTTGGTCAGTTTTCCGTATGTCAGTTGTTGTTTTCACTTAAAATTAAGTACATTTTAAAAAAAGAGGCACTTTGAGTGGTGTCGGCCACACCGGGCCTCGTATTGAGGCGGGGTTAACTCGTACACATCACATATGAGCCAAGGATCATTGTCCTAGAGTTTCAACATAATCCGAATCCGTTTGATCGATTTGGCCTATGTACGTAAAATATTGTCCATTTGGAACAAAAGAGAGGCAGTTTGGGTGGTCCCGGCCCCACGGTGCCTCAGATTGAGGCGCGGTTGACTTTTACACGTCACATATGACCCATGGATTATTTTTCTAAAGTTTCAACAGAATCCGAAGCATTTGGTCGGTTTCCCGTATGTCAATTGTTGATTTCACTTGCAATTTAGTCCATTTTGAACAAAAGAGAGACAGTTTGAGTGGTTCCGGTCACACCAGAACTCGGATTGAGGCGGGGTTGACTCGTACACATCACATATGACCCATGGATCATTTTCCTAAAGTTTCAATAGAATCATAAGTCGTTTGGTTGGTTTGGCGTATGTCAGTTGTTTTCATTTACAATTTAGTCCATTTTCAACAAAAGAGAGATAATTTTAGTGGTCCCGGCCACACCGCGGCTCGGATTGAGGCGAGGTTGACTCTAACACGTCACATCTGACCCATGGATCGTTTTCCTAAAGTTTCAACAGAATATGAAGGCGTTTGGTTGGTTTGACGTATGTCAGTTGTTGTTTTCACTTAAAATTAAGTCCATTTTAAACAAAAGAGAGCCACTTTGAGTGGTGTCGTCCACACCGGGCCTCGGATTGAGGCGGGGATGACTCGTACACGTCACATATGAAAAATGGATCATTTTCCTAAAGTTTCAACACAATCAGAATCCGTTTGATCGGTTTGGCGTATGTACGTAAAATATTGTCCATTTTGAACAAAAGAGAGGAATTTTGGGTGGTCCCGTCCACACGGAGCCTCGGATTGAGGCGGGGTTGACTCGTACACATAACATATGACCAATGAATCGTTGTCCTAAAGTTTCAACAGAATCCGAAGGCGTTTGGTAGGTTTATCTTATGTTAGTTGTGGATTTCACTTACAATTTAGTCCATTTTGAACAAAAGAGAGACAGTTTGAGTGGTCCCGGCCACACCGCGGCTCAGATTGAGGCAGGGTTGACTCGTACAGGTCACATTTGACTCATGGATCGTTTTACTTAAGTTTCAATATAATTCGAATGTGTTTAGTCGGTTTGGCGTATGTCAGTTGTTGTTTTCACTTAAAATTAAGTCCATTTTTAACAAAACAGAGTCACTTTGAGTGGTGTCGGCCACACCGGGCCTCGGATTGAGGCGGGGTTGACTCTTACACATCATATATGAGTCATGGATTGTTGTTCAAAAGTATCAACACAATCAGAATCCGTTTGATCGGTTTGACGTATGTACGTAAAATATTGTCCATTTTAAACATAAGAGAGACAGTTTGGGTGGTGTCGGCCACACCGCGCTTAGGATTGAGGAGAGATTGACTCTTACACATGACATATGACCCATGGATCTTTGTGCTAAAGTTTCAATAGATTTGGAACGCATTTGGTCAGTTTCCCGTATGATAGTTGTTGATTGTGGGATGGGTTAAAGATTAAGCTGGGGTTTGTTTCTGGTTCAAATATAAGTTGGATTACTGTTTGAGCCTATAATGCGGAGGGAACAGGATAACGAACAAGTCTGGACCCTCCTCCAATTTGTTTTGGATGCGCGGTTTTATGGGCGATGGGTGAACGGAATGGAAACCCTGATTTGAGGTCGTCGCAGTGAAGAGCAGGACCCAAGGAGGCCGTAGGCACATACGGGAGGCAAAACGGACCACCTGAACGACTCCAGTGGCCCGTAGAAGAGAGTGACGGTGCCCCACGCATGCCGCTGATGGAAGGCCACCATGGCACCGGCCGCGGTGTTGGAGCAGAACTCACGTGCGGGTTCCGGGAAGGATGGGCGGTGCTAGCTAGCGCCGCCGTAACGGGACACCAAGGGGGGCCGCACCTCCCCCGCTCCGCACGCCATGCACGAACGTGCGAGGTCAGCTGGCCAAGCCACGACCAGCCGCGTGGGTCGAGTCATGCCACGCGGGCTAGGCCGTCTGTTGTGTGAGCCGGGCCACCCTCACGTGGGCCGGGCCGCAGCCACCGGGCCGGGCCCCAGCCGCCGGGCCCAGCCCCAGCCACCGGGCCCGGCCGCAGCCTCCGGGCTAGGCCGCGCCTTACCATGCCGTACCTGGATCTATTTCAGGTCGCCCCGATTCTGGCCAACCCAGGGCGGGTTGGGCCGGGTCGGACCGGACCCAGACCCCCCCTCTTCGGACCACTTTTGGTTTTTACCCATAACATGAGCTATGGACCTCTGATCGATGCACCGTCAGTTTATTAGGATTCCTTGGATCAAGACAGTCATTTCAAAATATTACACTCAAGGTTTTGGCGAAGTTTTTGTATGATCGGGTTGGTTCGAAGCCGATACCAATCGGGCCCTCGGAGCGGAAACACTTATAACTTAAGGACTGGACGTCTGATTGATGTTCCGTCTACTATGTTGGATTCCTTTTGATGAGATAGTTATTTTGGAATACTCCTAATAGTATTCGGATGAGGTTGGAGTATGGCCGGGTTGGATTGTACCTGAAATCCAACCGGCCCCTCAGAGGAGAAACGCTTATAACTCCCAGACCGGGCGTCCTATTGACACACCGTCTGTCACGTTGGGTTTCTTATGATGAGACAGAACTGCTGGATACATCAACTTAGGAATTCATGATAGTTTATGTATCGACACTTGGATTGAGGAGCGGACCCTCTTATAATTGAGTGTGTTGTGTGCAGGAACCCTAGGGATGGCTGCGACTGAGATGACAGAATCCTACGTGGGTTCGACAGCGATGACTTCTGTACTGGGATCCTCCGTGTTTTCGACAGCAGTGAATTCTGTACCAGGATCCTACATGGGTTCGACAAAGATAACTACTGTAATGGAATCCTACATGCGTTCAACAGTGATGACTTCTGTATCGGGATCCTCCGTGGTTTCGACAGTAGTGACTTCTGTATCAGGATCCTACGTGGTTTCGACAGCGATGACTAATTTACCAGAATCCTACATGTGTTCGACAGTGACGAATTCTGTGCCAGGATCCTACGTGAGGTTGACAGCACTGATATTGTTCTAGGATCCTACATGGGTTTGACAGAGGAGATAATTCAGAAGCTACATCTAATTATCTCTACCCCTCTTCGTGAGTTGTATACCTGTGTGAGTTGAGTCATGTCTTTCAACCATTATCTACGTGGTGATTGACTTTACTTCTTTTCTGGAATGGTTTGTGCTTGGGCTCGAGAGTTGGAGTCGGACTGGGATTGATAACTTAGGTATATGTATGGGTATATACCTAAGTAGGGTTGGTTGATACTTCGTGAGTGGATCTTTCTACTGTGGTTTATCCTTTGTGGATTTTATGAGACCTTGAGAGTCTCGGGGTCCCTACTGAGTATAGTTATACTCACCCCTGCTTGGGATATGCCCGCACCTCATTGTGTTGAATGCAGATGATGGACAATGCTGACCGAGGCAGAGTGTAAGAGGACTGGACGGTACCCTGAGGTGGACCTCACGACGAGTCGGTACCCGAAGGAGACAGAAGGATGTGGAGCACTGAGGAGTCTATCGATACCTACCCTTTAGGTAAGATCTTCGGTGGACGATCCAAGAGGTTCTAGGTACCTTCCAACTATTTGTCTTATTAGTTGTATCTGTTTTTCCTTTCCTTGTACTTTACTGTTGGGCTTGTATTTTTGGCCCTTGTACTTTCTAGCACTTCTTCTGTATTCGGTTATTACTTAGAGTTTGCTTCTGCTTGTTCTCTGGTTGTGTTTTTTTTTCATTTATAAAGGCAATGCCTTCTGAGTTTATGGATTTAAACCTTTGGTGCTAGTCACCATCCCCTGGCCTATGGAAGGCAGGCTTGGGGTAGTTACGACACGGGCCCCGGGGGACGGGTCGTGACATGTTAGGTCATAACTCTTATATAATAATCCCTTATATTACAAAGTGACCACTTCTACTCAATATCAATTTTTTTCATAAATAAAAACATTTAAAAAGAAACATGTTTTCTTTTTATTACACATATTCAAAATTTCCCTCTTGACCTTATCCTTATCCATACTCATCCTATGAAAAAAAATCTAAATGTGGGATGAGAACAAAAATCACATTAAGGGGCATAAAAAGAAGAAATATGTTAGTCCATTAAAAACATGAAAAAATATAAAATACTTACATTTATCACCATATTATTTTAGTGTATAAATAAATCATTTAAATAGAAAAATACACACCTTTTTCACAAATTAAAACATTAAAACCCATAGAAAGAAATTGGAAATCCTTTTTAGGTAACTTGGATCATCACATTAATAGAACACTTACAGAACCCTTACAATTAGAATAATCTTACGGTCAACATAAAATATAATTTTTTCGACAACATAATAATTAACCAATTAAATGGAGATCTATAATGGGAATTATCCTTTATTTAAGATATATCAGGATAACCACTTTTCATGGGCTATAATGGGGCTCAGTCCATCATATAAGAAGTATTGGGCACACCTGTGAGCTATAATGGGGATCATCCTATCATATAAGTTGTATTGGATTAAACTATTTCTAATATATAATGATCAAGTACCATATCATGAATAAATTTTTTATTGCACATTTTAATAAAACCCTCTTTTGAACCCATATGAAAAACAATTTTGAATTTAGAAATGCCCTTTTCTTTAAAAAAATCATTTTCAAAACCAATATAACCAAAAAAAAGAAATAGGGTTTTATTTAAAAAACATGAAATATTATAATGTAACACAAAAATAAAATAATGGTTATGGTGGGGGGAAATTTCATTATTTCTGTATACATTATAACAATCCTTTAGTTTTTTTGAAAAGAAAGTCAAAAAATTCCATAAAAATATTCCTTTTTAAAATATTTTTTTAAAAATCTAAAGAGACATAAAATTTCCTTCATATTTCATTTATTTTCATATAAATAAATTGATAATATATTTTTAAAATATGGATATTGAAGAAAATGATTTATAAGGGAAACTTTAAAATATGATTTTTAAATAAATGTCTTTTAACTCGATTCTGACTCAACACGTATGTTATTTATCATTATGAATAAAACAATTATGTTAATTTATTTAATTTATTTAATTTGTTAAGAAAAAATTTCAACTTAATTATTCAATTTATTTTATTTAATACCATGCATTATATAATTACTTAATAATTTAAGTTTATATAGGGCGTTTTGATGATATTTGGTTCATACGTCTAGAAAGACCTTGGTAGGGTGACTATGGTAAAAATGGTCATTATACCATAATATATAGAATAATAATAATTAAATAATTATCATGTTTATGAATAAATTGTACTATTAAATCTAACCAATAAATATGTTTATGAAAAATGAACTACGTTACATTCATGAAGACGGTAGGTCGTATGTACTTATAAGTAAAATTTCCATTTTTAAATAATCATTATGGTAAGAAGGTAAGTATTATTATATATTTCCTGAATGATAATAATATCATAAATATCATATTATATATTTAAATACACTTATATATTTCATCTATGTGATGTTGTGATGAAAAATGAATCACATCGATTCGTAGAGGTTGTAGTACACATATACGCACGAGCGACGTTATCATTTTTTAGTGATTGGAAAGGTAAGAAAATAAATGATATATTATATATTAAGAATGATAAATATGTCATTAATATTATATATAAATATTTATTCCATTATTATAACCAGCTATGAGAGGTGGTGATGGAAGATGAATTACATCACTCTGTGAGGCTGTGGTATGCCATACACACGAACAATGGATTCATTTCACATTTGATGAAGGTTATATTCAGATATAGGTTATGGAATTAAAATAATAACATATCAGTATATGGAAGGTATTTATTTTAATATCTAACCATTTTTTTAGACGATTCTAAAAATGTGTAAGAAGAAATAAAATGAAAACACTCGGTTAAGAAATATACCTCTTCTTCGGAAAACCTTGTTTTTATTACACCTTAAGCCCGGTAAGATTGATATTCTGACCAAAATAATACTTCTAAAATGTGGGGAGGGATGTTTTAAATCTTTTGGAGTAGGTATTAGATAAACTAAATTTTCTTGAGGTGTGGTGAAATTTGAACAATATGTTACCTTTTATAAGAGACATGAGGGGCACTCTTGGAATTTATTAAAATATTAAATTATTATAGATTAATTTTGATGTCCAAATGGATAAAAATTAAAAATATTCATAGATAATATAAGGATGATCCAAAATAATTTCATCCAATTAAATATGTAAATTTTTTTACCATGCCTATGTAAAACCATGAGTTTTTATGAAACATTTTTTTAATAATTTAATTTCATCGATAGTTTGTGTTATACATAACACCAAGTTTTAACAAACCACAGCATAATATTAATATAATTATTTGAATTTCATAATTATAACCTAGATATTAAAATTTATGGTATTAATATTAATAAAAACTTTTATAAAAATTAATTATAATGTTTTTATCTAAAGAATACATATTGATAAAAAGTACTTTATTTTTAGTAAACTCTTTATATTTTTCTAAAATACTATTTACTCAAAAAATGTTTTATTAATTTGTGTGAAAGAAAAATCAAATTAATTTTTGAAAATAATAGAAAAATTATTTGAAAAAATAAACTTCACTTTTTTAATCAACAATTAAAAATTATCTTAGGGTAATTTTTTGAGAATTTTATGAAAAGTTTAATTTTTCATTGAATAGAGAAATTTTTGTTTTTTAATAAAAACTAACTTTTAATTTAAACATTTAAAAAGTTACATAATGTTTAAAAAAAATTAAAAGAAAAATTAGTATAATTATATTATTATTAATCAAATTTATTTCATTTCAATCAAATCCATGTTGATTTTTTATATTAAAATTTTCTATACTTAAGAAAATTTTCTCTTTGGAAAACTGTTTTTTCATCACGTATGCAAGATTAAATATAAATTAAAAATTTCCACATATGTGAATGGAATTTTTAAAAATATATTATATAATTGTAATAATAATAATTAATATTATATTATAATTCAAACTCATATTTTGGTCAAACTGAATAGCAAAAACATTAAAAATTAATTATCGTAGTTAAGATTAAAACGTGTTTATCGAGGGTTAAACTAAAACAATAAGGGTAATCGTTCTAATAAAACTTGTCTAAATCCTATTTTCTAGATATTTTTTTTGAATTATACTAACCCAAGTTGAAATAACATTTCATTTGGAATCATTTTTATTATGAATGATTGTATCATTTTAGATTCTTTTGGGAAATTTCCAAGTAATTTCCTAGTGGGTTACTTTTCACACTTATAAAAAGACCTCCTCTCTCCTCCCCTCTTCACACTTCCAAACCCATTTGGTTCATCCAATATCTACCCAAATATATTATTTATTTCCATACCCACATCTTAGAGTCATTTTTTTATTAGTAAATCCTCCTAAGAAGGATTTAGGAGTAAACCTAAAGGGGCCCTCCGAAGAAGAGGTATAGTCCTTAAATATGTGTTTTCATTTTATTTATTAATATAAACCATTAAAATATTATTTAAACATTATGATATAATAACATAATTATCTCCAATATAATAAAATATTATTATGTTAATGGAATTAATATATATATATCCTCTTCCATCAAGTGGGAAATGAAATTGTTGATCGTGTGTACAGTGGATTACCGCCTCGTGAATCGATATAATTCATTTTCTATCACCACCTCTAATTTTTAGATAAAATGATGTATTTAACATATTTATATGGTATTTTTAACATAATTATTCTCAATTTATTATAATATAACATATACCTTCTTAATTTGCATTCCATGTGATTATGATAATGTCGCGCGTGTGTACAGTGGGCTACCACATTGTGAAGTGACATGATTTTTTTTCCACTTAAGATTTAC
Organism: Viscum album; assembly: GCA_963277665.1. Classification (NCBI taxonomy): domain Eukaryota; kingdom Viridiplantae; phylum Streptophyta; class Magnoliopsida; order Santalales; family Viscaceae; genus Viscum; species Viscum album. Next base: position 750,431,301 of record OY728136.1, on the reverse strand, counting down.
ATGGAAAGTAATAAGGAAAAATTTAATGAATATGTGTGATATATATTACAACATAATTAATCTTAAAATTTTATATATTATTTACCTTCCTTTATTTCTGTCCATTGATAAAATGGAAACAACATTCATGCATACATATGCTCATCCATCACCATGAATGGTGTAATTTATTTTCTATCTATTACATATATGGATTAATAAAAATACATATATAATAAATATATTTTATATTTATATTATTTTATCATTATAGTGATGATTGAAGCATGATGAAATTAAAAAGATCAAAAATACCATACCAAAACATACCTGGAAAACAAAGTAGTTATTACCTAAAATGTGATTTTAACAAGGAAATTGTTAATAAATAGGTAATAAAATGTTGTGATTAAATCATATATGGTATGATATATATTAGTTTTTTTCTTTAATATAATTATAATAAACCAATATTAAATAAATAGGAGGTTAAAATGTGTGTGAAGGAATTCAGGACTTAAGGTAAGGGATCATCGTCTCACTTTTATTTCTATGAGGCACAAACCATATTCACCACTAGTTTCCATTTTGTTGTGTGTATAATTCAGACTAATATATTTTATGATTATTATTTTTAAATTTATGGTGATTTATATTTCCATATATTTTTAATTCTTTCATGTGGATTATCTATTCAAAGGTTACCAAAGTAGTATGGGTTTTTGTCTCAAATTGCCTTCTTTAGGGCATAAGTTATATTATGAACCAATCTTCCTTTACGATGTGTATAAAAATTATATTTGAAATTTTTTATCATTATTTTCTTTGTTTTCATGATATCAAATGTATTTTTAATATTATTTTTTATGGGGTTTATTATTCCAATGTTACCAAAGTGGTAGTTATTTTATGTTACAATCTCACTGTTTATTGGGATTGTTTATGATTTTGATTTTTATGATGATATATTATCATATATCTCTCAATAAACTCATGAATTTTCTTCTCATATAGTTATTTATTTATAATACATATTTTCATTTCATTTTACTCTATTTTATCACTCAATAGAGGAAATATATATTTTTAAGGAAAAATCAAATTTCTTTCTCCCTTTAGTCAAAACTATTTTTTCTTCCAAGACCATGTTTTCAAAAAGTGATTTAAAGAAATTTTTTAACATTTTATAATTATTTTTAAATTATTTTTTACTCGTGTTTTAATTTTTATTAAATATAATTAAAAGGGATATTCGTTATGTTTTCTGAATGAGGTGCTTTTGACATTTCATGAAAATGTGAAAGGATTGTTTTTTTAAACATGTACTGGGTGAATATAATTTTATTCCATCATGACTGGTCGACAATTTAAAACTTTCTTTATAAGTTTAGAAATTTATTTTAAAATAAAATTATTTTTAAAATGATTTATAATTTTTTAGTTTTAAAATGTGATTTCTAAATTGGAAAGGTAATTTTCCTCATGAAATGTTCAAAGCGGTCTTTCTAAATCATTTTCTATCTTCGATGACATCATTTTATACTAATAATGTTTTATTGGGGATATGATCTAAGAATATCATTATCATTCTTCATTCTAATGGTATATGAGTATGTGAAGAAATGTTTATAAAACCTGTTCCTTTTACATGGGTTATGACATTATAAAATTTTTGTGAAACCAATTTCTTTTCAATGGTTTAGATATGATGAATTTTATATGATCTTATGGTACACATATATATATAATTTTAATTATGTGATATATGGGATATATATATTCCTCCAATTAATTTTTTAAAGATTTATATCTCTTGAGATATAAATGGGAGACAAGTCAATATAATTGATCCATAATGGGAAAAAAACCGATGGGATTGATCCGCAATGGAAAACATGATGATTTTCATGATCCATAAAGGGAAATAAGTCATGAGGCTTGATCCAAAATGTTTTATGGTCTTGGTAGTTAACCATGAAAGATGAAATAGTTTCTATAACTATGTTGGTTCCACACATTTATGAAAATAGATTATGTTTCATAAATTATGATAATTTCACACACTTATAAATTATGTCTTTTGGAATGATATTCTTTTATATCATGAATTATTTTTATGATCTATGATCGTTTTCATATAAAAAGTTTATGTTATTTTTAAGATCTCAAGGACTTATGCTTTTCTTATGCTTTCATACGATCATATAATGATATATCCCATGCTTACCCTTAATGAGTGTCTAAGATCACTGGTTTTTATGTTTCCTTTCCCTAGGTTATAAAGAAATTTTTTAAGTAGGTTATGTTTATGAAGAGTAAAAAAGTGGAAGATATGTATGGAACATGTTGAAGATAATTTGTTAAATAAGAATATTGTATACCTAACCTCCAAAGACATTGAACCATTATGATACTTAGGTGTGTATTTGTGAAATTTATTGAATATTCATCTAAAAAGATTTAATATTTATGTATAAAAATCCTAGGTTATTATAGTTTGTATTAGATTAAGGTTTAGTTAACCATTGGAAACTTGGATGGAAAAACATTAGTGATAATCCTATGGATCATTCAAAGTATATAAAGATGCCCTATAATTTTGGGGAAAGATAGTGCGAGTGATTGCTAAGAAATTGCATCCATATCTGGATACTACAAGTGGATGTTGATTTGGAATAATTTTTCCTAGGGGTAATAACTCTGAAAAGGTCACATTGATATGGACTCCTGTCAACTCATGTACTAAAACAGGCCTTACTGCACACCTGTTTTGACACTCTCAGGGGATATGTTTTGAAATTCAAAAACTCTTTTTGAACTATCATGAATGATTTGAATAAATAATGACCACGAATGTCCTAGGTTTAACCTAAGGTGTCCTAGATTGAAAACATTGTTTCAGGATTTAAGACATCATATAAATTATTTTTCATGATTATAAGGTTTCCCGCTATTATTATTGTTTCTCACACTACACCTTTTTGTTTTAGTCAATGAATGTATCCTAGAGTAATCATGTTAACACTAATTATGAATGAAAATTTGGTGATTATAAACAACCAAATTGGATGATTATTAGAGAGAAATATATTGTGATTATTTATAATCATCTATCATGATGTATGATTAATAATTTGAAATTTGGTGAGATTCCTAACAAATAAAATAAGAATAGGATGTACATTTATGAAATTTAATGCATTAATAAATAAAGAGAAAAGAATATTTGACTTTTTACATGTCAATAAAGTTAGAAGAATCACCTAGAAGAATATCTCAAATGAAGTGGAATATTTTTTTTATGTGGAAATGAAAGTCATAGAGTAATGAATTGCCAAGGAATTTGATGTCTTATATATGAGGGACTTATGAATTATCTAAGTCAATGAACTAAATTATGTTTTATCCTCTAGACAAAGGAAGTAAATATGTTATAAAAATAATTAAAGTAAAATGGTAGAATTATTTATGTATTTGGATTCAATAATTATGCTATATAAGAATTTTACCAATGGAATTTCGGTTATAAGAGTCATGAAATATATAAGGAGTTGGTTAATTTTGAAAGCGTATATGTATTCATGTAATATCAACTTAAGTGTTATGGATACCATCATGGGTTTATGAGTTTATGGTTGATCTTAAGTTCAAATTAATAGACACTCAATTTTAGATTCTAAGTGATGGGATTTTAATGTGACTAATAACATTTTGTGAGAAGTTTTATAGGAATAATGTACTTCACGGTTTTAACATTCTACGTGATGGGATTTTAACATAAATTATTATTTGAGGTATAATGATATATTCATAAGTTTAAAGGAATTTATGGAATTCATGGTTTTTATGACCTTTAAGGATTAAAGTTAATTTTAAGGATGTTCAACATATTTCTAGGGACCTTATTAGAATTATATTAATATTGTTTAATAAAAATTACAACATGTCACATCTAGAAAGGTCATGGGGTTTGAACCCGCAACTGAAGGGTGATAAGGTTAAAACATCTACCAATATCTAACGTGACGTATTGGTTAGTATAAATTACATGAAAGATAAAAATTAATTTTATTTTACAAACATGTGTTTTATTATAGAGATAACTAAGGGATTTAAAAATTATATGATTATAGATTAATCCTCAAGACAATTGATGTTACATGATAAAAATTCCCCAACACATGATTTAGAGTTAGTTGTGGTAATATTTTCATTAATGATGTAGATGGATTATATTTATGTAGAAAGGTGTGATATATATACTTATCATAAATATTTAGAGTATATATTCACCCAGAAAGTGTTTAATATGTTCCAGAGAATATGGTTAGAGATGATTAAAGAATATGACTGTTTAATACAATGCCACCAGGGGAAATAAAATAAGTTTTCTGATTCCATGATTCAAAATTATAATGTTATATCATCCATGATGAGGATCATAAAACAACCAATATTTATGGATTTCCATAGAATGGATCTTGAAATCAAAAAGAAATTGAAGAAATATTATCCTTCACAAAAGAATGTCCAATTATCTATCAAAGTGAGAATTAAATAGGTGTATAAGGAGGATGTAGAGCTATAGAAAAATGAAATAAATGTTGCTAAGTTAAACCATGATTGTGAGGGAATGATAAGGTTCAACCACCATGTGTGTGTGTTCTGGAACACATTGAGATTTTAAAATAGGAACATCATGTTCGATAGAGTATATAATATGCAACAACAAACATATAAGATAATTTAACACCCATATAATTTTTAATGTGTTTATTTTTAAATAAATTCAATCATTTTATTGCTTGTGAAACACACAACCCCAAATAAAAATGATCTGTAATATAGAATATTGTTATAACCTAGCCACTAAAATGGAGGGAATAAACAGGAATAAATAAATTATAAAAATTATATGTTTTAAAAATGTATAAAATAAATAAAATTATTATATATTGATTAGAAATAAAATAATAATCATTTAAAAGAAAAAGAATTTTTTTTATGAAAAACTGTATTTTTCTAAAAGGAAATTTAGTCGAGCTTTGCAAACATAATTTAAAATAAATTTTTACCAACATTAGAAATTTTATTTTATATTATTAACTTAATTTTCAAAATTATCATGTAAAAATTATATTAGTTTTAATTTTTTGGATTCTTCTGAAAAGTTTCATTTGTTGGTGAATAGTGAAAAGTATAGATTTTTATTAAAAAACCATTTTCATTTAAATAATTTATAAGACATGTTTTACATTAATGTGGTTTTAAAAGTAAAATTAGTTTATTTATATGTTTATTAATCCAAATTTGGTCATTTTAAAAAATTTAATATTGAATTTTAATATAAAAACTTCTAAAACTTTAGAAGGTTTTTCTTTTGAAAATCATTTTTTCGACACGTATATGGGTTTAATTTTAAATTAAATTCTGCCACTTCTATGAGTTTAATTTTTAAAAATGAATTAAAAATTTGGAATAATAATAATTTATAAAACACAATAAGTTCAAATTAATTTTTTACCATAATTAATAGTGAAAGCAGTATTAATTAATTATCACACTTAAAGTAAAAACTGGTTTATCAGGGGTTAAACTAAAAAGAAAAGTATAAAAATAATTTTAAACTTTTCTAATTCAAATTTTATGATCATATTTATAACTTATATCTTATATATTTTTAAAATGGTCCATTTTTTATCCTTTTTTATGATAAAAATGTGGGTATAATTCGTTCTTTTCAAAAATACCAATCATGCCATCTCCCCCACTTATAAAAGGCAACCCCCCTCTCCTCTCCCTTATGTACTTTCAAAACCCATTGATTCGATCAATACCTACCCAAATAACTTCCTTATATTCATACCCTCATCCTATAATACATTTTTTGGATTATAAATAAAACCTAGGAAGGCTTTTGGTGCGATCCTAATGAAGTTCTCCGAAGAAGAGTTAATGTCGTTAACTGAGCATTTTATTTTTATTTCTCCTTCCACCAAATTCAAACCTTATTAAACCATGATAAAATAATAACCTCAGTATATTAAATAATATTATATTTTTTTATGTTAGTTTAATGACTAAAACTACCTCTTCCTCTCGCAAATTGGAAAAGAAACTATTGATCGTGTGTATGACGAACTATTGCCTTGTGAACAGACATAATTTGGTTTCCATAACTACTTCTCACAGAAAGATATAATGATTTATATAATATTTATATATAATATTTATTATATAATTATATTTTTAAATTTTAATATCACATATACCATCTTAATTTTCATTATGTATAGAATACAATAACGTCGCTCGTGTGTACGACGAATCATTGCCCCACAAAGCGATGTGATTTGTTTTTCACTTAATATTTAGATGGTAGATAATATGGATTAATTTAATATTTATATATTATAATAATGAAATAATAACCATTATCTAAAATTAATAAACTATATAATTTCTTACTTTACCATTCATTGAATAAATGAAAATGTCATTTGTGTGTATGGTGGGCTGCCACCTCACGAAGAGAGGTGATTTATTTTTATTACTATATCATTCTGATAGTATTTTTAAGATTATTTAAATAAATAATATTATATTTATTATATAATTATCTTCTTGTGAATATAAAATAACACTTAACTTCTTTCCATCAAGATCTTCAAAAAAATAGAAATGTTACTCATGTGTATGTATGACCTACCGTCTCCATGATTGTAACGTAGTTCATTTTTCATAAAAATATATCATGGTTGCTTTAAGAATTAAAATTTATGTATAAAAATTATAATTATGTAATTATTACCATTATTATATCATTAAATAATAAAATATTTCTCCTTTTTCAACTTACCTAACTGATTTTAGACATATGAGTCATTTATCATTAAAATATATAATGTGAAAATAATTAGTTAAGTAATTGAATATTAAATAGTAAAAAATAAAATAAAAGGAATAATAAACATTAAAAATGTTATTAATTAATAAAATAATAAACATAAGTCAGTTATTTAGAAATATAAAGAACTCACATGATGATTCGAGCACGAAGCAATGGATTTTGTTAACTCAATTTCTATTTATTATGTTATGTGTCTATTTTGTTGATTATATTATTCCAAGATTATGTGTAAAATTACTTTTTATTTATTTATGTTTTATTTTAATTTTTTTTTGTCGATCTACATTTGTAACACATAATAATTCTTTTGATTAATTATCACCTTAATGATATGAACATCATAGGGTTTCAACTCAAACTTCCTTCTTTGAGACACATGTTCTTCTGTACTCTTAATTCCATTTATATAGTGTATACACTAAACATTTACATATTATATCATGAATAAATCTTACTTAATGTTATTTTAAGTTATAATTTTATTACTTTATTCATGTAGGTTATGATTCAAAAGTTTCAAAAGTGGCAAGGGTTTAGGATTAAATCTCATTTTAATTAGGATTTTTTATGATGAAATTTCTATTAAATGAAATTATTTGATCATTGTAAAAAAAACCCAATCATTTTTTTCTCCTCTGTTAATTCATGAAGGTTTCATATAATAGTGTCATTTTTCTCTCTTTGGTATTTAAAATTATTTGAGAGAATTATTTTAATAAATTTGACTTTATTTATCTCTTCAATTAAAAACCCTCTCTATTCCAAAACCATGTTTTATTTAAAAAAAATAAAAAAATATTTTAATATTATTCTATGATTTTTAAAATTTATTTTCACCCATGTTTTAATTTTTTTACAAATTTTTTTAAAATAAATATTGTTGACATTTTCCAGATAAGTTTTTTTAAAATTCTACAAAAAATATAAAAGGAATAATTGTTTTAATATGTAAAATATAAAAGGTATTTTATGAAAATATGAAAATTATTTTCCTTGAAGATTACTTTATAAGTTTCCAAGTTTATTTTCAAATAAAATGATCTCCATAATATTTTTGAATTTTTATTTTTTTTAAATGATTTCCAAAGTGGAACGGTTATTTTCCTCAAGAATATTATTTTTTTAAGTGAATGTATTCATTAATGACAACAACATTTAATATTATGAAAAACTTCTAAATTATTTATATATGTCACCCATATGTATACCTAGATTATTCTACATTTCTTTAATCTGATAATATATTCCTTATTATTCTTTCTCAAATGCCTTTATTTTGAAATTTCCTTTGAGTATGATATGAAGAAAGATCATGAAACTCATTTTCTTTCCATGGTTTATTCTTATGATATTTCTTATGATTTATTTCCTCTATGTGGCACACATAGATCATGAAAATGTTATGATGGGTGCATCCAAATAGTGATCCAATGTATTGGTAAAATCATTAGTCTAATGATACGTCATGTTTGGGATTATGGATTAAACCTAATCCATAATGGTATTTGGTCTTCCATGTGATATTGTGGATATATTTATTTTTTATTCATGTTTATGTAATGTTTTATATTTATGCCACATTTTCTATGATGTCATGATCTTATGTTACCTTATTATTTATGTTATTATTCCATGTGATTGCTCATGTGCCATTTATTTTATTATATCATGGTATATCTTTGACTCACATGTTATGTTTCGTTATAATGTTTATTCCCATACTAAATTTTTTAGCTCACCTCATTCTTTTATGTATTCCACAGGTTATCCTATTCATTTTTATGAGATCAAATGGATTTTGGAGTTCTTTAAGAAATATAAAAAATATAAGGGTGACTTGTTTTAGTTTCCTTTGATATATTATGATATTATTCTTCCAAATACACTAGGAATCAAGATATTTGGATTGTAATTAATAGATGTTTATATTAAAATTTATGTAATCATATGTGTAAAAGGATTGGGTCTCCATAGTTTTTATTAGAGAAACTTTTTAGTCAAAATATAGAATCTAGGATGAAAAAAATATTAATGAGAATCCTAGGGATAATTTTATGAATAATTATAAGGATATCTATAAGTAAAGTCTATGTATATGATAATATCTTGGAATTTTGGTGAATTTTAGAGAAATCAGTTTTTGAGAAATTACATACCTGTATGGATACTACAAGTGGAATTATTTGTAGAACTAATGTACCTAGGGTTAATATCTCTAAAAAAGGTGTGTTGGAATTAACTCAAGCATTAACTAGTACATGAAAATGGTCCTTACTACGCACCCAGTTTGACACTCTTGGGGGATATGATTTTCAAATTCACAAACTCTTTACAGACCATCATCAAGGAATTGAATAGATAATTATCATGGATAATCGAGGTTAAACCTAATGTGTCTTAGATTGAAATTAAGGTTTCATTATTTAACCATCATATAAATTATTTTTCTTGATTATTTGGTTTCCCACTATGATTATTATTTCTCATACTATGCTTTTTGGTTTTAGTAAATGGTTGTAACTAGAGGAATCATGTTAAAACTGAATGTGATTGAAAGTTTGGGGATTATGAGCAACCAAATTAGATGATAATTGGATAAAAATATACTATGATTATTCCTAATCACCTGACATGATATATTATTAACAACATGAACTTTTGTGTGATTCAAAAGAGGATAGACTTTTATGAATGTTTATGGGGTAATGAACAAAGAAGGAAAGAAGATTCAGCTTCCTAAATGTCAAGAAGATGTAAAGAAACACTGATATTAATATGTCAATTGGAGAGGAATATTTTTTATTTGTGGAAATAGAGGTCATAGATCAATTAATTTCCAAGTAATTCGATGTATTATTTATGGATAACTTGGGCATTATATGATTAAATGTCATAAACTATGGGTTATCCTTGAGATTAAGTAAGAAAATACGTTATACCAATCATTTAGGTGATGTATTTACATATGGGCATCCAAGAATTATTATTTAGAATTATTTTTATCAATGGTAGTTAGGTAATAATAATAATGAAACATTTAAGGATCATTATCTTATAGCCTTTCTTAAAATATTTTCAAGAATATATTGAATCAAAATAATGACATAGAAAGGTGATTTAATGGTAATGCGTTATTTTGTGGAAAAGAATAATCTATATATAAAACCATAGTGTTTAAAAATTTATTTGATGATTAATGTCATTTTGAGGACATTTATCATATTCTAGGAACATTATAGGAATTATATAAATATTTTTTTATAAAATAGGACAACTCAAATAATGGGTGACAACTAATCATATGTAGAAAGATTACAGGGTTTGAACCTGCAACTAAAGAGTGATAAGGGATTAGTTCATACCACTGGCCTATGTGATATCCTGATTAGTATGATTTTTTTTACTTAGACTGTTTAAAGGATAAATGTTATGTTAATTTTGGTAAACATATTATAGGATCAAGACTTTTAAATTTATGTTGATTAAATAATTTTTCATGATAATTTTTAGGTAAAGGTATATATAAAGCCTCTAGGTTTAATGTAAAGGTTAAATTGGGAATAATGTTATTACATTTCTGGAAATGTTAGAAGAAGGGTATGAGATGAAATCTTAGGGTAAAACCTTCATTCATGTTGAGGTTATTTGGGATATAGGGTTATTTATTTAAGAAATGATCTATGTTAAACCTTTGGTTTCATTATTTAATTTGGGAGAATATTTTACTCATAATAATTTTGGGTATTTTCTTACTTTGTGCTAACCATTTTAGTTTTAATAAATATAAGAGGAATATCTTGTTAGTATTTTATGGATCTCATGATCTGTTAAAATTTAATTTTAGTGATTCGGGCATAAAAAATCATATTGGATATTCCTTTTTTATAGTAAGAGGTGAAGTAGAAATTTATTTAAGCACAAACAAAGGGTTAAGTTATTTTTATGAAATAAAATGATATCTGGTAAGTATATTCTCTTGTGTTCTCTAACTTAATATCTAAAGAATCACTCAAATCTAAGGAAAGGATATTGAAACAAAAATGTTATCTATTTCCTTTATATTAATTGAATTTATGGTGTTTTAATTCATTGAAAATTTATGGTTTTTGGTTGTTTACTTTCTTATTATCATTCACTTTCTTATGATCAACTATTTTTATCACACTCCATAATTATTTATGCTTTTCTTCCATGTCTATATCTTTATTTTCCACCAATTTTCTTCTATGTGGAAATATAGTTAAGTGGATAATTTCATATTTATATTTCCATCCTTTTAATAGAATTTTTTATTAACTATTTTTATTATGGGGTTTTTTCAAAAAGAAATTTTCAAATGTAAAACCCTTTATTACCAGGATCATAATTAAATTATGAGGATACAATTTATTCTAGGTTGGTAAAAGGTAACACCATGAGATTTTAAAAGAGGAACATCATGTTGGATAGCATATATGACATGGAACATAAAAAAATAAAAGATAATTTAACACCTCAAGACATTATAAAATATATATTTTAAATAAATTCAATATCTTTGACATCTTGTCAAACACGCAAACCCGAATCTAAATGAACAATAATATAATATACCATTATAAACTATCTATTAAATTATCATGTATGAATATGAATAACGAAATTATAAAAAAATATATGGTTTACAAATATATAATATGAATTAAATTATTACCTATTAATTTAAAATAAAATAAGAATCATTTTACAGAAAAATATGTCTTCTGAAACACTGTAATTTTTCTAAAAGGATGTTGAGTCACACTTTTCACAAATAATTTAAAATTAATTTTTTCCAATTTTAGAAAATTTAATTTTAAAATTGAAATTTATTTTTTAAATCATCATATCAAAATTATATTAGGTTTAATTTTAGATATTTTTCTCAAAAACATCATTTTTCATTGAATAGTTAAAAATACTGATTTTTATTAAAAGACGTCTTTTCATTTAAAGCCTTTACAAGCCCCATTTTATTTTAATGTGTTTTTTAAAAAAATATATCAATTATATATATATTATTAAAAATTATTTCACTATAATAAATTTCATATTGAATTTTGATATAAAATCTTTTTAAACTGATGAAGGTTTTTCTTTTGAAAACTGTTTTTTCAACACACATGGAGGTTTAATTTTAAATTAAATTTGGCCAATTATTTCAGTTTAATTTGAAAAACTTTATTCCATATTTTTAATTATAATAATTTATATTATATAATATACTCAACTTAATTTTTTACCATAATTAATATTTAAAATAGTAAATATTATTTACCATGGTTAAGGTAAAAATGGGATTACTAAGAGGTAAACTAAAAAGATAAGTGTTAAAAATGAACAAAAACTAATCTAATTTCTATTATATGTTCATATTTAGAACTGATATATTAAAATTTTCTAAAATGATCCATTTTTTATCCATTTTTATTTAGAAAAACATTGGTGTAATTTTTTCTTTTCAAAAATTTCAAGTGCATCCTCTTCCCTATTTATAAAATTCCACCCCATATATTATCCTTTCCACACTTCCAAAACCAATTGTTTTGGATAATTACTTCAAAAATAAATTTATTAATTATATCTTCTCATCCTATAATCATTTTTTATCTGAAATCCAATCTAAGAAGTCTTTTGGTGCAAACTTAAATAAGTTTTCGAGGAAAAAGTAAGATCATTAACCGAGTATTTTTTATTTATTATTCCACCGAAATAAAAACTTATTAAAACATATTTATATATTAACATAAGTATATTAAATATAATTATATGTTATTTTTTTAATGTAATGACTTGAAAACATCTCCTTCTCCCTCAAATTGGAATCAAAACTGTTGATCATTTGTATGGTGGACTACCACCTTGCGAACCAACTTAACTTGATTTCCATAACCACTTCATGGAAGGATATAATGATATATATAATTTTTATATATTATATTTATGATATAATTATACAAATCTAATTATAAAACCACGTATACCTTTTTACTTTCTTTTCCGTAGAGAATACAATATTGTCGCTTGTGTGTACGGCGGAATACCATCTCACTAAGCGATGTGAATCATTTTCCACTATTGATTTATATATAAGGTAATAATGATTTTTTAAATATTTATATATGATAATAATAAAATATTATACATTATTTAAAATTAAAATATCATATACTATCTTAATTTACCATCTATTGAATAAATGATAGCATCATTTGTGTGAATGGAGGACTACCACCTCGCAAAGTTATATGGTTCATTTTTTTACCATATCACATGGATGGTATGAGTAATGTTATTTAAAGAAATAATATTATATTAGTTATATATTTATAATATTTTAAATATAAAATAACACTTACCTTCTTTCCATCACGATCTTTGAAAAATGGAATCTTTACTCATGCGTTTATAAGACCTAGCATCACCATGATTATAACGTAGTTCATTTTTCATAACCATATGTCATGGTTGGTTTAAAAAGTATGATTTATTTATAAAAATGATACTTATTCCATTTTTAACATTATAATATTATTAAATAATAAACTCTTTGACCTTATTCAACTTACCATAGTGATTTTGGATATATGAGTCATTTATCATTAAAACACCCGATGTGAAATTAATTTGTTAGGAAATTGAATATTACATAGTAAAAAATAAAATAAAAGGAATAATAAACTTTAAAAAGGTTATTAATAAAGTAAATAATTAACATAATTTTATTGATAATGAATATAAGCAACACACATGATATTTCGAGTACAAGGTAAGGGGTATTCTTAATTGAGTTTTAATTCATTGGGTTATATGTCTACTCTATTGATTGTATTATCCCAATATTTTAAGTGAAATTATTTTTTATTAATTTAATTTATATTTTCACTTTTATTTTTTGGGATATAATTTTTTTACACATAATCACCCCATTGATTAACACTCACCTCAATGATATGAACTTCTTAATGGTTTCGTCTCAAACTTCCTTCTTTGGGACACATGTTATTTTATAAAACTAATTCAATTTATATGGTGTATATACAGCCCCTTTACATATTATATCATTAATAATTTATAATTAATGGTATTTTAATTTATAATTCACTTACTTAATTCGTGGGGTTATGATTCAATAGTTAAAAAACGGTAAGGGTTTATGCATTAATCTCATTTTAATTGAGATTGTTTATGCTAGAATTTACATTGAAGGAAATTTATTTATCATCATAAAAATCCTTTTAATTTTATTATACTATATATATTCATTATTTTTACTAGTAATAGTACAATTTTTATCTCTGTTTAACTTAAAATTATTTGAAAAAATGTTTTTAATAAAATTGACTTTATTTCTCACTTCGGTCGAAAACCATTTCTCTTAAATGTTCATGTTTTTTTTAAATGTTTTTATAAAAATGTTTTAATATTATTCCATGATTGTTAAAATAATTTTTTACCCATATTTGAATGTTTTTACTAAATATTTTAAAATCAATATTCCTTTCATTTTCTGAACAATGTACTTTTGAACTTTTATAAAAAATATGAAAGGAAACATTGTTTTAATGTGTATGAAATGAATGGTATTTTCTGTAATCATGATCATTATTTTACATTAAGTTAGCTTTATAATAATACAATGATATTTTCAATCAAAATTATTCAGACAATATTTTGTGAAATTTTAGTTTTTCAAAAACGATTTTCAAAGTGGAAAGGTTATTTTCCCCAAGAATTTTTTAATGTATATATATTCATTACTAAAAACAAGATTTAATATTATTGAATGCTTATAAATTATTAATATATGTCGCCAACATGTATAATTATCTTATTATCTCTTCATCTGATCTGGTAATGTATGCATTATGATCATTTATCAAATTCCTTCATTATAAAATCTCCTTTGATTATGATATGATCCATGATCATGAAACCTATTTTCTTTCCATGAATAATTATTATGTTATTACTAATGATTGATTTAATTTATATCTCACACATATATAATGAACATTTAAGATGGGTGTGCCTGTATATCACTCCAATTCCTTGGGTAAGGCTTTAGTCTCATGAGACGTCCTGTATAGGATTAGTGAGTAAACCTAAATAATTATGGGACTTTGTCCAGTATGTGATATTATTTAGGTAGTTAGACTTTAATAATGTTTATTTCATGTTATATATTTCTTCCACAAATTCTATGATTCTATTTTCATATGATATCATGTTTTTCATTCTATGATTCCATGTTACTACTCATAAGCATTCTCTTTTATGATATCATGTTATATCTTTGACTCAGATGTTATGTTTTATTATCATGTTTATTACCTTACTAGTATATTTAGATCATACATTTCTTTATGCATTATCAATGTTATCCTATATAGTTTTAGGAGATAAAATGGACTTAGGATCTCACTTAGGAGGAGAAAAAAATAAGACCACCTTATTATTGTTTCCTTTGATGTATTATGATCCGAGCCTTTTAAACACACTAGGCCTCATGATATTTGGGTTGTTATTAATAGATTTTCATGTTAAAAATCATGTAATTATATGTGTAAAAGTCTTGGGTCACTATAAGTTATATCCATTACAAATTTAAAGAATGATATGTTATAATAGGCTTATAGTTCTACATTATCTATTCATCATAGAAGTACAAATATGTATTGAGATTTGAAAGGGTATTTTTGAGGGGATGGAATAAAGAGATACATTATGGAATATCTGTATTGGTTTTTGGTAAGTTAGTATGTTAAGTATGAGATAAAAAAGTATAAGGGTATGTTATAACCATTACCCATAACAGAACGGAGAAGGGAAAACATAACCAAGGATTTTTTCATCGAACTCCCTAAAATATCTAAAGGGTGTAATGTTATATGGGTTATAGATGATCGACTTACAAATTCAGTCCACTTAATATCTATTTGATAATATTTTTCTATGGATAAAATAACAAGGATATATACTAGGTAATTGGTAAGGTTTTATGGAGTATAACATTCTACTGTATATGATTTAGATCAGAGGTTGGCATCAAAGATCTGGTGAAGTCTTCGATGAACCCTTGATACAGAGTTGAGTATCATCATTTTGTATAATCGTTAGATATATGTTCAATATAAGAGAATAATTAAAACCCTATAGTATATAATGAGATATTTTTTTATATATTTCAAAGGTGGTTTGAAACAACACCTTCCTCTTGGTGAGTGTTATTAAAATAATAACTTTCACTCATGCATTCAAATGGCTCCTTAGGAAACCCTCTATGGAAAATAAGTGTAAAGATACAATGTAATATAATTAATTTGGATAAGTAATTCCATTGGGATCATATATATCTAAAGAAATTTCAAATAAGGTTATAACCATTCAACAACACATAAGGGAGCACAAAGCCCATAGAAAAGTTATGCTGACAATCATCATAGTGATATGAAATTCAAAGTTGGTGGAAAGGTTTTTTTATGAATTTATCCTTTGAAAAAGGATTTCAAATTTGGGATGAAATTAAATATAATATCTAGATATATTGTCACCTTTTATATTCTTGATCGATTAGGGGTGGTTTCTTATCGCTTGGCACCTCGAACAAACCTCTCTCATTTTCATGATGTGTTCTATGTATCTCTTCTGGGGAAGTATAGACCTGACCCTTCATAAATACTTAACTAAAAGGTTATACCAATAGAGACATATATATATATCATGATAATAATAAAAGGATTATTTTTTATCATAGAGATAAAGTTATAGGATAAAAGACCACTCACCTGCCCAAATTTTTGTAGTGAAATCACTATTTTGAAGAATCTATGTGGGAACTTAAGGATATTATGAGGCATAGGTATCTTCATTTTTTGTATCAAAGTGAAACATTTAAAGGGGAAATTAATTTTATTAGGGTTATATTTTAACACCCTAATTTTTTAAGAAATTTCTATTTTTAAAATAATTTAATTTCTTTGATACCTTGTGTTACATGCAACACCGAGTTTCAATAAACCACAACATACTATAAATATTATTATTTAAACATGACCATATTAAATTATAAATTAATATGGTTGGTATGAATAGGAATACACATTTTTTTAAAATTAATTATCATTGTCTTATATAAGGAAAACATATTGATAAAAGCTACTTGATTTTTAGTAATGTCTATATGTTTCAAAATTAAAATTTCATTAGAAAATATTGTATGTTTTTTTAGAAAAAATAATAAAAGAAATTTTATATACTTTAAGAATATTTATTTGAAAAAATAAAATTCATTTTAGAAATCATTATTTTCAAAATTATCTTAGGGTGATTTTTTTATAATTTTCTAAAAGGATTATTTTATTGATAAATAGCAAAGAATTAAGATTTTTATTAAAAGCTACCTTTTAATTTAAAGTATAAATAAAATTCCATATTATTAAAAAATAAAAGAAATTTTAGTTGAATTATTTTATTATTAATCCAATTTATTTCATTTTAATCAAATAAATGCTGATTTTTTATATTCCAACTTTTTATACTTAAGAAAATTTTCTTTTTGGAAAACCACTTTTTATCACATCTACCAGATTAATTTTAAGTTAAATTTTACCAATTCTATGAATTAAATTTGGAAAAATGTATTGCATATTTTGAATCATTATAATTAATATTATATTATAATTTCAACTTAATTTTCAGGAAAAATGAATAGTAAAAATAGAAAAAATTAATTACCATGGTTAAAATCAAAATGGGTTTCACCGGGGGGTTAAAATAAAAACGATAAGGGTAATGTTGCTAATAAAACTTGTCTAAATGATATTTTATGGTCATATTTCATCTTTATCATTTCCCAAGATCTAATATAAATTTGTTTGGAAGAATTTATGTTTGGAATTACTTTATCATTTTTTATTCTTTTGGGATATTTCCAAGTAATTTATAAGTGGGTTCCTTTCCCTGGTTATAAAATTACTTCCCCTATACTCTCCTCTTCACACATATAAAACCCTTTGGTTCATTAAATACCTTCCCAAATATATTCTTTAATTTCCTCCCCATATATTCAAGGCCTTATTTTGATTAGAAAACCCTCATGATAAGGATTTAGGTGTAAACCTAAAGGGGTTCTCTGAAAATTGGTATAACCCTTAACTATGAGTTTCATTTTATTTATTATTATAACCCTTTAAAAAATATTTTACCATGTGTATATAATAACATAATTATCTCCCATATACTGGGATTTTATTATGTTAATTTAATGAAATATATATATCCTCTTCCATTAAGAGGAAATGAAACTGTTGATTGTGTGTACGACAGACTACCACCTTGCCAACCGATGTAGCTCATTTTCTATCACTGAATCTCACAGCTAGATATAATGATATATTTAAATATTTTTATTATTTTTATTGAATAATTATAATTTTATAATTTTAATATCACATATAACTTTTTTACTTTCCATTAAATGGGAATATGATACCATCACTCGTGTGTACAGCGGACTGCCGCCTCACGAAGCATTGTGAATCATTTTTCACTTAAACTTTACATGTTAGCTAATAGGGATAAATTTAATGAATATATTTGATATATATTAAATCATAATTACTATTTAATTATTATATATAATTTCTATTCCTTTCATTATGTCATTCTAGGAAATGGAAACATCATTCATACGAACATGCAGTTTGCCATCTCCATGAATGATGTAATTCATTTTCTATCTCTAACTTTTATGTATTTATATAAATAAATATATAATTATTATATGATATTTATATCATGTCTAAAATTATATAGATTATATAACCATGATCCAATTAAAAGGACTGAAAATTCCAAACCAAAACATACATGGAAAACACAGCAGTTATTACCTGAAATGTGATTTTAACTAGGAAATTGTTAATAAATCGGTAATAAAGGGTTTAAAGTAAATCATAAATGGTATTATATATGATTATATTGTTTTAATATATGTATATTAAACCTATATTTATTATATATGAGGTTACAATTTTTATTAAGGAAGTTGAGACTTAATGTAAGGGATCTTCATCTCACTTTTTTTTTGGAGCCACAAGCCATATTCACTGCTTATTTCTTTTATATGGTGTATATAATACCCAAAAATGCATTTTATAATGATTTTTCTGAAAATTATTTACATGTTCAAATATGTTTCTTTATTTTATGGGGATTGTTAATTCAAAGGTTATCAAAGTTGTAAGGGTATTTTTCTCATATTTCCTTTTTTGGGAAAAAAGTTATGTTATGCACCAATCTTCCTTTATAATGTTTATATAATACCCCTTTGAAATGATATATATTTAATTTTTTTATGATATATAATTTATTTAAGTTATTATTTCATGGTTCATGTGATTCAAATGTTTCCAAAGTGGTAGTTATTTTATATTACAATCTCAATGTTTATCGAGATTGTTTATGATTATGTTTTTTATGATGATATATTATGATCTTTCTCTCAAGATACTCAAAAACCATATTCCCATATGTTTATTTATTAAGAATGTATTTTTTCCATTTTATCTTCCTCTCTTTAAAAACTCAATATATTAAAAATATGTTTTTAAGGAAAAAATTACTTTATCCATCTCTTCGGTTGAAAATTATTTTTCTTCCATGTCCATGTTTTCTAAAAATATATTAAAGAATGTTTTTAAAATTCTATAATAAATTTTTAAAGTAATTTTTACCCATGTTTTACTTTTATAAAAAAAATTAAGTAATATTTTTATTTTAATATCCCTTCTTTTTCTTGGTATGTCACTCCTTGAGTTTTTTATTAAAAAAAATTCATTCAAGTTTTTCTTTCTCTTTAAACCATAGTGATCGAGTTTTGTTTGGAGATGGAGAGATTTTTTGGGGGAAATTGACCTAAATATTAGGTATTTATGTTTTTTAGTTAATTAATTCTTGTTATAAACATTTTTAATAGGATTATGAGGTTTTTTCATGAGTTTAGATGGCTTTGGATGTGGTTCATGGTCTTCTATTATATTTTTTATCTTAATGATACTTTCATGACATTTATGCATCATGTAAATGTACTAAATACCATGTAAATACCTATAGGAAGATGTCATGAAATGATTAAAGGATGTGAACTATTTAATGGAGTGAACTAGTTACACACTTTGAATCTATATTACATTACATGTAATGTTCATACAGGGTTAAAATCTCCCAAGGTGATGCAAAATTTGGAATACCCCATAATTAATAATTACATGTCATGTAATATATTTACATGTCGTGTACTTATCAGGTTTAGTTATTATAACAATTTTATGCACTTATGTTTTCATTATAGTTTCACAAACCTCCTCTCTCAATCCTTAGGAAAATTCCATGAGAATTTGGAGTGCCTTCCTCCATTCTAGACATCCTTTTCAAGTAACCAATCTCTGGTGAGTTTTTTTTATTAGGCCCCCCTACCCTATTATTTTTTCTGCATTATTGTGATATAAATATCTTTACCATGATTTTTTTTGGGTGTTGATATGGGTCTTTTATGATCTAGTTATCTTCTTGTGATATTCTTTTCCTTTTTTCTTGTTGTTGTTTTCTATTGGAAGGGTTGTGTTGATTGTTAGATAAAGGTAGTGGTCTAAAACCTAAACCTATGGTTTGTTTAATTTTCAAGTATGTGAAATATTGTGAATTATGTCGATATAAAATCCTTAATAATTAATAGAATTATGAACTATGATAAAACATGGATTGGATCATTCCATTGATTCCTTTTGATTAAATTTTGATGTGGCCTGGATTATGTCTACCCATTGGATGTGAGAACCTTAGAATAAAGAGAATTTGATTAATGGATTAATGTATATTTAGCATGGTATGATAACAAAGGTGATTTCTTGATATATAATCACTTTGTTAATGGATATCATTTATTTAAATCTATAGATATAATTTGATAAATAATGTAATGTTTAATTGATAGATGAATGAAATTTTTCATAATTAACCATTGAAGCTTATGATGTGATATTGTGATATCCTTATTATTATGAAAGGCATTGTAATTCATGTTGTAATTATTATATAGTGAGATTGGCCAAGTTTGATGATGTTATACTTATATATAAGGTTATGCCTAGTGATGGTTTAATTCTTATATATAGGTCCTAGAACAGTATATGCTAGAATGCTTTTATATATGGCTATGTCTGGTGATGTTGTAATTCTTATATAAAAAGATTTTCCCAGTAGATATTGCAATGATTATATTTAAGTCTTTTTCTATATGGTGAAATACTTATATAGAGGAATTTTCCTGGTTATGTGATTATTCCATGGGTATATATTTATTGTTGGAATGGTTGGGCTACAAGCTTAGAGACATATCGAATGGTATAGAAGCAAGTTGATTATTGTATTATATTAATTGATTAATTAATAAACATTTTATTCTATTTCATACATTCACTTATTATCATACTAGTGTGTTTAGACATGGTGGTGTATACCTAATTAATTTTACTCACACCCTATTTGGGCTATCGTTAGGTACCCGAGAAGATTACATGGATACAGGTTTGGACAAGGGAAAGGGACCTTGTTGCAGATTATTGCTTACTGGATGGGCTAGAATTTGGACATGGGATCAATATGGGGTATAATACCAGGGTATTTTGAGCTTACATGTATCATTTGGTTAACTTATTTGTATTAAATTTGGTTTCAAATTTTGATACATTTCATCCTATCATTACATGATTCATTATTATTGGCTTATTGGTTCCCCTTTTATTTCCCATTTGTATGTTGTACTATTTACACTATTTTTGTTACTCTAATATTTATTTATATTATTTATTTTTACCATATATTGACTTTATACTGGGGGTATAGTATCCCCACTATACTCCTCACACCCCTACTTCTAGTTAGCAGCCTATGGCATATGGGCAGGCATGCTTAAGGTCCCATAACCAAACTGATTTGGCCACGTGAGGGAGTTTCCAATTGTGGGATGTTACAAAGTAGTATTAAAGGGAGGTTTTTTCTGTTTCTTTACTATTTAATAAAGGTATTAATGATATTAGGATATATCAATACTTGGTAATGATCTTGTTTATGGGAGTAGAAAACCCATGTTTAGGGGGAAATCCAAGTGCCCAAGGATGGGATTGTTGTTCATGATGTTTTCTTGTTATAGTTGATGTTACTTAACCTAGGGTGATTCACATGTTGTGTGGCATTATGTTTTCTTGGTATTTTTAATCATGGGCCAATATGGTGTGAGATAAGTATTCATACATTATGATAGGAATATAGGGATATATCTTTACATGCATCATTCATGATAGGGACATATTTATTACATAAGAAATATAATTACCTATTTGGATAATAAAATGAGATACCTTTTCTTTCTTATAAATGAAATTAAAGAACTTTTATTTTATTCTAAAAAACATTTATACCTTGTTTAGAGACACTAAGAGCAGTGTTTCATTATTGTTTTCACCTATTGAGGTTGACCTTGTTGGCATATCCAATGTTCTAAGGATTTTGTTTATCTTATAGGGAAAATTCCTCCTCTTCATCTTCAAATTGAGCATCAAGAGAGTGGAAATCATCACACACCTAACATAGTATAGTTGGAGCTTCTTGTAGCTCACGGGTATCATATAAATGTTCATATTTGTGATATCTTCCTAAGGGTCACGCAATCTGTGGAAAGGGATATAGTTCACATCATGCATTCGATGTATGGGATGATGATAGAGTTTTAGATAATCCATCTACCTATAAACACTTGGAAGGGTATCCTCAATTAGCTGAGTTTTGGATTGATTTAGTCCAAAAAATATTCAATAACCTTGAGACACCCTCAGATAGGAGGGTGAATCTTGCTACATACAAGTTCGGTGGTCCTTCCAAGTATTAGTGGGATATTATTGACCAAGATGGGAAGTATGTAGAGTTATCTTGGATGAAATTCAAGGCTATTTTCATGAGACACTTCTATCTAGAGACATTATGGGATGATAAGGCTCATGATTTCATGCACTTTACATAAGAGGTAATGTCATTGATGGACTATGTCTGACACTACACTAACCTGTAGTTCTTTGCATCATCTTTAGTAACTGATGAGATCTATAGGGTGAGATATTTTCAAGATTGTATTCCCTATGAGATCATGTAATGGGTGAATGAATTTATCTTGAGTATCTTTTTAGATTTGTTGAATCAGGCACTCATCACAGAAGGGAATTTGAGAGAGGCCCTGAGCCATGGCCCGACTGCTTCAGCTAGGTGATCTAGGAGCTCTTCTTCTGGTGGAAAGAAGAGTCAATATGATAGTGTTTACCAAGGAAATAGTGGGTATAGAAATTAGGGAATTGTACAGCCATATCATGTCCATATTTCGTTATAGTGATATCAGTGTGGAAATTTGGGAAACAAGTTACCTCATTGTTCGTACCCCGCTTTGGAATGTCATGTTTATGGTTGGTTGGGCCATCTCTAGAATTTTTGTAGGATCTTCACACATTAGATTAGTGGTAGGGGATTAGGATAGGTACCATAGTATTGTTATGACATAACTACCCTCAACATATATGTATCTAGAGTTCCACTATATATCATAGGAAAGGTAGGGGATGTGGTGCCCTAGTGGAGGAGTAGTAGTACCAATAAGAGGGAATAGATATGGGGAGTCATACTGGATCCTAGGGATAAGGTGAAATTAATATGCATGATATGTTGTCTACTCTGGATATTTTGGATACAGGTCCTTCTACCGTCAGAGGTACAATTCTTGTATCATCTACCCTTGCATACATTGTTTTGATACATGATCATCACATTCCTTTTTATCTGTTATTTTTTAAAATGGTTTGGGATTAGTTTGTTAAATCTTGGATGCTGGTTTGAACATAAATACACTATTGGGATTGCGGTCAAATAATATCAAACATTGTAAGGAATTTTCTCTAGAAATTGGTGGTTACCATTTCTTGTGGGGACCATTTATGCTGGAAATTAGAGGTTCCAATTTGATTCTCAATATTGATTGTCTATTTATATACTAGGATCATATCAAGTATTATTTGAAGAGATTTACCTTTATATATCTAGTAGTATACAGATACTCTCACTAGGGTGAGTGGGATCTTTAGGTTGGTTGTGTCGAACCAATTCTATAAAGATTGGATTGTCTCACATATCAGATATCAATCCCTATTATGGATGATGGTGGAACACAATAGGATACTTATCCTATAGTGTTAGACTCTTTTTATGATGTATTTATTGACAAGTTATATATATTACCACCTTAGTGGGATATTGATTTCATTATCAAGTTGGTGTCGGGAGAAGAGCCGGAATCTATCCCTCTATACCAAATAGAACCAATAGATATTCAAGAGTTGAAAGTTCAGCTAGAATATCTATAATCTAAAGGTTTCATATTTCCTAGTACATATCCATGGGGTTCTCCAATTCTTTTCACCAAAAATGATTATGGGACTTTGTTCTTATGTGTGGATTATCAGATATTGTGTCAAATGATGGTCATGAACTATTATCCCCTTCCATGCATTTATAATCTATTTGATCATCTAAGGATGCTATGATCTTCTCTAAGATTGATTTCAGAACAATATATCACTAGTTGAGGGTGAGACCATTGGAAATACCTCAGACTGCCTTTAGGCGTATGTATGGTTTGTATGAGTTCGTAGTGATTTCATTTGGTTTGATAAACTCACCAATGATATTCATATCCTTGATGAATCAGATATTTCATCTATATCTATATTAGTTTGCAGTGGTTTTTTGTTATGACATATTAATGTACTTACAGTCAATAGATGGTCATTCCCAACATCTTGACATCATATTGAGTACATTCAGAGAGTGTCAGCTTTACATTAAGCTAAAAAATATAGTTTTTGGATTGATAAAGTGAACTTATTGGGCCATGTAATCATAGAGGAAGGAGTGTTATTGGACCCAAGGAATCTAGAAAAAATGGTGTCTTGGGAGATACCCAATAATGATTTCAATACTCAGATCTTTCTGTGTTTATCATGTTATTATCGAGGCTTTATACAATACTTTTCCTATTTGAAATCAGCGATGTTAGTACTAACAAAAGTTGGAGTGAAGTTTTTTTGGTATTTTTCTTATGAGATGGATTATTCACAACTGAAATACAGGATGACCCTTGAACCTATCCTCACTTTACCTATAGTGGGTAAAGCATCTACCATGTACCACTATTCATTCAGAGTTGGACTTAGAGTAGTTTTGTTGTAGGAGGATCGAGTAGTTTCTTATGGATCCAAACTGCTAAGACTGCATGAGAAGAATTACCCTACTCATGATCTAGATTTGGAAATAGTGATACATTCCTTAAGATGGGGCAGAAACTATCTTTTGGGTGATAGGTTTGCAATATACATGGACCACAATATCCTTAGGGCCATCTTTTCTTAGTGGGACCTGAACCTTTGAAAAATGAGGTGGGTCAAGTATCTTTAATATTTCAACATTGAGTTGGCTTATACAGTGCGCAAAGAGAATTGTTATTATAGATACCTTGAGCTAGAAGACACAATCACAGGCATTGTGGGAGTACTTCAATCAGTGGTGGATGATGGAACTCTTTGCAGACATGTATCTAGATGTTCAGGAGTCCCAAGGATAAGTAGCTCAAACATCGACCTCTTATATACTCATGCTTCTTAACATAAGAAAGATAGAGAAATTATCTAATCGTTAGGGATTATTTCTAAGAGACCACTTATATGGTGGGGATCCACCATCAGGATGGTCTCATGGAAGTATCAATTATCTTATTTTTTGTGGCCAAGTATGTGTTTCTATAGGCTTACATGAGGACTAAATGAGATATCTTCATGATTCTATATGGGTAGTACATCCTAGTTTGACAAAGATGTATCATGATCTCCATATAAAATATTGGTAAGTAGGAATGAAGAAGGATATAGCAGGAATTGTGGCAAGATGTTTGACCTATCAGTAGGTGAAAGTTTAGCATCAAAGGAATGTTGGGATTTTGAAACCTATCCCCATTATAGAGTGGGAATGGGATAATGTCACAATGTATTTTGTGATAGGAATACCTAGGACACCCCATAACAATAATTTAGTATGGGTGATCTTATAATGAGTGAATAAGTCATCTCATTTCTTTCCTATCATAGAGACCTTCACCGTTGATAATCTTAGTATTCTTTACATGTGAAAAATAGTTCAGTTTCATAGTGTTATGAGTAATATTGTTTCTAATAGAGATCCTCATTTCACATCGTGGTTCTGTAATGGTCTTTATAAGGCACAGAGATCAAAAGTTCTTTTGAGAACAACCTATCATCCTCAGATTGATGGTCAATATAAACAAAATTTTATGGTTCTAGAGGATATGTTACAATCTTTTGATTTATATTTAGGTGGTTCATGGGAGCATCATATAGAACTCATAGAGTTTTCATATAATAGTAGCATCTAGGCATCAATCCAGATGGAACCTATTGAGTACTTTTATGACAAGTCATTTTGTTCACCAATTTTTTGGTTGGAGTTAGGCAAGTTATTAATTGTTGGACCAAGCCTCATGCAGAAGATGATTAAGTAGGTTCAGGTGATCATGAGGTGGTAATTGACCACACAAAGTAGGAATATATCATACAATAACTATAATAGATGACCTGTGAAGTTTGAGGTAGGTCATTTTGTTTTTATTTGGGTGTTTCCTTGGATGGGGTAATGTTGTATAAGAAAACAAGGAATGTTAGTGCCCATATTGTTCAGGTCGTTTGAGATAGTGGGAAGGGTCTATCTAGTGGTGTACAAATTAGCCCTTCCATAGTGTTATAACTCCATGCAATACATTTTTAATATTTCATAGATTTAGATATATTATCCTAAACCTTCTCATGTGGTAGATAATGAGGACTTTGAGCTTTATGTAAATGCATCCTATGAGAATCATCTGATATGGATTATGAACCATAGTGAGAAGTATCTTCAGGGTAGGATAATACCTCTAGTTCGAGTGAAATGGAAACATAGGAATGTTCAGGGGGATACTTGGGAGAGGGAGTCTTATATGAAATCATAGTGTCTAGACTTGTTCATCAAGATCTAAAAGTTATGCTTGGATAGGATTGGGGATGAGCTATTATATAGTGGTGAGGTTGTAAGATCCGGTATTTTTTTATGTACATCCCTCTTTTAGTTTTTCATTAAACCTCATTTTTTTTTGTTATCCTTGTCATTAAACATTTGTGGGAAATTCATGTTCAGATATGGAGATATTTTATTTGGGAAAGTGACCTAGTAATTAGGGATTTATATTTTTTTAAATTAATGGAGTTTGGGTATAAATGTGTTAAATGGGTTTATGTGGGTTTTCCATGAGTATAGAAGGCATTGGAGGTGGTTCAGGCTATTCTATGGTTTTTTTGGGGCATAAAGCTTCGTATAGGACATTCACACATCATTTAAATGTATTTCACACCATGTAACTACCTCAAGGAAGATTTCATGATCATATAATGATCTCATACCCTTATGATTATCATATGATTTCATATGATCATAGATTGATATCTCCCATTTTTACCCTTATTGGGTATCTTATCTCACCCTTTCTCATTTTTCCTTTCCCTAGGTTGTGGATAATGTTTTTAAGTAGGGTATATTTATTAAGAGTACAAAAGGTAGAGATATTTCTTGGATATGTTGAATATATTTAATTACATAATAATATTGTGTACCTAGTGAAGTTCTAAGGATCAAATAATAATTGAGAATGGGGGGTGGAATCAGTTGTTCACTTTTTATAAATTTAAAAACATTAAGAAACATAACCCCTATAACCTATTAAGTTTTATTTCCTTATAAACTTTTAACAAATACTTAATCATGAAATAATTTTAAATAAAGTAATTCACACATGATTTACATGGGTTGACCTCAATGTGAGAACCTGTGTCCTTTCCATAGCCACTCTCATGGGTTTATGAAAATCCACTATAATGAAAAATTAAATACAACATGTTTCAACTCCCATTAGACACCTTATATTTCCATATAGTAAATATTTTATTGGATCCTATCAGTTTACAATGCTTTTCATGTAGAAAAATTGATCCAAACATAATAATAAGAACTTTTTTGAATATGCTTCACAAATGCTCAGTCTGAATCCTCAGTCTAATTTGGATAAGTCTGATCTTCTCAAAAACGGTTAGGATTGTTATGA
Source organism: Viscum album (assembly GCA_963277665.1). Classification (NCBI taxonomy): domain Eukaryota; kingdom Viridiplantae; phylum Streptophyta; class Magnoliopsida; order Santalales; family Viscaceae; genus Viscum; species Viscum album. The sequence goes on along the minus strand of OY728136.1, from coordinate 750,403,090 downwards.
TTTTTCCTTTCCTTAAACACTCAATGAAAACTTCTTCAATACAATTGGAACCTTTCACTTTTAATTCTCCAGTGCTTTGACTTTTCTATGTGTGTAAAAGCTACAAATGAGCAATAGATTTGAGAACATATTTATAGGGAACTCGGAAAACAAAGGCATGAATCTTGAAAATATTTCCTGCTTCCTGAAATCTCAAAAAATCTACAAATATCTCGCATTTAATATTTAATATTTGACTTCTTCAATCCTACTTAAATTTCTATGAGATTTACACAAAGTTGAAATTCAGGTTTTACTTCTTGAACTCTCCATATCTTTCCCAGAATGATAATGATGGATCTTGGTTCTGGTTTTCTCCAAAACATGCTCATAAATGTTGTTTTATTTTTCTCAGAAACATGATCAGAAAAGTGGTTCAGTTATTCTTAGAAACATTCTCAGAAATCAGGTTCTGAATTGTGAAGAAATCGGGTTCAGAATTATGTAGAAATCAAGTTTTAAATTATTCAGAAATCTGGTTACAAATTTTTCAGAAATTAGATTCTAAATTGTATAGAAATTAGGATCTTAAATGATCTCAAATATCGTTCCGAATTATGTAGAAATAAGGTTATGAATTATTCCTAAATTAGGTTTTGAATTTCTCAAAAATAAAGTTCTTAATTTATCAGAAACCAGGTTTCAAATTGTGAAAAAATTAGGTTCCAAATTGTTCTGAAAATATGTTCCAAATTGCTCATAAATCAGGTTCCAAATTGTGCAGAAATCAGATTCCAAATTGTTTAGAAATCAGGTTCTGAGTTTTGTAGAAATTAGGTTCTGAATTTTTCAGAAATCAGGTTTCAAATTTTTCAAAAATTAGGTTCTGAATAGTGAAGAAATCAGGTTCCGAATTGTTCAGAAATTAGGTTCTGAATTGTGTAGAAATCAGGTTCTGAATTGTTCAGAAATAAAGTTTGGAATTATATAGAAATCAGGTTCTGAATCATGTAGAAATTAGGTTCCGAATTGTTCATAAATTTGGTTCCAAATTTTCCCAGAATGTTTCAAAGAATTCTGGATCCAATATTTCTCAGAATGTTTCTTAGAATTCTAGATCCGATTTTTCTCATAATGTATCTCAGAATAATGGATACAATTTTTCTTAGAATGTTGCTTAGGATTATATATCCTATTTTTCCTAGAAAGTTTCCCATTAAAGGTATTTGAACCTATTCACCATTTTTTCAACAGCTTTTATCAGGACACTTTCAGGATTTGTGAGAAATTTAAGATTAGAAAAGCATCATCTAATTTTGTTTAGAAAGTTTGAGAAACTTTAAAACTTTTGACTCTTCAACAATATTTTCTTTTAAGAATTTTCAATAACCAAAAGGACTTCAGCAACATCTTTCAAACTCAGAAAATAATTTCTTTTTTAGTAACAAAGAAAAACTTCCAAAAATCAAAAACTTCAACATAATTTATATCAAAAACATTCTTTAAAAAAAGTTTTGTTATAAAAAAATACAAAACATTGTTAAAACAAAACACCACAAAGGTTCTTCAATCTCCCCCTTTGGATTTGTTGACAACCCATTTCAAAAACTTTTCCAACACTCAGAATTTTTCCACAACTCATGTTTTCAACTTTTATCAAAACAAAGCATTTCTCAAAAGAGATTGTCCTGACACCACACTACTGGATAAATTAATTTTTTTGAAGGATTTCCATCCCTTGATGGAAAGAACATTTTATGTCCATGTAAAGAAACCCCCCACCCCTTACTTTTATCTTTCTCTTTCTCACTTCTCTTTTTCTCATTTTTCATGTTCTCTCCCCCATTATATGAGAACCATAGATTTATATTCATAAAAGAAAGAAAGAAAACTTCTTACAAAGTATAAATTCATTTCTTTCTCTCCCCCTTTGTCTACATAATCCAAAGTACAGTGGGGGAAACTTTTTTATGAGGTTTAGGAAGACATGGGAGAAGGCTGAACATGGAGTTGCAACCTCAATTTGATAAAACTTTCTTTCAACATTGATTTTGTAAAGATATCAGCAATATGATACTTTTTTGATGTGTATTATAACAAAACATCTCCAACAGTAACTTTCTCTTTTATGAAGTGAAATTTCATATCAATGTGTTTTGATATTGAGTCTTAGAAAAGATTCTTAGAAAGATCAATTTTACTCTGATTATCACAAAGTATCTTCAATGGTTTAGAAACTTTTACTTTCAAATCTTCTAACTAAACTTTCATCCATATCATTTTAGTAAAATCTTCAGTAGCTACTACATATTCAGATTCGGCGGTGCTCAAAGTTACTGATATTTTTTTCTTAATATGCCAACTCACACAACATTCACCTAAGAAAAATGATCCACCTGAAGTTGATTTTCTATCATTACAATCACTAACCAAATCAGTATCATTGTAACCATGAAACTTTAACTCATTGTTTATTTTATATAAATAACCATATGAGGTTGTTCCTTTGACATAACTCATAATCCTATTTTCATCCAACATATGGTATTATTTCGGTTTACTTTGATACATGACACATAAAGTCATCACATAAACAATATCAGGCCATGACGTAGTAGGGTAAATAAGACTTCCTATCAGATTCCAAAAATCTTTCTAATCCACACTTATTCTGGATTCATCTTTTTTCAACATGGTTATCACTAAAATAGGAGTCGAAACTTCTTTTGATTCTATCATTCGAAACTTCTTTAACAATCCCTTGGAATACTTTTCATGAAATAAGAAAAAGTTTCTTTATTTTTGTTCAACTTGTTAGTTAAGGAAGAAAGTTAATTCCCCCAAAATTCACATTTAAAAGTTCTTCTTCATCTCTTCAGAAAATTCTCTACAAACCTTTTATTTATCCCAGTCAAAAATTATATCATCCATATAAACAATTAAAATTAGTGTTCTAGAGTCAACATTTTTCACATACAATTTTCGATCATCTTTTTCTTTAGAAAAGTTCATCTTTCTCAAAAAAATTGCAAGCTTTGAATACCAAGAACATTGAGGTTATTTCATCCCATACAAAGCTTTATTCAATTTACAAATTTTGGTTTAATCCTCATAAAGTAAAAAACCCACAAGGTTGTTCAATGTAAACTTCCTCCTCAATATCACCATTTATGAAAGCTAACTTTACATCCATTGGATAAACATTGTAATTTCGATGGGCATCCACTATAAGAAACATTCGAATAGTTTCTATATTTTCAATAGTGGAAAAGGTTTCATCAAAATCCACACCTTCCACATGTGTATATCCTTTACAAAAAATTCATTCTTCGTTCCTTAAAACTTCTCCATGGTCATTAAATTTATTTCTGTAAACCCACTTGGTTCCGATAACATTTTTATTTCTTGGCCTCAGAATAAGTTCCCATGTTTCATTATTCTCAATTTGATCCAAATATTTATTCATATCATCCACCCATTATTTATGTTGAATATCCTTTCAAACTGATTCTGCTTCAACTTTTGGGATAAGTGAAGTCTAATTTTCTAATCTCAATTTCTTCTTGTCTGAACTAGAGCCTTCTGATTCCCAGTAAAGTTTTTTTATTCAAACTAATTTCATAAGGTAGGAAATCTCATAGTTTCTTCCTCATCATCACTTTCTTCACCACATGACTCATATGAACCATGATGAGGTTTTTTTGGATAACATTCACTATTGTTGGATTTCTCCAATGTTTTATACTCAACATTCTCAATAAATTTTGTTAAGTAAATTTTATTTTCAATTAACTTCACATAATATGATTCCACCAAATTTTGTAACTGTTTGTTCCAACATTTTTAAATTCTCTTATTTGGTAAATAACCCATAAAAGTTCCTTCCGCAGCTTTCTCATCAAACTTTCCCAAATCCAAATTTTTTATTTAATCATACATGGACTTCCAAAGACTTTGAATTATTTCAATGAGGTTTTTTTATAACACATTTCATAAAGATTAATATTGGTTTCTAGTCACAACAAGTATCTATTATGAAGACATATATCAGTAATAATAGCTTCTCTCCAAAAGAATTTTAAAAGTTTGTATTCTTCTAATATACTTCTTCCCATTTCCACCAAGCTCCTATTCTTCCTTTATGATACTCCATTTTGTTGTGGAGTATATAGAGAACTATTCTGATGTTTGATGCCATTATTTCTCAGAGAGGATTCAAAATCATTGTTTTTTGAATTCAGTACCATTATCTTTTCTCAACTTCTTTATGGAAACCCCCAATTATTTCTCAACTTCTTTTCTGAAGAATTGGAACTTTTAAATAGCCTCTAACTTGTGCTTCATGAACAAGATGTTTTTCATCTAAGTAAAATCATTAATAAAAGTGATAAAGTATAAATACCCTTTTGTTTATTTATGTCTCATTGGTCCACATAGATCAGAATGAATAAGCTCAAGTGGTTTTCGATATTGAATATCAACTCTTTTATGACTTTTTTTAGTCATCTTTCCTTTTTGGAAAGTAATATAAACATCATCATCTCTTATTTTTAATTATGGAAAATTCTGAATAGCAACTACTTTAGAAAGATTATTCATGTTCTTTTATCTAAGGTGGCCAAGTCTTCGGTTCCACAACTTATTTTCATCTTCAGCACTCAAATAACAAGTGTTATTGGATTCTACAATTTGAAAGATATTCCCACTAGTTCTTTATCCTTTTGTAATGACTTTTCCATTTTTCACACTTTTGATGGTATAAGAATCCTTTCTAAAGATTACATCTCTTCCATCATAATTTTTTTTGACTTACACTAAGTAAGTTCTGTTTTATCCCATTATAAATCAATACTTCCTTAGATTTCTGTTTTTCTAATTCAATCTTTGTCATTTCGATTCCTTTAATTTTTAAGGAACAATCATTTCCAAAAGTAACTAATCCTCCATCATAATTTTCAAAATGTTCCAAGATTTTTATTTCACATATCATATGTGAAGAACAACCACTAACAAGAATCCATGGTTTTTTCCTCTTACTTTCTTTCAAAGTTGTCTCAATAATAAAATACCTCTCATCAACCTTCTTATTTTTCATATTTATTTTCTTTCTTATAATAAGAAACTTATTTTGGAAGGAGTGTCATACATATTTTGGCATGATGACTAGACTGATCACATCTTCTACAAACATCTTCCAGACATTCAAATTGATTCTTTGTTGGAATGTTTCTGACGTATTGAGAATTCCCCTTTTCAACTTTCTATGGGTGAGGAAAGTTACTCATTATTATTTCAATATTTCTTACACTTTTCTCAAACCATCTTCCAGGTAGAGATAAATTGTGCCAACATTTATAATCTCTATGCACATAGATTCTGCAGCACTATCAATAACCCTCAAATACTGATTTTCTATTAAAATTGTCTTTCTCTATAGAAACTTTGTTGAGGTTGGTAACTCCTTTCATCCCTAACATTCTGAGTATATAGAACATCTTTTACTTTAAGTGAGGTTTCAACTTTTTTAGATTTGATAGGTTTATCAGAACCTTTTTCCACCCATGTTTTCCCAAAACTTCTTACAGAACCTGAAATGTTAGAAGATTCAGATGAAACATTATTTTTAGTAAGAGAAAATTTCACCTGATTCTCGTAATAATCCTTCACAACAATTATAGAGGTCTCGGATTTTACTTCTGTAGCTTTGTTGAAATTTTCATTAATCTTCCTCAGGGTATTTTAGGACTTAAGAAGTTTTTATTGCAACTTTTTAACTCCTTATTTTTTATATTGTAGCTTCTTGCTAAGATCTTCAATCACTTTTACCTATTCAGCATTTCTAAGTTTGTATCTTAGAATCTCCTAAATGTATTCTTCCCCCTACTTGATGAAATATTTTCTTGCATCAACAACATATTCACAATCTATCTTCATTACTCTAATTTCTTTCTTGAGAGATTTATTTTTCTCAAGAAATGAAAGAAGTTCATTTCTAAGATGATACTCTCTATAAGATTCTTCACCACCTTCTTCACTCTCTGATGAGTCTTTTTTTCACAACTTTTTCAATGAAGGTTCTGAATTTTTGTGAACTTTCATCTTCAGAAGAATCATATTTTGTTGAGTCTGATTTAACCTTATTTTTAAACATGTTTATCTTATTTCTGAAAGACTTATTCTTGAATTTGTTGGAAGAATTCTTTTCTTTATCATTTTTTCCACATCTTCCATCAAGGTTTTTCATCAGAATCTTATCGATATTTTCCAACATTCTTCTTGGGTAAATTCATAGAAAAGTGTTCAATTCCACCACACATAAAACATTTTAGAGTAAGTTTTCCTTCAAACTTTCCTCTTCCTCTTCGATAGTTCTTAGATATAAGAGACATGATTTTTTCATTTAGCTCATCATCTTCTTTGTGATCAGATTCACAAGGATCACCTTCATCAACTTCGTGTATTTTTCATCATTCTCATGGATTCAAAAGCCATTTCATCTTTAATTTTATTCTTAAATATTGGATATTTCATTATTTCATAAGAAACAAGAAATTTATTCAATTCATCAAGAGTTAAATCATCCTTATCTTTTAAGGCATAAATTTCATAATCGAACCTATCCAGAAAGTTTCTCATAAGTTTCTTCACAATTGTAGAATATTCCAAGACATCTCTGAATCCTATGATGGTGCACACAATTTCATTATCTCTGTTGAAGTATTCATCAATTGTTTCATCATCACTCATTCTGATGGCTTCATACTTACTATGCCAGATTTGTATCTTGGCTTATTCTACTTTTGTATTTCCTTCAAAAACACTTTCTAGCTTGTCCCACGTGATTTTTGATGTTTTGAGACCCATCACCTTCTAATAAATATTTTCTGATAAGTACATGAGAATAGAATTTCAATCCTTTTCATCAACTTATATATTTCTCTTATTAGTGAATTTCATAGGATAATATTTCTCAATAGGTGTAAAACTGATAGTAGTAACATCAACAAATTCAAGTCCAAGAGATGGGAGATAAAGAATCATCCTATTTTTTCATACATAATTATTATTGTCATAGAATATAGGAATTCCTCTACTGTTGAAAGAATAGATATTCTCCATGATAAGGATTAAACAAGGAAACCTAACTTTGATACTACTTGAAGATCCAAGGATCAAATAACAACTGAGAATGGGGGGTTAAATCAGTTGTTCATTTTTTATAAGTTTCAAAACATTAATAAACTTAACCTCTAAAACTTTTTAATATTTCATTCTTTATCAACCTTTAGAAAATACTTAATAATGAAATAATTGTAAAGAAAGTAAGGAACACATGATTTAAAAGGTTTATCCTCCATGTGAGAACCTGTTTCCTTGCCATAGCCACTCCCATGGGTCTATAAAAATCTATTATAGTGAAAAAGTGAATGAAAATTGTGTCAACTCCCATTAGACACCTTCTATCTCCTAAAATGAAAGATTATACTGGATCCCATTAGTTTACAATGTTTTTTATAAAGAACAATTTAGAAAAACATAAGAATAAGAACTTTTTTGAATCTTCTCCACAAATGATCAGTCAGAATCCTCAGTCCTATTTGGCTAAGTCTGATCTTCTGAGTTCAGTAAGGATTGTTATGATTTTTTCCTTTCCTTAAACACTTAATGAAAACTTCTTCCATCCGGTGGGTACCTTCCACTTTGAATTCTCCAGCTCTCTGCCATTTATGCATGTGTAAAAGTTACAAATGAGAAAATTATCTGAGCACATATTTATACACAGCTCAGAAAACAAAGGTAGCAATCTTGAAAATCTTTCTCACTTCCTCTAATCTCAAAAACTCTGAAAATATTTCACATTTAATTTTCAATATTTTAATTCATTAAACCTCCTTAAATTTCACTAAGATTTACGCTAAGTTTAAATTTGTATTTTCCTTCTTGAACTCTTCATATCTTTCTCAGAATGATAATGTTGGATCTTGGTTCCAGTTTTCTCAGAAACATGCTCAGAAATGTTGTTTAGTTTTCCTCAAAAACATGTTCTGAAAAGTGGTTCAGTTTTTCTCAGAAACATTATCAAAAATCAGGTTTTGAATTTTGAATAAATAAGGTTATGAATTGCTCAGAAATCAGGTTCTGAATTATGTAGAAATTAGGTTCTGAATTATTCAGAAATCAGGTTCCAAATTTGTCAAAAACTAGGTTCTGAATTGTGAGGAAATTAGGTTCTGAATTTCTCATAAATCAGGTACCGAATTATATAGAAATCATGTTCTGAATAATTCAGAAACCAGGTTCTAAATTTCTCAGAAATCAGTTTTTGAATTGTGCAGAAATCGGGTTTCAAATTGTTCAAAAATCAGGTTCTAAATTTCTCAAAAATATGGTTCTGAATTGTGGAGAAATCAGGTTCCAAATTTTTCAGAAATCAGGTTCTGAATTATATAGAAATCAACTTTTGAATTGTTGAAAAATTAGGTTCTTAATTGTTCATAAATCATTATCTGAATGGTGCAAAAATCAGGTTCCAAATTGTGCAGAAATCAGGTTCTGAATTCTTCAGAAATCAGGTTCCAAATTTCTCAGAAATCAAATCCCAAATTTCTTAGAAATCATGTTCCAAATCATAGAGAAATTATAATCTGAATTATTCAGAAATTAGGTTCCTAATTTTCCCATAATATTTCTCATAATTATGTATCCGATTATTCTTAGAATGTTGCTCAGAATTCTAGATCTGATTATTCTCAGAATGTATCTCAGAATTCTAGATCCGATTTTTTCCTAAAATTTTCTCATTAAAGTTCTTAAATACTCTTAATCATTTGTTCAACAACTTTTATCATGTAACTTTTCATGTTTTATGAGAATATTAAGATCATAAAAGCATAGTACGATTTTGTTTAGAAAGTTTGATAAACTTTCTAACTTCTGACTCTTCAAAAACATTCTCTTTCAAGAATCTTCATCAACAAAAATAACTTCAAAAACTTATTTCAAACTCAGAAACTTTTTTCTTTTTTAGTAACAAAGACAAACTTCCAGTAACCAATAACTTCAAATTCATGTATGTCAATAACATTCTTCAACAAAAAGTTTAGTTGTCAAAAAATACAAAAGTTTGTTAAAACAAATCACCAAAATGGTTCTTCACCTAGTCTTTAAATACACTAAACCATTAAGGTACTCAAACATATATTTTTTAAATTTATTGAATATTAATCTAAAAATATGAGATATTTATGTATGAACATCCTAGGTCATTATAGTTTATACCCTTACATTTTTGTTTTAAACCCTGTTAACTCTTCTCATACTTACCATGAAAATATATATTTTTTTACTCTTCGAAAGTCATTAATATAATGACCTAGTCCTTTCATTCATAGATATTACATCTTAATAGATGAATATTCAATGAATTTCACAAATACATGCTTAAGGACCATAATGGTTTAGTGCCTTTGTAGACTAGATAGACAATATTATTATCTCATGAAAGATCTTAAATATATCCCATAATGATCTTCCCACATAGAACACTTGATAAACATACCCTATAATTACCCAAATTTTTTATACATAAATATTACGTCTATTTAGATTGATATTCAATACAAAATAATTCAAACCATACTAGAACCATAAATGTTTAGAGACTTTGGATATTAGATATAAAATATTCTTATTTTATGAAATATATTCAAAATCTCCCATAAAGATCTTCCATCATAGTATTCATCATAGAAATACCCTACAAAAAACTTTCCTCATATCCTAGGGAATGGAAACATAAGAAAATAGTGAGATTGAATGATCAGTAAGGGTAAACATGGGAGATATCAATTAAGAATCATATGAAATCATAAGATAAGCATAAGGGAATGAGATCTTAACCATGACCTACAATGTCCAAACCCAATCTGGAAAAGAAAATCATAAACATGAGTTATGGTATAAAACATTAACATTTCAAAGTACATGAATCATAAGGATGAGAATTAATCATAACTCAATCAATAACCATAAGTTCATTTCATAAATGTGTGTGGCACCATCAAAAGTGTAGAAACCATTTCATATGTCAACTTTAACTACCAATTCCATTAGATCAGTCATCAACACCTATTTATCATAATAGATCAAGCACATCAACTTATATATCACAATGAATCAATCATATTGACTTTTTTTCCATAATGAATCAAGCACATTGACTTGTATCGCATAACTAATCAAGAACATCATCTTTATTACCATAAAAGATCAAGAACGTAAACTTGTTTAACGTAACTATATAATGAGATATAATTAATTAGAAAATTAATTGGAGGTAGATACAGGTCTGACCTATCACATAATGAAAACCATACAAATGTGTTCCATAGGATCATAAATCATTCATCATATCAGAAGCCATGAAAAGAAGTGGTTTTCATAATCATTACATCTTTTCATTATAAAAATAAACCATCTAGAGAATAAATAAGGATGGAATAATTGAATCATATCATCTATAAATTATAAGTAACATAAAATAATGTTATCCTAGATGGAAAATTATTTTTAAAGATCACTTGAAACAATTATTGAGGAAAATATACAATCCATTTTGAAATCCTTTTCTAAAGTTGTGAAATTATAAAGGAAATCATTTTTAATTAAAAATAATATTTTAATAATGTAAAGGAAGCTTCAAATAATTAATTATTTGTGATGGAGGTAAAATATTCTAATTTAATATAAGTTAAAAATGCATTCCTTACAAAAAAAATTTCAGAAAAGTCACAAAGAACCTCGTTCAGAAAAAAAAGAATCCATTCAAATCATTTTATAAAAATTTAAACTTGGGTAAAAATGATTTTAAAAAATAGTAAAAAACTTTATGATACCATTTTTTGAAAACTCGTACATGGAATAGAATTATTCGCTAGGGGATACTTAAAGATAAATAATTCTGAATATTAATAATATTGTGAAATAAAACCCTTACTTCAAGTTTCACCTTTCCTTATTCATGTCAAAACATCATGTATAGTAAATATGGATTAATTATAAATTTATTCAGTAACCAAATAACTATCATAAAATTTATGATTTAATTATAACATCTTATCACCTGTATATTAATTTTTTATTAAAATCATTTTTTGAGCTGACAACTACTTTGTTTTCCATCCATGTTTTGATTCGGCAGTTCCAGTCCTTATACATTGATCATGGTACCATCATGTACATAATTTTAATCATGGTATAAAAATAATGTATATTTATTATATAAACATTTATAATCAGTCATAAAATTAGAGATAGAAGAATGAATTACATCATTCATGGAGGTGGTGGCTCGTACCTGCACGTAAACGCTATTTCCATTTCGACTGATGAGATGAAAGAATGATAAATAATTATTCACCTTTATAGAATATATATGATATCATATATATCATTTATATTCATAAACTTCATAATAATTACCATCCATGTAGAATATAAATGAAAAATGAATCACATCACCTCGTGGAGACGGTAAGCCATACATACGCATGAGTGATACTTTCACTTCTTCTTTGATGGGAAAGAGGGTGTATAATGGTATTTTCTTAATAATAATAAAATTTCATAATATTTAGGATACTTAAGTTATTATTTAATTATTAATATAACATATTTATATAATTTAAATAAGTGTTAAAAAATAAAGTAATGGTAAGAGTGATTATTGATTCTTCGAAATGACTCCTTTTGATCTCATCTAAAGAGCTCTAGGGTTGGTATTTTGGAAATACCAACACCTATAGAATGTTTATAAATAAATATATAAGAAAATATTTATGATATAGTCAAGATATAATTCTCAAAGTTTTTTAATGAATTGAGGGGGGAGGTTCCCTTTTATAATTGAGGTTAGGTGTACCCTTGGAATTTCTCAAAATATTAATTTATAAAAAATTCAATCTCAATAAAAATGATCTTTAATGGAAAGTGATTCAAAAATATGGTGGTATAGAGTTTTAATACCATCAACCAATATATTTTCAACAATTTTTTGTGTAATTTTTAACCTTATCATTTTGATTAACCCTTAGTTAACCTATTTTAATTTTAACTACAGTAACAAATTTTTCAAAATTAAAAGGTTGTAATTTTTACTTGTAAGGTGTAAATTGGACAAAAAATGGATCATTTATGATATTTTAGACCATAAATTATTCTATTTTACATTATTTAATATTTTTATTTTTTAAAATAATTTAATAAAATATTATTTTTTTAAAATATCATTATTGTCAATTTTGATATTATTCATTACTTTGACTGTAATAACTGCAATAAAACACTTAGAATTAAAAAAAATAACACATTCCAAAAATTTCATGTCAATATATAAAATGTTTTTGTTACTATAATTATCTTAAATTGTTATTCTTTTAATATTTTTAATATAATTATTTTAATTTTTCCATTAATAAAATAATCAATGCATCAATGTTGTATAAGTATATAAGGTAATTATTTAATTCATAAAAATTATAAATAAATTAACAACATGGATATAATTTCATTAGTAAAAAATTACTATTAATATTCTTTCATAAGTAATTTTTTCTCTTAGTGAAGACATAACTGGTATTTAAAACTAGGAGTGTGACATTTTCTCACTTCCTTTAGTTTAAATATTATATGGGTCATTTTCATAGAAAAGTTTCAATTATAAGACTTAATTTAAAACCTCATGTGTTAAGGTTATAATTTAATTCATATAATAATAATTATGATGAATAATTATGGCCTTATAAATTAGTTTTAACATATATTTACCTGATTTACCCTTTACTGAGGTGATAAATTTTTCCATGGTTACTATTCATATTGACTAAAAAAAGGGGATTAATTACCAAATTTTAACCATATGATGAAAAATATTTAATTAATTTAATTTAATAAAATTCCTATATATGGGAAAAAATATTTTAAATTAAGTGCACAAAATGTGAAAAAACCCACTTTTTATGAAAAATACATTTTTAAGCATAAAAATATATTTTTTTTATCCTATGATTAGAAAAAATATTTGTAAAATGTTTAAAACATTTAATAAATTAAATAATATTTAAATTTAACTAAAATAATTCACCAGTAAATATCAGTTGATATAAAATTCATTGTATAAATAAAACAATGTTCATAGAAGAATGTCACTTTTTATTTTTAAATAAATTTTTTATTTCTAATAACTTGATAACTAATGAATTTATTTTTTAAATTTATAGAACATATATTTTTTAAATTTAATTATTAGTATTCATACTTTAAAATATAATATATAGGTAAAAAAGGACACATAATATTTTAATAAAGTTATTTAGTATGTTTAAACTCGTTGTTGTGTGCAATGTAAGTTATCGAAGTAATAAAATTATTTAAAATGAAATATTTCATAAAAATATCGTGGTGTTACAACCATACATAAGAAATTTATTTATAACTTATGTAATTAATCATAATAAATGGTTATCTCGGATGCTCGGTAAGGGTAAACAATAGATATACCAATATAACATGGGCATACAAATATAAAATCATGATAATAACATATAAAAATTATTCCCTAAATATAATAGATAACAAACATGAGTCATGTAATAAATCATGGAAGGTAATAAGAAATTAATCATAAGGTAATCAAAGTGAATAATCCATGAGATCATAAAATTGGCATAATACATAGATTTGTGGAATACACATAAGCATAGAAAACCTTATCTCAAGGATACCCAAAAAGACATTAATAATATAGTATGATTGGTCTACCAGGCATGTACCTCCATGGATCTTGAGATAGCCTCCCATGTACCTTATATTTCAGTATTTGGATAACCTCTTGTGTACCCTATTTTCTAGGCTTAGGATAACCTCCCATGTACACTCCTTTTCAATCTTGGGATAGCCTCTTGTATTCCCTCTTATCATATAGAACATTAATCCTTACACAATGCATTGGAAGGCGATATAGGCCCCACATATCACATGATCCATAAATTTTTATCGCACAATATCATGAAACATTCATCATATCATAACACGTAGAAAGTAAGTAGGTTTAATAAAGATTTCATCATAGCATAACTTATAGAAAGGAAATGGGTTTCATAATCATCTCATCAATTCATAATTGTATAACCCATGTAAAAGGAATGGGTTTCATAAAAATATCTTTATCATACTAATATACCATCTAGATAACAAATAAGGACGGTATAATTGGATCATATCCCCAGATAAACATAATCAATACCAAAGATTTTTAGATCATATTGAAAAAAATTCTTTAAAATAAAAAAAAATATCAAAAAATAAAGAAATTTTTTTCTTTTAATGTAACCTTAGAAACATTTAAATTAATATTTAAATAATTTCGTGGTCATAATGGTGGAAACTATTTTTTATGTTTTAAACATTAAAACACATATTATTTTCTCATTTTAGGTAATAATTCAAGAGTGACTTGTTCAAAAAAGGACAAAAAGATTCCTTTTAAAAAAATTTGAAAAAAAATTAAAACATGGGTTAAATTTTCATTAAAAATAATTTTATAATAATTAAAAATATCTTTTAAACTTTTTTAGAAAACATAGGCATAGAAGAAAAAAATTCAATCAAAGAGAGAAATAAATTTGGTTTTTCCTTAAAAACATTATTTTAGAATATTGAGTATATAAAGAGAGAAAAATTAAATGAAAAAATATAATTTCAATAAATAATGATATTATAAGAAAATTCATGAGTTTCTTAAGTAGTAGATCATAATATCTCATCATTGGAATCATAATCATAAATAGTCCCAATATATAATTTAATTTTAACTTAAAACTTTTACTACATTGGTAAATTTTAAATAGTAATAATTGGAATATAAATAACCTTATATGGATATTTATATCCAATAATTAACATTATAATAATCCGAAAATTAATTCATGGGTAGTATATGTACCACCAAAATAAAAAAGTGGTTATTATGACATGTGTCCCACAGAAATAGAAGTGAGATGAAAAATCCTTAATCACTTTAGAAAATTTTGAATCAAAATCCCCATTAAAGAATAAAATAAAATGAAATATTAAATTTCATTAAAATAATAATATTAATGATATAAAATTTAAAATTGGTGGTATATAAAGTAGAAAAAAGAAATGAGTGGTGAATATGGCATGTGCCTAGAAATAAGAGACTAGAAATCACTTACCTTAAGTCTCAGCTTCATTCCTACATGTTAGAAACTCCTATATAATAAATAGAGTTTTATTATAAATAAATTAAAAAATATATAATTATATATATAATATCATATATGATTTAATTATGACCTTTTTATTACCTGTTTATTAACAATTCATTGTTAAAATTGGGTTTCGGGTAATAACTGCTTTGTTTTCCATATATATTTTGGTTTGGTATTTTTTGTGCATTTACTTTGATCATAGTTTAATTATATAAATAATTTTAACCATGATATAAATATCATATATATTCATTATATATGTATTTATAGTAATCCATTAAAATTAGAGATATAAAATGAATTACACCATTCATAGTGACAATGAGCTGTTTATACGCATTAACATTGTTTACATTTTCTCGATGGATATAATGAAAGGAAATTAAATAATATATAAACTTTAAAAATTAATTCTCATTTATTATATATCACACATATTCATTAAATTTTTCATTTTTACATTTCATGTAAATCTTATGTGAAAAATGAATCGCATTGCTTCGCGGGGTAGTAGTCTATTGTACACAAGAGCAGTGGAATCATATTATCACAGAATGGAAAGTAATAAGTTATAAGTTATTTTAAGATTCTAGAAAAAAAATAATTAATATCATATATAAACATTAAATCCTACATTATCTCTAACCAAGAGAAGCGGTGAAGGAAATCTAATTACATTAGTTGGTGAGGTGGTAGTATGTTATACATATGATCGACGGTTTCATTTCCCACTTGATGTAAGAGGAGAAATATTAAGGTCATTAAATTTACATAATAACATCTCATTATATTTTATATAAATATTTTGTTATATTATAATTTTTGAATAATATTTTTAGTTACAAGAAGAAATAAAATGAAAACGCATGGTTAAGGAATGTACATCTTCTTCGGAGAACTCTATTAAGTTTACACCCAAAGCCTTACTAGTATGGTTGAATAATCAAAATATCTCCACTAAGATTTGAAAATAAAATTAAGGAATATATTATTTATGTATTTATAGAAAAAATGGTTTTGTAAATGTGTATATAAGAGGAGAGGGGTTCCCTTTTATAATTGGGGGAGAGGAAACACTTTTAATTTTTGAAAAGAAAATGATGTACCCATGTTTTAAACATACCCAAAGGATCTAAAATTTATCATTATAAATATATAAAGGATATAAGGTCTAAATATGGCCATAAAAAATTATTTTTACAAGTTTAAAGTTCATTTTACTCCTTATATATTTAGTTTAACTCCCTAGTAATAAACTCATTTTAACCTTAATTGTGATAATTAATTTTTGTGGTTTTTATAATTCATTTTGACCAGAAAATAAGATTAGATTATATAATAATAATAATAATAATAATAATAATAATAATATGTATTCCAAATATAGAATCCATTATTCTAAATTTCATTCATATAATTGGAAGATTTTAATTTTAAATTAAACCTGAAAATGTGATGAAAAAGTGGTTTTCTAAAGAGAAAATTTTCATAAATATAGAATGTTTTAATATTAAAATTAAATATAAAATTGATTAAAATGACCTAAATGTACTAATAAATATATAATTTTACTAATTTTACTTTAAAAAATATCTTAAATTAAAATGTATCTCATATATTATTTAAATTAAAAGACATTTTTTAATAAAAATCAATAATTTTTTAATATTCATCAAGAAATTATTTTTTTGCAGAAAATTATAAAAAACTCACTCGAATATAATTTTGACATGTTGATTTAGAAAATGAAGTTTTTTTCAAATAAATTTTCTAAATGTTGAAAAAATAATTTTATTATTTGTTTACAAAAATCAATAAAAACTATTTTTGAGAAAATAGTATTTTCAAAACAAATAAAGGCTTCATTAAAATTAAGTACATTTTTATCAATATGATTAATATATATGAAACCACTATATTTAATTTTTAATTTTTTTTATTCCTATCCATTCTTTAATGTTTAATGGCTAGGTTATAATGGTCATGTTGAAATAATAATATTAATAGTATATTATAGTTCTTTAAAACTCAATGTTTTTGTAGTATAAGTTATTGAAGAAATTAAATTTATTCGGGAAAAACATTTAATTAAAACATGGGGTGTTACATTATAACCCCCTTAAAATGAGTTTTCCCCTGAAAATTTATCACTCTAATAAAAATCAATGAGGATATTTTTACCTCATCATATCCTCAAGTTCCCACTTAACCTATTCATATTATTGGTTTTTTTCAAAAACTTTCACTCGTTGAGTGTTCATGTTTCATAGAAATTTATCTCTATGATCTAGAATCTCCACTAATTTTTCTTCAAAATAAAGATCATGTTCTATTAGTATAAACTCTGATTTTAGTACATGTGAAGGATCTAGTATTTACTTACTCATAAGAGATATATAAAACACATCATGGACTTAAGAGAGGTTTGATGGAAGTGTCGATAGATAAGTTATCATCCTAATACGATCAAAAATTTCAAAGAAACTGATATGCCTAGGACCTAGTTTTCCAATATTTTAAAACTCATTACCTTATTCCATGGAGAAATTATTATATTCCCTTATCACCAACTTCAAATTCTAAATCACACCAGTAATTGTCAGTATAAATTTTCTGCTAAATTTGTGCTTCCCTTATGTGTTATCGAAGGGTTCTAACCATATTTTTCATTTCCTTGGATATCTCTGGTCCCAATATCTTACTTTCTCTAACTTCAACCCAATACATTGTATTTTTATTATTATTTCCTTAGATGTAATCGTAAGGATCTATCTTAATGATTTATTGAAAATTTTTGTTATATGAAAACTCAACCAAAGGAAGGTGTTGATCCCAACCACATTTGAAATTCATAGAATATGATCTCAGCGTATCCTCTAGGGTTTGAATTTGTCTATTATAGTTAATATCTATCTAATACTGATATAAAATTATGAAACTCAACTCTTTATCAAAATTTTACCAAAAACATCACCATAACATTTATGTAAACCTTAAATACTGATTAGATGCAATGGAATGTATTACTCCATGAAACCTTACCACTCCCTTAATGTATATACTAGAAATATGATTGAGAGAATAATCATATCTAATAGAGATGAAGTGTTATTAATATGTAAGGTGATCGACTATAACCCATATAACATTATGCCCTTTATATGTTTTGGGTATTCTGGTAATAAAATTCATAGTGATGTTTTCCCATTTCTATTCTGCTGTGGGTAATGGTTGTGAGATACCCTTATACTTTTTCACTCTACTCTAACTTAATAATATACCAAGAACCAATATACATATTTTTCAATGTCTCTCTTTATTTCATCCCACAAAAAAAAACTCTTTAAAAGCTCTATACATCTTATTACTTCCATTATGAATATAGAATGAAGAATCATGAGCCTCCTCTAATAGCTCAATCCTCAAATCCAGTATAGATGGAATACATAAATGGTTAATGAATGTTATTATTCCAATATAATCAAGTTTAAACTCCTGAACATTTATGATCTTCTTCTAAATATCTAAATCTTCATTTTTTTCAACTTTAATCTTCACTTGGAAAGATGGTTGAACACTTATTTAAAAAAGATAAGATTTCCCCCTTCCTTCAAAGTTTTTAGATCCAGCCTTCAAAAATTTATAAATATTATATATTTTGTGACCCTAATCATAGATAATATAGTATGATCCTTTAAACTTAAATAATTGGTTGCCTTTTTCACTTTCCTATGGTGGTAATGTATTGAGTAGTCATAATTTTTAATCATATCCAACCATCTTCTCTAGTGCATGTTCAATTCTTACTTTGTGAATATATAATTCGGATAATTATGAATAATATATATATATATCAAACCCTTACCCATAAAGATAATGCCTCCACATATTTAATGTACAAAATTACCACAAAAATCTTCAAATCATCAGTTGGGTAATTTTTCTCATGAACCTTCAATTGTCATGATTCTTAGGATATTACCATGTCGTTTTGCATAAAAATGAATCTCGTTCCATTCTTTTATGCATCACAATGGTTAAAAACCCTTTACCACTATAGGGTAATGTAAGAACAAGTTAATAGACTAATCTTCTCTTTAGTTCCATGAATGTTTCCTCATATTCATCTATTCAAAGGAACTTGGTACCCTTCTGAGTTATCTTGGTGAGTGGATTAGATATTCATGAGAAATTATCCCCAAAATATTAATAATATCTAGTCAAACCAAGAAAACTATGGATCTCAGTCACCATGGTTAGTCTAAGACAATGTTTAATCCTCCTTCTTTGATGGGTTCACTGATATACCCTCTCTTGATATTATATGACACAAATATGATTCCTTTTATAGAAAAATTCACACTTTGTAAATTTTTCATACAATTTCTCTTTTCTTGAGGTCTTTAGTACAATATCAAGTAATTTTAATGTTCTTCTTTTATCTTTGAATATATAATAATTTCATCTATAATGAATACCAAAAACTGATCAAGGTAATATCTAAAGACTATATTCATTAAATCCATGAATATAACAAGGTTATTAGTAAGACCAAATGACGTCACTATATATTCATAGTGCCTATACCTTATACACAATGTTTTATTTGGTATATTATCTTTATTAACCTTCAATATATGATATCTAGAGTAATAGTCTGTATTAAATAACTATTGAGCTCCATTCGGTTTCTCCAACAAATTTTCAATATGGGGTAGAGGATACCTATTCATGATTATGATCTTGTTCAATTCCCAATAATCAATAAAGAGTCTCATTGATACATATTTATTCTTAACAAAAATTACATGTGTACCCCATGGTGATACACTTGGAAAAATGAATCCCCTATCACGATTCTACTTGATTTTCTTCTCCAATTCCTATAACATAATCGGGGTCTTTTTATAGGGATTCTTTGAAATATATTTACTGCCAAATATGATTTTTATTAAGAATTAAACTTCATGATTCTATCAAATAATAGGAAACTCTACCAGAAAAAAGTAAAAAAACCTTTGAACAATAGTCATATATTCAATGTTGAGTTTCTCTCCAACCATCAGAGATAAACACCCCTTTTGAATGAGAATCAAGACCCATACAATGGATGTGATTTCCATCATATGTTCATTTTTATCATCACACAGGTAGAAGATCATATATTAGTTTGAAATATCAAAAATTAATTACCTTCCTTAAAAATTAAAGTGAATTTTATGTAATAAAAGTCAATCCATACTTAAGATGACATCAAATTCAACTAGAGGGAGAATAACAAGATTTTCATGAATCACATTCCCATAAACTTCAACCAAATAAGAATAATATCCATGAAATGTGATCATCATACCATTGTGTGTTTTAATTGATAATTAAACATTTAATCATTGAGGATATGAATTAATATTCATGGATAATTTTAGAAATATATAGGAAATAATATAACTAAGATCTAATACGGTGCTTCAATATTTGAACATACCTATTACCACCTCAACTTTATCATTCTACATTCAATACAATATTAAAACTAAAATGGTTTGTATAACCTTCAATCATCACTAATCAAAGTGATTAATCATGAAAAATCCTTCATAGTATGTCTAAATCGTGACACCTTATTTTCAATCAATTACACCTTAGGTTTAACCTAGTTCATTCATGGCCCTCATCTATATGAATCCTTTATGATGGTTCATAAAGAGTTTGTGAATTTCAAAAGAATATCTCCTGGTACTTTCAAACCAATTGTGCAGAAAATACCATTTTCATGCACTAGGGGATGATCGATTCAAAGCCTAATACACCCTTTTGTAGTTATTACCACCATGTATATCTATTCTATTTCCATACTAAAATTAAAAGATATTTTCCTACATTAAAACATTTCCTTAGGGTTTTCACTAATGTTTTATCATCCTAGTTTCCAAAGGTTAAATAAAACATCACTCTCATACCAACTATAACAACCCAGGATTTTCATACATAGATATTACATCTTAATATATGAATATTCAATACACTTCACAAATACATGCCCAAGGACCATAAAGGTTTACTATCTTCGGAGACTATGTACATAATATCCTTATTTTATGAAAGATATTCAACATATCCCATATATATATTTCTATATATTACAATTTATAGACATCTTCTACCTAAGAACTTTCTTCATAACTAGGGGAAATAAAACAAAAGAAAGGGTGAGCTCATATGCTCTATAAGGGTAAAATAGAGAGATATCAACACAACATGAGAATAAGGGTATGAGAACATGAGAATAACATATGAAAACCATACCATTCATGTCATAGATCATAAAATTGAGTCCTAGAATAAATATTGGAATTTTATAAGACATAAAGAATAAGGGAATCAAGGTACATAAGACATGAGATCATAACATTGGCATAAGAGATGGATTTATGTCATACACATAACCTTATAAAACCTTGTGTTAAGGATTCCCACCAATAAATTCATAACATGTTAGGCTTGGTATACCACCCATGTACCAACTTTGGGATTGGTATAACCTTATGTGTGCACGCTTTTTGAGGATTGGGATAACCTCCCATATACCATCTTTTTTGGCTAGGGATAGCCTACTATTTTCCCTCTGATCTCAAATAACATTAATCATTACCCAATTAATTAGAGGGTGATATAGATCCCACCCATCACATAATCCATATATTTTTTTACCATAATATCATAAAACATTCATCATATCACAACCCATAAAAATTAAAAGGGTTTTATAATAATTTCATTCTAGTATTACCCATAGAAAGGAAATTGGTTTCATAATTATATTAACAATTCATCATATCAGAACCTATGAAAAAGAAATGGGTTTCATAAAAATATCTCCATAATAATAATAAATTCTACAAATAAATAATAAGGATGGTACAATTGGATCATATCCATATTAAAACATAAGAAACATCAAATTTAGTTCCCATTGATGGATAGAAATTCTATAAAAATGTCATTAAAAAATTCTTGAGAAAAATATCCTTTCCATTTTGAAAGAACATATTTAAAATTTAAAAATTTAAAAAAAATTAAAGAAAAAAATTTATTTGAAAATAAACTTGGAAATTTTTAAATCATTGATCATTCATGATGATGGAAAATAATGTTAATGTCATAAATGTTGAAATGAATATTCCTTTCACATTTTCAGTAAAAATAAAAGATTTCCATGTTCATAAAATGAAAAAAATATATTCCTTTTAAAAAATTTGCAAAAAATAAGTATGGATAAAAATATATTTAAAAAAATAATTAGATAATAGTGAAAACCTTCTTTAAAACTTTTTTAGAAAACATGTGCATGGAAGAAAAGGGGTTTTCAACTAAAGAGATAAATAAATTCAGTTTTTACTTAAAAATATTATTTTATAATCTTGCATACATAAATATAGGAAAATGAAATAAAAAACATTTAATTTACATAAATAAATATTGGAGAATAAAATTCTTGAGTTTCTTGAGAGGTATATCATAATATATTATTAATTTAAGTATAATCATAAACAATCTTGATAAACATTGAGATTGTAACATAAAATGTTTACCACTTTGGAAACTTTTTAATCATAATCCCCATAAAATAAATAACCTTATATGTATATTTATATACCATAATTATCATGATAGGAATCATACAATTCATTCATGGTTATTATATACACCATATAAATTAAAAAAAGTGGTGAATATGAAATGTGTCCCACAAATATAAAAGTGAGATGAAAAATACCTTAAAACTTTGGAAACTTATGAATCGTAATCCCCATTAAAGAATAACATCGAATTAAACTTTCAATATAAATAAAATTAAGATATTAATGATATAATATTTAAAAAGGTAACTATATACACCATATAAAGGAAACGAGTGGTGAATATGACATATGTCTCCTAGAAATAAAAGAGAGACTAGAAATATCTTACATTTAGTCTTAACTTATTTTATACACATTCAAAAATATAGTATAATAAATATAGATTTATTATAAATATATTATATAACTATAATTATATATATAATACCATATAATATTTACTTGTGACCTTTTTATTACGGATTTATTAACAATTCCTTGTTAAAATTACATTTCATGTAATAAATGCATTTTTCATGTATGTTTTGGTTTGGTACTTTTGGTCAATTGAGTTTGATCATTCTTCCATAATCTCCAAAAAAAATTAAAATTATATAAATATTATATATATTCATTATATATTTATTTATATTAATCCATTAAAATTCGAGATAGAAAATGAATTACACCTTTCAAGGAGAAGGTAGGTCGTACGTACGCATCAACAATGATTCCATTTCCTCAATGGATGGAAGGAAAGGAAGGTAAATAACATATAACCTTTAAAGAGACATTATAATATCATATATATCACATAAATTTATTAAATTAATCCTTATTACCTTTGATGTAAAGCATAAGTGAAAAAGGAATCACATCACTTTGTGAGGCGGTAGTCCTTCGTACACATGAGCGACGTTATTGTATTCCCACATAATATGAATTAAGAATGTATATGTGATATTATGATTATAGAAGAAAAATTATTTCATTAATATCATTTGTAATAGTTAAATCCATAATTTCTCCATCTTTTAGAGGAGTTGATGGAAAATAAATTACATCGGTTCGCGAGATTATAGTCAGCCATAGACATGATTGATTGTTTCATTTCCCACTTGATGGAAGAGGAGATATATGTAAGTAATGACATTAACATAATAATATATCATTATATTTGAGATATTTATGTTGTTATATCCTCATTTTTATGAATATTTAAAGGATTAAGAGGAATAAATTAAATGAAAATGCACGGTTAAGGATTATACCTCTTCTTTGAAGAACTTCTTTAGGTTTACATCTAATGATTTATTATGAGGGTTTCATAATAAAAATAAGAACTATAGGATGTGGGGAGGGAATTAATAAATGTACATACATAGTTATTTTCTGAACTAAAAGGTATTTTTAAGTGTTTATAGGAGAGGAGAGTGAGTTCCCTTTTATAAGTGGGGGAGAGGATGCACTGAGAAGTTTTTAAAAGAAAAAGGTCTACCATCATTATAAACATTCCAAAAGGATCCAAAATGAATAATTATTATTAGATGATATTATGTTAAAATATGGTCATAAAAAGGTGTTTTGAAAAGTTTATATGTTATTTTACCCCTTATCTTTTTAGTTTAACTCTCCAATAAACTGGGTTTAACATTAACCATGGTAATTAATTTTTACTATTTTTACTACTCATTTTTACCAAAAAAATAGTTAAAATTATTATATAATATTAACTAAGTTAATTAAAAACATGGAATCCATTTTTTCAAATTCCATTCACATAATTAGAAAATTTTAATTCAAAATTAAACCTGTATATGCGAGGAAAAACGGTTTTTGGAAGAGAATATTTTCATTAATATATAAAGTTTTAATATCAAAATTCAATATAAAATTGATTCCAATGAAAAAAAATAGATTAATAAATATATAATTGAACTGATGTTATATTTAAAACCATATTATAATAAAATGGATCTTTTAAATTCATTAAATGAAATAGAATTTTTTATTAAAAATTAGTATTTTTTTACTATTCATCAAAAAATTATCTTTGTAGAAAATGCTCAAAAAATCACTCAAAGATATTTTGGACATGTATATTCACTACCATTGTTCGTCCCACTTACATCATGAAAAATTAGTCTTTAATATCACTAAAAAATCATTGTTTTCATCAACGACGTTAAAGGGGGGCTTTATTAGGACTAAATAAGTGCTAATAAAGGTGCTCTTTTACCAGTTATAGTTTAGTGCTTATAAAGGACCACCTTTATCAGAACTTTTTTTAGCGCTGATAAAATGAAAATCTATTAGAAATTTATTTAGTTATAATAAAAGGGGATTTTATTAGTGATAGAAATTGCACTGATAAAGGCCCTATATCTAGAGTGTGCTATTGAAATTACAGCACACTGCACACCTGAATACATATGCCAAATTAATAATTTAATTGAAATAAAAATTATGTCACAAATAAAAAAACCATGATATTGTAGTCATTTAAAAAAAATTATAATTACATTATCAATTACTATAACAAAAAAATCAAAGAAATCAATATTTCATTGTCTTTGGTAGTCGACCCCCACTCAGAAAAGACTGATGATGGTATCAATTACTAAAAAAGCTGCACCAACATGGAAAAAAGAGTCCACATATATAAAAAAAATTATTTTAGTAATACTATAAGAAAAAAATTAATCATAATATGATTCAATACATGAATAAAATGTTAATTTTAAATAAAGGGACACATTTAGAGTAATACTGGTCACAATATGCAACAGATTGAGGTGGGGCTAATTTTTACACGTCACAAATGACTTATGGATAATTTTCCTAAAGTATCTGAACAATATTATGTGTTTTATTAGTTTTTAGTATGTCACTTTTCTTTTTTACTAAAATTTCATTTGAAAATTAAAACACCCAATTTGAGTGATACCAGTCACATCATGAGTCGGATTGATGAGAGACTAATTCCTACACATCACAAATGAATTTTGAATTTTTTTTCCTAAAGTATTAGAATAATAAGAGTGTGTTTGATCTATTTTTAGTTATGGTAACATGTTTTGAACTAAAATTTCAATTTTAGACTGATAATGGACACTTTGAGTCATACTAGGAACACCGTGTATCAGATAGAGGTGTGACTAATTCCTACAAATCAAAAATGAATTATGAATCATTTTCTTAAAGTATAAAAACAATTAAAATATGTTTTTACATTTTTTAGTATGTCTATTTTCTTTTTTAGAAAAATATCAATTTAAAATAAAAATACACAGTTTAAGTTATACCAGTCACATTGTGCACTGGATTGTGGTGTGGCTAATTCATGTATATCAAAAATAACTTGTGGATTGTTTACCTGAAGTATAAAATCAATAGATATGTATTTTCTTAATTTTGAGTATGTCACTTGTGTTTTTTACTAAAATTTCATTTGGAACTGAAAACATGCACTTTGAGTGATATTGTACACACCATGTTTTGGTTTTACATGAGACTACTTACTACACAACAAAAATTACTTGTGAATCATTTTTCTAACTTATCAAGACAATTAGAGTGTGTTTTCTCATTGTTCAGTGATTGAAACACATTTTAAACTAAAATGTAAATTTTAGACCGATAACGGACACTTTGAGTCATATCAAGCGCACTGTGGATTTGATTGAGGATCGAATGATTCTTACATTTCAAAATGAATTATGGATCATTTTAATAAAGTATCGAAAAAAATCCAAACGTGTTTTCTTAGTTTTGAGTATATCAATTTTATTTTCTACAAAAATGTCATTTGAAACTAAAAGCACACACTATGAATGATAATGTCCACATCATGTGTCAGTTTGATGTGAGACTAATTCCTATACATCAAAAAATGACATAATTTTTTTCCCTACATTATCAAGGCAATATGATCATTTTTTCTTCGTTCTCATCGAGTGAGATAGGTTTTGAACTAAAATATCAATTTTAGAATTACAAAAACACTTTGATTCAAACCGAGCACACCGTGTAACATATATAGGTGTAGATAATTCCTACATTTCAAAAATGGCATATGAATAATTATTCTAAAGTATCTAAATGTTCTGAATTAGTTTCCATGGTTTTGAGTATGTCACTTTGTCACGAACCAAATCTGGTATTCATCGTAACTAGCACCATACCTATCCCATGACAAGTCTCAAAGGGAATTCCTGATCCCCATGGGTTGGCACAAGTTCCTGGGTATCATAAACTAAAAATTGTAAATGATTTACCCGAGTTTATAAACATAAAACAACAAACAAATCCAATAAAACGAATCTGGATTTTTTTTAAAAAATCAACTTTTAAAAAATTTACGAATTGAATTACGCAATTTAAATAAATGTTCAAAGACCATTAAAAAGGTACAAAACCAAAAATATCTGCCCAAGAACCTCTACATGGCAAGAGGCACCACCCTTAAGCCATCTCCACAACACCGCATCAAGATAGACCGCTAAAATCCCAAACCATTGGCACAAAATTTGTACCCAAACCTGCGACAAAATAATGAAGTCTAATTACACCCAAAGGTGTAAGTAGGGTGTGATCCAAAGCCTAGTAGGATACCACCACTAAGATATTCCATGTGATAAACATTCAAAGACTAAAATCTTGTATGTTTTGGTAAACAAGAAATGCTAGTTACAATTTCTAAAGGATTCAACTTTAAATAAAAAAAGTTTTCAAGTGGGAAATTTCAAAGAATCAACACATTTAGATAAAATACCAAAGATACTAAATTTTATATCCCAATACACCGTATGCCTATGGTATGCATAAATCATCTAATGATAACAATATATAGGAGATAACCCTTAGGCACTAGCGAATTGTGGGTCCCAGGTACCTCGTATCTTAGTGAAAGTAACCAACACAAATATCTATTCTCATGCATGAGCCAATAGTAGAGAACATACCCATAACCTAGTGGTCCCTCATTATCATCATCATAGTTTATTTAGTGTTGTAAGAATCAAAATTTCTATGTGAAACTAAGGCCAAACCCCACAGGATCACTAGCATACTAGTACACGTCCACCCACCTAGATTCTCGGGTTTCTGACTTGTGCTCAAATAAGTTCAACAAGATATGAAATATAATTTGCACATGAAAATAACACTTCCACATCACACATTCACCAAATATACCACATTTACATTGCACAAGTCACGTCATCCCCCTTTTCATTCAAATTGATTTTGAAATCAACTCACACCAAAATATCCCACAACACATTTTTCATATCTTCCACAATTCAAAAACTTCTTTAACAATTTTATAAAAACTTTTCCAAGACTCTAAAAATCACATAACAGCCCACTAACATGTTACATAATACCCTTTTCATAAATAAAATCCATTTTTCACATCACACTCACACAAAACATCTGATAACCATGTTTTTCACCCACATCAAAATTTCACAAATCACCTCGAAAAATTACAAAACATTATCAAAACATTTAGCATCACAACTGACCACTTTATCTTTCAAAAACACATTTTAAGAGCATAAACCAACCAAAATAGTACATAAACATCATATTTACGCTTTGTGTAACTCCTTGAATCATTTACAATTTTCATAAAACCAATCCAAGGGGTATAACCATGTTTTACATACAAACCCACTTCAAAACCCTCTTTCAAAACCAAAATCACACCAATACCAATCCAAAACAGAATTGGAAGCCCTATAAATATTTATAAAACCACTCTCAATTATTATAACATCACCCCAAATAATACCATAAAGGATACACATGAAAACACACATTTTCATGAAATACTCTCAAGAAGTATAACAAGGTTTTACACATAAAACCCATTCCAACCCACATTTTAAGGCCCACATGAAACAAAATCATTAACAAACCATAATTTTAATCCCCTTTCAACACTAATAAATCACTTTAAAATGTTATAAAATACACCCATGTATTACCCCAAGAATCACACATGAGAAACACCCAATTTCAAGCTAAAAGGAAACTACAAAATTAAATGCTTAACCAAATCCATAAAAAACTATTTTTCCACCACACAAAACATATGATGAAGATGGAAAATAAATAAATCAAGTAAGATAACTCATTATAAATTTATTACACATGGAATCACCTACCTTTTGTGTCGAAACCCTCAAATCTTGGTGTGAAACATCAACCGCACCACTGTCACACCTCAAGAAAGTGAAATCCAAACTAAAACCATGATATTTGATCAATAAGGCACCAAATCAAACCCTAGTTTCAAACCCTAACTTTTGGACATGAGGAACTTCAATAAAGGGTGAAAGAAAGCATAAGGAAAGGGAAGAAATCAAAGAAAGAAACACTTACTTGAAAAAATATTGGATTTTCCCCAACAAAAACCTCATCAAAGTTAGGTTCCATGGGAGCTAGAGGGAGATTGAGGGCATCCCATGGATTCTAGGGTCAAATGGAGAAGGAATGGGGAGAATTAGCTTTATTTCTGGGGGGGATTGGAATTTCAAAAGTATTTTTAATGACCTGGAAACCTTACACGTTTTAGTAGTGGGAAACCAAGGGGGAAATATATTCCAAGGATAGGGGGAAATAATACCCAAGAGAAAACCACATTTTCACCCCAAGACTCATCCTACTCAAGGGTACAAACCACCTCAATAACTTACCCCATAAGAGGTGTCACTAGGTGTATCACTAATCTAACTCCAAAACACCACAAACTCATACCATCCCTTTGAAAAAAGAGGAGACCAATTACCATACAAGACCCCCAAGACTAAGTTCATAGATCAATAACATAAGAGGCACCAAGTTCATAGAAAGAACCAAAAAATTTTGATAAAGCAAGATGGACTCTCATGCCATGTTTCACCCCAAAAGGCCAAAACACCTCCAGTGATGAATTAAGGAATGAATACTCTCACAACCAAAACTTACATCACTTTCCTGAAATGATCAAGCACATTCAAACTTTATCCCAAAATAAAATTTCTCAAGCACCATTCGAACAAGACTCCATCAATTTACCTAAATTAATAACAACAACGAACAAGGTTACACTTACCTTTATTTAACCAAACCATTGGGCATTCTCTAATCCCAACGTTTACCAAGGAAGATGTAGCTAGTTATATAGCTCTGAAAAAGACTACCTACCACCAAACCAAGAACAAGGAACAATCTGAGTTACTAGTATGGGTAGACACAAATGGGCTCCCCACCGTAAGAGACAAATCATATTTTCCTGAAACAGGATCAGGGTACTAACTAGGGGGCCCGAACAGACTCCCCAGTAC
Organism: Viscum album; assembly: GCA_963277665.1. NCBI lineage: Eukaryota > Viridiplantae > Streptophyta > Magnoliopsida > Santalales > Viscaceae > Viscum > Viscum album. The sequence continues at coordinate 750,372,865 of OY728136.1, read as the reverse complement.
AAGGGGTAAAATCCCATTATTCCTTTCTAAAAGAACTTACATAAAATTCATAATGGGTCTCTCCACCATAAGAACCAACCACCTTAACAGACTAGCACAGGATGGCATGGAAATATCCCAAAACATAAAGAGTTGGGATGACCGCACAGTTAGTCAGCATAGTTTGGAAAACTGTGCGCTAACTGTGGGGATCATTATGTCTACATGGATTCCTAGCACACGGTCACAACTAATCATGAATAGATAGTGTGATCAAACTATCTATCCAAATTTCCAACCACACTCCAAAAACTAAATGGAAACTAAAGGGGAAAGAATTACATTGGGGGACAACATGGGAACGAGTCCATATGCCTCTTTCCATCGAATAGAAAAAACAGAAGCAAGATGACGACACCAGAGGTTTAAACTATTCACATATTTCATACTGAGGATATAACATTGTACAAGAGCTTGAAAGACACTGGTATTTACCATAACTATGTGTTAGCTTCACTCTGGGGCTGATGGATGGAGCCCAAAAGATCAAAGCATCTTCGGCCTTGTAGTTAGGCTTTGGAAACTCATATATGGAACTTCTTCTTTCAGTTTGACAAACAACTACACTTCAATCCCAGAAAATTTTACCAAGACATAACACACTCCAAAACTCACCTTACCCTAACCTGAAATTTCACTGAAACAAGGGCTTAGAAGATGCACATGTATCACACCATGTTTCTTCGGGTGAGAAATGATAGAAGGAAAGGACCAATATAAACACTTTCCTCTGAAATACAGGATTTTGACGTTTTTTCCAAGGGAGTCATACTACCAACATAATAAAGACTCTCAGATGATTGCACAACCTTCACATTTATAGTCAAATGAGCACATGACATCACAAGACATCACCGAACATGACTATTGTGACTGATAGAAACTGTACAAGGAAATGGATCTTATGCCAAGTCCCAGACAACACACAATTCTGGAAAGTGTACATAATATCTACTCATGACCAGATTTCCTACGCAGGTGGTTTAACCTGAAATCCTTCTTTGAAGAGGCTACGAAGAACCCAAAGGCCCTCTTAGACACCATACAGATACTCATCCACACGGACAACCCCAAACTACTTCCACCTTCGATGAATCAGGTAACTTAAGAAACTAAGGTCTCATTCAACATTCCATGAGAAATATCCCTCTGCAAGAGGATTTGAAAACCCAAAAAGGAAACAGTGTAGACTCATTCTACAAATCTCAACAAAATATTCCTTATATTGATCAACTGGAGGATTTTCTAATGGAAAAACAATCAGGGTTTCACTTCAGTCATGCACTAACCCATAATGGGGGCATACCTTATCCAAAGAGAAAACCGAAGGAACCAACCAAGCTGGTCCATTGGTTAATAAATTCCACAAACTAGATCCTAACATGTTAGGGGAACCACTGTAAAGGATTCCCAAACTTTTCTCAGAAGATACCACTAATTATCCCTTCAACCCAGCTTACCGACCAAACACAAAACCAAAACACAGTTAAAACAGGAGGGGTTATTGGAATCAAAACATACCACAACATCAAAATTTTCCAAATCACATAATTCAGACCATCCCAAACTAGTCATCATGACATCAAGTTTTCCTTTGAAAACATTTATTTGAAAATAAATGGTTCGACGGTTAGCGTATCCACCAATGGTACCCCTTAGGCCTCACACATGCATGTTTTCATGCCACACTGGGAACCTTCCTCATATCCATCCTGACACTCATACAGTCATTCCATTATCCATCCATCATCCCGTATAAACCCATTAATGTGATTTCTCACGGAAATACCAAAGGTTAAACTAAAAATTCTTTCAAATTTTCAAAACCAGTACAATTAACCAATACTTCATTTTTCTGAAGACCGCTAACCATGAAATCAAATACCAATCATTAAAATTAATACTCACTTTCAAGTCATATGCATCAAATTTAGAACATCTCATTCCATTAAAACACTTTTTAATAGTTTAGAAAACTCTATAGGTAACACTTTTTGAAAACCAACTTTAACATAATTTCATGCTTTCAAAACAGGTGTAAACACACCATTTTCCATCCCAAAACAATTCCAAAAATTCACTTCCACCATTTAAAAAATATAACCACTCCCTATTTATTATAAAATCATTTCACAAAAAAAATATGCTTCTTAAAATCATTTCAATTTTCTTTAAAACCGAACTTCCAAGATTTCACAACTAAAGGACACAAGACAATGCGAGAGGAAACTAGTTTCGGTGGGTGACTTGGACATATGGTTGGTGTCCATATGACAATAAATTCATCATCACAAAGAGTGTTCTACGAAAATATATCTGGATCCACATGGATTTCCAGGCCCTGTGTGCTCACTGAGACCATTATCCCAACTCTCTTTTCATTTCCCATAATCATAATCAAACCCATAAAACCAAAGGATTCAGATGAATCTAGACTTACCCTAGAAAATTGAATCCCTTCATGAGGTGTGCTGGCCAGGAACACTACCCATAACTGGAATTCCAAGTCCCAACAATCCTAACTCTGGTCTATCCTGATTGTTCCCCAAATAACATGACCCAAAGAGTTAACTTGAACCTCCTCTGATACCATATTTTCACGAATTGAATATGGTCTCCATCAGAATCGAAACCATACCCAGTCCGTGACAAGGCCCAAAGGGAATTCCTAATCCCCATGGGCTAGCACATGTTATTGGGTATCATAAACTGAAAATTGGAATTGATTTACCCAAGTTTATAAACATAAAATAGCAAACAAATCCAATAAAATGAATCTGGATTTTTCAAAAAAAAAGAATATTTTATAAAATTTCAGAATTGAATTACACAATTTAAAGAAATGTTCAAAGACCATTACACAGGTACAAAACCAAAAATGACAACCCAAGAACCTCCACATGGAAATAGGCACCACCCTCAAGGAATATCTATAACACTTCATCACGATGGACTGCTAAAAACCCAAACCATTGGCACCAAAGTTGTACCCAAACTTGCAACAAAATAACCAAGTCTACTTACACCCAAAGGTGTAAGTAGGGTGTGATACAAATCCTTATAGGATACCACTACTAATAGATTCCACGTGATAACATTCAAAGACAAAAACCTTACAAGTTTTGGTAAACAAGAAATGCTAGTTAAAATTTCTAAAGGATGAAACTTTAAATAAAAACAGTTTTCAAGTGTGTTATTTCAAAGAATCATCACTTTTAGATAAAATACCAAAGCTACTGAATTTTCCATCCCAACATACCATATGCCAAAGGTATTCATAATTAATACAATGAGCATAAGAAATAGGAAATAACCCTTAGGCACTTTCTCATTGTGGGTCCCAGGTACCTCGTATGTCGATGAAAGTAATCATTGAAAATAATTTTTCTCATGTACAATCCACTAGTAGAGAACATAACCATAACCTAGTGGTCCCCCATCATCATCATAATATTTTATTTAGTGTTTTAATCATCAAACTTTCAACCTAAAACTGAGACCATACCCCACGATATCACTAGCATACTAGTACACGTCCACCCACCTAGATACACAAGTTTCCCTCTTGTGCTCAAAAAATTTCAACAAGCCATGAAATATAATTTTCACATAAAAATACCACTTCTACATCACACACTCACCAAAAATCCCACATGAACATCACACAATTCACATCATCCCCCTTTTCATTCAAATTCATTTTGAAATCAACTCACACTAAAAGGGCCCACAACACATTTTTCATATCTTTCAAAATTCAACAAATCCTTTAACAATTTTAGAAAATCTTTCCCAAGATTCTAAACATCACATAACAGATCACTCACATGTTACATAATACCCTTTTACTAAACAAAATCCATTTTTCACATCACACTCACACAAAATAGCCCACAACCAAGTTTCGCATCCACATCACAATTTCAAAATCACCTCGACAAATTACAAAACATTATCAAAACGTTTAGCATCACAAATGACCACTTTTTCTTTCAAAAACTCATTTTAAGAACATACACCCCCCAAAATAGTACATAAACATCCTTTTTATTCTTTTTTTAACTCATTGAATCATTTATAATTTTTATAAAACCAACCCAAGGAGTATAACCATGTTTTACATACAAACCAACTTCAAAACCATCTTTCAAAACCAAAATCACACCAATAACAATACAAAACATTATTGTCATCCCTATAAATATTTTTTAAACTTCTCTCAATTATTATAAAATCACCCCGAATAATATTACAAAAGATACACATGAAAACACACAATCTCATGAAATAGTCTCTAGAAGTATAATAAGGTTTTACACATAAAAACCATTAAAAACCCCCTTTTGAGGCCCACATGACACCAAATAATTAACAAACCATAATTGGAATCCCCTTTCAACACTAATAAATCACTTTCATATGTTATAAAATACACCCATGTATTACCCCAAGAATCACACATGAGAAATACCCAATTTCAAGCGAAAATGCAACTATAAAATGAAACGCTTAACCAAATCCATCAAAACCGGTTTTTGCACCACAAAAAACATATGAGGAACATTAAAAATAAGTAAATCAAGCAATATAACTCATAATAAAATGATTAAACATGGAATCACCAACCTTTTGTGTCGAAACCCACAAATCTTGGTGTGAAACATCAACCGCACCACCGCCACACCTCAAAGAAGTGAAATATAACCTAAAACCACAATATTTTATCAAGGAGACAGCAAATAAAACCCTGGGTTCGAATCCTAACTTTTAGAAATGAGGAACTTTGAGAAAGGGTGAAAGAAACCCTATGGAAGGGGAATAAATCAAAGAAATAAACACTTACTTGAATAAATCATGGAGTTTCCCCACAAATAAACCCATCAAATATGGGTTCCATGGGAGCTTGATTGAGTTTGGAGGCCTCCCATGGATGTTGGGGTTGAATGAGGAAGAAATGGGGTAGATTAGGATTATTTCCAAGATGTAAAAATTGGAATTTAAAAATTATTTTTAATGACCAGGACACCTTGCACGGTTTGGCTACACGGTTTAGTAAACCATGATGTCGAATCGTGTGCCATGTTCTGGACACCCAAAACCATTCCATTTTCCTCCCATTTTAGGGGGGTCCAGGGTGGAAACCAAGGGGGAAAGATAGGCTATGGATAGGGGGAAATAATACCCAAAAGAAAACTACATTTTCACCCCAAGACTCATCCAACTCAAGGTTATAAACCACCTTAACAACTTACCCCACAAGAGGTTTCACTAGGAGTGTCACTAATACAACTCCAAAATACCACAATCTCATACCATCCCTTCGATAAAATAGGAGACCAAGTACCACCCAAGACCCCCAAGACTAATGTTATAGATCAATAACATAAGAGGCACCAAAATTTCAAACTCGGAACACCCGGAAACCAAGAGAAAGCTAATAATCGAAAGAGGATTTGAACCGAACCATGAAATTGAAAACCCAGGTGGGACACACTTTCCTTTTTTACTAAAATGTCAATTTTAAATAAAATGAAACACTTGGGGTCATACTGGTCATATCGTGCATCAAATTGAAGTGTATCAGATTCTAACACATCAAAAATTACTTATGGATTATTTTCATAATATTTCAAATCAATATGAATGAATTTTACTGGTTCTAAGTATGTCACTTTTGTTTTTTAATAAAATGCCATTTTAAACTGGAAAAATAAACTTTGAGTGATATTGGTAACATCGTGTGTCAGTTTGATTAGAGACTAATTCCTACACATCAAAAATGACTTATGAATTTTTATCCTAAATTATCACCACAATATGGTCCCGTTTTCTCATTTTTTTTAGTGAATGGAACATGTTTTGAACAAAATGTCAATTTTACACTAATAATAGATACATTAATTCATATCAGTAACATCGTGTATCATATGGAGGTGCAGATAATTCCAACATGTCAAAAATGATTTATGGATTGTCTTCCTAAAGTATCAAAAACAATATGAATGTGTTTTCTTGGTTTTGAGCATGTCACTTTTGTTTTTTACTAAAATGTGATTTTAAAATAAAATGACACACTTGGAGTCATATAGATCACATCATGTGTCACCTTTTGGTGAGAATGATTCCTACATATGAAAAATGAATTATGGATCATTTTCCAAAATTATTAAAACAATCCAAATGTTTTTTCTTGGTTTTGAGTATGTCACCTGTGTTTTTTACTAAAATTCTGTTTTAAAATGGAAACACACACTTTGATTCATACCGGTGACGTAATGTGTCGGTTTGATGTGAGATTTATTCCTACACATCAAAAATGAATTAAGAATAATTTTCCTAAATTATAAATAAAAGATGAGTTTTATTACTCTTTTTTCAGTGAGTGACACCTGTTTTTAACTAAAATATCAATTTTAAACGAATAATAGATACTTTAAGTCATACCAGGCACATTTTGTATCTGATTGAGGTGAGGAAGATTTCTACATGTTTCAAATGACCTATGTATCATTATCCTAATGTATCAAAATAATCCAAATGTGTTTACTCATTTTTTAGTATGTCACTTATCTTTTTTATGAAAATGTAAATTTTAAATAAAATGACGCACATGGAGTCATACGAGCCACACCATAAATTGGATTGAGGTGAGGATGATTCATATACATCACAAATGAATTATGGATAGTTATCCTAAAGTATCAAAACAATATTAATTCATTTTATCAGTTTTGAGTATGTGTTGTGTTTTTTAAACTAAAATGTAAATTATAAACTAAAAACATATAGTCTCTATCATACCAAGAACACTATGTATCCAATTAAGGTGTGGATGATTGAGTACAAAATATGGTTTTTTATTTCAACTATATGCAAAAAATTCAGAAAAGAGAGAACATGTTCCATTATGATGGAATAAAAAAACCCATGATTCCTCAAACACTTTGAGGTAGTATTGGATTTCATCTTCCATAAGAAAGGAACATGTTCTATCTTTTCTGGCTTGTTGTAGATAGTTGAAAAAAATATGACTTCCCAAAAGATCAATGAAAAAACTAAATATGTATTAAATAAAAATGATAAAGAAATTAACATAAAAATAGTAGATAAGATGATGATAAAATTAATTAAATAAGTATTAAATAAGTATTATTAATTTACCTTTTCATGATGGTTGTATACATTCTTGACCTATTTCCCTATTGTCATTATCTCATTTACAACCTCAAAGTCCAATCTCACACGAGCATTAGAAGTTTTGAACAAACCACCCCAACTCGATAAAAAAACAATATGTATAAGAAAATAATTCTTATGTTATTTATACTATAAATAAATTAATTAAACATAAATATAAAATAATACATAAATAAAATGTCAATTTTAAACTAAACCCATACAATTTGAGTCATATCGAGTACATTGTGTATCGGATTGAGTGTATAATCATAGTACAAGAGTGAATCATCCTTGTTGATGTAGTCATTTCTTTATGATATCTTTGAAAATTAAAAAACAAATATGTATTCGATATAAATGATAATGAAATTAAGTAAAAAATTCGTTAAAACAATGAGAAAATCAACTAAATAAGAAGTATGAAGTCACACATTTATCACATTGAGTGGAACTTTATCCTCAAAGTTCTATTACATATAGGGTTTCAGTTTGGGATAGAGATATCATGTTTAGTTTTATTTCTCATTAGGTATTTCCATTAACTTTCTAAGAAGGATCTATTTTTTCTTCAAATCTGTTCAAGGTCTATGTCAAGGTGATACAATCTCTCCAAGCTAGTTTATTCTATCTCAAGATTTTTTCATCTGGATGATCAACGTGATTTTTTTCTCAAGGGGTAATTTGGCCCTACTATTGTAAGTACAATGCATCTCAAATTTCCAATCTTATGTTTTCATGTTACACTCCTGTATTTGAAAATATCAACAAAAGATCAAATTATGATATCAATAATACAATTATAACCAATTGTCGGTGGAGTGGGAATGTTTTTAACCTCTCAAAATGTATTATGTATATTTATTATAACTATCAGAATAGGTGGGTTATTTCTCTTCGGTGTACCTTGGTGATCCTCAAAAACAGTTTCCCAATGACTTATCTTAGATCTTTGATCTCCCCAGGGTTTCCTCAGATCCATCATTTTGACAAGCCAATTGGTAGGATCATGGGTCATATCTGGGATTGGAAAAAAATCATTTTCTTTAGGGTAAGAATCACACTAGGGAATAGTGTTTTATCATTTATTCCTATACATTTGATGTCGACACTAAATGTGTCGAAGGGTGTCACAAATGGCATTGAAAAAATTATGGCTGATTTCATCTGGGATACTCAGTATAAAGGTAAACACCATTGGATATCTTGTAAGAGGATGGTCTGGCCTTTGTGTGAGGGTGGAATTAATGTCAGATATTTTTCAACAACAATCCTTGGATTAAAAGAAAAAAATGTTTGAGAGATTATTAAATAGTTCATGCTTTGGGGTCGGTTCATGGATGAGAAGTATGGTGTTGACTTGGTACTGCATAGAGTGCACCCTTCCATCCTCTGTCGATTTATCCTACCTTTGGTCTCTAACCTTCATCATCATGATAGGTGTATTGTTGTTAATGGATACATAAATTTATGGGTTCCTAGTTAGTATGGCTCTCATCTTGGTTTTCATGGATGTCCAATGTTGTTTTTATCTTTTAAGAAATCCATCATATACCCAATTTTCATTTAGGTAGTTTTTGATGCAGATCAACGCCCAACCTTTGAACTTATTGAGATTAATGTCGAGTCATACCGATGTGTGTTTACAGGTTCTTCTTTTAGTTCTTTATCATCCTAGGAGTTTATGAGGCGAACCATGGATTTCAATGAAGTGGATCAATAGGGGGAAGTTTTGTTTCACCCAAAGATTCCATCAGGGAATAATTTTCTCACCTGGTGTGTCCATAATCTGGCCCTCCCAACTGATGATAATGTAAAATGCATGGGAATTCCCCTGGTGTCCCACTATTTCTATTGTAAATATCCCTGGGAAGAGACTATGAATCTTCTTTTATTTAGTAGTGACTGGGTTCATACGGTTTAGAGATCTATCTACTCTTTCTAGGACCCTACTTCTCTGAATTTCATAAGGGACTCATTTCCCTATAATTGGTTCTAGGGTCCATGTTCCGGTGGCTATGATTTGAAGGATTTTGCACTAATTATCTCTATTGTCTGCTAGGTTCTCTAAATGTCTAGGAATAATGGCCATCATGAGATCCAATACAGTTCTAAGTATGGTCTTTATTTCAAATCCTTTAATCTATTGGGTGTTTTTTAGGCTCTTTCCCAACAACAAGGATGCATCCTCGCTTAGTAACGTCCTGGTAGAGAGTGGTCTCCTACCTTAGTAATGTTGTAGCAATTCAGGATGACGGGTTTGATGGTTGCGTCTCATTTCAGGTTTCAAGAAAAACATTGACAGTTCTTATTTAGGAAGTACCATGCCAGGAGGAGGCTTTGTCCAAGATTCTCTTAGCATGGTCATCATGGTCTTGTAAGTTAACTTTAGAAGTGGGACCTCCCTTCATGCTGAAGCTCATGTACTGCTTGTGGCCCTCTGCATGTGTCACGATACATACACAGATATCTCTGTGGTGGAGATGGATTCCTCAATAATATATAGTTTCCTTCTATATCTCCAAGTTGTCCCCTAGTCTATCGCCTATATTATTTGAAGATGTAGAGGTATGATCGGAGCCAAACCAAGGTTCTTTATGTCTGGCATAAGGGTAAAAAAGTGGCCAATTTCCTCACCTCTCTAGCCTCCCTTAACTATACATTCACCTGATTTTATAGTCTTAGGTCACTCCCCACTGAGGTAGTAAACATTATATAAGGGGATTACCTAAGTTTTAATTATTTTCTCACTTTGTAGCATTGCCTATACATTTCCCTCCTTTTTGGGATCTTTTAATTTTCCTTTATCCTAGTAAAATAATTCTATCTGTTGGCTTATAAATATTAGGATTTTCAAAAGTCATGGAAGTGCTAGAAAAAATATAAATACACAAAGTATTAATAAATATTTTAAGTGAAATAGTAATTATCTTCAAAAATACCTCTTCTGGGATACTAGTTTGTTGATGGTAAATGAAATATCTCATAAATTTATAAACATAATAACTATAAAATTTTCCATTTGTTTTTTTGGAAACATTATAAACATTTATAAAAATAAGTAATTTATTTTGATATGTGTTTTTGATTGTTAAATATTATTATATATACCCTAATACTTATCCACTTATATAATTCGATAGGCTCCTTATGCATATGGATTTTCCTCATGACAATATTTTGGTGATATTTAAACACTACTCTAACATAGCATAATCCTCATTAAAACATAATATAAAACATATAGCGTGAAGTTTAGTTCTAAAAAGTTTGATGTAGTGTGTTATAAATTGAAAAACTTCATCACTTGTGGTTAGTTTGTTGGGTATCCTTGAAGTGAATCCAAAAAATAAATATTTAAAGTATCAAAATTGACCGCAATGAGTACCCAATGTTTCCTAAACAAAATAGAAATTAATAAAATCAATGAAAATATATCTTAAATGAATAAATTTTATAGTTTTACCACTTTATTATTGTTATTAAGAAGACTCTATCATCCGTAAGTTTTCTTTCAAACTATGTGGTTAGTTTTGAAACTATTTCAACAATTTTAACTAATTCCATTTCATGTTTGTCTCTAGAAGTGAGGTGAGGAATAATGAGTCCATATTTATGTTCATGGGTAAATCCCTTTAATTGGTATACATATATAACTATATAAAAATATGAATTGTATTTAATCAAAATTAATATGGTAGATCAACTATTGGAAAAAAATCATGAAAACACACCTCATGTATACATTTGGATTCATCAATCTACATATAAACAGATAAACATATTTATCTTGTCTTTTAATATCACAAAAAAGTACTATGGTAGATTTAAAATTTATACCAATTTTTTTTCAAGTGAATCATACCCCATATTTTCTTTAAAGTAGAGGTAAGTTGGTTTTGTTGGTTGTTTCTTATTTTCAACACTCAGTTTATATTTCATAAATTAAACATTCTCAATAAAAGTGATTAATACATGTATTTTGAAACAATATATTACCATCTACAATATAATTGAAAATATATCTCCCCATGATGGCTAGTAAGTGAATCTCACACTACTTGGCTTATTGGGTGTGAATACATATGTGGTGGGTGCTGGTTTATTTTCCATTCAACATCTTTGAGATGAAAATTCATTAAAATTATGTGAAATCCTCTTTTATCCTTTCCAGAAATCATTAATAAAAATTTCTTATGGGCGACATCTAATATAAATTCACTCTATAAGGAATGATGAAGAGTAAGTCAGTGTTTTTTTATTTTATTTTTTATTATAGTAAAAAAGGATATCATAATTTTAACCTAATCTCTTCTAAAATCAGTGTCTTAAGCATGGGAACAACATGGTTCCATGAGTCTACATCAATCGGAACATGTTGTTAAGGGATGAGCATAATGAAACTACTAAACAAGGCCATGTTGGGGATAACAAGATGGATATGCACATTCCATCTAACATAGAATTTGATGCCTTTTCTTTTTCACCTTAATATTTTTTTCTAACACCATCATGATATAATGATTAATTTTTTCTACAACATAAATTCTTCACCATATACCATTTCATTGGGTTCAAAATCATCAATATGATGTGCCTCTAGATTGGTAGCATTGACATGTGTAGAAAGTCATTGTTCCTCTGCATTGGGAGTAGAAGTAGGTTGAGAAACTTGTTGTTCCACATGATTGGGAGCATCATCATGTACAGAATTCATTATCTGGAGAAGTGGATCAAAATTTAATTTAGATTACATAATTTCAATAGAAAATATATAATAACATGAGGTAAAACAAATGTATATTATAAAAAAATCTTATTATTGAACTCTCTTTATTTTAAAGGTTGAAGGGATTTTACCCCTATATCAAGTATCAAAATCCCTTCATTATGGTCACCTATAACATAAAATATCCCATCTAGATTGGTACTACTACAAAATGATTGTGACATCCCAATAAAAGGGTCATCATTAGTTGAATTTTAATTTGACCCTTCAGTGGTTTTGGACGATAACATAAAAACTAACCACTTTCGGTTTGTTGGATCTAGAATAGAACATACTTGTACTACCTATGATGTTATTATAAACGGTTCATATTTGTACCCTTCCTTACTAAAATCCACTTTCCTAAATCCCAATTAATCTATTTTAATATTACTCCTCTTATCAACCCACTTACATTGAAAAAATTTCACTTGGAATATTGTATAATCCAAGTTCCATATTTGTTTGATGATGTAAAAGTATGATATATTTACATAAATTCGATTTATATCCTTAGTACCAGATACATGAATCGCTTCAGCCAAAAGTGTAACTCCAGTTTTTTTCATGGTAGTTTCTTAATCATGTTAATTTTTATAAAACACACAATCATTAATTTAAAACTATTAGAAAATAATACATGCACAGTTGGTCCTCTATCTAGCCATCGATGTCATTCTAAAATTGAATTTGTATTCTCATATGACTCCTTAAAATTACTAAAATATATTTATATTTATAATTATAATCATAAATAAATATATTTAAAAAGTATTTACATATAATTATATATAATTATAAATATAATAAATATATATTATTTAAATATATTCATCGCTAGATTGTACACCGTCACTATCCCAAGGTCAACATCCCTACTGACACCCCACATTCTGAGGTTGTTGCGGTTGTCAACGGCCTGAAACTTTCCCCCAGAATCACTTATTAAGGTCACCATTGTCACCATCACTATCCAGTTCCATGCCTCGAGTCATCACCACCACTCACGACATTCATCCTAGTCATGTAGCAGAAAATAATCCCACACCTAAGTCATCCCCAGACTAAACCTCATCGCCATCTTGCAACCAAGTTCATCATCTACCAGCTCCTACATCTCAAGATCTCCACTCACGATCATAGTCACCAGCTTACTACCGAAGTCACCCATGTTGTCTAGTGGGATCCCAAGGTCATCTTCCTCACTCCACAAAGAGGTCATCAAATATCTCATCAGCCTGCGCAAAAGCGCCATCCTCACCGGCCACTTAGGCATCCACCAAACCCTTTCTTGGAGGTCCCTAGTGGCACAAGACTCAATGCCAGGTTCTCAAACAAATTTAAAAAAACATCCCATGTCTCGGGGTCACCCCAGTCCAAGAAAAATGGGTGACCATCACCCTAAAAACCCCTCCATCATCAGGTATACGCCCTACTCTTAATCACATATGGCCAAACCCATGGTGAAAATCAGGCACACCATCCAAAAATTATGTCATCATCCCAACCCCGGCAATGCCCCAAGGTCCTCACTAATAAACACCACATACTAAGGTCTTCTGTGTTTCAAATATTGGGAGAATCTCCAACAATACTGGCTAGCAAGAGCATCAAATAAGATCCTGATGACCCTTTGTTAACATCCACCACCGTCTTGGCACCATAAGCAACCACGACTGTCAAGGTGTCATCGTCTTCAGCCACCGAGGCATTATTTCCATCTATCACCAACTAGTCATCACTAATAGACTTTCCCTCAGGCCACTCTACATGATAACAAACTCTACCACACACATCAAAGAGTTCAAAATATCCAACAATCTTATCCTCGAGTCTTCTTCTTAGAAGGAGCATCAGTACAACAATCATATTTCTTAAGAAATCCCTTAAAGACAAAGGGAAAGAGGTTCTTGTTATTTAAATACATTTATTATAATTTTATAATTATTTAGATATATATATATTTATTTTTTATTATAATTATAAATAAATATATTTAAAAATATTTCTATAAAATTATTAATATATTTATATAATTATATGAATTTGTATAATTATATATATATATATATATCAATATATAAATAAATGTAATTATAAATTTAATAACTATATTTATTATTTAAATAAATTTAAATAATTTTATAATTATTTAAATATATATATTTAATTATAATTATAATAATAAATAAATATATTTAAAAAGTATATACATATAATTATATATGATTATAAATATTATAAATAGAATTATTATTTAAATATATTTATTATAATTTTATAATTATTTAAATATGTATGTATTTATTTTAAATTATAATTATAAATATATATATTTCCAAAGTATTTATATATAATTATCAATATATTTATATAAATATACCAAAGAGGTATGAGTGAGGACTGGAAAGCTTGTCCACACCCACAAAATTTATTAAAAAAGAAGAAGTATGATAGGAAAGAACAAAACAAGGGAATACATGATAAGTTGGAGAATAATAGGTCAAAGAATATAAAGAAAGAAATCAAGACTGTATACTCCCTCTAGAACCCATATTATTAGGATTTCAAACTCTTTCATTCGAATGTTGACCTCTCTGCCATGTTTGTTCCTTTGAGGTGGATTCATCTCATCATCTACAACGATTCAGAGGAGTCCTCTGGAATGATACAGCTTCTATATTTCCAATAGAGCTCCCAAAAATCCATCCCTAGATTGGTTAAATAAATATATTCTATATTTTTTTATAAAAGTTAATGTACTTTGAGGTATTCACTCTAACAAAAAATGACTGGTTCCATTTTGGTGAAAGTAGCTTTATGTTTCAATTCAAAACATTTTCCATTTTCTTCGTATGACCCAGAGGGAACCTTTCTCCTCATAATCCTCTAGGGTAATTTTATAGTTCTTTTCCCTTGAATATTCACATTAATTGATCGAGGAATTTCCAATAGATTCATAAGAATATTTCTTAATGTTATAGAATTCATATGGGTAAAACCCCTCCACATTTTCTAAAACCTTAGGTTGAGTGTAGGAAGGATGAACAACCTGTAAAGGGAGTGATGTAGCCACTGTTCAAACTAATAATGGATCTTCCTAATCAGTCAAAAGGAGATATATATGAGAATTATGAGAGGGATGTCGAGGTTCATCCATAGCATGGGTTATCTCTACATTGATCAGAGTCTCATGAGCCAGATCATGTAAAGTCTGATCAGTTCTCACATCAACTAAGATGTGTTGAGAGATTAAAATATCACTAGATTTAAATTTCCTTGGTAGGAATAATTCATAGCCTTCATCATCCACAACCTTTTCCCCCTTACCCATTCAAGGCCTAGGGGTTGAAAATATAAAATAGATTACTCAATCTTCTTCCCTTTGCGATCATAAGCAATGAGGAACTTCTCTTGTGTCAATTATCTCTCAATTGCTTCTTGTGCAGCAGATTATTTATCAAAATCATCATGCAATGAGTGATATTTAATCTTAGAATCATTAATGATATCCTTATTAAAGGAAAAATATTAACCCTTCTTCAAGAAGTTAGAGCTCACAGCCTACCCTACTATCCTCTTAGAGTAATTAGGCTCTTCAACATCCTCTCCCTTATCAATGAAAAGCTCTTTCCTCATGCCCTCAACCAAGGAAGATTTCTGAGTAGACAGAAGAGATCTCTCTAATGGTTTAAACCTTACTTTAGTAGGTTCTATGTGCTGAAAAATAAATTCATTCTTCACTTCATCAAGGTTTTGTGTTTCAGGTCACATATCACACATCCCAAACTATAAATCAACCCCCTGAATTGGTGCAGTAGCATGTCGAGACCTTGAACTCCTTTTCTTCTTCTGAAATATATCTAAAGTATGACCCCTACTAGAACAAAATGAAAAGAATATGTCCATAAGATAGTTCACATTATAGTGCCCCAATAATTGACAGTTATTACATAAATTATGTAATTTTTCATAAAAAATACATAGGTTGATATCTTATTCATCAGTAGAGAGGACAACCTTCTCAATCAAGGTTTAACTTAGATCAATTTCAACCATAAACCTAGAAAAATACCCAAATTCCACTACTGCAATGGGTTGATAAATATTGATGGGTACTCCAATGGAAAAGGCTATGTGAAACATGATTTTTGGCTTCCATAAAGTCCAATTAAGCCCAAAATCACGAACCCATACATGAATTCTGGTGTTCCTGATGGAAAAACGGTTGAACCTAACATCCCACTCCTGAATACAGAGAGTTCCCATATTCAGTGATGAAGATATAAATCCATAGGCCTACCTTTTGGGATCATCATAAGAGAAAACTTGATGATAAAACCCTCTTCCCATTGGAATGATTTTATAGTCATGAAATACCCAAACCTTAGAGATCATGTTTGAATGATCACTAACTTCCATGTTTTCGAGCTTGTCAGCAACACCACTCAAACAATGATTGAGAATTTCCAGATGTCAAACCTCTCTAAAATTTCATTTTTGTTCACAATTAAGTGCACAATGTTACCTCATTTGGGAATCAGATTTGTTGTTCCATCCTTTAGGGTAGAAAACGAAACATGGAGAGTGCCTCTCTCACACTCACCAGAAGACAATTCATGGCCTCTACCACCATCTATATGAGGAAGCAATCCAATGAGATCACCTCCAACCAATATATCAAACTCCAAATCCCCTAAAAAAATCCATCGACGAACCCTAATCTCCATTATCACCCGAGAGAGCTCAGAGCGTCGGCTCCCAATCCCGATCAAATATTTATATACATACATACATACATACATACATACATACACACACACACATATATATATATTAATATATAGTAACTAATATATTTAGTATTTAAATATATTTAATAAAATTTTGTAATTATTTAAATATATATTTATTTATTAAAATTTTATAAATACTATTTAAAAAATTCTATATATTTATAATTGTATAATTAAATATTTAAATTAAAGAAAAATATTAAAAATCAATTTAAATAGATTAATTATATACATTTCAAACATATTTTAAATGTTGAAACTAAATAAGTAAAAACAAATAAATATTATTTACATAAATTACAAACATATTGAAAATATTACTTGCATAGTAAATAAAGATATGAATAAATAAATATTAAAAATGATTACATATATTTAAAATGTTATTAATGAATATATGATAAAAATGAATAAATTATTTAAAAAAATATAAAAAAATATTAAAAAATGAATTAGTAACATTTACATGAACTGCAAACATACATATGTACACATACACATCTACAAACACATATACATATACACATGTATATACATACATACACATACATACATGAAATTGTACATGTACATATATTTTAAAATATTTAATACAAATATAAATATTTTTCTTCATAAATATATTCATTAATATATTATATAATTATCTAATATAAATATTAATATATTTTAATTATTTTAATTTTATACACATTTTGTAATCAATGTATATAAATAAACTATTAAACATTTGGACTAATATAAATTTGAATATATATATATATATAATTAGGATTTTTTTAAGTTATATAATTCATATTTATATATTATGTTAAATGTGTATATATACATATACTTATTGTAATATAAATATTATTTACAAATATATAAATATATATTTATAATTATAAATAAATATATTTATAAATATTTATATATAATTATATATTTAATAATATATTAGTACAGATAACTCTAAATATAATATATATATATCACTTAAATATATTAATTATAACATTATACTTATTGAAATAAATATATTTATCTATAATTATAATTATAAAGAAATATATTTATAAACATTTGTTTGTAAATCTCGATATATTTATATATTTATATATATTTGAATAATTATATTTATTTATATAATTATATATATTTATATAATTATATATATTTATTAATATATATTTATATAATTATAAATATAATAAATATATTTACTATTAAAATAGATTTATTATAAATTTATAATTATTTAAATACATAATTATTTATTTATAATTTTTTAAAAAAAATTAATCATTCTATATATATTTGAATTAATAAAAAATCTATATTAATATATCATATCTATATTAATTATAAAGAATCATTTTTTAATTATTGTATAGAATTGTACATTATTTTTTGAATATAAATATATTAATTATATATATATGAATAATACTTTTTATTAAATGGTTTTATCAGTGCTAAGAATTGTGTTATTAGAGATTCACCTTTATTTATGCTAAAAAAAGTTCTGATACAGGTTACCCTATATCGGTGCTTTTATACCACTGATAGAGATTACCTGTATCATCTCTTTTAGCTAGCACTGATAAAGGAAGACCTTTTATTAATGATTTTTATAAAATTTTTATTAAAAGTACGAACTATATATGTGTTAATCTATGGTAGTGATTTAAAAAATAAAATTTATTTTTTCAAATAGATTTTCTAAAAATTTTATGAAAAAAATATTTTTTCACAAAAATAAATAAAAACATTTTTTGAGAAAATTTTATTTTCGAAACATATAAATAATTTAAAAAAATTAATTAATTTTTTATTCATATGATTTATTTATATACAACCATTATACTTATATTTTAAAATATGGTTTTTCTTATTCATTCCACTAAGTTTAATGGCTAAGTAATAACATTCACATTCAAATAATAATATTATTAGAATATTATGGTTCGTTAAAACACAGTGTTGAATGTTATGCAAGCTATCGAAGAAATTATATTTATTTGAAAAAATATATATTAAACAAACACCCGGGGTGTTATAATGATAGTTACTATAAATGGAAATAACGGACCGTAATTGGATCATGGATGATGTATTAAAAATACCTTAATATCTTGTTTTAATATAGGATTTTTATTAATTTTATATCATTTAATGAAATATTATTTTCATAAAATATCAGTAATGTCAATTTTATAACAATTCATTTACTTAGACTTTTATAACATCAAGAAAATAAATTAAATTCAAATAAAACTGTAAAATAAAATTTCTAACATATTATTTTTTTGTAGGAAATTCTTGGATCACATTAATTATTTCTAATTATACTACTTTTAATATTTTTATATCATTTATTTTATTTTACGATTAATTGAATAATTATTGCATCAGTTTTGTGTAAGCGTTTAAGATGAAAATTCCTCACTAAAAATTAAAAACAAACAAACATGATGAAGATAAATTATTTATATTTCCAATTAATATTTATAAATGAACATATATTCTATTTATCTCTATGTCCAAAATATTATAGTTATTAAAAACAAGAGTGTGACAATATTTACTTTTCATTACATAAAATATTATAAACATCATAATCACATCCAAAATAAAAACGAGTTCTTATAACCAAATATTGGAATATTATGGAAGAAATTAACTCATATAGTAAAATCAAGGAAAGTGTTATGGTCATATTATTGTCCTTATAAAATTATTTTTAACACTTAATTACCTGATTTAACATTTATCGTGGTAACAAAAATTACAATGCTTACTATTCATAATGACTAAAAATAATAGGGACATATTAACCAATTTGGAACTCAAGATTCAAAATATGGAATCTATTTTTCTAATTTCAAAACACATAAGTGGAGGATTTTAATTTAAAATAAAATTATAAAAATGTGATGAATAAAGGTTTTTCAGAAAAAATAAATATTCCCTTTTAAATTATAAAATTTTGTATACTAAATTCAAGTATAAAAATTCATTTATAAACCGTAATTTAATCTTTGGAAATATAAAATAACTAATGAAATTTTAAAACCAATCTAAAATATATTTTTACTTGTTAATACATTAAATGAAAATAAATTTTTTCATAAAAATCAGCATTTTTACTATTCATTGAAAAAATGAAACTTTTTAGAAAAAAATTAAAATTTCACCATAAAATATTTTTGATCGGATTACTTTAAATTTTTTTATTTTATAAAACAAAATTTCTAAAAGTTGTAGAAATTAATTATATTATTCTCCCAAAAAAATAATAAAAACCATTTTTGTAGAAATCATATCTTTGAAGAATAAAATGGTTGTATGAAAATTTGAGTGGTTATTTAATAATAATTAATAAATAAATTTGTATTGAGTATAACCTTTATATATATTTCAAAAATTAGTTAATTCAATTTATTCTCACCAATTTAATTGCTAGGTTTTAATGATCATATTTAAATAACAATATTTTAAGTTTTTTAAGCTTGGTGTTGTGTGTCGCACAAGTTATCAAAAATAATGTCTATTTAAAATCTCTAGAAATTACATTATAACCCATTTATGAAATTACATCTTCAAAATTTAAACTCAATCTCAGTAATTAAAGGTTTCTATTTCAAAATACCTTTCTTGAAATCCTTCTTTATAAAAAGGATTAATAAAACATCCCCTTGAAAAGAGAGAAAGTGAAGTATTAAGGTAGTATGGAATAACACATACGATATTTCAAAATAGGATAAAATTAGTAAGAATAAAATATATAGGAATGGAATAATAAGTAATTTTCAAATGATTATGGAGAGTGATAGAGAACATTGATCACAATAAAGTAAATCGTCTTGAGAAAGTTAATGAACACAAAATAGAAAATCTTTTATGGATAAAAAGACTACAGATTTATCATAAATGAACGTAATGGGATATCATTTTGTTTCAAGATACTTTTACCTAGATTTAAGGAATTCATTTACTATCTAGATTAAGGAATTATGAAAATATACTTACTTGACATGTAAACTTTCATCTTTTAATCATTTTCCAGTATAATCTCATCTTTTACTCCACATTATGAGTATTAAAAATAAATATTTTTATGCTTGAATCACTAAAATAAACTTCTAATGAATTTAATAATCCATAATAGGGTAACAAGCCATTCCTCTTGTCTTTAGACATTAACCAAAACCAAAATAGTTATCACAAGGTAAGATAATTCCTAAAATATATAAACCTTTATATAAACAAATAATTCATTGATCTTTAAAATTCAATAGTAATAACCAAATTTCAAAATAAATAATTTTTTAAATAACTTTCCATAAAATTAAACAATATATTAGGACTAAGATTGAAACCCAAAGATTAGAATGATTTGAACACATATTCTTCTAACATTTATCTCCAAATCACGCCAATCACTCTTAAAGTCTCATACCTAAAATGTATATGACATAGTCATATAATCTCTAAGATATTTTAATAATATCATAAGTGACCTAAATCATCAAAAATTCACCTTAAAATCATATAGGCCTCTGAAAGATAATTCAACCTTTAATCCTAAAATAAAATCCCATAATGTTATATTTTCCCTAATCATATAATGTTCCTAAAATAATGAACTTCTTCCTAAATAACATAAATAACCTAATAAAAAAATAAATTTTCAAGCCTATGTTTATCTCTATAACAAAATATATACTCCCAAAATAAACATAATTCAAAAATTAATTTCCTACTAACCAATACATTACAAAGTCAAGCGGTATGCATTTCACCCTTGTTCAGCTTTGGTTGTGGATTCAAGCCCCGTGGCCTTTCCAAATTTTTTGGGTTGCCACCCAAAATATGGATTTTTCTTTTTCTAATTATATATCAATATAATTTTTATAACATTCCCAAAAATATGATGAACATTTTAAAAAATATCATTAATCATTAAAGAATATTTTAAACTCTACCACTTATTTTTTCAAAAAAATAAAATAATTATAATTGACATCCATTTTTTTAACATCAATCACATATTACCCCAAAGGTTTATTTATACCTTTTTTATATGTCCTCAAATATATGTCTCAAATATTATCACTTATTTTTCTACACCACTTTTCAAAATTATTGATTTTTTATATGATGTGTTTTAGAAATTTGAAAACAAATCCATTATAGAATAATACTTAAGTGTTTCATGAACCTTATAATATTCATAATATATCATAATATCATTGATAAAATACCACCACATAATAATTCTAAAATCTCAATGCATAAACACGTGCTTAATTTAACTTCCTTCTTAAACCTTTGACCATTCTTTGTTATATTATTTTTTAATAATTTATTCCTTAAAATTAATGATATGAAATATGTCCTTATGATTCATAAATATCAGATAAATAATTTCTCCTACATAGAAAATAAGAAAATAATTAATACCTTAAATCTAGATATTAGGGAATTCTTCTATACTGTTGATATACCCTTTATCTTTCAACATGAATTCCATATCTCCATAAAAGAAAAAGTCAATTCCTTTATGGTATTTACCTTTCCAAATGTCATGGATGTATTGATATTCTGAAACCAAATAAAATATATTCCATGATCCATAGAAATTTTGTATAAATGAAATGGTTTTCGATAGATCAAATAGTTTCTTAGAGGTGATTTTACTTTTTCAAAAAGCTTTCAAAATATTTAAAACAAGATTTTGTAATGATAGTGATTATTAAATCATCTAGAATGGATAAGAAGGTTGAGTGAGGTACTTTCATTCCATCTTGATAAATGATCATCAATATGTAGAAAATAAAATCATTAAAAATGAAATTAATTATTACATGTTAAAATTAAAATGGTCCTTGTAAAGACAATACCCATATAAATTCAATAATATTTTAACCTTCAAATACTAAAAAATAACCTTAATAGCTTCAAAATTAGGATTTTTTTAACCTAAAAGTTTATATCAAACATTTCCACCTACATACCAAAATAATTAAAAGAATTCTTAGGAAATAATCCTTCATGTTAAACCTAAGGGTAACATATACCTCAAATCAGTAAAACACCTCCCAAAATATCATTAGCACCCTTAAAATTCCATCATTTGAAACTAAAAAATGGGTGTCTAAGACTTTTAACTTATAATAAACCTTAAACTCAAAAGTCCATGATGGTATCAATAACTCTTAGGATAACCTCACATGAGAACATCAAAATCTATAAAGATAAATAGTAGAAATAAAGGCTTTGGCATTGGGGTTTTAACATCATTTTTTTATAAACCAATATTAAAAGTGCTACGGGAAACTTTTAAAGTTGGTTTCATAAGAATCAATGTCAAAATTCATAAAACACCCATTTAATATCATTTTTCAATAAAAATGACATTAAAAGTGTTTTAAAAAATACCAACTCCTAGAAATCCTAATTTTTTTTTCACTCAAAACCTTATTCTCTCAATTGATGAGGAAAATTGATGATCCTTGATGTCCCTAAATTTTATCTTGTAGAAGATTTTTATTATCTTTTCACATTATTTATCCTCAATATTCCATCTTTCATCTTTATTTAATGATCTGGTTCAAATTTTTGGTTAGTTATTTTTTTACTTTGTCTTTGCACTTGTTTTTCTTCAATCATAAATTGTTCTCATTATTTCCAGTGACTTCTAGTGAGTTCATTCTAATTCAGGATCTATTTTTCATTAACAGCCTCTAAATTTTATAAGTTATTTTTTTGAAGATATATTAATTATCTATTAATTATAAATCAAATTCATTCAATTGTTTGTTTGTATGCATTTTATTATCAATTATAAATTTTTTCATTAAAATTTGTTTAATGTTATAATTTTTTTATAATTACTAATTTTTTATCACTATAATTTTTTTTGTTTTAACTATTTATATTTATAATTTTTTTTTATTTATATATTTCTTATCGTTATAATTTATATTTGGCTGAAATCATTTTTTTCTTTAATTTTTTTATTTAAAAAATAATATTTATGATATATTGGATTTTGATTATTATTTTTGTGTAACTTTTCTTCATTTATAAATTATTTTTAACAGATAAATTATTTTTAAAAAATTTATACATGTTTAAATTATCTATTTTTATATATCCTTAATCAATTGTATTTAAAATTTTCAATGATATGTTTTTATCATTATGTATAATTTTTTGTTATGATCAAATAGTTATCTATAATTGATTGTTTTTATTATATGTTTTTATTTTTAAAATTTATAAGTTTATAAATATTTTTAAATTTTTATATGTTTTAATATATTCACCTTTATATTATGATATTAGGTAATTAATGAATCGTAATTAGATAAATTTATGAAGAACTACTGATGAATATGAAAAAGGAGTTGATGATTTCTTGGAATTTTTTAAACAAAATCTAAAAAATAAGGATTTTATTTTCTTTACACGTGTGAAGTGTTTGATTATGAGGAAGTAAAATTCTATAGAAATCAAGGATCATCTCATTTTCTGTGTATTTAGCCATAATTATAAATATTGGATATGGAATGGGGAAATAATAGAAAATTAAACATCTAATATTGATGAAAATATTCAATATGAGATAGAGGATCATATTAAAAAATTAATTCATGGTTTTGGAATTCGAACCATAAAAAATAGAAAATGTTAAACAATTGAATAGAGATTATCAGAAATCACTGTTTTCATCTTGCATTAAATTTACTATGTTATCGATGGTTCTGAGATTATTTAACTTGAAATCAAGAAATTGGTGGAGTGATAAAAGTTTCTCTGAATTAATTGAACATTTAAAAGAGTTCCTTCCAGAAGGAATTGGGCTCCTAGATTCCAATTATAATGTAAATAAAATATTATCCCTAGTAAGATTGGGGTATAAAAAATACATGCTTTCCACAATAATTTTGTGTTGCATATGAATGAATATGAATGTTTAAAAAAATTTCTTAAATGTGGGAGATCATCATATAATATGGATGAAAAATTAAAGTCTGATTCATTCTCACTTTCTGATATCAAACCTCATGATAAATAAATTTAGTTTCAACATTTAAAGCAACAATTTTCAAATTCAAATGATGGAAAAAGGTTAATATGGAATACAGATGATTGAATCTCTAATGGAAACAGACATCACCCAACTAATTCACCATAGTTGAAGAGATTTGATAAAAAAAATCCTAATTTTTTAAATGAATGTAGAAATCTAATAATTTGAATATGCATATATGGAATGAATTCATATTAGATACTTGGTAGCCAACATATTTTGTGTCCTATTTTATTGGTATTTTACAATTTATACCCATAAATATGTATGAATAAAAAATATATTATGATGAGATTGATTATTTTTTGACTAAAATAGCCATGAAATGATATTGATGTGTATATTTCACCATTTATTGATGATTTGAAACTTTAATTAGATACAGGTGTTATAATTTTTTATGCATACAAGAAAGAGTATTTTATTTTTCGTGTCATGCTAGTTTTCACTATACATGACTTTCCTTCATATGGAAACTTATCTATATAAATGTTAAGGCACATAAATCATGTAAAATTTGTGAAGAAGAGACTTCATATTGTCAATTGAAAAATGGAAGAAAGATGGTGTACATGGTACATTGAATATTTTTGTGAATTGGTCATCCATTTTATAGATTGAAAAAATAATTTAATGGTTTTATGGAATATAATCTCCCACAAAACCATTGTTAATAAAGAATATTATGACTTAGAGAAAAATATTGATTTCACATGTGTAAGTAAAGGAATTTATGATCGTCAAAAAAATATCTCGAAGAAATGTTATATCTTATTTGAACTACCTTATTGTAGATTTTTATAGATATAACATAACATTGATGCTATGCATGTTGAGAAAAACATATGTGATAGTTTTATTGGAACTTTTTTAGAAATAAAAGAAAAGAAAAAAATGGATTGCATGAAACATTGGACTTTATATCCATGGGAATACTTTTGGAGTTAGCTCCCACTATGAAAGGAAACAAAATATATTTTCCTCTAGCTTATCACATATTAATAAAGAGTAATAAGTTGAATTTTTTTCAGTGTTTTCATGGTTTTAAAGTACCTAGTGGATATTCTTTAAATGTGAAGAATTTGGTGTCATATAAGAATTATAAATTAATTGATATGAATTCTCATGACTGTCATGTATTGATGCAACAATTGTTATCGGTTACATTGTATGGTATATTATTTACACATATCGAAAATACTATCATTAGGTTATGTTATAATTTAAAATCCATTTTTTGTGAATTTGTAGATCCAAATTTGTTAGATGTGTTGGATAATGAATTTTTTATCATAATTTGTCAACTTGAAATGCATTTCCCACCATTTTTTTTTAAATAATGGTTCATCTGATGATTCACTTGGAACATGATATATGAATATTAGTGCGTGTTTATTTACATTGGATGTATCCTTTTGAAAGATATATGAAAATTATCAAGTGATATACTAATAATCTTCAAAAATTAATGGCCTCTATTTTTAAGAAATATGTATCGGAAGAGGTGATTGAGTTTTATACTGATTATTTGTATGAAGTGGAGCATATTGGTCTCCCAATATTCATGAAATTTGATAGTTTATAGTGATTCTATAAGAATTCTTCCTCAAAGGTAAAGTTCATTCTATGTGATGAAGTGATGCCTGCATATTTATACATTTTTAATAACAAAGATTAGGTTCAACCATATATATTATCACATAATTATATATTAAATTAATTTTATTTAAAAAGAAATCAAAAGTGGTTGATGATGAGAATAAAAAGAAATTTGTTTCATGGTTTAAATAGAAATTCAATATAGATTTATCCCTAACAGAAAAATTGAAATGGTTGGTAGGGGACCATCTCCAAATGTGATCACATGATCTACTTTTAATATTTATGGTTATACATTTTATACAAAAAAATTCATGATGACACGAGTGAAGTTCAATATAGTGGATAATGGATATCTCTGAAAGACTTTATTTTTCGAGTGTAACACATAAAAACACAATTTATTCATCAATAAAATATATTTTAGTTCTTCAGGATATATGGTAAATTAATTATGTTAAATTTAAAATAATAGTTTTTAAGTGTAACTGGGTTGATAGTAGCAGTGGTGTGAAACATGATGATTATGTAACATCCGGACCCAGGCACTGGTGAAATTTTTCCCAATCCAGGTGGTCACATGGCCTCAAGTGCACCTCCCTACATGTTAGAGGTTTTTGACTAGCAGTGAGAGTCCAATGATGGTATGTAGGGTAGAATACACCTTCACGATTAAGGTGGTGTAATGGAATAAAAGATAATCAACAATGTTCACAATATAAAAAAAGGTAGTAGAAAGAAATAATACTGGAAATCAATAATAAAGGAATGAATGATCATACATGGACATGATATAATGTACAATAGATAGACATGAAATATCTAAATATGAAAAAAGGGAGAATAAAAAATCTCTAAGTTTTATCTTCACAATCATCTAAAGATCTATATGAATATTTTTCTCATAATCTTTCATAAACAAGTACATAAGCATATAGCATAATCATTGATCTTGAACTTGTAAACATGAGGTTTGTTTGGGCATCCCAATGCAATGGCAGTCCGAACAAGGTGTGAGATATACTCAGTAGACCACCACCAATGGTGTCTAATGAAATCCTATCTGTGAATATAAAATAAATCAGTGTGTAGGCATATTGAGAGTAAAGAATTTTAGAAATAGAAAATCTAATCAAGTCGACTTGGGTTCCTAAATGACACCTGTCTGACTATAGAGGTTTTAGCCTAAGACAGGATTTCTTTAAACATGTACCTACAAGTATATATATATGAATATAATTAAAGAGTTCCATATGCACATATATATATTCTCTGGAAAGGAACCATTTCTTATTTCCCAAGAATTCACATAAAAATAACATACTAATCCCCCATTTTAAATAAAGGATTTCATGCCCACAGTTCTAAATAAATTATAATATACAAAGGTGATTACATTCAGTGAATTGGCATAAAACCAATACAATACACATTAAGAAAATTTAGATAAGTTTTCCCAAATTTATATTTATTATGATTAGAAATTAAGTTCAAACCAACAAAACTATCTAATTTAACATAATCTAATTTATACCATGAGCCCTTCTAATGTGTTTCATAATTAAGAATCCAAGTTCCACCTAAGTATTAATGTAATTCATACACCCTTTAAACCCATCCATGGAATTATATTTAAGGATCACATGTTTCATCCATGTTTTAAAATCCATAATTTACCATTTGAGCCTATCTAAGGCATTCTATATAAGGAACCCATATATCCCTCCAATTATTTATAATTTTAACCAGCCTATGACCCTGTCCAAGATATTCCATATAAGTAATCTAGGTATCACTCAAAGCATAATATCACATCATGAAACCTATGGACGTATCCAATGAATTCTTTATAAGGATCTTAAGTATCTCTCAATTCATAATATAATTCATTTAATTCATTTATGGAATTCCACTAGAAAAGGGTTACACTTAACACACGTGGTGGATTTGTAATTTTTACAACAATGGTCTCTATAAAATTTTTAATCAAACTATCCTTATGTGGTGGTCCAGGTGGTGGTCTCAACCTCAAACCATATCTAAGGGGTCTAAGGAATATCATGAGTGTGGTTGGAGTTTTTAATTAAGGAATTTTATATTTTTTTAATCAACATGTAGAAGTTTCGGCATGAGGCATAATGGAAATAATTTATAAATGATAAAACTTTAATGGAAAATAATATATACCAAATACCACAAGAATAGGATAGTACAATCATCCAATTTCAATCTTTGATTCAAGCTGAAACTAGAGAAATCAAAATATTTGATAAACTCCTTAAAAATAGGGTGAATTATATCATACCAAGATAGTATAAAGATGGTGATATAAATTAAGAAATGGAGAAAGAGGAGTATTATACATACTTATAACCTTCCAATAAAATTGATAATTCTTGAATAAGACCAAAAATGAGAAATATATTTTATATAGGAGGAGAGGAAGGAGATCCACATGTGGGGGAGCTACTAGTTAAGTGGAACTAACTTTGATGGATAGGCATATGGTTTGGAAAATAATGTGAAACCCATGTTCCTACCTATTTAATTTAATGAAAACATTCCACATGGCCATGCATCCCACCTTTCATGATTTCAAAAACAATTTGACACCTCCCTTAGGGCCTCATGGTTTCTCCTAGAGGGACTCACAATTTAAACATAATGTGTGCCCCTGTCTATTTCTCTTGTAAAGTGATATTTTCCGGGTTTGACGCTCCTAAAACTCATCCAAACACCCAAGGACACTCTTATTCATTAAAAATTTACAAAAATAACACATTTAAGGGTTACTATTAATTGATTTACATTCCAATACTTTGTTTATGATTAGGCCCATCCACCAAAACAAAAGTTTGAATTCTCTTGGAATTTTCCACTGGTTTAAAACACTAGATGTTACAATATCCCCACATTATAACTTCTCATCCTTGAGAAGCCTTTCGGAAGAACCAGAACATCATATAACCTACTTGAGTTGAGAGGTTTCATTTAAATGACCATGTTTCATTTCTAAACACCCAACACACCTCCAGAAATTACTTTAAACACGTAGTGCATAAGCCACTAAAACTTGATCTAATTATCACACTCAAAACCAAAACCCCAAGACTATTCTCACATGAGTTTATATATTCTAATACATGATAATTTCATCATTCCTTTTATCATTTTTCCTATGACACTCCCCACTATAGGGTATAGTTTTAAAAAGGCCAATTTTGGGTCATGATCTCCCACTGTCTGAATTTATAATAAAAACACATCCATATAATTCAAGAGAAACTCTTGGAACATTTATGAAATTACATGTAAGAACACTACCCTTAGTCCTTGATCTGATAAAATTAGTCGAACCCCAATTGGCCAATCTCAAATAGTTCAGGTTGGATTTTTCTTGAAAATCCCTAATTGACCCCTTGAAGCTACACCAGTCTTATCCTGACAACCTTCCAGATGTGATTTCTTTATCAATCAAATCCATCTATTCAAGAGGAAAATAAGTTGAACCACCTATGGCTAACTATAAAAAAAATGATCAGCTCCTACTACTGATGTGTCCTCAAAACCAAATTTTGAAACCTTATCCCAAGGCATATCAAGACTATTCCAAGAATTCTCACTGAAGTTTGTACCCAACTTATAGTTACGTCTACTGATAAAACCATCTTTAGAACAAAACCATAATCATGGTCTCGAATAATCATCATCACTATCCTGATACAACATACATGGATCTTCATAAGCTACACCGTGATTAACACCCACATTTGGATTTCACCCAAATCCATAATTGAACCCATTCCTAGAGTTTACCATGGATTTTAATTCTTCATTGGTCCATTTATTTAATAGCATACCATAGGTCAAATGACCACTCAATGATGGTCTCAGGGTCCCAAGGCCCTTCTCGTGTGAGGTTCTCCCTCCAGAGACCAATGTTCTACTCCCTACCTTAGGATCATATGTATCATCTCTTTTATTAAAAGATATCCTGATCACTATAGCCCATCCCTCATCCATCCTTGAAAAAAATTAGCATGGATTAAATCCCATTCATCCTCTAGCTCTAATGTAAAATCACCCTTCAATCTTTTTAACATTCTGATAATAGTTACATGGGTAGTTATTGAATTTCAACAACATCGAGGGTCAACACCCTTAAATATAAATTAGTGTACCATGAACCAAGTGTATTTCCTTTAAACTTTCCCCTAATCCCAACTCCCAAGGATTTCCTAGATAATTATATCAGTGTATAGTCGATTCTCTCTCAGTGTACTTAGTAATAAGCTAATCTTGGGGGCATGGTCACCTTTAACTAGGAGTACACTAAAATTCTATCAAAAGTCATTTTTATCTCTTCCAATCCATTGTCTTTTAATATATTCTATACTTATATTATCTAACACTAAACACCACATCTCCCGACAATGCATGTAATGATTCCACTAAGGTTCAACCATCTTCTAGTACCCAGTCGGTCTCATATTATCCCTCATCTTGGGCACTTCATTCAATTTACCCAAACCCTAGTTCACCAAGTCTATAAGAACCACTTAAAACCATTGATCCTCTACCCTTATCCATCCACTCACTAATATCCAAATATTGATAGTTATCATGTGTAATAAGAGTGAACTATACTTTCCATAAATATTAGGTGTACCTTCAACACCACCCAGTTCAAAACTGGATCACACTAATATGATTCATTCATCAGTAAGGTCAAACTAATCATGCTACATGGAATATATGTCTTTATTAATCTAAGAGTTCCCTTAGAAATCCTCTTCAGAATTGGGCATACCTATTACACCAAGATTTATTGAAAAAAAAATCCTCTTTGAAGTGTTGTATCTGAGAAGAAAGTATATATCATAAAACCATTAATCAACTCAACCAGGAACCTAAATAGTCTTTCCCACTAAGCTAATTTTGAAAACAAGCATCCATAGTGCTATCTAAAAGCAATTTCATTTCATTTCAAAATAAAAAGACTCAAGAACCTACCATGCATCAATCTAGAAAAGATAATAAAATGAAGCTTACCATAAAAAGACTCAAGCACCTACCAGACTTGATTATTACCATGCATCCGAATAGATAAATTTCGCTGAAAGTTTAACATGATAACATAAAGGATAAATAGATAACACTCAGTGATATCCTCATATAGTAACACCCCCTCAAGGTTCAAATTCCTCGAAAACAACCCATCTACCAAGGGTATTTTTTTAACAATGAAGAGTTTTACCCATCTCAACTGGACTAACACACCACACGCACTATGCTTAGAAACTCAACTTTGGGATCTACTGACTTCTCTTCTCCAAGGGTACTAATACACAACCAACACTCAATTTTAATATAAATCATCAAATTTATGAATGACAACCACACCTAAAAGTTTACTGGGAGCTACCACATATCCTTTAGATTTAAGAAACAACATTTTAGAAGATAACTTAGACATGTGGGAAACATCATGTTCCCACTTGAAGAAATTAAAAAAGATAACCCCTAGTGAATGGTTCAAGCTATAACACCTCTAAAGGTTCATATTATTGCATTTAAAGAATACTTGTTCAATACAACATTTTAAGAAACTCAGGTTAAAGGGATTTCATGTACCTATTGTCAAGAATAGTTGTATTAAGCATTTTATTTAACTAATTCCATGAATAATTAGGAAAATTATCTCATAATTTCTTTTGAAACTCATTTTATTTATCCATTAAGTTTAAAAATTGGCCTTAGTTAAAGAAAATTCCAATTCCAATCTATAGAGTAAAACACTCTTTAGGTTGAAATTAGAATCTTAATTAATTGATGCCTGAAAAAGATAAATCTCAAAAGAAGATAACATGTGATTAATAATTATAAGGGGGGAATTTGTCAAGTAAGATTCCACTATATAGTTATATGTGATACCATATAATTAGTTGTGGACACTTTAAATGACCATCACCATTAGCATAAACATACTCATATAGGGTTAAGCATGAAGGAATATGAGACTAATGACATCTTGTTAGGGCCCCGCCAAACTAATCCGGGTCTATTTATGTGCAAAACATAACAGTTGAATTATTAAAATTTCAAAACACCCTAAATTGGTTTATCACATAAGAAACATGCCACAATAGAAATACTTGGGTATAGTTGTGCATTAAAGGATTTAGTCATATAGGTATACATACCCAGGTAATAGAGGTGTTAGCCTTCATAAAGGCAACCGTTTCCTATATAAATTTAAATTCATTATATATATATATATATATAAGAATCATGGTTCAGTTAGATAAATTTCCATTTTTATAATATAAAGGTATTTTCCTTTATACGTTACAATTAGAATTCATGTAACTACAACTAGGTTTTCTTTTAAATGTGGTCTTAAAATATAATAATTTTATACATAATGAAACCATTATCCAATTTATAAAGTCTCAAACACTTTATAAATTGAATAATTGGATCCCCTTAAAATGAAACCAGTGATGTTTCATCCCGTGCAACCAATGGTCCATGGCTCATACATTTAATAATTGATTAATTAAGTCACCACCATCAAACTATATCGGAAAACACTATTTAGGTTGATGTAGAAACTTTAATAAAAAATTAAAATATCATAATAATGAAAATAATGATATAATAGTTATAGGGAATACATGTGAACATGCTAAGATAATCACGTAAGCATAACAGTAATCATGGAAAAATCACCTAAATAATCTATACAAACAAAAATGTTATATAATTACCTAAATAAAGATATAAATAATCATGATTATAATCAAAAAACATGTTATATAAGGAATTATTATGAATAATTAACTATGTAGGGTATGAAAATCATCATGCATCAGGAAATCTACAATTCGACCTACATGGCATGGCATATGCATGGCATGTGAATTATATGTGACTATAATGATTCATATAACAAAAGTTCATTTACATACTAGGACAAGTGTAAATTTCATAAAAAAAATAAATAACTAGTTGAAGTACAAAAATCATCTAATGTGAAATAATAACATACTGTAATATAGAACAATAGTCTCATCCTTAAAAACATGGTTATTCCCCCATGTATGGGTTGGTCAGACCCAAACACAAGCTATTAACCAAGTGTCGACACATTCCTAGTCTCCTATATACCATAATAAATAGTAATAAAATAGGAAAATAAGGATATAATACCACATTTTAATATCCAAACACAGGAGCCTCTGAAATGGTTCTTGAGATAGCGACCTGTTTGGTCACATGTCATCAACCCCCCCCCCCCCTCCCTCGTATGCCAAAGGCTGCCGACTAGTAGTGAGGGTCCAATGATGATATGTTAGGTAGACTATACCCTCTTGATGGGGGAGGCACATTGGAATAAAATATATTCAATAATGAAAGAAATATAAAAATGGAATCAGCAAAAAATAATATTATCAATCAATAATAAATGACTGAATAATCATGTATGGACATGGTATAATGTAAAAGTGATAAACATAAAATAGGTAAAAAATAAACAATATATAAGGAAAAGAAAAAATCCTGAAGATGTATCTTTCTGATAATCCTAATATTTATCTCATCCCTATGCTTCTAATCTCCCATGAACAAGAATGGAATCATATAGCACAATCCATGATCCTGAACAAACAACAATGAGGCATGTTCAGGTACCCCTACTGTAATGGGGACCTGAAAAGGGTGTGATATAGACTCAATAAGACACCACTAATGGTTTCTAATGAAATAAATTCAATCAATATAAAATAAATCAGTGTTCATATATATCAAAATAAAATTAATGCATTAAAAGTAAAAGAAATCGAGTCTTCTTAGGTTCCCTGATGACACCTAGATGGTCATATCTGCTTTACCCTAATCTAAAATGTCTCTAAATTTTTTTATTGTATATATATGTATATGAGTAAAAGGTTAAATATCACAGATATACATGAACTAGTGAGGACTAGTGGCTTTATACCCATATTTCCATATAAGGATAACATACTAGTCCCCCATTTTAAATAAGGGACATCATGCCCATAGTTCCAGATGAATTATAATATAAAAGGGGGATTACATTTAGTGAAAGTTAATAAACCCAAGGAAATCCACATAAATAAAATTTAGATAATATTTTCCACATTT
Source organism: Viscum album (assembly GCA_963277665.1). NCBI lineage: Eukaryota > Viridiplantae > Streptophyta > Magnoliopsida > Santalales > Viscaceae > Viscum > Viscum album. The sequence goes on along the minus strand of OY728136.1, from coordinate 750,338,235 downwards.
TAGGGTATTATGATTAGTAGTTAAGGTCTAACCAAGATAATCTTCCAATTTAACATAATCTCATTTATCCCTTGATCTCATCCAAGGCATTTCTTAATTAGGAACCAAATTGATTACCAGTGATTTTTGTAATTCGTACACCCTATGGACCCATCCATGGAATTCTATGTAAGGATCACAAGTTTCATCTATGGTCTAATATCAATCATTTACCCTTTGAGAGCATCCAAGGCATTTCACATAAGGAGCCTAGGTATCACTATAAGTATTTATAATTTCAACCAGCCTATAAGCCCATCCAAGGTATTTTGTATAAGGAATACATGTATTTCTAAACTCATAATATCACATCATGAAACCTATGGGTCCATACAAGGCATTCTATATAAGGAATACAATTATCACTCAAGGTGTAGTGTAATTCATTTAACCTCTATGACTGTCCAGGACAAATCATTTAAGGAACCTAGTTATTTTTCAAGGTTTACATTATCAATTAGGTATGTTGCATTTAATAATTAAAATAGTACAAGAGGTTATCCATTCCAAATTATAATCTAAACCATGTGAATTGATCATTTCATATGTATATAAAAAATATGGTCATTGGAGGCACCCATACCAATCACAATTCATTATACATTTCATTATTAATCTAACAATAAAAGATAAGGAGGGCCATGCAATCATTTATACCATAATACAATTCATCATGTCTGTTTATTTAGTCAAGTCACCTCACAAGTGATAATAAAGTCCATGGAATGATGATCCAACTAAAAATTCATTTAATTTATTTAATTAATTTAATTCATTTAATTAATTTAATTAAATTAATTCATTTATGGACTTCCACTAGAAAGGGGTACACTCAAAACACCCATAGGGGTGGCTTTGTAATTTCCACAATAATTGTCTCTATAAAAATTTTAATCTAACAAACATTATGTGGTGGTCCATGTTAAGGTCTCAACCTCCAACCATATCAAAGGGGTCTAAGGAACATCATGTCTATTGTCTAAGTGTTTAATTTTTGTAATTTTATATTTTTTTAAGCAATTTGTGGAAGTTTTGGCATGCAGAATAATGGAAATAATTTATAAATAATGAAAATTTAATATAAAATCATATAGACCACCTACCTTGTTCTTATGATGGTATTATAATACAATATTGATATTTTATTTGAGTCGAAATGGGAAAAATTGGGTGATTTTATAAACACCCTAAAATAGGGTAAATTATCTCACACAAAGATAGCACCAAATATGACAAGATAAATAAAAAAAGGAAGAAGGAGGAGTCAGAGACTTATCGATATGATTTTAATACACCCAAAGACACTTGAATCATACAAAAAATAAGGGATATACACTATATAGGAGGAGTTAAAGGAGAGGTGTTCATGGGGGAGAATTTGGGAGAAATGGAGGAATAAAATGGGGTAAAACCCATTTATGTTTAGAGGTAAAAATTGGTAAAATTTTCCAACTTAAAGAGGTGCATGGTTAAGCCTCATATTTTGTCAAATCTTGTTCCAATAATTCATATATCAAAGATCAAGAGTCATACCCTACATGATTTGGCCACATGGTTTTTCTAAACCATGCACTAATTGTGTGTGGATACTGGTTAAGTGGTGCTAACCATGTAGGCTTAGCGAACAGTTTGGAAAACCATGTTTAACCCATGCACCTACCATTGAAATATTTTGTATAAATTCATCACATCTATGTGACATTCCTTTCAAGGTTTAATAAACCATTTGAAACCCCTTTTAGGTCTACATGGTTTACCTAGAGGGTCCCATAATTTAAACAAACCATGAACCACGGTCTTCTTTTCTCAGAAAGTGATAGTTTTAGGGACCGATGATCCTAAAACCCATCAAATCACCTGATAACACTCTCCTACCTTAAACTAAATTTAAAAAAACACATTTAAGGGTTTATATTCCCATATTTACAATATTAGTATTTGTTTAATCTTTATCCCATCAACTAAAAGAAATGTTTGAATTCTCTAGGAATTTTCAACTCATTCAGAACATGAGACGTTACAGATTATGGATTTACAGTCATTCATTTTATAATATTTAGTAGAAAAGTGGAACCATTTATCATGGTGATGTATTAAAATTAAATATTTTATGTTATTATTCCATTGAATGATTAGTGATATGTAATTTTTCAATGTAAAATAATTCATTTGGGTGATGAGGATAATAATAGGGTTTTGGATTTATGTGAGGTTTCTTCTTATATTACGTGAGGTTTCTAGATGATAAAAATGACTATAACGAATACATGGTTCACTCTATAAGTGATGATCATATTGAAGGGATATGGGAAAGCACTAAATTTTTGTCTTAATTATTCTAGTAAATATTTATAATCTATTATTCATTATTAACCTCCAAATTTTTTAATTTGTTTTTTTCTTCAATTTTTTTTCATTTGAACACTGTTTTTGTTGTTATAATGACTTTTGATTCATTTTATTATTATAAATTTTTTTCATTTTAAATTTTTTTAAAATATATACATTTAAAATATATATATATATGTATGTTTAAATTGATTATTTTTATATGTGCTTATATGTTTCTCTTCAATCTTGCAGCATTCACCCTATTTCCACCACCTTTGAGTGAGTTCAACGACATTGAGAATCTATTTACGTCCAAGTTTTATAACTTATTTTCTCTATTTTTAAAGATAAATGAATTATCGGTTGGTTATAAATTTCATTCATCTAATAATTTTCATTTATAAATTTAATTATCAATTATAAAAAAAATTAATTTTTTAAATGTTTTATTTTTTTATGAATAAAAATTGATTATGACTCTAATTTTTTGTTGGTTGTTAATATTTTTATTTATAATTGTTTTTATTTGTAAATTTTTTTTCGTTATAATATTTTTATGGTTTTAATAATTTTTTTCTTCAGTTTTTTTCATTTATAAATTGTATTTGTTATCTATTATGAATAATTAAATTTTTTTGTTACAGTTATTTCATTTTAATCAAATAAAGATACACATTATTTTGTTGAGGTAGAATACATCTTAAAAAATGATAGATGATAAAGAAAGGGAACCAAGGTATGTACGCTTTTTCATTTAAATATATATATATATATATATTAATTAAATTATTTAATGAAATTAATCATATATTTCATAAAATTATTTTTATCTCATCTTCTTCTTCATATAGGATGGAACCTAAAGATGGTATGTGTGGGATTAAATTTTTACTAAAACTTATACTCAGATGTGGAGAGAAAAGGGTGATAATTAGTTTTAATGTCAATTACTTACCAACTAGCCCAAATGCAACATAATTTAGGAATTACTTGATTGTGTAGAGTCATTATAGGATAATTATTTTATACCCTAATTGCAGGATAATTTAAAAGTTGGTGAATGATATTGTATGAGAGTATCTAATGGTAAAATTTCTAAATGTATTTATTTATTTTTTTCAATGGTTTAAATTTTATAAATTTCATAATATTTTATTTCTTAAATTATAGATGAAATTTAACATTCAAGAGACAAAAATAATGAAAGAAATATAAATACTTTGTGGAAATATGATTGAGAGATTTTAATAAAATTTTGGCTTCAACTTATATTTTTTGGATAAAAAATGACAAATATCCATGTGTTAATTATGAGTTTATAGATAAAGAGACATGGTAAAAAAATTATCCAATTAGAAAGAGGAAACTTTTATGGTATGATTTTTTTCTCTGTAAAATTTATTTATTTATTTAATTTTAATTACTTTATAACTTATTTATTTTTTCTTATGAAATAGGCCTCCAATAAAACTCACTAAGAGATATAGTCTCATAATTTATACCCTCAAACAATGCCATGATTATGGTATCCTTTATTATAGAAACAAATGATTGCTAAAAAACATAGTGAATTAAGAGCCAATTCAAGTAGTGGCTCAAAATAAGTTTCACTTGGCCCTCCATCTCCTCCCACACATCATCAAAAATAAAAAAGGGAGATAATTTCATAAAAGGGAACATATATTATTGATCAATCAAAAGAAGTAGGTGATAAGATTGTATTTAATTAATTTTTAATTTTCATCAATATTATTATTTAGTAAATTTATCTCACTAATATTACATTTGAAAATATTACTTTTGAAAATCATTTAGAAGAAAATGATATGAGGATCTTTATACATAGGTTATTAAGGATATTCTTGTAGGTACTTTAGGAAATATGGAACACCCTGGCCATGTCAGAGGGTAAGAATAGGATATCACAATTAAATTTTCTTTTTAATGAACCCCTAGTGGGACATCACTGGGGGCAGAATATAAGAAATAAATAAATTCTTTGGAGTCTGATATTCAAAACTTAAATGAGTTGATAGAGGATAAAATTAAATAATCTGTATCATTTATTCTTACAAAAGTAATGAGACAGAGATTGCTTGTGCAGCCTTCCTACCTAGATCTTCCACCTCCTCATTCAGACCTGACCGTGTACTGTGAGTTGCATACTGGGAATTCCCATAAACATATCATAACATATGGAATTATAAATCATATGGGGTATTATATATATCATATTCATCTTATTCATTTGGGTCAGGTAAGAGTATCATTACATGATATTATTGATCCAACTATTTCAATACCACCACCTACTAAGGAGGTGTCTGTAGTAGGATGGAGTATTGATCATTTTTTTATTTGGCCAGCTGATAATTGTTGTCAACTGAAATATGAGGTATTAGTTGCATTCCATTTTTTATTTATCATAATATTAAAAATTACTTATAATATTTTATTAAACATACCTCATATAGAATTATCTAAAATTAAAGGGATCTCTATAAAGAAAAGGAAAATTTTGGGTTCTACTACCTTCAGATGTTCCTCAGGAAGCTGATTGGGTAAAACAAGTATCAAATGTTTTTACTGTATTAGATAATTATTATACATTTCTGATGAGTACTGATATATTTGGAAGATATTATACATTAAATATTTTTAAAACTGGCGTCATGGATGTGGTAAAGTATGATCAGCTCAGTGTACCTGTGTTACAGTTATTTTTCATGTAAGTAAATTTCAATTATAATTTTTTTTAATTAAGTAAACATATTTTTTATTGGCATAATTATTTATTTTTTAATCAGGTATCTCCATAGTATTTTTATCCAATACTATTTAACTTTTTTATGGTTTTATCGACCCAAAATACATTTCAACTAAAGTTAAATATTTGAACCAAGAAACCAGAATTCAATATGTATCTCAAGGATTCAAAAACATAAACATCACATGTTAGTTTTTTATATTCCTTGATGGGTAAGAAAAAATATATAATTATGAATAAAAATTTATTATACCATTATTAATGTGGAATATATGTTTTTTACATAGGATTTTATTTGTATTTTTTTTAAAAGAATGTAGAGGGTATTGGTTATGCTCTTTATTGGGTGATGTTTAAAGAAAATTTAGAAAAATGTTAAAGAAGTAAATTTTTTCCATGATTTTGTTTATTTGACCATAATTTTTTCACTTTAGATCATTTTTTTATAATTAGTTTTTGAATTTTAAAAAGTTCATGGAATGAGTTCACCGAGTCTTTCTATAAAATAGTGGAACTATAAAAAATAGATTATATGAAATTTTAGGTGAATTACTTTTATATTGCTGAATAATTGGTTTTTCTTACATATATTATGTTTTTATTTTTAAAATACAATTTCATTAACATATTTTTATCATCAACAAGGGAATACTGAATGTGGATATTAGGTTTAATGGTTCATTTATGATATAATCATGACAAAAAATAACATATTTTAAAAAATTTATTTTCATTATAACACTTATAATTTTGAAAAATATGTTATTTTTTAAAAATGTAACACTTTATTTTTTATTTTTTTGATGATGTTTCTTCATATAAATCCAATGACTTGAAACACCTTTAAAATTTAGTTACGCAATATTTTCTAAGTTTGACTATTTTTGATATTCAGTTTCATTTAGTTGTATATTTGTAAAAAAATATTATAAAAGATCTCATTGAGTTTTGTTTCTCTTGTATTGTTTCTACTATTTTTTGTTATTTTGGGTTATTTATTTGGGTCTTTCTGGTGTTTTATTGTGTAATTTATAAAAAAAATTAAAAAAATAAACTTTCATCGTTGATTTTTTATAAAAAAGAAATTAAGATCCTCAATACTAGATTTATACATTGGTTTTTACTAAATACTAACATATAAAAAAGTATGGGTGGATTTCCATGTTGATTTTATAAAAAATAGAAGTTTAAATACTTTTGGATGTTGGTAATCATTCCACATTAGTTTTTTATAAAATTTATGTTGGAAGCTCCCTAGGATGCCTATCAACATCTTTTTTTATTAAACCAGCATTAAAAGGCCTCTATATACTCTTTACAATCTTTTTTTGTAAAAAATGATTTGGAAATACCCCTATTATGTTTTTAAACATTTTTTTATTAAACCCTATGTATAAAGTACCACTTTCATAATTTCTTGGATTAATTTTGGTTATAAACTGATGTTTAAAGGTAAAACAACTGATGTTAAAGGTGTTTTTTCCACTAATGGTTCTCTAAATCCTACTCTAATACCAAATATAAAGACCCAAACATAAAAATGACATATTATAGTGACTTTAAACTATAATTAACTTTTTTACATTCCAAAATATCTTTTAGGATTAGTGTTTCAGATATTTTGTTCCAAATATTTCATAAACACCCATATATTACAAAGTGTACACTTCTATTCAGTATCCATTTTTTTAATAAAATAATAATTTTAAAAACAAAAAGGATTTATTTTCATAAAACTTACTCACCATTTTCATCTTAATCTCATCCTTTTCCCTACTCATCCTATGAAAAACATTTTTAAAACCTGGGATGACAATAACAAGCTCATTCAGGGATATAAAAAAGAAGAAATCCATTAGTCCAGTGAAAAAAATGAGAACCTATGAAATATTTACCATTATCACATTATTATTTAAGAATATTAAATCATTAATTTCCATATAAAAAACACATACATTTTTTCTAAAATACAAACATTAAAACCCATAGCAAGGAATTGGAAATCATTTTTTGGTCACTTAGATAATCATATTCCAAGAACCGTTACAAAACCCTTACAATTGAAATAATCATACAGCTGAATTAAAATATAATTATCTAGAAAACATAATAATTACCCAATTAATTATAGAGTTATAATGTGTCTCACCCATCATATAAGTTATATTAAGATCACCCATTTTTTATGAGCTATAATGGTGTGTAACCTATCAAATAAGATGTATCGAGCTAAACCATAATCTATAATGGGGATAAACCCATTGTATAAGTTATATCAGGTTCACCAATTTCTCATACATAATGTTAAAGTACCATATCATGAATAAATCATTTTTTACTTTCACCTTTTCATTGTAAAACCCTTGAAAATCATTTTTGAACCCTTATGTAGAACAATTTTCAAATATCAATATACCCTTTAAAAAACATTTTCAAAAATAAAATACCTATAAAAATATAAATATGTTTTTTCTTTAAATAAAACATAAATTATTTTAGGGAATTACAAAAATAAAATAATGGATATGGTGGTGAGAAATTCCTTTATCATCATATATGTTAAAATAAAACATTACTGTACTCTTTTATAAACAAAGCCAAAAAATTACATAAAAATATTTCTTTTTAAAACAATTGATTGAAAAAAAAATAGGAATAAAATATAATTTATAATTAATTTATTTCTTTATAAATATATTAATAATATATTTTTAAAAATACAGACTTGGAAAAAAATATTTGGAATTTAAACTTTAAAAGTGGATTTTTAAAATAAAGTATATTACCTCGAGTCTGAATCATCACGCTTATTCTTTATATTACTTAATAAAAAACTTATGTTAATTTATATACATTATTAAAAAAAATCAAGTTCAATTTTCCTTTTATTTAATTTAATACCATTTTATATAAAATTACTTAATCATTTAAGTTTATGACAGATGTTTTGATGATATTCAATTCATGAGTCCATAATGACCTCGGTAGATTGACTATGGACTGAGAGGTAAATATTACATCATATATATAATAATAATCAGGATATAATTAAAAAATTTATATATCAATTGTACTTTTAAATCCAAGCATTAAATATGGTCATGAAAAATGAACTATGTTACAATCGCGGAGATGGTAGGTCATATGTGCACATGCGTAACGTTTCCATTTTTCAATGATAATTTTTGAAAGAAGGTAAGTATTATTATATATTTATATAATAATAATATCATAAATATAATATTATTTATTTAAATATACTTATATATATCATCCATGTGATATGGTGATCAAAAAAGTCACATCACTTCATGGAGGTGGTAGTTTGCAGGTACACACGAACGACTATTATTTTACTGTGAAAGGAAAGGTAAGATATTAAAAGATATATTATATTTTTTGAATTATAAATATTTCATGAATATCAAATATAAAACATTAATTCCATCCTTATAATCATTCATGATAGGAGGTGATGGAAAAATAATTACATCGGTCTCTGAGGCGGTTGTTTGTCGTACATACGAATGATGGATTCCTTTCCCATTTAATGGTGGTTGGAGAAGGATATGGGTTGTTACATTAACATAATAACTTTTAAGTATATGTGATATGATTATTTTATTATACCATCTTGGTTGTATAATATTTTAAGGGTGTGGAAGAAGAAATAAAATGAAAATGCTCAATAAAATGAAAATGGATTCCTTTCACATTGGTCTGTGCTGCTCCTTGAACATGAAAATTGAAATGCTGAGTATAAAATTGAACAATATTGACATAGATCCATTGATTAATTTGTTCACATATTAGTTTGGTTATATAATGAAACTAAAGGTATTCATGTCTAGTTATTAACTTGGCATAAGGGGTTGTTTGGTATAATGTAAATGGGTTAAAAGAGTTATAGATTATAAAGGATAATTTTTTTGATTGGATAAGGAATATAAATGATAAATGGGTTAATAGGGTAAAGGCATGTAAATTATAATGTTTAAATGGTAAAAGTCATAATGATGGCTTATGTGTTGAATGAACTTTGTTATAAATGATGAATGTGTTAAATGATTATGTTATATATTTGGTAAATGACTTAGGGTTAATAAAGCATGTCCACTTGTCTTGGTAGTATGCGGGGTATTGAATTTTGGTTATATGCCTACGGGTCAGGTTGGACTAAGGATATAAACCCCACCCCTAGAATGAATAGGTTAGGGAGTCATACTGAGGCTATATTTCCCTAACGGTTTAATTTGATTAGACTACATAGATTGAGGCTCCAAGGTATGTGTGATGTAATTGTTTGTGAAATGTTTTACCTTATGAGATAGGGAACATGGATTATTCCCTTATATATAGTAGTTGTTCGGCATAAGCCATTGTGTAATAAATGAATTTCCTAACCCATTGAATAAATTGTGATAATGGTTTAATTGAAATTTTTTAACCAGTGGCACCTGGTTTACCTTTTGTAACATCTAGTTAATTATTTTCTGAATTCATACACTATTTGTTTAGACTAGATAGTTTTTAGACACCATTGGATGTGACCTACTGAGTTGTACTCACACCCTACTCAGTCTGCCATTGGGTACCCGATCAGACTTTATGCTTTCAGGTCAAGACAAGGAAAAATCCCCATGCTAGAAAGTTGATTTGGGAATGTGATGTGAATGGATGAGGGATCTAGACATCGAGTAAAAACCCATTTTGGGGATTTTTTTTCTTTATTTTATGTTTTCCTAACACTTGGAACTGTATGACATGACATAGAATATTTAGCATTTGGTAGTGGGATTGTACCCAGTTTTAAGATTTGGTTGGTAGTGCATGTTCATTGTTTATGGATTATTATTTCCTGTATTTTGTACCTTATCTGTTATATCTTAATATGATAAAGAGGGTATAGTCTTCCCACATGTTCTAATAAACCCTCATTTCTAGTAAGTAGTATTTTTCATACAATGAGGTGCGTTTGAGGTTATGTGATGACTTGGCTTGGGGTACTGATTTATTGACCTCTGAGATGGGGATGTTACAAAGTGGTATCAGGTCTAGGTTTTATTTTTTAATATATTACTATTTTGGGATGGTTTAAAGGAGATCAGAATGTTTCATACCTTGGAAAAGATCTTGTTTATGGGAGTAATTAACCCATGTATGATAGATAACCCAAGTACCTAGGGTGGGGTTGTTGTTCTTGATGTGTCTTGTTGCATTTGAATGATATTTTAAAATTGGGGTGATGCACTTATTATGTGATTTGACAGTTTTATAATGTTTTTCTTATGAATGAAATGGTATGAGTTTGTGTATTCATGCATCATTTCTAGAACCTATGGATATAGGTGGAATTAATTAAGGTAGACACATATAGGAAATATGTGTGGGACATGGGGGATAAAATGAATTTCATTATCTTTGAAAATTTGAAAGAAGTGGGGTCTAATAAAGATGATATAAATGGGTAAATTAAAATCATGTGAAAGGATGGTTAAAGAATAGTTCCTAATGAAAATTTATAAATGTGTTAAAATTTTAGTTGTGATAAGTTGTAAAGATGGAAAGGTTCTTAAAATTGGAATATTTACATTTTTGAGGTAGAAATGGTTAAAATGATGTTTTATGAAAATATTGGTGGTCATGTGAGTTGGTTACCCCATGTTAACCATTACTCGTGGTAGGGATAGTTAAGGGTAGTGTTCTAGATGTGACTATATCCATTAGGATAGTGTATGAAAATTGATTTTCTTATGGATAGTAGGGAGCCTTATTTTGTTCAAACTGTAGAAGTTTTATGTTATATGTTATGAAATGTTTATTTTGGAATTGTAGAGAAATGCCACCATGACGATGTGTTTTGGTTGGGTGGTAAGAGGATATCACTGAGAATGCTCATCCATAAGTGTAGAAAGAAACACCGGTGATCTAGGGTAATAGAGGAGAGGAGAAGTTCCATGAGAAATTTTCTTATTTTATATAGATGATGGAATGGGATCCATGGTGGGTTGTGTCGAGCATGTTTGAGCTGACTAAAGAGTATCAGCTACAACACCCTTCAGCTTTTACAGTAGAGGGTGTACATGAGGTAGCTAAGTTATGGATTGAGTCCATTTAGATGATTCTGGATCACTTTGATACTCCTCCTAATAAATGATTCATGATGGCAACTTACATGTTGTGAGGAAAAACAAAGCATTGGTGGGATATCTTAGTTCAGACTAAACAGGTAGAGGGTCTGTTGTGGAAGGGTTTCTAAGAAAAGTTTTTGAAACATTTCTATCTAGATAACTTGAGGAAGTGAAAGAATTTAGAGCTTATTATATTGAATTAATTGAATATTATGGTGATGGATTTATTTGGCCGCTTCACTGACTTGAAATTCTTTGTTCCAGCTTTGGAAAAGGATGAGGCGGATATGGAGAGATGTTTCCAGGATGGAAATAGACATGAGATCAAGCCCCAGGTGAATATCTTTTGATTGAATAGGTTTTATTAGGTGGTGGATCAGACCCTTATTTAATAATAAAATATCAAGGAGGATTCTGGGGGTGGACTTTCAGTTCTAGTTGGGAAATTCGGTGGTGAAACTTTCGATGGTAGGAAGAACCGCCTAGAGATCTTTCACCGTGGTAGAGGTGGAAAAAGTAGTCATAAAGGAGAACCATCATCTCAAGGTAGTGATTGAGTTTTTTAATATCAGTGTGGTAGGCCAGAAAAATGAAAGGGTAGTATCCCCAACCACAATTTGAGTGTTGATCATGTGGAAGGATAGGAAATGTGTAGAGGTTCTGTTGGAACCCTCGATAGTTTGGTGATTATAGAGGACCAAGGATGGTATAGAGTGTAGGTAGGGTGTCGGTTTCCCCATATTAGGTAGTAAGTTGGAGCTCTACCAGCTGTACCAATTTGGGTAGTGGATGTGGTGCTCCAGGATAAGGGAATCCTTATCTGTATGGTAGTGTAGCACTATAAAATAAAAACAGATCCCTATTTAGAGGGATAGGTCAGCTTCATGAAGTTCAACCTTCATATGAAGGTGGTGTGGATGGTCCATCGATGGTTCGAGGTAAGATTCTTGTAGCTTCTATGAATTATATTTCTTTATTTGATATATGTGCCTCATTTTCTTTTATATATTCTCAATTTGTGAGTTTGTTAGGCCTAAAAGTGGAATATATGTATGGGAGTATGTTGATTAATACACCATTAGAGGTGAGAGTAGAAAACATCCGACAATGAAAGTAGTGTTCAGTTGAGGTTGGAAGATACCATTTCCTGTGGAACTTTTTTGTGATCAAAATGTAATGTTTAGATATGATATTGGAGATGTATTGGAGAGTGTTTTACCAATACCATATCGATTGTTACCACTTTAGAGTAATGTTCACATACCTAAAGGGAAATACTTATGTTCACCGTGGGGAATAGGATATCTGAGTAGGCCATGCAGGTCCAGTCTGTCAGTAGTTGGGTGAACTCACAGCCCAAGTGACTTTTATTATAATTTATGATGGGGGATTAGAAAATATTTTCTTTCTTACTATGGAGAATCAGTTTCTATATCTATTTCTTGAAGACTTCTCAAAGATACCACCCAAGAGAGATGTTGAGTTCACAATAGAATTTTTATTGAGAGTAGAAAGATTTTCTATTCCACCATATAGAATGGAACTCGTAGAACCCCAATAACATAAAAATCTATTGGATGCTTTAGAGAACAAGGGTTTTATTCATCCAAGTACTTCACCTTGGGAATCACCATTTTTGTTTTCCAAGAAGGCTAGAGGGATGTTCTGGTTGTGTGTTGATTACCTAAGATTTAAATGAATGAAGGTTAAGAACTGATACCCCATTTCATAAATTTATTATTGTTTTGACCAATTGATAGTTTCTTCTATGTTCTCCAAGATTTATTTGTGATCAGGGTATCATTGTATAAGGGTGAGACCTTCTGATATACCATGGACTACCGTCAAGAGAAGGTATGGTTTGTATGATTTTTTCATGATGTCATTCAAGTTGACTAATTCTCTAGAAGTTCTTATGGACCTAATGAACTAAATATTTCACTTGTATCCAGATAAGTTTAATTTTTTTTTCATGGATGAAATCTTTGTGTAATACAAGAATCATAACATTCATGAAAAGAATCTTGATATCATCTTGAGTACACTAAGAGAGCATAAGATACATGAAAAGCTATCAAAGTATCATTTTTGGATTGACATTGTATTTATATTTGGTCACATAATCTCTAAAGAAGGTGTGCCTGTGGAAATAGATAAATTGAAAGTCATTGTATCTTTAGAGCACCCCATGAATGTTTTTGATGTCTGAATTTTTCTGGGTTTGGTAAAATATTATCAAAGTTTCATTAAATAATTTACCCATATTGGTGGAACCACTCTCAGACTTGACTAATAAGGGCCTGAATTTTTAATGGTCTAGGCATGTGAGAATGCTTTCCAAGAGTTAAATAGGATATTGACTATCGTACCAATTTTAATCCTACCCGATACAGGTGAGGAGTATACCTTGTCTTGCAATGTATCTGTTATTGGTCTTGGGGTAGTGTTAATACAGGATGATTAGGTTGTGGCATATGGGTCAAGATAGTTGAGGCTCATGGTCACAATTACCCCACACACAATCTTAAATTGCACACAATTGTTTATTCTCTAAAGTGTTATTGACATTATTTGTTGAGATAATGGTTTAATGTGTATAAATATCATAAAATCCTTAAGTATATATTTTACAAATATGATTTTAATCATTATAAGTGAAGATGGGTTGAGTATATGCAATCATTTTACTTCAAGTTGGTGTACATACTGGGAAAGGGGAACGGTGTTGTGGATTCCTTACGTCGGAAGACTATGAACAATGTGGTTCAGGAATCCAGTTCTGAGTGGAGTATGATGGCGATATTTGTTTAGTTTCACCTTGAATTTCAATGTGGACAAGGTAAAATGACATTTTCATCATTGGAAGTTGATTCAATCCTTCTGAGCTGGATCAATAAGAGGCATTGCGAGGATCTGTAGTGATTGGATTTGAGTGAAATTCTTGAAGGTGGGGAGTCACCTTCTAGTTGGCCTTTTGGTGATGATGAGATCATTTATGTTTGTGGACATGTTGTCATACCTAATTGTATATGGGATTATTTTATGCATGAGTTCCATGCTTCAAAGTGGGTGATACATCCGAATTTATCCAAAATTTATTGGGGTCTTCGTTGATAGTATTGGTGGTCAGGGATGAAGAAATAGGTTGCAGGTTTCATGATTCAATGTTATACATGTCAGTATGTGAAGGCCGAGAATCAGTAACAAGGTGGTTTTTTACATCCATTTACTATTCCATTATATAAATGGGATAACTTGATGATGGATTTTTTGTGGTTCTTATAAGGATTCCTTGGAAGAATGATGTGATTTGGGTAGTTATGGATCTTTTTACCAAGGTGTCACATTTCTTACCAATTAGAGATACCTTCACTATTAACCAGTTGGGAGATTTGTATGTTTGGGAGAGTGTATGGTTACACAGAGTTCCATGGACTATAGTTTCATATCATGATCTTCATTTTACTTCGTGCTTATGGTAGGGGTTACAAAAGGTGATTGGTACCCAGGTTTTTTTGAGTATGGATTTCCTCTTGTGGACGGATAGGAAATCAGAGTGTATAATTAAAGTACTATAGTACATATTGATAGAATTGGTCCTATATTTTTGGATCTTCATAAAAGCACATGGAACTTGTTTAGTTTTCTTATAAATAAAATTACCAAGTGACTATTTAAATGGAGCCATATGATGCGCTTTATGAGAGGCCATGTAGATCACTGTTATATTGGATATAGGTATAGAAATTAGAGTTTTGGGACCAAGTCTCGGGAAGGAGACATTATAATAGGTTCAGTTGATTCAGAAATTTATAGATATAGCTCAGAGTAAGAAAAAGTCATATAAAGATCAACGTTGTCGACCTATAGATTTTATGGTGGGTGATCATCTGCTCCTTTGAGATTCTCCAAGGTTAGGTCACCATCGGATTCAAAAACAGGGTAAGTTAGTGTCTTGGTATGTGGGTTCATTTAAGATTATGGAGAGGATTAGAGAAGGGGATACTGGTTAGATATTATAGAATTGTATAGTGGTATACTTGATGTTTTTCATGTGTCACAACTTCAGTAGTATCACCCTAACCCATCTCATGTGACTGATTTTGATGATGTTGATCTTGAGGCTGATGTGTCCTTCAAGGAGTACCCTGTTCATATTGTGGATTATAGTGAGAATGTTTTTCAGGGAAAGACCATGACTTTGGTTCAAGTGTTGTGGAAGCATGGTAATATTCAAGAAAAAACATGGGAGTGGGGGATGGATATCCATTCCCAGTGTCCTGATCTCTTTACCTCAGAAACTCTATGATGCCAGGGAGGGTGGCATGAGGATGAGCCGTTATAAGGTAGGGAGGTTGTAAGATCCCATACTTATTTGAGTTATGATCTAGTTTAAAAATTATGGTATAAATACCATTAATATGGTTATTGAAATGATTCCTGAGTCTATGAGGAGACTTTGGGGTGTCCTGGTGGTTTGGGACATTATATAGGGGAAAAGAAGTTATACAGTGCATGTTTTATGGTTGGTGCATGGTTTGTAGTAACTGTGTACCCCAACCATGTTTTCCTAGATGAGGGGTGAAAGATTTAAGAAACCATACAAGGGGGAGGCCAAACCATGTGGTCTTAGACAGATCCATCTCACATGGTTTTCCAAACTGTTCATTATCCCTAGGAAACTATGTGACTTGGCC
This sequence comes from Viscum album, assembly GCA_963277665.1. Taxonomy (NCBI): domain Eukaryota; kingdom Viridiplantae; phylum Streptophyta; class Magnoliopsida; order Santalales; family Viscaceae; genus Viscum; species Viscum album. The sequence continues at coordinate 750,322,270 of OY728136.1, read as the reverse complement.
CCTCTTTTGGATAGAGGTTGGTGCATGGTTAGTGCATGGTTTGTCCAATTGTGCAGCCAAACCACGTGCACCTTTAAAAGTGAGTTTTCACCATTTTTCTCTCTCGGACCTTAAGTGTTCTAACTCTAGATTTTCCTCTATTCTTCTTCCAGTATCCCAAGTGATGATCCAAATCCCCCCAATCATCTCAAGAATTGATCTCCCTCATTTTTAAGCCATTTGAAGCGTTGTTGTTTGAAAATCAAAGCTCTGGGTGAGTTTAATACTCCTCTTCCTTCCTTTCTCCAAATTAGGTATTTGGTAGTTTTTATTCTTTTTTTGAATCCCTAAAACCCTCTTTTTCTAGTAGATCTTAGTTTGGGGTTTGAAGGGTGTTTGATTCCAAATAAAAGGAAAAGGTTAAGAGTGCATTCATCTTAAGAATCAAAGTAGGTTATCTACAAGTTGTATCCCATATTCTTCTTGTTCTTTTATGTTTATGTGGTCTTTATTTGGTGTTGATGTGTTTCCCATTTGGTTTTCCTTGGTAGAAATGATAAATTTATTGGGTAAATGATTAATTGAACCCCTCATGATCCTTGTGGGATGTATTGAGGTTAATTTTACTAGGTTATGAGCCACCCACGGGGTGTGATTCTCCATGAACATGTAAATTTAAATGCTAAGTGTAAAATAGAATTTTATTTAGATAGTTACCTTAATGAATGTGTTGACATATTAGTCTAGGTTATGGAATGAAAAAAAAGGTATTTTTGTTTAGTTGTTAATATAGCATAAGGGGTTGTTTGGTATAATGTTAATGGGTTAAATGAGTTATGGATTGTAAAGGACAATTTTTTTGATTAGATAAGGCATGTAAATGATAAGTGGGTTAATTGGGTTACAACTTGTAAATGATAATGTGTAAACGAGCTAAGGCATAATGATGGATTATATTTTGAATGAAGTTTTCTCTAAATGATGAATGTGTTAAACTATTATGGTTTATGTTTGGTAAATTATTTATGGTTAAAGAAGAATGTGAACATGGTTTGGTGGTATGTGGGGTATTTAATTAAGGTTATACAGATATGGGTTAGGTTTCACTGAGGCTCTAAAACCCACCCCAAGAATTAATGGGTTAGGGAGTTAGACTGAGGCTCTATGCCCCTAAAAGTTGTATTTGATTGCACTACCTGGAAAGAGGATCCAAGATAAGTGTGATATATTTTTTTTAAGTGTTTTCCCTAGTGAGATAGGGAACTTGACTTATTCCCTTATGAATGGTAGTTTTTTTATATAGGCTGTTGTGTAATTAATGAATTTCCTAACCCATGTAATAAATTATGATAATGGTTTAAGTGAACATTACTAACCAATGGAACCCAGTTTACCTATTTTTACATCTCGTTGATTATTATTTTCATGCATACACTATCTGTTTAGACTTTATATTTTGTAGACACCATTGGTGGTGGCCTACTGAGTTGTACTCACACCCTATACGGGCTGTCATTGGGTACCCCAGTATACTTCATGCTTGTAGATCAGAATAAGAAAAAAGTACCTATGCTAGATGGTTTATTTGGGAATGGGATGTGCAAGGATGAGGGATCCAGACTTGGATTTAGTACCCATTTTTGGATTATTTTTGTTTTTCTTTATTTTGGGTTTTCCTTACACTTGACACTCTATGACATGACAGAATATTTACCATTTGGTTGTGGGATTGTACCCAATTTTTGGATTTTTTTTAGTGAATTTTCATTATTTATTGCTTATTGTTTCCCTTATTTTTTACCTTATCTGTAATATCTTACTCTAATTAATAGGATATAGTCTCCCCATGTGTTCTAATAGACCTTCACTACTAGTCAGCATCCACTAGCATATGGGGAGGCGTGCCAGAGGTCATGTGATGACCTAGCTTGGGGAACCAGTTTAGTAGCCTCTAGGTTGGGGACATTACATATTATCCAAAAATAAATAAAAATCTAAAGGCCCTTAGGCTACGAAGAAAATTTTACCCGGATTTACTTTTACATTGGTAATTAATTTTTATACATTTTAAATAATTTAATGAAAAATATTTATATTAAACTTTTTGCCTAATTTAAAACTTCATATTTTAAATTTTAAAATAAAATTAATAAATAAAATTTCTAATGTTGTGAAAAGTTAATTTTAAAATAAATAAACTTCATTGCATAAAAACTATTTTTAAGAAAAGTGTGTTTTGAAGCCTAAAATTCACGTGTAATCCATTTTTAATAAAAATAAATATTAACATGAAATATATTAGTTTATTATAAAATAAATAAAATTAAATAGCCTTTCGTGTCAATCCAAAACCTTATCTCACCATGAAAATACTTGATTCTAAAAAAATACTAAAAAATTATTAATCTAACATTTTAATTTAGTTCTAAAAATATTGGACATTTGATTTATAAGAACAAAGAATATATTAAAATGAATAATTTTATTCATTAAATACTTATATTATTATTTAAAATATTTTTTAATATTCTAGTACATTACTACTTAATTATGAAATGATAAAAAATAAAATTTTCCTAAAAATAATATTTTTTACTTAAAATTAACCATTTCAGGAGAAAAAAATTCATTTTAAGAAAACTTTTATGGAAGTAATTTAAAAATAAATTTTATTTTATCATATTTAAATTCTAAAATTTATATATTTAACTTTTAAAATAATATATATAATATAAAGAAAACATATTTTATTGAAAATAACATTTCTTCAATATTAACATATATTAATTATTTTTCTTATAAAGGTAATAAAATTTAATGGTTTACCATATTATTATTTATTATAGCATTATAAATTACTTTCTTATAATATGTTTTGGATCAATTACATTTTTTGTAGCATATAACATAATTTATTGAATATAACAATAGTTTTACAGGGTCTAGAATTTTGGTTCACTACACTACCCTTGTTCCTTTTGATGTATTTATTTTTATAAAGTGATAAGTCTCCCACTTAATTTCATGATTTCAATAGAAAACATAAGAATTGGATGATTGTTTCTCTACCTTTATGTAACTTGATGTTATATCCTCATATGCTGAAAATGTTTGGGAGACTAATTTCCTTCGAAGGATTGGATTTATCCTAGAAAGTATGTAACTAATATTACTTATTATATAATATACATAATATATAACATGAGTTTTTAACCTTGTAAATTTATCTTTATACTCAGAAAAATTTTCAAATTCTTTTTTCCTTATATTGAGAAATTTTATTTCCATATGAGCCCAATGCTGGTGAGGAATATTTTTTTAAGAAAAACATCACCTTAAAATTCTTTCATTCCAAACTCTCTATCTTCTTTAACTTCTTAATGTTCTTGATCAATGACCACCAATAATCAACATCACTCTTTAGATGATAAACTATTATGAAAACTTATTCCCTTTCACTACTTACCAAAGAGAGAAATATCTTCTATAAGGACATGATCCACTACTCTGCTACTAATGGATTAGTAGTCCGATTCAATGATGGTGGTTGCAGACAAATTAAGTAGTCCAACATTATCACATAATATTAGGGATCATAAGGTCACACCATATGAGAAATGATACTATCCATGACACGATTCAACTGATATAATACATTTCTAATATGATTATCTCTAGCACTATCCACATTAACTTAATTGACTTGATCATAAAGGAAATAACTATAAAGGTTATGAATTTTGATATATTTTATTTTACTTATATTATGAAATATTTATAAATAGTGTAATACAATGGATTATCTCATAACATTGAGAATTTTAAATCATAGTTTATAATTAAAAATCTAGAGAAACACTTAACATAGTTTAAAAATTCATACACAACTAATAATATAATCATAGACTTAGGGTCTTTTGGAATATCTTCAAATCGTAACAATATTTTCTAATCCTTCATTATGTTTCATAAAAAGAAGGTGGATCTAGAAAAGAATATCCCCTGGGAATTTCAAACCGAGTGTATTGTTAGGAATTTTTCTATGTTGTAGGTGAAGACCAAGTTACTACCAAACAATTATTTTTAGAGTTATTATCCCTAACTAAATTTTTAAAATATATTTTATCCACGGGTTTTTATCTAGACATGAATTTCATTGATAAAAGATCACACCTATATATTTTACAAATATTTAAAGATGTTTTTATATTTATAACATAATACCTAGAATCTATAATTTTGTTATGTTATTTAATCTATGTTTTCCTAAATCTAATTTCCAAGGTTTCAAATAAACTTGATCTAATACTAACTGTAACAACCCTGAATCTGGTAACTTAGAGTTTGTGTTTACTATATTACATTTTCACAAGTTACAATAGAACTCATCCCTTGGCATCAAATATTTTAGTTGTATTTGGAGATTATATACATACATGATTCTCACATTAAATCTAAAAAAATGAAATAAAACTTAAATTCCTATAATAAATTTATTATTTCTTCTGGTATATCCATGAAATCATTCAATGTTCACTTTTGGGTACTCTGGGGATAAAGAACATAAAAAGGTAATAGCTCAAATACTCAGTAAGGTAAAGTCTATATAGGAATATATCATAAAATAAATTTGGTGTGAATAATATGGTAGAGATAAACAATAATTTAATATGACATATAAATAATATCATAAAAGAGAAATATATGCATCTCTAGAATAGAGACATAAATAACTACATGGATACCAAAAACTGGTTTCATAGAGATAGAGTTCATAATTTTAGACATCATAATAATATCATCAAGGCCTTGTTTTAAGACATCATACAAAAATAGGTAAGGTATAAGTCAAAAATCCAATCTAGCTTATCTCATGAGACCTACTGATTCATTAAGGGGATATATAATATTAGGAACTATATTTCACATACTAATTACAATGCATTAATCATATTAAATAAATTAATAACAATACAATACATAATCAATATACATTAGTAAATAATAAAAATCTATATTGCAAAACTAGTATACATAATGTCAATATTTTCCCCATTCAATAAATGGAACTACATGATCATAATCCATCTAGAGAAATAATGTGGATTCTATGATTATAACATATCATTAGTGAATCATAAGAATATTTAAAGGATGTTTATATAGATAAAAAACACCTTTACAAAGATATTATAAGGTCCCTTTGAAAAAATAAGAAATATAATATTCTTTTGAAAACATTATAAAATTAAAAAATTCTAGAATAATGGAAATAAAATCTTATTTGAAAAAAAAATATAAAATTTTAGAGGAAACTAGTCAATGAATAATGCCTATGATGAAATTAAATGTCTAAAGTGGTAAATGTTAAAAAACATTCTATTTTACATTTTTATAAGAATTCAAAAAATTATTTGAACAAAAAAAGTTAAAAAGATCCATTTTAAAACTTTAAATGGTATATAAACCCATGATTTTCAAATATAATTATCACACAATATTAGAGGAATATTCAATACATAACATTATGATATGTGCCATAACTATAAAGGTTTAGTGTCTCTGGAAACTTGGATACATAAACAACTAGTTCATAAAATATCCATATCATCTCCCACACAGTTCTTCATAACTTTCACCATTCTTAGACATATCATACTTAAAATGTTTATTTATATCTTGTGTAAAATAAAACATAATAAAGGGTGATATAATATTCTTATAAAGATTAAATAATGGAGATATCAATGGTCATTTATACCTATCATGATTATAATGGGTAAAAAAACATGAGTTTGACATTTCAAAATAATACCCATCAATTCTTAGGTCATAAAAATGAGTTGTGGAATAAATATTGGTAGTTCATAAGACAAGAATCATAAATGGATAAAATAACATGAGTTATGAGAACATAACATTGGAATAAGATCACATAATAAAATAGGGGAATAATGTGGGGCATAATAATAATCAAACAAGTATTTTTTTCAAGGATACACACCAATACATTTATAATATATTAGTCTTGGTACAAAAACTTGTGAACCTACTTCAAGCTTGGGATAACCTCTGGTGTACCCTCTTTCGGGCTTTGGATAACCTTCCATATACCCTATTTTTTTAATCTTGGGATAACCTTTCATGTACCCTTTGATTTAACATAACATTAATATTTTTCTAATATATTGGATAGATTTATAACAGTGGTCCCACCCACAACATAATCATAAATTCATTTATATGTATGCCACATGTTAAAAAACATTAATCATAACTTAACTCATGGAAAAGGAAATGTGTTTCATCAATATTTCATCATCATAACTATAAACCATATAGAGTAATAATATAGATTATATCATTGAATCATATCCCTATTAAATCATAAGTAACATCAAAATATTTATCGTAGATGAAAAATTCCATTAAAAGATCACTGGAATATTAATTGAGGAAAATCCACTTTTTATTTTTAAATCGCATATTAAAATCTAAAAATTATAAAATATTATGTGATAAACTTATTTTAAAAATAACCATGGAAAATTTTAAAGGTATATTTATATCATTTAGATAACATGAAGGAGTAAAATTCTATTCATGCATGTATGTTAAAACAAAGATTGATTTCACATATTTGGTAAAAATTCAAGAGTGACTCACTCAGAAAATGACAACAATATTCCTTTTAAAACATTTTAAAAAAGATTAAAACATGGTAAAATATTAATTTAAATAATTATATTAGAATAGTAAAAATATTCTTCAAATCATTTTTTCGAAAACATGGACATGAGATAAAAAGTATTTTTGACAGAAGAAAGAAATAAAGTCGATTTTCCTTAAAAATATATTCTTTTATATTATTAAGTATTTAAAGTGTGAAAAATGAAAGGAAAACATTTATTCTTAATAAATAACCAAAGTATAATTAAATTTAAGGTATTTATTAGTAAAGTATCATATAATTTCCTTTAATGTAAATTCAATAATAAATAATCGAGATCAAAATACGATTGAAACATAAACCCCAAAAATAAAGTTTAACATAATTATATACTAGATTCATGTACATATTTATAATATACTATATTCGTGTACATATTTATTATTTCATATTTTATCCACTTATAACATTTCAACACCCATTTGTTAATATTTCCTTATTAAAATCGTTGTTTTTGTGTGTTAATTGTTTCATTTTTCATGAGAATTTTTTATTTCATTGTTCTGCTACTTGTATATTGATCATGGATAAATAATCTGTATAATGTTATTTGTGATATAAATATAATATATATTAAATATATAAATTTTTATAATCATCTATAAAAGTTATAGATATTTAAAATTAATTGCATTGTTCATAGAGATGATAGGTTGTACATACACATGAACATTGTTTTCACTTTTTTACAGATGGAATGAAAGAAATTTAAATAATTATTCACCTTTAAATAATAATTATTATGTATTATATATAATATATATTTATTAAATTCATACTTAATAACATACATGTAAATCATAAATTAAAAAAGGGTCACATTGCTTCTTGGAGGTTGTATTCCACACATACGCATGAGGGATGTTATTATATTAAAACAGATTAGTAGGTAAAAATGGCAACGTAATATTATAATTAAAAAATGATAATAATTTCATAAATATATTTTATAAATATTAAACCCAAAATAATACCCATCCATCAAATATGGTAATGAAAAATGAATTGTAACACTACGTGGAGGTGGTAGTCCACACGTACAGACAAGTGATACTTCTACATCCCATTTGATGGAAAAGAGGGTGGATAATAGTGGTTTAATGGTCATATTAACATTTCAATATATTAAGTGCAATTAATTTATTATTTATAATTAATACCACATATTTATAGGAGGTATAAGAAGAAATAAATTAAAAGCGGTCAGGTAGGATGATAACCTCTTCTTTTGGAGACCTCCTTCAGATCCTTTCTTAAGGACCCTTGGAATGGTCTTTTAAGAAGATAAAAACCTCTATTTTGTTATTATGTAAATTAATAATAGAATATTTAATGGTTTGTTTGATCTATAAGGCTCAATATAGTTTAAATAAAAGATAAAAGGAGTTTCATTTTATAAGGGAGAGAAATGACACACTTGGAATTACCAAAAAGACTACAATATAATTAAGCCATTCCCAAAAAAATGATTCCAGATGGAAAAATATAAAATATTCAAATAAAAAGACAATAAGGTATAAATATAATCATAAAATGAAATTTATATAGGTTTTTGTGTCATTTCAAACCTTATATTTTGGTTTAACTACTTGGTTAACCAATTTTAATCTTAACCATGATAATGACTTTTCTAATATTAAAGGGTTATAATTTTACATATAAGTTAACAATTAGATCATAAATGGACAAGGAAAAAACTTTAAGACAAATAATCATCCTACTTGTCCTCTTTTAAAAATTTTATTTTTTTAAGAATATATATATATAATATTATTTAATATAAAGCATCATTTATCTCATTTTTGACACTATTAAAATAATTTGACTTTAAAGAAAACTTTATAGAAAATAAAATTGAATATAAACATATTAAAGATTCATAATATATTATAATTATATATAAATTCATGGAACACAATAATTCACAAAAAAAATACTAATTTTATTATTTTTAATATCATTTATTTTATTTTTTATTAATTGAATAAATATTGTGTCAACGTTGCGTAAAAATTTAAGTTAATTATTCAATCACTAAAAATTATAAATAAATTACCATGATAAACAAATATACTTAAAATAAAAATTTATAAGTAAACTTGTCCACTTTTATCCTTATAATAAAAATTTGGAGTAATTAAATTCAAGAAAGTGACATTTTAGATTTATTCTTTTCTTAAAATAATATAAAGGTCATAATCAAATAAAAATGGCACCAAATTGCCATATTTTTTATACTTTAATGATAATAGTCTAAAAAATAGATAAAATAGGATAAATACAAGTTTTATAGTAATTTTAAAGCCTTAATTGAAAGTTTTAACCCTGTTTTACCTGTTTTATCCTTACCAAGGAGACAAAATTTTACCAAGGTTACTATTCATAATGACTAAAAATAAAAGGGAAATATTTAAAAAATTTGAATTTATTAACTCTAAATATGGGATCCATTATTAATGATTAAATTTCTTTAAGGGGAAGAAATTAATTTTAAAATAAGTTTGCATTGAAAACTGTTTTTTTAGAAAAATACATTTTTAAGCATAAAACTTGATTTATTATAATCCCATACCTCAAAATAAAATTTGATGAATATTAAAAAAATATTTAATATATAAAATATAAAATTAATTAAAATAATTCACCAATAGATATTAATTATATTTAGTAAGATAAAAACACATTACATATATAAAAATTGTTTTTAAAAAACATCTCTTTTACTTTCAACTGATTTTCATTTTAATTTTTAATCAATTTATAACAAATTAATTCATTTTATACATGTATAAACCAGAAATTTTTAATAATTTATTTATTACTATTCATATCCTCCAATCCAACATCTAGTTGATATCTATCACATTAAATAATAATATTTCAATAGTATATTGTGGTCTATTTAAACTCGATGTTATGTGTAAAGCGTGCGATAAAAAAACTTATTTATATTGAACTATATCATTAAATCTATCATTGTTATATTAGAAACCCCTCAAAATGATTTTTTTTATCAAAGTTCTATCACTCTAATAGAAAAAAATAGGATATCTCTTTTTCATCGTATCCTTAGGATCCCTAGTAGCTTCTTCGAAATTATGATTCCTCCAGATAACTTTTACCAAGCGAGTAGTATTATTTCCTAGCACATTATCTCTATAGTACAATATTTCTACAATTTTTTATTCACAATAAATATAATTCTCCAATGGTATGAAATTTATGTTCAGTACATGGGATGGATCAAGTATGTACTTCCTCGGGAGAGATACATCAAATGCATCGTGAACTTGAGAGAGGTTCGGTGGAAGTGCCAAATGATAAGATACCATCCACACTCGATTAATAATCTCAAAAAGGCTAATATAATGAGGGTTTTACTTTTATTTCTATATAAATCTCATAACCTTATTCCATGTAGAAATTCAAAGAAATACCTTCTCACTAACTTCAAATCCCAAATCTCACAAATGATTTTCAGTATAACTTTTATATTGACTCTAAGCTACCTTGATATGTTGTTGAATAGACCTGGATTTCTTTATAATTTCTATAGATATGTTGGGTCATAATATCTTTATTTATCTAACTTCGTCCAAGAAAATTGGACTTATACACTTATTTCTATAGATGTGTTGAAAAGGATCCATCTAAATTCTTGTGTGATATCTATTATTGTAAGAAAACTCAATTAGTGGAAGGTGTTGATCCCAACCACCTTTTAAATGAATAGAAAAAGATTAAAAACATCCTCTAGGGTTTGAATGTTTATCCCATACTAACCATATTCTTGAGGATGAAAATAAGTACCAAAACACAACTCTATATCCAGAGCCTACTGAATACTTACCCAAAACATCAAGGTAAACCTCATATCCCAATTAGATATGATAAAATTTGGTACTCCATGAAACCTTACCACTTATTTAATGTATACTCTAGAAATATGAACAAGATATAAATATTATCTAATGGTAATGAAGTGTACTAACATTTTAAGGTTATCAACTACAACACAAATAACATTATGGACATTAGATGTTTTGGGGTGTCTGACAAAAAAATAGATGGTGATGTTTTCCCATTTCCATTATGGTATGGGTAATAGATATATAAACCCCTTGTACTTATTTCTATCAGTATAATCCTATTGAAATACCAATAATATAGATACATACTATGAAATATGTCACTTTATGTTTTCCCACCAGAAATACTCTTTTAGATCTCTATACAACTTCATACTTCTAGGATGAATAGGTAATATTTAACTTTGAGATTAATACAATAACTCCTTCATCAAGTATGGTATTTATAGGATACATACATAGTTAATGAACCTTATAATTCCATTTCAATCATTTTTTAACTCAATAAACATTTCTCACCTTCTTTTTAATCTCTACATCTTCTATTTTTCACTACTTTAATTTTTAAATGGATAGATAGTAGAACATTAATTTGGGAAAGATAATATTTCCCTTATTCCTTCAAAAATTATAGTTCCACCTTTTTTAAATCCAGAAATATTAGATTCATTTTTATCATCCAAATATATAAGCTAGTAGGATCCATTTGACTCAGAGCATCTACCACCTTGTTCTCCTTTCTAGGGTGTTAAAGTTTTGAGAAGTAATAATCTTTAATCAGGTCCAACCAACTTCTTTGGAACATATTCAACTCTTTCTATGTGAATATATACTTTAAAATTTTATTATAAATATATATATAACACCTTCATCTATAAATTTAATTAATCCATTTTTTTAATGAAAAAATTATACTAGCCAACTTCCAATCGCGAGTTGCATAATTTTTTTCTTGAACCTTCAGTTGTCATGAGGCATAATCTATCTCCATGTAATTATACATGAGAATTCACAACATTAACATATTTACTAAATCACTATATATCATACACAATTATCTAGTATAATTTGGTGTGATTATATGTGTGTTGACTAACCTTATCTTCAATTAAATGAAATTTTCTTTCTATTCATTTATACAAAGGAACTTCCCTCTCATTTAAGGTAACTTAGTGAGTGGATTATAAAACTAAGATAAATTCTATATAAAGATCCAATAATATCCATCCACACTAAGAAAAATACAAATCTCATTTAGAGTGGTTGGTCTGGTTCAATGTTCAATAATATCAGTCTTTGAGGGATCCACCAAAATACCCTCACTTGGGATTATATGACCCAAAAAATGAAACTTTTTATAGCCCAAAATCATAATTTTTAAATTTTTCATATAATATTCTCCTTACTTAAGGTCTTAAATATAATCCTCAAGTGATCTTTATGCTCTTATTTTCTCTTGGAATATATAAGAATGTAATCTATAAAGAATGTCACAAACAGATCAAGGTAATATCAAAAGACTCAATTCATTAAATCCATGAAGATAGAAGGGAAATATTTAAGAATAAATGTCATCAATATAAATTCATAATGCCCATAACTTGTATCAAAATTATTTCTTGGGCCTATCCTCCTTTCTGAACCCAAATTGATTATATCCATAATGAAGGATGATCTTGTTAAAGTATTAATGTATGTGCATTTAATAAAGAAATTAATTGATAAGGGGTAGATGATACTTGTTCTTGAGAGTGATCTTGCTGGGTTCTTGATAATAAATGAAAAGTTACATTGATCCATATTTATTATTAACAAAATAAAAATTAACACCCCAAGGTGACACACTTGGATGAATGAATCCCTTATTGAGATTCTCCTCAAGTTTCTTCTTCAATTCCTAAAACTCAATAAGAGTCATTCTATATGGATACTTTGAAATAGGTATATAAATAGTTATTAGTTATATTGAAACTCAACTTCATTATTCAGTGGTATAATAGGTAGATCTTCTAGAAAAATATCAACAAACTCCCATAAAATAGTAATATATTCAATGTTTATTTTTTTCTCTAACCATCTGAGATAAACATCCCTTTTGAATAGAAATCAAGACTCTTATGATGGATATGATTTGCATAAAAAAGTTCGGATTTATCATTGTGTTGATAGAATTTAATAAGTTGGTATGGAATATAAAACATTAATTCCATTCCTTAGTAATTAATGTGGGATTTATGTCAAGAAATTCAATATGTTCCTAAGATAACATCAAATTCAATTAGAGGGAGAATAACAAGATTTGAAGAAATCACATTCCCAAAAAACATCAACCATATAATAATAAAATACTTAATATGAGATCAACAGAACATTAATAATTTTTACTATAAATTAAACATCTAATCATTGAGGTGCAATTATGATACCCTTAGTAGATTCTTTAGATATAAAATCATGGGTAGAACTAGAATCAAATAAAAAATTAGAAGTTATTTAATGGACGATAAGTGTACATTTAACCACATAACTATCATACCTCTCATTAAAAATAGTGATCATATGAGATTTCCCTTTGTATCTAGTCTTAAGATGTTACTTACATCGATCTTCATCATTAACATTTAGGTTTGATCACTGGTTATAATAATTCCCATACTTCTTGGATTTGAAACTTTGGAGTGTGGGTGGTCCATTTTGGGGTTCATTTCCTCCATAATTGGATAACTTCTTCCCATCACATCAGTGTTTGATTACCCAATGATCTTCCTTTACACACTTAAAGAATTTACTAGTCCCCTTTATATAATTTCCTCTATGTCTCCTTCAACAGTTTAAGTATAATGAAAGCCTCATCTTCTTCCCTCCATAGTTTTTATTATTTTAATTTCTATTGAATTTCATCCTTATTTTCTTATAAAAACCATGAGATTTATGGGTAATTCCAATCTCCATTTATACCTTGGTATCACATAGAAATATGTATTCAAAATTACTAAAGTACCTTATGGATAACTCCCTCAGATACTTAGTTTTAATCCACTAAATTATCAATCATTATTAATTTTTGGTTTAGTGATAATACCAAAAGTCTACCTTAAAAGTATAATAAAATTTTCCAATAACAACTTGTTACATTATTTTAGGTATTTCTCATCTCTCTTTTCATTTCCCTCTTTATTTGGGTGTGTTTTGGGACTCTTGAGGATGAAGAGTGTTTTCTATGTAAAATGACCTAAAGTTTATGGATGTATGTTTATTTGAATTAAGGGAGTCTTGGTATAAATGTGTCTAAGGATTTGTGGGGTTTTTTTGAGTTCAAACAACACTATAGATGGTTTGGTTTTTTATAAGGAAACTAGTTAGTTTTCTATATACTGTAATTTTTTCATTTTATGAACTATTTAAAAAATGTGAAACTTTTATCAGGAAGATGTCATTAATTAGTTCAAGGCATGAAAATATTACATGCCATGAATATGTTTCACATCATGAAATGGTAGTATTTGGTTTTTTAATCAGTGGTGATGCATTTTTTGGCATCTTTTCTAAATTTATAAATTTACATTGTGAAAAGTTTTCATGTCCTGAATATTTTAGTATTTTTTTTCTTTTTAGGAAAATGCATGGGTGATTTATCATTAATTAGAATACAGGATTTCCCTATCAAAACTGGGCTCTCTCCAAGGTGGTATTGGGAATATGCACTCCTTACAGATCATTTTTCAGTGATTGATCTTCATTGTGGTTATGTTGTATCTCTGCAGGTATGTGATCCTTCTAATTCTTCATTATCATTGACCATAGAAGAACATTCCCCCTTAGTTTATAGATCTTTTGATATGTGATGATAATATTATTGATACTTTATATATCTATTGTGTGATCTTATTTTTGAGGTTGACCTTCATATAAGTTGTGTTGTACTATGTCAGTTTCTTGAGGTATGTGTTGTGTTATCTTCTCCACTGAGCATTTTTCTTACTGAATTGATTATGAGATGTGAGGATTAATTCTATGAATTCTTTCATTATCATCATGTCATTTTTTGTTGCTGAATCCCATTACAGGTGTGTAAAACTTGATTCTGAGTTAGGTAGTTATGTATCTACCCTATGTTGGATGAACTGTATTGCTCTAGTTTTATAAAATGTTTTATAAATGAATTGGCGTGATTTATTTTTATGTGTGGAAATGGTGTTTTGAAAAAACAAGTTTTTTCATTTTTTTTGGTAAAATAATATGATATTTTAAAATCATTTTGAAATGGATTTATGAAAATCTATGGAAAATGTAGAACACGAGAATCCTTGGGTACATTGTTCAAAGGTGTGGTCTAGGGTTGTCATCCAAGTATTGTTGGGGGGTTCACTCATGGGGTGTTCTTATTCTCCCTAGGCCTGTTGTTCTTGGGACTTGATTAAAATTGTTGAGGGATTCACTCATGGGTTTCTTCACTACTCCTTAAGATTTGTTTCTAAGGACTTGAGTGTGCACTAGTCATATATTTTGGTATGTGTAGTATGTCAGCTTTTCCTAGAGTGATCTTTAGTATCATGTTACCTATGCTTCTGATTTTTATTGGATTTTATATGATATTAAATACATGCTTTGGTTTTACTACTTTGATATATGTGATATTCTTTGAAAATGTTTTACCTATTTTATTCTGGAACTATGGAAAAGGGGGGGATGTTTCTTTTGATATAAAAATTTTTAACTTTTTCTCAGCCCATGTTTTTATTAAAGTTGAGCAAGTTCAAATTATTTTATATAGACTTGTTATGGAATATATGGGTGGGATAATACTAAAACTTTTTATCTCACACCCTTCAAACCCCTTTGGAAGTGTGTAGACCTTTTTTTATCTTTTTATGTAGGAAAAGGAAAGGTGACGTAGTGTTGTAGTGATGTTTCTGTCAGCTGTGTAAGGGTGGATGGTGGTGAGATGGTGGAAGTTTTCCCACACTACCCCATGGAGTGGATGTTTTAGTTTTAGTTTTTCTTTATTGTTGGGATTGTACCTTGCATATTGTTTAGCTAATTTTAAGTAATATCATTTCTACTATTTCATTTTTTCTATGATTTATATTTCTCATTTTTACTCTTATGTTATTTCTTCCCTCCAAGTGTATATATATATATGTCATATTTTTTTATTCATATTTTTTAAAATTGTTCCCTCTTATTGTTGTTGATGTTAGGGTGATAGTCGTTAGCCCATGGGGATTAATAATACACCTCAGGTATTTTTAAAATCATGTTAGGTACCTATTTGAGAAGGTATATTGAGTCAGTTCATTAAAAATGGTATCAGAGGTTAGGTTTTGCTCAGTTTTGGAAATTTGAAAGATTGAGGATAGGATTGTTGTGTCTTGAGAGGTAGGTTGTGGTGAGTGTTGTGCCATATCTTTTCATAATAATAATCAAGTTACTATGGGATGTTGGGATGTGTGTCTCCTAATTTGATTTTTTAACTTTATTCGTAGTTTTTTCTTATGGTTTTTTGGTTTGAGATGAGATTATCCTATTGTATGATCATTTCTTCTATTTCAGTGTGCAATAGTATACCTATGAGAAATATTATATGGATTTCTTAAAAGGGTGAATTAGATCCTCCTCAAGAGAATCCACCTATATATTATAATCTTATTGAGGCTATCATGCAAGTGGTTTGTGTTGTCGGCCAAAATGTACTACAAGTCCATAACGCAGTTGCTGAGGTATAACTAGGAGATTGAGGAGATAAGGATCGGTCATGTGAGTTCTTTAAAGATAATACACCATAATTTAAACATATGAATAAACCTCAAGGTGTGTAGGACTATATTTACAAGATTGATCATATCTTTGACTTCCTATATACACCTAATAGTATCAAGGTAACTTTTATGGCGTTCATACCTGAGGTTTCTAGAAAGTGGTTGTGTGATTCCATGGTACAGGTGGATAGGCATGTGGACTTATACTTAAAGGGTCTCAATTACCTCTGATTTTAGTATTTATTTATATATTCATTGGTTATGGTGAAGTCTATAGATTTTTTCTCCTTACAGTAAGGAGATAATTCGGTGTCGGTGTACACCAATCAGTTCAAGGAGCTGGTTC